>PPOP03000001.1:0-611906 GCA_003708535.3 Kazachstania bromeliacearum | reverse complement strand
ATTATTAGATAGCGCTTCCACATCTGACTTAACTATTTGTTAATATCTGGTTATTCGACTCTGAATTACAACAACAAATCAGAAATTGAGCTCGCGTGGCGTAATGGCAACGCGTCTGACTTCTAATCAGAAGATTCTGGGTTCGACCCCCAGCGTGAGTGCTCTCTTTCCTCTCAAAATCCGTGATAGTTTAATGGTCAGAATTGGCGCTTGTCGCGTGCTAGATCGGGGTTCAATTCCCCGTCGCGGAGATTTATTTTTTTGTTAATGTTTTAGTCTGTTAAAGGCATCAAATATTGCTAATTTTTTTAACCACTGACAACTTTTAGTGATCTACAAACGGACCAAACGGTAACCGGGCAATAATCACTCTATTTTATTATCTTTAAATCGATTTTTTCAAAAATTACTTATCCAAAAAAATTTAACCGCCCCCCCTTTTTTCTTCGAAAAATTATATATTTAAATCAAATAATGATTTAATTTTACAACAGATAATCTTTTTTTTCTTATTGATAAAGTAGATAAGAGTCATAAAAAGAACAATGATGCAGTTTATAACGGATTTACCGCCGATACAATTTTCTCGAACTTCATTAAGCGAACTGTCTGGTACAATATCTATCACATGTTGGATTATTGTATTCATACCACAAATTTATAAAATTTTTAAAGAAGGTTCATCAGATGGGTTATCCCTACAGTTTATTATTCTTTGGCTTATTGGTGATATCTTTAATTTGGCAGGGAGTATGATGCAAGGATTATTGTTGACAGTTATTTTATTGGCTGCATACTATACTTTAGCAGATGTTATCTTATTGATTCAATGTTTGTGGTATGGGGATAATAATAAGAATAGTAATAAGAATAAGAATGTCATAGAAAATGAGACAGAACATTTAAGAACTTCACAAATACTCATAGAAGAATTAGAACCTTTACTACCGATAGATCAAAAGATACCAGGATCAAATGATTTTATTTATAATTGTATCATTGTATTCAGTGTTTTATTTACTGGATTTTTATCATGGTACATTTCATATTGTACTCATCAACAACCAACAAAACCAAGACCCATTATAAGTGATCCAAATATGGAAATGAATCTGGTAGCTCAATTATTTGGATATTCAAGTGCTATTTTGTATATTGCATCAAGAGTACCTCAAATAGTTCTAAATTATAAGAGAAGATCATGTGAAGGTATATCATTCCTTTTCTTTTTATTTGCATGTTTAGGTAATATTACATTCATATTTTCTGTATTGGTGGTATCTTTGGATTGGAAATATTTAGTAATTAATGCTTCTTGGTTATTGGGTAGTGCTGGTACTTTAATGTTAGATTTAACCATTTTCATTCAATTCTTCATTTATTGTGAGAGGGATCATTGTATTTCAAGACCATCTGAACATACTTCAATGAAACAAGTTGGTTATGCGTCTGTTTAAGAAAAGTTTAGTAAGTAATCATTTTATATATTCTAAGAACACAAAGTATTTTTTAATTTTATTATATTATTTTTTTTGTTTTTGATGTCACTTGTATTTTGCCCATTTTGTATTCTTCCTAAAATTAAATTTCTTTGACACAAAATATAAACAAAAAATTGAATTAGAATTTAATTATCAATTATTTGAACCAGATTTGCAACAATAGAAAAAAATAAATAGTATATGCAAAAAAGATGAGTTTCAAAGAATACTTGACTGATACAGATAGTTCTGGCTCCGTATTGCAATTTTCCTGTGAATCTAAATCTAAATTGGTTAAACCGAAATTTAAATTCTTTAAAGACAGACATTCATCACAATTAAATAATCAGAAAGATGCTAGACCAAGCACAGGAACAAAGAGCAATGAACAACTTTCCACTCCTAGAAAAATTTTCTCCAGATTATCAATGAATTCGTCTTTATCATTGAATAAGAAGAAGGCGGCTAAAATGACTGAACTAATACATAAAGAACAAGAAAACGATGATGACAAGGAAAATGTGAAAGTTATTGGAGAACCCTCAAAGAAATCATCATTAACATTAAAAACACTATTATCTAAACCTACTTGGAAAAAAAAGGAGGAGGTAGTGGAACCACCTAAGAAGTCAAGTTTATTTAATTTGTTCACAAAGGGCTCAGCTGATAGCAGTGATGCTAATACAAAAATTAATAACTCCCCAACAAGAAATAAAGAATTTGGTTTAT
The DNA here is from genome assembly GCA_003708535.3 of Kazachstania bromeliacearum. Taxonomy (NCBI): domain Eukaryota; kingdom Fungi; phylum Ascomycota; class Saccharomycetes; order Saccharomycetales; family Saccharomycetaceae; genus Kazachstania; species Kazachstania bromeliacearum. The sequence goes on along the minus strand of PPOP03000001.1, from coordinate 609,696 downwards.
TCATTGATGACACTAACTCGGAGAACGATGATGAAAGTCATACTACTTTCAGTGGTGAAGAAGAGGGGACACCAGAAAATGTTCATTATATTTGCCCCAATACTCCACCTGTTCACACATTTTTGGATAATCCATATAAAGTTGTCTATGAGACACCATTTAAATATACAATGGATGATTCAATGATATTAGAAGAATCTACAAATAAAAATTTGGTTAAAATTTGGAAAATTATAACAGAGAATGATAATACTATTATTTCACCATTCCAAAATGGGTTTTTATTAAGAGATTTGACTGAGAAAATGTTAATACAATTAGAAGCTAATTCTGTTCAATCTAATTTACAATTAAATGATTTGAAAGGTGAGATCGTTAAATTAAAGGAACAATTAGAAGAAGAGAAAAAACTAAACAAATTGAAACAAGATAAATTTAATGACTTGGAGAAGAAATATAAAGATTTAAAATTTGATTATGGAACTTTACAAGAAAAATTTGATAAAGATCAAGTTAAGATTACAAATCTTACTGAAATAAGTTTAGAAAATCAAATGAACGTTACGAAAGTTGACAATTTAAGTCACGAGAATAAGAATTTAATACATAAACTTCAAATAAAACAGGACAGTCATGCAGATTTAAAGGTCAACTATAATAATTTAAAGCAAGATTTCAAATTTTTGGAAAATAAGATTGAGTTATTGAATTGTTATAAAGATGAATCTTTAAATTTCATGCTTCTTTTAATGTCAAGATTTAATGGACTGGTAGATGAAAAGACTTTAATCGAATATAATACTTCAATGAAAAGATTATCACATAGTGAAGCCTTGGTTAATTTGGCGCACCCAATGAGTTCTCAAGTTGAAAAAGTTAAATCATCAATTCAACAATTTTACATGAATATTGCTGATAACATTCTAATAAATGAAGTGGTATCTCGTTGGGCAACTGACATAAGGTCCAACCATTTTTTGAAAAATGAATTACTAGCTTTAAAGAACAAAGAGTCTCTACACGAACAACGCATCTTGCAAAAAGTGACTAATAGAACAAGTACATCAGAAACTGAATTATCTAAATTTGAGAATAAACATGACCGCATTGAGCTGAGTTACATGTGAGTGAATATAACTATGTATACTTTATTTGATATAAAAAAAACCGCATTATGCTATTTATTACTTCACGGAATGGAGTTAATATTAACTCCGCCCGGAAATTATCTCCGGGATCTAAGGGAACCATAACTTTATATATAAGGTGATCAAAATCTTTCAACTATCAACTCATTGTACTTCATCTTTATTAATACAATTTTATACACTCATCAACAGTAAACTAACAATGTTACATCCAAAGACCACTGAAATCTATTTTAAGTTAAACAATGGTACCTCAATTCCAGCATTAGGGTTAGGTACTGCTTCACCAAAAGACCGTATCACTGAAACTAAACAAGCTGTCAAAGCTGCAATTAAAGCTGGTTACAGACACATTGATACTGCCTGGTATTATGGGACGGAACCCTACATCGGTGAAGCTATCAAGGAGTTGATAGAAAATGGTGATATCAAGAGAAGTGATCTGTTCATCACTACCAAAGTTTGGCCAGTTTATTGGAAAGATGCCAGTAAGTCTCTAGATCAATCATTGAAGAGTCTAGGTGTTGATTACGTTGATTTAGTTTTGCAACATTGGCCATTATGTTTTGAACAAGTACCTGATTTACAAAACGGTGTTCAAGGGTTGGCAGGTATCCCTAGAAACGAAAAAGGTGAAGTCCTATACGAAAAGGGTGCCGATTATTCACACACTTACCAGCAATTAGAGAAAATGTACTTAGATCCAAATGACCAACGTCTCAGAGCAATTGGTGTTTCAAACTACCCAACTGAATATTTGGAAAAATTATTAAAAAGTTGCAAAGTGAAACCAACTGTTAATCAAGTAGAATTACATCCACATTTACCTCAATTGAAGTTGAAAAAGTTTTGTAAAGAACATGATATTCTGTTAACTGCTTATTCACCTCTAGGTTCAACTGGTGCCCCTGTGTTGAAACTTCCTTTAATTAGTCAACTGAGTGAAAAATACAATGTAACTCCTAATGACATTTTAATTTCTTACCAAATTAGAAAGGGAACTATTGTTATCCCAAGATCATTAAATCCAGTAAGAATTGCAAGTTGTATAGAATTTGCTGCTTTAACACAAGAAGAATTGAACCAATTAGACGCTATCGGAGAAAAAGAACCAATTAGATATATTGATGAAGATTTTGCCTCAATCATCCCAGAATTTGGACAAAAGAACTAATACTATCTTGATCTTTATATGTTCTTTTATATTTTTTATACATATATATTTCTCTATTTATAAATGTCTTTTTTTGGGCATATTTAAGAGATGCCTAAATCTTTGAGAAGTTTCAAAAGTTTGAAATCACGATCATAATAAAAGTATTTTGACTCCAAGAAATGTAAATCTTTCTCCCCATCCTCCTCCTCATTATCTGTACTTTCGTCAGGAGTATATTCAACCGGGAATATGGAGGTATCTTCTCGAGACGGATATTCCTTGCTTTTAAATACAGAAGGCAATTTATTAGGCCGTAGGAACTTTAGTAGTTTGTGATTACGACCACTGAAAACTTGATAAGATTCTCCTGAGTTTTTGATTTTCATTTGAGACTCAAGTAGGGCAAGGTGTTCATTTGTGACGGAAGTAGATATTTTTAATAATCTTTTCAAAATTTCATCGTATATTTTCACATCATAATTAAAAAGACTAGCATAAACGTTACTCTGATTAAATCTGGAAATAACCGTCTTTAAGGTAAGAGTATATAGGAATAACCCATTATTCCATTTCATACTTTCACAAATTAATTTGGTTTCATCACTTCCAACCATACATTTATGTGTAGTCTGTAATAATTCCAACAGATAGGCACTTTCTAAATCACAAGAACGATCATCAATTTGATCAATGAGACGAAAAAAAAGTGTAAACACAGCTGTGTAGAAGAAAAAAATAATTTCACTAAACAAAAGTGGTTGTTGTGTTACAGTGATAAACGTCTTCAAAATCTTTCTACTGTTTTCCAAATATTGTGTCTTCATCTTATCCTTTATTATAATATTATCAGGTGTATCCTCTACAATATCTTTGTTGTCCTTGAACAAAGAAAGAATAAACAGACTTAACATTATAGTCAAGAATGTATACCTGAAATGATACGTCAAAATACGTGAACATACAATTTCAAATTGTAATTCCTGTTTACCTTCGGTGTTTTGGGAAGAGAGTAGTCTATAAACTTCTTTGAAGGATTCTAATTTCATAAGTGGGTGTAGTGTGCTTCTCCAATCCAATAATTTTGAATTCAACCGAAGCGCCTTTTCTAAAACTTCACTGAATGACTTATTCGAAACACTTTTTACGTTGAAGCAAGTTTCCATTATTTCAACTTCTATATCCATCAAAGTTAAACCATAATACGATAATGCGATTGTTAAAAATTTGGCATTATGCACAGTAAAATTCATTGCATCTTTAATACTGTTTATTTCCCACTCTTTTTCACTAAATTCAGCAGCGAGGTCTTTAACTGCCATACAAAAGCTGTCTTTCATAAAAAGATCATCCTTTTTAATTAATGGTGGAACAGAACAACGAAGTGCAAAATATCTGTCCTTATGCATACAGTAAAACCAGATACCTTTTTTAACAAAGACATCCCACACGGGTAAACCTTCATAGGCCGAATGTTTATTTAACCCCAATGAATATGCAACAGAAATAGCTTTTGAAAATACTTCCATTGAAATGTCAGAACCGACAGTGTTTTGAAGGTGTCTTTGCCATAACAATAGTCCGATCAATACTTTCATATTAGAAGCCCGAATTATAATTCTATTGTAATAATATAGCACATTGATCATTAAGTTATTCTGTAATATCTTCAATTCTTTTGCTGAAGGTAAATATCGATCTTTTCGTAAATAATATGCATCCTTTGTATTAATGACCGATGAAGCTTGAGCGCCAGCACATAAACATACATTGAGTAAAAATTTCTCTTCAAAGGTTAAAGGTATTTCGTTATAAAACTTGTCCACAAGTGCCATACTCTCTTCATATTTGATCAAACTGATGTTGGTATATAGTAATTGAGTTTGAAAATTTTCCATCAGTCGTCTAGCCTGATGTCTATTTGGTAACTCATTAAGGTGACCATTCCCATCAGCATCTCGAGGTAGAAATGATGCATAGTTTTTTAGAATTTCCAATTGAATCATATACCATTTAGCGGAAGTCGAAAATGATTCATTCAATGGTCCATAAAATTGATCACGATGTGGCTTCCCTAATCTACGGTGCATCCATTTAATTTTCTCTATTGTAATTAAATCTGTAGTATAATGCTTCTTTTTACAATTTTTTTCCTCCTCTGCTTGATTTGTTGGATCAACAATCTGTTCTAATATACCCAAAAGTCCCTTAGTATTGTCTTGAATATCTTTTAGAATTTTAACTTTCCTTTCTAATTTCTCAAAGGTCAAATTTTGTTGAAATTCAGCACTCAGAATGGGTTTCTTCAATTGGTTTTCAGGACTTGAAGTTTTATGTCTCTTTCTTCTATGTTGAGACGTTTGCCTTTTTTTCTCTAATTCCATGTGAAAGTTAAATGTACAGTCTTTTCCTGATTTACCACAATTAATACATTTCCCAACACCTGTCTCATTTGGGTTACATCTAACTTTCTTCTTTCTACAAGCATCACACGCTCTATTGGTTCTCTTACTAGTGAATATAAATGGTTGCGAGTCATTTGATTGATGTGCATATGGAATGCCAGTATTCTGTAATTGAGCTTCGAAATCATTCCCACTCATAGAATATGCTTGTGGGTTGATATAATTTTCAGGTAATGGTAGTTGTGGCGGACCTTGAAGGAATGGTGGATGATGATCATTAAATTCTTGAACTACATAAGGTGACGGTCCAAACGGGATCTGTAAATTGTTTATATTGATCCCAAACTTACCATCTACGTTATCAACTGGAACATAGTTTGAACCTGAACCATTATTAACTTCCATAGCAACTTTGGCGCTTGAATAGCTTAGTTATTGATATTGTATTGTTATATTTTGACGTTAAGATCTAAAGAATTTTTCTTTAATATAAAAGAAAATCGAATAAAATTAAGTAATGGATATATTTTAAAGAATTAATAACGATAACACCAAATATAAAAAACCCATTGACATCTAATTTAGTGTTTAATATGCTTGGTATTAAAAACTGGCTTGGTTTGAAGGGGAAAGATTCACATGTTGAGGCTGCCATTGATGAACAAACTAAAATTGAAATATCGAAGGAGATAACTCTGTGTAGTAAAGATGAAGAGAAATGTTGTGGTGACTGTTCAGATGAAGATACTATGCAAAAGGGTGAATCTGTGTTTGAGAAACTTAGTATCGAATACGACACTCCTTTATTCAACAGTTCTAAAGCACCAAAATTGCAATTCCTTGTTCCCACATCTCAGTCAGATTGGCAATTCGATGCCTGTGCAGAGAATAAAGATTCAGTGCAATATGCAATTTTTAAATGGTGTGAAGATCATATCAATGAATATGTGAAAGCTGATATTGGTGAAGGTCAAAGTTTTACTTGTAATGTTACTTCATTACCAAAGGATATTATGGACATTGAAATAATGAAAGGAAAGAAGAATAATGTGTTGGTGTTACCACATTTTCTTTGGATTAACGATTTACAAGCTGATAACGTTAACAAGACCCTTGAGGTTTTAGTACCTGATTTACTTGCAAAGATGCCCATCGATGACTTAATTGCTAAATACCCAAATTTATCCATTGCCAAAGAAGATGCATTTGTTTTCATATGTTCACATACTACAAGAGATAAGAGATGTGGTGTAACAGCACCGTATATGAGGAAAGTGTTTGAAAGACAATTACAAACGCATGGTCTTTACAGAGACAATTCTGATTTCAGGCCGAAAGGTGTCAACGTTCAATATACCAATCATGTTGGGGGTCATAAATTTGCCGGTAACGTACAAATTTATTTGAAGAAATCTCATACCATGATCTGGTTAGGTCGTGTTACACCAAAGGATATTCCTGCATTGGTCGATTGTTTAATTGTACCAGAAAAACCTGTTTTACCATATCCTGAGAAAGTTCGTTGTATCAAGAAATACCATTGGTAATATATATATATATGATCCTTCTTAAAGTTTATAATAGTTTGCTGTCTTGTAGTCATGTTACAATAAGTGACGTTTTTTTCAAATTAACTTTATAACAAATTTACATAGTTACTCTTTAAATTAACAAATATAGATATAGTAAAGGAATTGCAAGTGATAATGGTTATCAGACATTTCAGAAAGCATGTAGATGAGGAGGAGACTGTGGATAGTGACAGTTCTGTGGCGTCCTCAACGAGTGAAACTTCCAAGAAGAATGATCGTGTTGAAGTTGAGAAGAGTATAGAAGATACATCTAGTAAACCTGAAGAAGACGGAGAGGAAGACAGTGACGAGGAAGATGATTCTGATAGTGAAGATAGTAGTAGTGAAGAAGAGATACAATACCACAAACCTGTGTTCATTAAGAAACGATTACCAAAATCATTTCCTAAGGATCAAAAAGAAGAATTGACAGAAGATCAAATATCTAAAAAACGTGTAGAACATGAACTTTCTGTTGCCAGAATGAAAGAAACTATACAAAATAATATTGATGACAATTACACTACAGATAAAGATTTATTAAGAAGAATCATGTTATTAGATGACGATGATACACTGGATTGTGATTTAGAATTTACCAAATGGGAGAAAAGACAAGAATTGAGATTGAAACGTGAAAGAGATATTTTAGTTAACAAACAATTAGAATTGGAAGCTAACCAAGCTAGAGCTTTACAATCTAATAAAGAGGATTCCAATTCTAATGTAACCGTATTGAAGAGACCAATGGATGATAAAATTGATAAACCTAACTACAAAAGACCACAAAACTACTTACCTCAAAGATCACAGAATATGCAATTCAATAAAGACTTACCTTCTAGTAGTACTAACATTACAGATGAGAATGAATATACAATTTTATAAGGAAAAAACAAAAACGAAATCAATTAATAATTGAAAAATTCAACCAAATAATACATTGAACCATGTCATTGGACGCATTAAGAGATGATCTTCCCTCGTTTTTGGAACCATATTTACCCGTGAAGCAATTGAATAAACCATTTGTCACATTAACGTATGCACAATCCCTTGATTCGAGAATATCGAAGGGTCCCGGGATCAGAACAGTGATCTCACATAGTGAAACCAAGACCATGACACATTATTTAAGATATCATCATGATGGTATCCTTGTAGGTACAGGTACTGTCCTAGCAGATGATCCTGGGTTGAATTGTAAATGGCTACCCAGTGTGGATGGTCAGAGGCAAACACCTAGACCCATTATCGTTGATCTTAAACAGAAATGGATTTTTAAAGGTTCTAAAATGTGGGAATTGTACAAAGAAGGCCAAGGGAAACCACCAATTGTAATAGTCAGTGGGAAACCTACTACAATGGAAGATGATGTAGAGTATTTGATCATTGATGAACCAATTTTCCAATGGGATGACTTGTTACGTAGATTACAAGATGAATTTGATTTACATTCTATTATGATTGAAGGTGGTGCTCATGTGATAAATCAATTATTGACACAACCTGAAATTGTCAATTCTTTAATTATCACTGTGGGTTCCACATTCTTAGGTGCTAATGGTGTGGAGGTTTCTCCGTCCAAATCTATCAATTTAAATGAAGTGAATTGGTGGAAAGGTACTAGAGATTCAGTGATGTGTGCTCGATTAGAGAGTGAGTGATGTTAAATATTTATTTGTTTATTTATTATTATTATTATACAATGATATAAGTAGTTTTCTTACATACAAATTCTGTAACTTGCATAACGACCAGAAGTTTCACTCTTTCTTATAATTTTAACCACTTCACCTCTTTTCAAACCCAAATATAATGCAACAGGGTCAGCTCTTTGAATTCTAGGTAATTGAGATTCTTTCAATCTGTATCTTTTCAATAATTCTTTCTTTTCATCTACACTTAATCTAATATGTTTTGGTACTAATTCATGATGTGTAATGTTAACCACTAAAGATGCTTCATGGAAAGTTTCAATAGTAGCTGGAGGTATAGAAGGTACCAATTTCATAGCACTTGGAGTGACATTAGTTTGATACACAAAGATACCAGTTTGATAATTTTTTTCTTGAATGTGTATAACAAAATTTTTCATTGTCTTAACCCCCACAGATGCTTCATCACAAAATTCCACCCAAAGGGATCCCATTTCCGGGAATTTAGCAAGAGTTTCCTCAGTGGGGTTCGATTGGAAGGACATCATCTTACGTTGTGGTCTGCCCATAGAATCGTTATATTTAGCTTTAAAATCTTCTAATGATAATTCGACTTCTTCTGTAGTGATGAAATAACCTCTATCTCTGATCATCTCTTTCACAGTTCTGAAAGTTCTCCATAGTCTACGGACATTTCTCTCGTTCTCTTGATCCATTCTTCCTTTGTGATGCTACTGATTGGTGACTCGATGTGTTATATCATCATCATCAAAGTGAACTAAAATTTTGTTTTGAATTTTTCAAACAAAAATTTTTCACTTCGTTCCGGGTGACAATATGGATATATGTATTATTATAATAGAGTATATGTACAAGTAATTAGCGAGACGATCATCTCTTGACCCAGGCTGGCATCTTTCTGGCCTTTAACTTGCCCGGTTTCTTTCTTTCTACGTGTCTGTAATCTCTGGTTAGGACACCTGCTTTATGTAATCTGGATTTGAGTAGTGGGTTGAATGCAATGAGAGCTTTCCCCAGAGCTAACATAATGGCATCCGCTTGACCTGTGGAACCACCACCTGCGGTCAAGGCAAACACGTTGTATTTTCCCAGGGAGTCTATCACTTGCAAGGGGAACATAATAGATTCTCTATCTTTCAAATTGACAAAATAATCGTTCAAGGGTCTGTTATTAACCAAAATGGCACCATTACCTCTTACCACATAAACTTTAGCCGTGGATGATTTCCTTCTCCCGACGGCAATAGATCTACCTTGTGAATCCAATGTGGGTAATTTTTTCTCTTGAGTTTGAATATTGGATGGTTTATAAAATTTAGCTAATTGTAATTTAATCTCCTCGTTAGTCAATTGTGGATCAATGGTATGTAATTTATTTAACATGTAAACCAATTGTGAATACTGTGTGGGTTTCAATCTTGTGCCCCCTGCTCTTCTAGCGTACTCGTCAAAATTAATCCAAGGTGGTTTTGTGTTTGTATTAGTTGGGGAAGTATCCCTGGGCAATTTAATGTATTTCCTTAACAGAGCATCTAATTCGTTAATGTTTGCCTCATGTAAGGGGTTAGCAGAATAGAATGTAGGTAGTTTAGGTACGATTCTAGTGTGAAGTTGTCTAAGTATGGTAGACTTCCACATCGTTTTTTGTTCTGTCTGCTTTTGCTTTGTCTCCTTTGTAGTTCCTTAAAAGGTTAAGTTCAATTTCAAATATATATATTTTTTTTATAAAATAACTAAATAAGAGTAGTCAGTAAAGAAAAGATATACATAATAATGAAAAAAAAACAATTAAAAATCATCGAAAGTTATATTATCGTTAAAGAGTAGTAAATAAAGTGTGTAAAAGAAACTTGAAGTTTAAATTACAATTATTTAGAAGTGTCAACAACGTATCTACCAACAATTTGACCCTTAGCCATCTTGTCGAAAATTTCTGGCAAGGTGGATAATGGAGCAACGATGATTGGAGACTTGACCAAACCTCTGGCGAAGAAGTCCAAAGCTTCTCTGGTGTCAGCTCTGTTACCGACGTAAGAACCAACAATAGAGATGGACTTGACGACGTGAGAGAAGACTTCAGATTTACAGTAAGCGTCAGCTGGTAAACCAACTAAGACAACGGTACCGTTAGCTCTAACGTATCTGGTAGAAGATTGAATAGCAGCTTCAGAGACAGAGACGTTAATGACACCGTGAGCACCACCGTTAGTAGCTTCCAAGATTTCAGCTTCAATGTCCTTAGACTTGGTGAAATCAACGAAAACTTCACCACCTAATTCCTTGAAGAATTTAGCCTTTTCATCACCACCATCGATACCTAAGACTCTGTAACCCATAGCGGTAGCGTATTGGATAGCCAAAGAACCTAAACCACCACAAGCACCAGAAATGGCAACCCATTCACCGGCCTTCAAGTTAGCGGATTTCAAAGCCTTGTAGACAGTGATACCAGCACATAAGATTGGGGCAACTTCAGCCAAATCGGTACCAGCTGGGATGTGAGCAGCTTGAACGGCATCAGCGGTAGCGTATTGTTGGAAAGAACCATCGTGAGTGTAACCGGACAAATCAGCATCTGGACAGTTAGATTCGTTAGACAATTCACAGTATTCACAAGCCATACAAGAACCGTTTAACCATTTAATACCGGCGTAATCACCGATCTTCCAGCCCTTAACGTTTTCACCCATACCGACAACGATACCGGCACCTTCGTGACCACCGACCAATGGCAATTTAGTGTCCAATGGCCAGTCACCGTGCCAAGCGTGCAAATCAGTGTGACAAACACCGGAGTATTTGACGTTAATCAACAATTCAGTGGACTTTGGCACTGGAACTGGGATTTCCTTGTATTCTAATGGACCGTTGTTCTTTTCGAAGATGACACCGTGTTGGGTCTTTGGGATAACTGGAGCAGACATTTTATTGTAAGTTTGAGTTGATGGGGTTTTTAAGAAATAAGAGATGAAAGTGGAAACAAGGGAAAGGAACAGAATTTGAAATCAAGAAACGAGTGGTGGACAAGATATTTATATAGTTTGTAGAATGATCAAACTGGGTTGCCCCAGGTGGGATAACAAAACTGGCCACGCGACGAAAGCTATCGCGATAACAATGACAACAGTTGTCAATACAATAGTAATTGTGCCATGTTCAAGTTTATCATAGTAAATAATCGTGTGATCTTTCCAGAAACTGGAATCCGGATTTTGGGAATTAGAGGAAGTCGCGGGCGCCGGCGGTGTGGGTGCGGCGGCGTGTGCGGAGAGGAAGCCGGGCGGGGTAATGTGGGAATGTCTGGTGTTCGAACTGGGTGGGGGGCGAGTGTGGGTGGGGTAGAGGTAGTGGTAGTGGTAGAGGTAGTGGTAGTGGTAGTGGTAGTGGTAGTGGTAGTGGTAGTGGTAGTGGTAGTGGTAGTGGTATAGTAGTACACTAGTGTGATCGCTTATATATGGTCAGTGGTGTGTGCCTTGTTGTTCCCCGCGACCATTACAGTACTGCGTTTGCTACCTGCAAGGTTACCCCCCTATTATTTATATATTTATTTAGACTGCACGTGTTCCACTGCGATTCCAAAACGTTTCCAATTCCATTCGTTTCCAAATTCGTATTTGTCAGCGGGGTTCGCGGGATCGAAGGCAAAGGAGGATTCCGTTGTATTTATTAGTGGGGGAATGATTACTTGTGCGAGGATACAGATGGGGCTTGAGAGATTGTATATTGTAAAGAGTGAGTGGCAATGTCTTAGCGTTAGCGCACACATAAGCAAACACACCGGATGTTACTCGACTCTTAACGAGTACTCATTGTCTCAAGCATCACCCCCACTTTAATACTACTTGCTCAATCTCATCAAACTGAAAAGTACAAATAACACAATTACAAGCGCAATACTCAGCATATACTGACGACATCTACAACCACTTCCCCCACAATTCCCACACACCCATACTCTATTACTGACATACTCAAGTGTCACCTCGCCATCACCTTACACGGCTAAAAATTTTTCAGTGAAAAATTCAATAAATTATAGTGATGAGTTTAGTTAACGCACCCATTAGAGCAATAAATCACTCCAACCCAAAGTAACCAGACAAGCAATGGATACCGAAGCTGAAAAGAATATTGAAATCTGGAAGGTCAAGAAGTTGATCAAACATTTAGAAGCCGCTAGAGGTAACGGTACTTCTATGATCTCATTGGTCATTAGACCAAAGGACCAAATTTCTGCTCATCAAAAAAAATTAACTGATGAATATGGTACTGCATCCAATATTAAATCTCGTGTGAATCGTCTTTCTGTCTTATCTGCTATTACCTCCACACAACAAAAATTGAAACTTTATAATAATGTCCCACCAAATGGGTTAGTTCTATACTGTGGTGATATGATCACTGAAGATGGTAAAGAAAAAAAAGTTACATTCGATATTGAACCATACAAGCCAATTAATACTTCTTTATATATGTGTGACAATAAATTCCACACTGAAGTGCTTTCTGAATTATTAGAAGCTGATGATAAATTCGGTTTCATTGTCATGGATGGTCAAGGTTGTCTGTTTGGTCTTTTAGCTGGTAACACTAGAACTGTCTTACATAAATTTACAGTCGATTTACCAAAGAAGCATGGTAGAGGTGGTCAATCCGCTTTACGTTTTGCTCGTTTAAGAGAAGAAAAAAGACATAATTATGTGAGAAAAGTCGCTGAAGTCGCTGTACAAAATTTCATTACTAACGATAAAGTTAACGTGAAAGGTTTAGTCTTGGCTGGTTCTGCCGATTTCAAGACCGATTTAAACAAATCTGAATTATTCGATAACAGATTGGCCGCTAAAGTTATTTCCATTGTCGATATTTCATACGGTGGTGAAAATGGGTTCAATCAAGCTATTGAATTATCCGCTGAAGCTTTATCTAACGTTAAATTCGTTCAAGAAAAGAAATTGCTAGATAACTATTTCGATCAAATTTCTCAAGATACTGGTAAATTCTGTTACGGTATTGATGACACTTTAAAGGCTTTAGATTTAGGTGCCGTGGAAACTTTAATCGTTTTCGAAAATTTGGATACTATGAGATACACTTTCAAAGATGCTGAAGATCAAGAAATTGTTAAATTTATTGACCCAAAGAAGGAAGACACTTCATACGTACTGGATAAAGCCACTGGTAAAGAAATGGAAGTTATTGCTGAACAACCATTAGTGGAATGGTTAGCTGAAAATTATAAGACTTTCGGTGCCACTTTAGAATTTATCACTGATAAATCTCAAGAAGGTTCTCAATTCGTTACCGGGTTTGGTGGTATCGGTGGGTTACTACGTTATAACGTTAACTTCGAACAATTAATGGACGACTCTGATGACGAATACATGGATGGTGAAGATGACGATTACGATTTCATTTAAGGGGAATCTTCTGTACACATATATAAATTAAATAAATATAATATATTTTCTACTTCAATTTTTTTACTTCTTGGATTTACGTTTCTTATTACCTGATTTCAATAAATCCAAAGCGTTAATATCTTCTCCACCAATAATACTGTTATGTCCTCTTTTCTTCACTAAATTATCAGCAAGGTTAAATAACCCACCAGTCAAATATTTTTGTCTCAAATCTTTACGAAGTGGCACTGTCAACAATTCATTCAAATGAGCACGAGTGGCTTTCACATCATCTTTCATCATTGTCTTATTCATTTTTTTCGTCTTGATTTTGGCCAAATATGTATCCTTAGATTCATCATCTGAATCCACATCAATACCAAGATCATCAGCGGCCTTCTTTAACCAATTATCATCCTTATGTAATGACGATGATGATACATCATGATCAGCTAATTCACCAGCCAAACGACTACGTTCTCTCAATTGTGATACAATATCTATCTCCAATGGCATCAAAGGAACTTCTCTTTGCCATTTCTTCTTATTGTTCTTATTTTTATTCTTACCACCATCAGCTAAGATCTTACGTAGTTTTCTCAAGGGACCCATAGATTCCTGTGGAGAACAGATCATCACAGAGACACCTTCATTGGAGGCACGAGCAGTTCTACCAGATCTATGAATATACACATCGGCAGTACGTGGTAAATGGTAATGAATAACATGTTGAATATCAGGAATATCTAAACCTCTAGCGGCCACATCACTCGCAATCAAAACCGTAGGTTTATGTAAAACTTTATTATGTTGTGCCATTTTTTCAAATCTTTCTAAATTCTTTAAACGATTCTTTTGTGTCATTGATGAATGAATTTGGAAAGCAGGGATCTTTAAGAAATTCAAATATGAATGTAATTTTTTCACAGAATCAATAGCATTACAGAAAATTAATGTGGTACCAGCATACATGGACAAGAAATAGTAAACGTACAAGTCACGTTCTGTAGGAGCACATTCAATTAAAGATTCTTTAATTTGTGAACTAACTTTATGTTCTGGATTTGTGTCAATGATTAATGGTTTAGATTTGAAATGAATTTTCTCCATTAAATGTTTCAAGACCACTTCTAATTCATTTTCATCTTTGTTCCCCTTTGAGTGATGGTTTGTGGAGGCCAATTTACTGAAAAGATCAATAGAGAATGTAGCTGAAAAAATCATAGTTTGCCAGTATGATTGTTTACCAGAATCCTTACGACGTTGTACTGTTAATAATTTCAAGATTTTTTCAAATTCATCAAAATGACCATCTTGTAATAATCTATCAGCTTCATCTAAAACCAAGGAGTCAATTTGAGAAAATCTTTCAATCATATCATTATTTTTTTCCAATAATTCTAAGAAACGACCTGGTGTGGCTACAACAACTTTACCTGCACCATCATATTTTAATAATCTTTCTTGCTTTTGAATGGATAACCCACCAGTGACGGACATAATGGCATATTTGTTATTACCAGTGACAATCAATTCACCAAGTTTTTGTAAATGTTTAGTCACTTGTTGAGCTAATTCTCTAGTTGGAGTAAAAATCAATGCAACTGATTTCTTAGATTTAGTCTTTATCAAATTTTCTAAAATTGGAATACCGTATGCTAATGTTTTACCAGAACCAGTAGAAGCTTTACCCATAATATCATGACCTTCTAAAGCCTTTGGAATAGAGACACGTTGAATTTCAGTTGGCTTGACAAAACCTAATTTAGATAAACCTTGTAACGTTGTCATTGAGAACTTACCAAGCTTGGTCCATTCAGGTAAGTCCACTTCAACATCTTCCAGATCAACACCGGAAGTGAAGACATTTGATTTCAATTCATCTTCATCTTCAGCTTCATCATCTTGATTCTCCCCTTCAAATAGAATATCATCTTCATCTTCATTGTCAGAACCAGACAATGCACTTAGTTCACCTTCTTCAAAATCATCCATATTCTTAAATTCAATCAATTCTTCTTCATCATCAGAACCTTCTTCTTCTTCTTCGTTATCTTCTTCATTTTCATCTTGTTCATCGTTCTCAGTATCAGCCTTCTTTTTGTCTTCCTTGACTTTACCTTCGGTAGCAAAGAAACAGACCTTCCCATTTACAATCTTAACATCAACACCATCAATTTCTTCTAGTCCATAAAACCCATTGAAATCATCTAATGTATCAGATACGTCAACAGTCTTCCACTTCAGGTCTTTGGCACTAACCTCTTTTCTTTCCTTCTTAGCAGCAACCATGATAACGTTCACCTTCTTTGTATTAACACTGTGTTAAAGTCAATAGTATCTCATCTCATCGTAATTTTTTTTTTTCACTATTCAAAAATTTTCCAGTTTAATATTACCGAATTTAGTTCGAGATGAGATAGATATATAGAGTCAAAAAACCAACAACTCTATGCTTAGAAGAACAAATAGATCGATCACAGGGAAGGCTGCTGGCCCCAATGGTGCCAATTTGAAAAGAATTAAACCTGTTAAAACAAGAAGAATTATTAGAAGGTTTCATTTTCTAAATCAAAGGAAACAAATTATATTGAAAGCATTAAAAAGTTCTAACGAGGATAGATTCACAAATGACAGTCAGTTTAAGAAAGGATGGGATTTACGTGGTTCTGATTTGAAAACAATGAATAAAGATATTGAGGCTCAATTAATCAAGTTGGAGAGCAATAAAGACATTACGAGAGCTGATTTACTTGTTCACTTGGGTTACGTGATGAGAGAGATTAACGATGAAGGTGGATTAGCCAATTATCAAGTAGCCAGTAGGATGGGTCAAGATGTCAATCGTGGGGGTGATTCTTCTAAATTACTAGTTAAATGGATGAAAGAGTTGATACAAGAGGGTAAACAAGATCCAACTAATATGACTGCATTGGAAATTGGTTCGTTGAGTAAACATAATCAAATCTCTACTTGTGGTTTATTCAAACCTGTTACCAGAATAGATTTAAACAATTCCAACGATGACGATGGGATCATACGACAAGATTTCATGGAAAGACCTCTACCGAAAAATCCCAAGGAAAAGTTCGATTTAATATCTTGTTCACTAGTGTTAAATTTTGTGCCTACACCTTTGGAAAGAGGTGCCATGTGCCAAAGGTTCCAACATTTCTTGAAAGATTCCCATGGAACAGAAAACAGAGCAAGTTATCTATTCATAGTGTTACCATTGCCCTGCATCAGCAACTCACGTTACATGGACTTATCACATTTTAAAAATTTAATGAAATCGTTAGGTTACACCACTGTAAGACACCATGAAGCCAAGAAAGTCTGTTATTTCCTTTTCACCAAGTCTCATTCTGCCCAGGTCAAAACGGCACCTGAATTCACCAAGAAACGTAAGCTTCGTGACGGACCCGCTATGAATAATTTTAGTGTACTATTGGCACCATCACCCTGAACTGTATATACTTAATAGATTGCCCTATTTAACTTCTGTCTGTTAACAGAGACTTTGACATATCGTCATGTCCCAATTGAGACATCGTTCACGTACCGCGTGAGAGCAAAAAAAAAGGCGAGATTTACGAATATGGGGCCGTTTTTGTACCATTTTATTCAGCAGAGTTCATCACACAATATACAGTGTTGAATAGAGACCAAAGAGTGCAAGAACTACTACTTGTATTGTACATTCAACACATTATTGTACTCTGTTTTCATATTCATTTGAAAGATTCTGCATTTGCCATTTTTAGGAAAGTTACAAGCAAAAATCCCTAATAAAAAGAAAAGATCGGCAGTGCAATCACTCCACAACAAGAGAGAAAACATTAGAGATCAGTACCCTAAACACATACATTGAAAAGTTATTGTATATTGTTTTGCTCACATAATGTACTCAGCTCGTGAGAAAAGTAGTTCATCAGAGGACTCAAAATCAAAGACATACATGAGTGAAACCCTTACTAAGCATCTACTGACTAGTAAGATTTTGCCGTTACTTCCTGTCGAATCATCCCTTCGAAGCTACCAAGAAGTGGAAGCAGAACCATTTTTCCTATCTTGTAGAACTTTGGCGTTCACAATTGCTACAACAAGAGATATTAATACAGTTGTAGAAAATGCATTAGATCTAATCGATATCATTTTACAGAACAAAGAAATTATATCCCCTCAATTAGATGAGGATACTATGCAATCCATATTAGTAATAGCCAGATTATTAAGTGATGTAATGGAATATTATTGGGATTCTCAAGAAGATATGAAAAATGAACATGATTCAGAAACATCATATGGTAAACAAAAAAGGGCACTAAAGAGTGCTTTGGTTGGGTTTTCTACACATAGACCAAGTTTCCATTGTACATCCCCAGGACCTATGGACCCGGCAGTTGCCACCAGAGTAATCACCACATGTTCAAAAATTAAATTTAATACTAGAACACTTAATGTAGTAAAAGGCATGTCAACAACTTTGCTTGCTAATGAAACAGTACCTATTTCTACCATATTACCAGCTTACCAGAAGTTTTTGAAGGAGAATAATAATCCAAGTTATTGTGAAAAAATTGATTTAACAGTGGATTATATATTAAAATTTGTGGCAGCTTCAAATCCAATTGATTATAAAGAGTTTTTGAAATTAAATGTCATGAATCCTTTGCTTGTTAGTCATACTGCAACTGAAGTCAGTATTGTGAGACATCTGGAATTATTTGGTTCTATGTATTTAACCAATAAAAATTTATCACAGTTTTTAGAAGATATTTGGAAATTATCTACTCATATGAGAAAGACCATTGTTCATTCACTTTTACTATATTATGCTTCTAAGGCATTTCTCTTCTGGGTAATGGCTAGACCCAAGGAATATATTCAATTATATCAAAATCTTCTCCACATTGACAATAATAATACTGACAATACAATCAAACAAATCCCACTCTACGTTTCCTCTTTGTTTGATGACATATATTCACGATTCAATATTGCTAATCTTCTAACAAATGCACAGGAAACGCTTACAGATACACAAAGAACAGTCAGTAACGCCCTTCCGACAACGGAAAATCATCTGGGTGTAGAGGCAAATAGAGCCGCTTCTAGAAATAGTACACACAGCTCCGCTACTAGTCAATTTAATGAAAGAAGAATTATGTCACCAACTTCAACACATACACCACTTTCATATCTTTCCCCCTTTATCGGTGTCCATCATGATTCCAATTCAATATTTCATAGTAGTGATGATTTATCTTCTATGAGAACACAGCAAACTAAACTTGAAAAGGATGACGTGAATCCTCCTCCTTCAAATGTTCATTCATTAGATAACGTATTAGAGTTATACACTAACTTTCACAGTACAGAGTTATTATCACATACGTCTATACTTCGGTTTTTGAGTGTATTAACATTTCTGGATGTACAATCATTTCCTTCGGTTAATGCTATGCCATTTAGACTCGTTCCAGATGTAAATGATCTGAATGATTTTACAGTACATTCATGTATCCCAACAAGTGATAACAGCAGCAATGTTAGTACTAGTAGTAATAGATCTGTTGTGGAAGAAAAAGAAAAGAATAAAGGTATTAAACACTTAACCCATAATTTGAAAAAGCTAACTACCACATTACCTGGTTCCACTAAGCGGACACGTCAGAATAGATTTTTGACTCAATTGCTGAAAAATTTGAACGGTTCACAAATGGTCTGTGATATAGCTCTAATTGATTCTATAAGAACCATTTTGTCTATAATGAGTATGGCTTCTTCAATTTCAATGTTTAACCAAAATTTACCATGTGTAGTTTTTTCCAAGAGAATCTTCAAAATACTTGGTCATAATCTAGAAATTGGGAATTCATGGGGAGCTACGACTAATACATTTATTTCAAGTTCTTTGAAAAGAAACCCCATAGTGAAGAGACGTTTGCAACTAGAATATTTTGCTGGAGCAATCCAATTAGACACTAAATTTTTCTTAAAGCATCTGAATTTAGAAAACGAATTATCCAACTTGAATTTAGAAAAATTATCAATATATAGTGAAGGTTTCAGAATATTCTTCCATTTATTAGACAAGAATGATTTAAGAAAAACTATTGCTATGGATACGTCAAGTTTTTTCAAAAAGCTTTTCTGCGATGTTGCTGATATATTACTGGAAGAGTTTCCATATTTCGATGATCAAGTGACAGAAATTGTAACATCAATTCTTGATGGTTCCATCTTAGATAAATTTGATAAGACAAGAACTTTATCAAACCTTTCTAGAACATCCAGAAGCCTATCAAATGCCACCAGGACACTTCAAAGAAGAGAATCAAACCAGCCATACTCTGATGATTCATCCAGCGCCTCTTCCTCCAGACTATCAACTATTCAACCTAAGAATAAAACTACAGAATGGAATACAGAGGCAGTCTTATCTGCATTCGATAACCTTAATAACTCTTCAAATGCAAGTATAACAAACACAGGCGACGAAGAATCTTCAACTGATATACCGAAACTGGCTACACCAAGTGCACAATATTCTACAGTACAGTCTAGGCGATTTCAATTGTCTTCTCCATTAGAGAATGATAAACATAGATTTAGTCCACATTCCATCTATAGCACTGATTTACCACGATCACCAGCAACACCGATACACACTGGTAATTCAAGCACCACATCGTTTGCAGTAAAAAGTTCGAAATCTCCCAAACAAACAACTAAAGCTGGATCTAGAAGATCATCTGATGAAAGGGGATCTAAATTTATAAGTAGTACCCGAAAAAGTTTACGTCTACAAACTCAAGATACCATCCCTTCTAGTGGAACAGCTATTGTGGAACAGGGACTTTCGAATGCTGATTACGCTAGAAAAATCATGATGAATATTTTCAGTATTTTCAAACGTTTAACAAGTATATTTATACTGTTTGATGAGAGTCCTTCAGCTTCTTTATGGGTTTCAAAAGATTTTAGCAATATAATCAAACCTATATTTGTTGCAATCATGGACAAAAATGAAATTTTACACAATTCAGCACAATCTTTTATGGATGTCTTAATTAATTATATCAACCAAACGTGTGAGGATGCTGAAGGTAATATGGTGGATGAATTCTACTTGTTAAGTAGTTATACTGTTACTCTGTTTTCTGCAGCTTTATTTGATCTGAAACTTTCAAATGCGAAAAGAGAAACATTGTTGTCTATCGTAGTGAAATTCCTTAAAGTTAGATCACGTTTATGTAGAGTCACTACTGACTCAGAGTCCTTAAAGGTTATCCGAGAAATTGAAACTTCTGTATTCCCTATACTCGCTACTACGTTTGGTGGAGGTATATTTATTTCCTTATACTGTCATACAGGTAATGTCCCAAATTTATTGAAGAGTGGCTTTACTGAATTTTATGATGCAATCCAATTTTACGAAGCAAATGTTGCAACTGTCGACCATACATTTCTATACAATATAGAATTTGTTAGAGTAATGTCTACCGATAACTACTCTTCTTCGGGCGCGGTGGCTTTTCAAAGACGTCTAAAGAACCATATCCTTAATTATGTTACTTTTCCTGATTCCATTTTATTGGATGCAATGGATGTACTTTACAAGAAATGGCACACTTACATTAAGAGCACCTTTTTAACTCAACAGGAATTACTCGATTTTAGAAATTTAGCTGGTATTTTGGCTTCTATGTCAGGAATACTTTTAGCTCTTGGTGATGAAGAACAAACAGGATTTAAAGAATTCCCTCTATTACATTACATGAGAGGAGACATGTTGAATAAACTAGATTTTTTTATCAAGCAACAATGTGAATGGCTAAACTATTCTGACTTACTAAGAAGAGAAAATTCAAGGGATATTTTAAGTGTGGAATTACATCCATTGTCATTTGGTTTACTACTAGATAATCTAAAGTTAAAGATCAATGAAATTACGAACTGCGATCTCTCTTTACCAAGTCAGGAATCATCTTATGTTTTACTAGAACAGATTATTATAATTTTAAGAACTATAGTGAAACGTGATAATGCTGATGATGCCCTTCATTTATTTTCTCCCAGTTTAATAGAAACAATAAATCTATTGGTAGGAATTATTGAAAAAATTGATCATACGTCCATGCAGTATTTTAAATCAATTATTCAAATGTCAAAAATGCTACGAGCATTAGAAAATGCAGAAGAAAGCCTAGCTATTAAGTATCATTTTGCTTTCAAAAATAAATGGGTGAAACTAGTAATATCATGGTTTGAATCAACGATAATCAACGAGTATGATTTTGACAATCTAAAAAAACCTCACCGTGAAATGAATTTACAAAAAAGAGATTTAGATTTCTTATTTATTGATGCTTCAATCGAAGCTTCTAAAGCTTTAGCATACTTAACTCGAGACGTTCCACTGGAAATCCCAGCATCAAGTACTAAAGAAGAATTAACCAGGGCTAATATTGTAGTGTTTGGTAATTACTTTACTATTTTACTGAAGGGCCTAGAAAAGAGCACAATATCTGACAAATATCCAGTAGCATTAAAACACAAAATCAGTCTTCTAAATGAGAATATTATAACATCGTTGACAAACTTATCTAATTCAAACGTTGACGCAAGTTTCCATTTCACGTTACCTATGGGTTACTCTCCTGATAAAAACATTAGGATTGCATTTTTAAAGGTTTTTGTAGATATTGTAACAAATTACTCATTGACAGATGGTACCTCTGAAAAGAGACGAATGGAGGCAATGGACAGACTGGTTCAAATTTTAATAAAACACCCACATTTAACATTTTATGGAAGTTTAAGCTGTTCATCCTCAGAGATTGATGCATATGCAGCCGGATTAGTGAATGCGTTTGAAACGAGGAATGCGGGCCATCTTGTAGTTAGCGAGTTAGCTACTGCTGAGATCAGAAATGCTTCCGAGTACCTTGATGTACTAAGAAGAAACAGTTGTGCTACACGCGCGTTGTCCATGTATGCCAGGCTGAAAGGTAATTGCTATTTAGTTAAAATGTTGAAACCAATACTGGAAGAGTTAGTTTTTGCAAACGATTATTTTGATATTGATAAAGTTGGAAATTCGGAGGATTCTGACCGTAATGTCAGACTATTCCTCAAGTATCTCGATAAACTAGTAAATGTAATTACCAAATCATTAGATTACTTCCCCCGTGAATTGAAGGTAATTTGTCGAGCAATATTTTTAGCAATGAATACTAAATTTCCCGAACATGCTTATATTGCGGTTGGCTCTTTTGTTTTCTTAAGGTTCATTGGTCCTGCCTTAGTATCTCCTGATTCTGAAAATATCATTGTATCTTTCCGTTTTGAAAACAAAAAATCGTTTATTACTTTAGCAAAGGCGATTCAAAACATGGCAAATGGTTCGGATAATTTTGAAAAATGGCCTGTTTTGTCGCAACATACTTTATTTTTAAAAGACTGTAGTCAAAGAATTTTTGATTTTATTTCCGAACTATGTACTTCAGAAGAGGTTTTTGATATACCTATCAGAACAGATGATAATCTAGTTACATTTGATTACAATTTTCTCCATCGCTTCTTATATCAACATGAGATTGAACTCAGAAGAAGAGCATTGACTGACGTGTATTCATCCAAGGATCTTCACTCAATAATCGAAACATCTATCGTAATTGACGGTATTTTAGGTGTAATGGGTTTACCGGTAGTTGAAATTAGTAATGATTTACCTGCTTATGTGAAGGAAAACATGGATAAACACCCACAATTATACGAATTTATGAATCGTCATGCATTTAAAAATTTACCGGTTGAAGATACTGACGAATGTCTCACTGTCCATGAACTTATGTCTGCAACTGGTGTGCCACTACTTCTAATAACATATCGCACCTTTGACTCAAATGTACACGATATGGAACTCATTGTATACAAGATATTACAGGTATATGCAAAAATTTGGTCTAATCGACATTACTTAGCAATGGATCTTACAGAATTTAATGTAGATCCATTGAGCTTCAAAAAGATTTGTACATTGTTTTATAGTTTGTTACCTGAAATTGCATTGAACAACTGTATCAAGTCATTTTATATCAATGGTTCTCAGAAATTTGTGAGGGGTTGGGTATCATTAAGAGTAGCAAATAACCCTTTCTTGACGAAAGAAGTTCCATTCGAGTTTTTGAATACTTGTAATGACAAGACTGCTATTAAAGAACTTGGAATAACTACGGAAAACCTACCCAGTTTAAAAAACACACGTGTCTCACTACATGATATTCAAATATACGATGAAGACAGGGGGGCATTTTTCCCTGTCACTCTAAAAATAGGCTACAAGTATTTCCAAGTATTACACGAAATTCCTAGAGTATACACGATTGAAAATATAACAAATAGCGTGATAGTCCAGATAAACAACGTTTATAATCTGTTCGAAATAGCTTCGGTGAAACAACTGACAACCATGAATTCACAGTGATCTTTGTTGATAACAGTAGACTTATTTTTTCAAGTCCCAAACACCTTGAAATTATCAAAATGTTTTATTATGCTGAGTCGAAGCTGGAAAGTGAATCTTTTGACATTTATTCAGATGGTATGAGCAAAGATGATAGAGACGAAGAAGAAAGGAAAAAAGAAATTGAAACCAGAAATATAATTATTTGTCATTTATGTCTTGTAATCGTGGTGGGACTGTTTAACGAAGATAATGTGGTTAAAACAATATCATACAACCTATTAGTGGCTACTCAAAATGCATTCAATCTAAATTTTGGAACTAGGTTTTATCAATCTTCTGAAGTTTACGTCCCAGATGATACTACTACCTTCCTTGTGTTGATAACAAAATCCCTTGCAAGCACTTCTCCGGAAATCACACCTTACCTATGGCAGACAATGGTTGAAGGTTTAGAGAATGGTGTTATCCCACACGTAAATATCCCAACTATTGTGGCCTGTTTGTCCTATTGGATCCCCAACCTTTACGAAACCTTTTATTTAAGTGATAATAACGAAAATCCAGATAAGTTAGCTAAATCTACTCAATCGTTGATTAGATTAACTGTCGAAGAGCCCGATTTTAATTCAGTATATCTTCAACAAATTTGGTTTAAATTGGCTCTTGATGATAGACTGACAGCTTCTATTGTAGATGAAATTGTAAATTATGCATTGGAAAGGGACTCAGAGAATCGTGAATGGAAAAAGGTAATTACATTACTATCAGGTTTTTCAACTATCGAAACTGCTAGTCAGATTATAAAGAAATTATTAAATTTGATGAAGTCATTCTTACCATCATCAAGATTGAAAGCATATACGCATAGTTGGTCAGAATTAACTATTCTTGCAAAACTTGCAGTTTCCATTTTCTTCGAGGTACCTATTTTATCTCAAATGTACTTACCAGAGGTGCTATTTATAGTATCATTATTGATTGATGTTGGTCCAACTGAATTGAGACTTACTCTTCACGAACTACTTATGAATACTTGTCATTCGTTGATGATTAATGAAACATTAGGAGAAGCTGATAGAAAGAGCTTAATTGCAATATCAACTATGTTTTCACGTCATAAATTAAACTTAATAGCTGGATTTAGTCAAGAGAATGGTAAATTAATGCCTACTTTGAATGCCACTTCTTTTACTAGCAAACTTTCTGCGCTTGAAAACTTTACATCAAATATTACCTTATTAATGGAATTTAGTGCAACATCAGAAGCATCATTATGGAAAACTAAATATAAGAAATTCATTCTCGACTCAATATTCAATTATAGTTCGTTTTTGTCTGCAAGAGCGATGTTAATCATGGGTGTTATGGGGAAAAATGGTACATCTGAAATGCTATGTCGTGATTTATTGGCTGAAAGTATGAAAGTTTATGCTGAACCTATAGTAAACGAGGAAAACATCTTTCTAACCATATCACACACATTTTCATATAGTAAACTGATTGAAGGTTTAGATCCAAGATTAAACCTAGTCAAGGAATTATTTTGGTTATCGACCACAATGGTTGAATCTCCACACCCAATAGTTTTTGAAGGTGCGTTGGTGTTTATGACGAATTGTTTGAATAAACTTTATTCAGTACATTTCTTAGATGAAACTAATAGGAAAAGTTTACCCCAAATATTGATGGAAGAAAGAAAATTTGCGTCAGATCTATTAACAGAAATTGAGGGATATGCTGGGACAAGATGGACTGAAAATAATTTTCCACATATCATTTTATCGTTTATTATCCGTGGTTTATCAATCCCTGTTATCAAGACTACTGCACTAGAATGTTTAAGATCGCTATTTGAAAACTCATTTAAAGAATATTTGAAGAATGCGAATGATAATCATCATTTGGTTTATTTATTCTTGTTGTATTTGGTTTATTCACCAAAACAATTTCAAGATATGTTGAATGAAGTGGGCATGAAAGAAAAGTCTTTCCATTTAGATGAAACTCATAAAATTCCAAGAGCATTTGGCCATTGGTTGAGTAAAGATGATGATTGTCCAAATATAACACTGTATCAAGGTGCTCTTCTATTTAGTAGTCCTATTTCTGACGAACCATGTAAGCACAGATTTTTATTAATAATCAAATATTTGCTCAAAACAAACCCTGTTTGTGTTTATAGGTTTTACATGATTATTAGAAAGAAATTACGCAAGATATCTTCTGTAGAACAAGATCCCGAGACTGTCTTAATCGCTTTTGAAATAATAAATATTTTGGTTTCACATATGGAATACGAAGAATTACGTGAATATAGTAATGTGACAGAAGAACGCTTAGAAAAACGAGGATTAGAAATGTTGACTAAATTTGATATGTTTGAAGCAAATAATGATTATGCGGAGAGAACATTAATTGAAGATACTGAACTTACTTATAATAGAAAACGGCTCACAACTATGATATTAGCCAAAATGACGTATCATGTTTACGTATAAGTTATTCAAATTTTTAAAAAAGAGGACTATATAAAAGATGTATTTATTCATTAAAAAAATCCTATTAACTATTTAGTATAAATTGATATATATATATATAAAGGCAAATCAGTTATTGAATAGGAAAAATCATTCCTTGTTATAACCCAAATTATAGGATCCGGCAATCCAACTATTTACCATTTCTAAACTTGCTTCTGGTTGATCATAAGGAACCATATGACCTGCGTCATAAATCCTCAAGAAGGTTAAACTACCATAATGCTTCACTTGGCCAATTTCTTCACCAGTTGAATTTGATTTCCATGGTCCCAAGGGCAATTTTTCATATGATGTTGAGTCTTTCCATTCTAATGCATCAGTCCAAGCATGATTCCCTAACCAGTTACAGATAAAATCTTTATCACCTGCATAAATCAAAACTGGGATATCACGGTCTAACAATTCTGCAACAAATTGTTGAAATGGTTTAGCTTCATCACCTGTGAAGGTGAACCCGTTGAAAACGTCATCATTACAACCTGAATAATGTTGAACATCAGAACCTAAAGTGTCTTGCACATAAGGTAAATTCATGTACTCTTCAATGTAACGCATTCCAAAATAACACATACCATCATCACCTTGATCTTCACAAGGAGCTCTCATGTCATATACATTCAATCCAGTTTTTTCAAAAGGACCAAGAATAGCAGAGTTACAATATGTCAATGCAGCAAAACACGGAATCGAATTCTTACTCAAATAACATGCTTTATTTAATGTACGACATCTTTTGGCCGCATTGGTCATATTATCACAAACATCTGGTGTCAACACAGCTGGAACACCACCTTTACCACACGCCATTGGTTGATAATAATCGGATTGCACTAAAGTGTCAGTAATCCCATTACCGATCATAATGGAAGTTAAATTGAAATTTCTCTTACCTTCATTTTCCACTACAATTTCATGAGCAATTTGAGGGATGTAATGACCAGCATATGATTCACCAGCAATATGGAAATCATTTTTCTTTAAATGTGGGAATGCTTCAAAGAATAATTCTAAAAAGGTATAAGCATCTTTACCAGCTAATTTTGTAGAAGTAATTTTATCATCACCATACGAGAATCCAACACCTAAAGGTTGTTCTAAGAATATCACTGATGCATTATTATTCCATGAATATGGATTATGGATTGGTTTCATGTCCACGCCAATGGAGGAAGGACCTAATTCGAAGAACAAACCTGTGAATGATGAACATCCAGGTCCACCATTTAACCATAAGATAACTGGATCGTTCTCAGGATCGTTTCTACTCTCGAAGAACCAATAAAAGAAATGTTTGGATTCTTTATAATCTAAATACCCTGACCATTGGTTGACCGTATCAATCTCTAACTTAGCGGGATCCACTGATCTTACACGTAAAGAATAAGCTGAGTCATCCTTGGATACAAATGTCTTGAATGGGTTAACCCCAGGTAAAGAAGCATGAGGGCCTTTAATCAATTGATGAATATTTTGAGGGAGTTTTGGTACATTCAAATTAGGGAATGACAGTGAAGTGTCGAACAGTGAAAAAGCTTGTACTGATGCACACAGAATGGAATTCAATGCAAGAACATTCAATTTCATCTCGGTGAGTGCGTTTGTTAATTGTTATTATTACTTATCAAGTAGTAGTTTAGGGAAAGAGTTTTTAATTTTTCAGCTTTTTCCACTTTAATATAGTGCTATTGTCTCCTTTGCTACTTAATGATAAGAAATTTTCAAGATAAAAATTAGCAAGATTATATCGAGTTAATTAATATCATAGTGAAGTGATCACCAGAACAATTAATAGTAAAACTTCTTTATCTAAACTGATATTAGTAGGAGCCACTCTACCATGATTTATATTTTTCACTAATAAAAAAAAAATAATGAAAAATTACTTGAACTTGCAATGAGATAGACAGTTAAACCTGTGTAAACCGACTAAACGCTATGGATAAAGTTGGAGAGGAGATCACTGCATTGATCAAGAAATCTAATTACAAACAATGTTACGAGAGATTGAGTCTTCTAAGGAAACAGTATCCTAAATCAGCTTATTTAGAGGTTCTCGAATTATATGTGAAATACAAGCAATTACCTCATCAATTCGACTGTGAGAAACAATTGATCGAGCCTTACTGTGTAGATAAGTCAAGTGGTAAAATTACCGCTGATTTGAATGCTTTGGAATTGTTACACAATTTTTTAATTGAATTGGAACGTTACAATGAAGCATTGAAAGTTATTGAATTGGCACATTTGAAGTTTAACAGATTTGAATTGTCTTATGATTTTTTCTGTAAAGCTTTAAATGATTCTAATTTTAATTCTATGGTTAGAGCATCATCTGTTTTACCCAATCTTTCCGTGGAGGACCCCACCGCTAGTCGTTCATATTATTTCTGGAATGGTCTTGCTACTGTGGGAGCCTTCAGATACCAACGTGATACATTGAGTAAACAAGAGTTAACTATCTTTCCCATGTTGACTTACCAACGATTATGTAAATTGAAACCATTCAGATCGATTCAAGAAGTCATTATATTTTGTCTTGTATGTGAAGAATTGTTCCCTAACGATGAACAAAAATCTCAAGAGATTGTGAATGAAATTATGCCACATTTAAAAGTTTCCGTTGATTTGTATTTAAAGAATTTTATGTTGAAACATGTTAAGGATCCACAAATTATGTTTGACGGTTGTCAACATATGTTAAAGAGTATTGATGATTTCAATGTGATGAAAAAACTAATTAAAAGTGGTCACAGTTTAGGGAAAGAACGTAATGAGATCATCGATTTAATATTCTCATTAGTGGGTGATTCAAGAAATTCTAGGTTAGCTCGTTTAGAGATTGATCTGGAATGGGGATTTGATTCTATCAGTGAAGAGTCATTGAAATGGTACGTAGATAAGTTCCATAATAAACCATGTTGTCCAATTGATTTGAACCATTATTCTCAGTCGATAGATAATGATTTATTGAAAAAAATAATAAATGATCTTCCTGATGATCTAATTCATGATTCTAATTTATTCCAATTGAAATTAACAGACACATCAGCTATTGACCTTTACAAGAAACACGAACACACTTTACAAACGAAATCCAAGACAGATTATTCTAACAATGCAATTTTCATTATGGATTTAGTGAAATCTGTGTTGTCTCGTGAAGGTGATACATTACGCAACATTTTATTAGCCATATCCATCTTAGAAAATTATCAACCCAAGGATCCACATAATTTCACTACTAGTGTTTGGTTGATTGCCTTATACATGCAAATAGGGTTAACCCCAGTGGCACATTCACATTATCTAGATTTGAAAGTGAAAAATGTTCAAACTGATTCCATGGATTTCTTAATTTACACCAGATATTCTAGTATTTTCCCCAGTAAATCTCATGATTTCTTACAAAAGACATTGAAAGAACATAATGCGTTGTATGATGATTCTGTGGAGAGAATGTCACGATTCATTCAAATTGCATTTGAACGTAGTTCATTTAGTAAAGTTTTTGGTATGTTTGAATTACGTGCTAAATTAATGAAATCTGTGAACCGTTGGAACAATTCATGTGAACTTGCACAATTATCACGTTTATGTAATGATAAACGTGGTGAATTATTACACACGTTACATGAACAATGGAGAAGTGTAGATGTTTTACCTGGGCAATCTAGATGGAGTGATAATCGTGATTGGTCTATTTTCAATGGTGGTGAAGAGGTATTAGATTATTTACAAGTTAATGAAGATTGGGTATACTTATCTATGTTGAAAGAATTTATGATTGAAAGTGCTACATCGGGGGATAGGAAAGTGGATGATAAATTACAAGAATGTCTTGGTGATAGAGATTTGGATAGTGTCTTACTGGAAACGTTTACACCTGTGGAATTATGGTCATGGAAAATTTTCCATTCTGTGTACACCAATGATGAAGAAAATTTAGTTAAACTATTGAATCATGAGATTGTCAGTGAAGGTAGTGTATCATGGAAAGTTTCACATAATTATTTAGTCCAATTATCCACATTGAAAACTTTGGATAATTACAAGAAATTGAATGGGTCCTTGAAGGCACAAGTGAAAGGTAAATTACGTTCCTTACGTGATTCATGTGATAATGTATACGCTAATTTCAAGAAGGAATTAGTTGCTGGTTGTGAATCATTACGTAATGATCCATTACTTTTATCACTTGAATTCGGTGCTCTTGGATCTGACGGGTTGAGTAATAATTTGACTGTGGTGCATAAAGCTGTTAGAAATCTATAAATATCTTTCCCCTTTTCTTTATTATTTAGTGTCATAAATTTTTATTTTCACTTGGACCGGATTCGGAAACTGGTAAACATCGGAAATAGAAAAACCCTGTATAAAACATATATAGTGATTAAGATGAGTAGATCATATTTCTTCAAACAAGCCCAAGTATACAAACCATGGATGAACAATCACGTTCACGAGTGTTTGGTGCGTTGGACACTAACAGTTTATCAATAATATCATCTAATAGTAGTGGGTTTGTTCATTCTAAGATACTTGGTGATAATGATGATTCACGATTGAAAATTAATGATTTCACATTTGAAAGTAATAGTACTCCAAGTAAGCAAGGGAGACATACCACGCCTGGGGGGAATAGTATAATAATAAAGAAGAAACGGTCATATCGTCGACCGCAATTGATTGGTGCTAAACAATCACGATTAGATTTATTAGATGATGATACCCTTACCTCTCTGCCCTTGGCCCCCCCAAGTCAATTAAATCATACACCACCAATGGTAGTCATTGAAGATTATATTAGTGCCCCCGCGACGTGTCGTCCCCGTGTCTCTGTGTCTGATCTACGGCAGAGGCTAAATAATGATGTACAACAACGTCCCGTGGTGAGACGTCGACGATTCCGTGTGGGGAAACCCAATGTGTTACAACCCCACTTGGTGAACGCAGACGATTCCCTGCAGGAATTGTTTCAATCTTTAAACAGTAATCATGATTTGAGACAAGACGGTGACGTATATTTGAACACATTGCAAAATGGTAATAATACCACCCCACGTTGTGTCATGTGCGATCAAATGATTAGTGGTTGGAACATTGCTCACCAGTTTAAAGAGATTGTATGTGAACAATGCTTCCACAAATATGAACTAGCCAGTGCAGTGATGGAAACATGTGAAATTGATGATCCGGAGAACACTAGATTCTCTAAAGAATTAATTAACAGACTATATAGTCAATTACATAAGTAAAAAACAATTTATAATTTTGCAAATTGTTGCAATGAGGTCAATGCCAACATGTGATCCTCCTCTTGCTTTAAACCTGAACAAGTCAACACAGCCACTGGGAACTCGCAATTTTGCACAAAGACAGGTAGGGCCCCACCGTGAGTGGCGAATTCCTTTGAAGAGATGAAATACTTGTCCTCCAATTTCAAATTACCCGTTTTCAACCCAACATGGAAAGACGAATGACCAAACCTGATCACAGTGTTAGTCTTTCTCTCGATCCAGTGGTCGTTGTCCTCTGTGACACCCGTGGCGTCAGAATTGGCCCTGAACAGACATTGCCCTGAGACCAGAGTGATCTGGATCGCCACTGGTTTCCCTGGGAACCACTTGTTGGCGTTGTCCCTTACGTGTAGTCCCAATTGGAACGCCACAGTCGAGTTCCAACGTGGTAGCGCCACCGCTTGTTCCAGCTGTTCTATTTCCGCGGGCGTAATGGAGCGGTCCGTGAGTCTGGCCAGCAACTGGGAGTCCATTTTTGTCTGTTTGTTTGCTTATTTTACTTTAGAATTAACGTTAACTAAAAACAAGGGTATATATATGTGTATATTGAGGGGAGAAAAACGCGTCACGCTATTTTAAGCGGGGCGGAGATAACACGCACACGGAGATAACTATCCCCGGACCGTGACGTACTCCACTATGGTCTTCGTGCTCACGTGGTGCTCGTCCGCGGGGAGAACGGACCCGCGCTTCTGTTTCCCCGCGGAAGAAGAGGAGCCACCCGCGGAACCGGAACCGGAAGATCCCGCGGAGAACACCTCGATGCGTGCCTTCGCCTTGTTCTTGGCCGTGACGACGCAGAAGCTAGCGCCGCCGGCACCGACACTCGACTCGTCGCTATGGCAACCGTTGACGTCGTCCACACCTGGGTCGATGGAACAAGGCAGCCCGACACAGTCACTGGGGTTGTCACACACGATACGGATGCCAAACTCTGGTTTCTCAGAGGCAAAGGCACTGGCAGTATAGATGGGGTTCCAACCGATCTTCACATACGTGTTACCCTGCGAGTCCATGTTGGCACCGGCCACGTAGGGTGCCCAATTGCCCTGTGGGTTGGCACTGGTGCCCCATTGACACGCATCGTCCGTGGAGACACCTGGTGGGTTCACATAGTAATGTGCTGCTGTGCCCGCCCAGTAGTCGGGGCCGGGGACAGCCAACACTTGATCACATCCAGCACCTACGGCGGTGGGGATCAACATCTCTTCGTTACCGGGCAACACAGTTTGACAAAACATTACCGTAGACCCCAAATCGTTTGATGCTGAGACGGTACCTTCACCGTCATAACAGTAATCGTGCGCACTGATAGGTTTCCTCAATGTCCCATCAGCTTCACAATGTAACCCACCATTTTGAGATCCAGGATACACATAACTAGTGACACTGGGATCCCATTGTCCCATTAATTTACCAGGTCCACAAGCGTAGGGGCACCATGAACCAGGGTTACATTGTTGATCTCTGTGCATGGCCCAACCAGCATTAGATCCTTGACGTTGTACAGCAACCATACCTGGGTAATCAGGGAATGAACAACCACTAGTGCCTCTCTTAACGTGTTCATGTTGTTTAGCGGCAAAACAAATTGAACATGTCAATATTGAATTTATTACAATGTTATAAATCATATTGCACTTTCTTGGTTGAGTTTTAAGATTTTGCTACAACGTGCTTTGCTTTTGCACATTTATATATCGTGACGTTTATCCCTTTATACATATCCTTGCACTATAGTCCCTTGTGCAAATTTGTAACTTCCACTCTTTGTAAAGAGTCTAGATTGTAATAAAACAGGGATACCGTTAAGAACTATTTTCATAGAGATCTGTAATGTGCATCGGGTGCCTTAATACAGGCAAATGACATTTTTGGGATTCCACTAATTTGTGAGTGTGTGGTGTCATGGAGGTATATGCTGACATAGTGTTGAATGGGTATGACCAGGCTATAAGGATAGTAGACGTTATTACTCTGAAATTTATAAAGATATTCTGAAATAACAAACTTATGTATTTAATATTGTTAAATAATCGTTTAAAAAAAGATAAAATCTAGTATACATACAATCATTCAAACTTGTAAACAAATCAATCAGAATTGGATTAATCCCTCATGCTTTAACAGGGAATTAATACATAGAATAATGGATCCGTGAAATATCATTTACAGGAATTTGAAGAATACAAATCACTTATTAATTTAATCACATCCACCGTTAACGTTACATTAATTTTGGATATGACTAAATTCATATATGATCTATTCTTCAAGTTCCTGTGAATTATTTACAATATTGAATGGAAATGTCATGTAATCACCAACGGATTACATGTATATTGTCAAAAGTAGCTTATTTGAGAACTTTCAAAGTACACAAAGAAACCTTTGAAGAAAATGTTAAAATACAATTTCATGATTTTTTAAATGATATTACCCAAATAATATGGCATACTGTTGCAGGTGTTGTTCGCTCAAATTGAAGTGGAACTAGTATTTTAATAAACCAATACAAACTTTATTATTATTTTAACACTATAATAATAAAATTTGTATTGTAAAACCACATATGCTACTAGTTCCCCTAAGATTCGAGAAGACAACATCTGTTTGTTGAAGTTTTTATTTCAAAGTAGAAAAAAATCTGTGCAATACTGTTCTAAACTTACCAGAGTGGAGAACCCATCAGGTTAAAGTTTATCACAGTAAGACATATTTGTGAACTTGCTTATCATGGATAGATAGATTGACTCTCGATCAATGACATGGTAAGTAGGAACAACGCTGTATTAAGCAATAGTCAATATTTCTATTTCATAATGAATGTGAATTGCCCTATATGCAATGAATAGCAGCAAACGTCTGGGAGATCCTCAGACGGAGAGGCTTTCGACCCCTCAATTCCTTCTGATAACAAGTACTAAAACTCTTTGTCGTGGTCTCTTATCCAAAATATACGAAAAGTTTCAAGAAAATTCTCATTGAGGGTAACACTACAACAAATATTGTAGGTCTAACCATGGGCATACGTCATTAGTAATGGTTTAAGAGTGTATTGAGTGTGTGGTAGTGGTGTAGAGTCTATCCAGGAACTGTGTAGTGTAATAGTAGCAATCTCGACCAAGTTCTTCCTTGACATAAAATCATTCTTACACTAAACGTCACTTGCCGGTGACGACCTCACATCAAATCACGAGGGTCAGAATACATAAACCATAACGTTCATGTTAGACGAGTTCTCAGTGCTGGACTGAACTCTGCTCTGTAACTCAGTGTACTCAATTGATTACTACTGTTATGTCACATCTTCTTATAATGAAAAAAACATCGAATTAATATATAGTATAATATAACTTAACATAATACAATACAAGCACAAACATACAAGCACAAGATGGACACTATATTCAACTCCACTGAGTGTAACCCAAGAGGTATTCCAAGTGCTCCCTTTGTGGAAGAAGTATCACAATTCGTCAAGGATCCAGCTGATTTTGAATTAGTGTTCAGTAAGTTCCAAGAGAGACTGTCCAAATACAAGTTCATGCAAGAATCCAAACAGGCTACAATTAAACAGTTGCGCAGTAGAGTACCCGACATTGAGAACACTTTGAAGATGTGTCAATTGTTGCAAAATGACAACGATGGTGAAGACATTGAAGTGAATTATGCATTGAACGATACTTTGTTCACCAAAGCTGTGATCCCCAAAGGTTCCAAGACCGTCGGGTTATGGCTGGGAGCAGACGTAATGTTAGAATACCCTGTGGATGAAGCCTGTGAGTTGTTACAACGTAAATTGGAAGAATCACAAACGAATTTAACCATTGCCATTGAAGATGTGGAGTTCTTACGTGAAAACATTACAACTATGGAGGTCAATTGTGCTCGATTGTACAATTGGGATGTAGAACAAAGAGCCAAGGCCAAGCAATAGTGGTGTAATAACTAGCGATCATTATCAATATACCTATATAATATCATATATATAAGTGAAAAATAATATATTAACATAATAACTACTTTAATAACAAGAACACTACTACAAAGAGCACAACCACGCATGTCTAATACCCAGTACTTCTACCAGTTACCGCAGAAGTTGCAAAGGTTCTTCCAACGGTACCCACCACACGTCAAATGGGCCACTAAGCCCGTATCGACACACTCCCTGGAGGCCAACCCCTTCCTATTCAATAAACATCCAGTGACACAACGATATCACGATCCAGTGTACTCTCGTCGCCGGATGAGTGATATATACAAGTTGGCTACTCAGTATGGTGTCGAGGACTTACTACCCACCATTCAGGGGAAACGATTCTTTGAAGATAAGTACAATGCTAAACAGTTTATGAAAGGTGTGTTAAATCCAAAGGGACACAAGCACGAACTGTCCCACGACATGAGACAACAACGTATGCTCGAGGGTATTGCGAAGGCAGATGCCACTATTGCCCAGGCTAAAGGTAAGAAGTTTATGGAAAAGTTGGCCAATAAACATAAGAGAACATGGGTTTGATCATATAGATGTACATACTTGTAAATAAGATATAATAATACACATCATTACCATCCTCTTCTAACACGTTTGGTTTCGTTAGTCTCACCACCACGTTTCCTCTTCTTTCTGGAATCGTCTATAATCTTACCAGCTCTTTTCAATGAGTTCAACTGTTGTTCGTCCACCAACAGGGTATCCAAGTTCAGGGACTCCGGAAGAATGATCTGACGGATCGTGTTACCTCGACAGTTGATGTATTGTAAGGATGAACTCGACGGTTGCCCTCGTAATGTCAATTTCACTTCTGTTAATGTCACATTCATTTGCGGCGACACGCTCTGCAGTGTCCCCCACACTGTGGTACCGTTCTTCAACTCCACGGTGACTTGTTCGTGCTTCAACTTCTTCAAGAAATGGACTAGTTTCATCTTATTGGATGGTTTATACTGTGTGGTTAACTCTCCTTTATGTGGAAAGTTCGATAATTTTCTTTTTTACATAATTAATAATTAAACGTAATATTGGAAAATTTTTAATCACAGTGGTAATAACCATAACAAATAGCAATTTAAAACACTGATATCCAATGGGTAATACTGGTCCCGATGAATGGCTGGAGACAGTGAAGAAGTGTCAGTCGCTGAGCGAAAATGAGATGAAGCAACTGTGTGAAATGGTGAAAGAATTGTTGATGGAAGAGTCCAATATTCAACCCGTGAAGACACCGGTCACTGTGTGTGGTGACATCCACGGGCAATTCCACGACTTGCTGGAGTTGTTCCGTACCGCTGGAGGGTTCCCTGACCAAATTAATTACGTGTTCCTGGGTGATTACGTCGATAGAGGTTTTTACTCTCTGGAGACGTTCACGCTGTTGATGTGTTTGAAAGTTAAATATCCTTCCAGAATCACTTTAGTGAGAGGTAATCACGAATCCAGGCAGATCACACAAGTGTATGGTTTCTACGAAGAATGTTTGAACAAGTATGGGTCTACCACAGTGTGGAAATATTGTTGTCAAGTGTTTGACTTTTTAACATTAGCTGCCATCATTGACGGTAAGATCTTGTGTGTTCACGGTGGGTTATCCCCCGAAATCAGAATGCTGGATCAAATTAGAGTGTTGTCCAGAGCCCAAGAAGTTCCACATGAAGGTGGGTTTTCTGATTTACTGTGGTCAGATCCAGATAATGTCGATGCCTGGCAAGTGTCCCCGAGAGGGGCAGGTTGGTTGTTCGGTAGTAAAGTGGCTCGTGAGTTTAATCACGTCAATGGCTTAAACTTGATTGCCAGAGCACATCAATTGGTCATGGAAGGGTTCAAATACCATTTCCCAGAGAAAGATGTTGTGACAGTATGGTCAGCCCCCAACTACTGTTACCGTTGTGGTAACGTCGCCAGTGTGATGAAAGTGGAGGACGACTTAGAACCAACATTCAAGATCTTCTCAGCGGTACCTGACGATTACATTCAAGACGCAGGGAACGGTGGTAATGCCGTCAGTGGGAATTCCACCAACCAAAGAGCTGGATATTTCCTATAACGAGCGGCACATTGCCCAATTAATGCATGTAACGATACTACTACTACACACCACGCCCTAATAATATAACATTGTATACTCTATCTCTATATCTCTATCTCTATATATATATAATTAAAAGAAAAAACGTTTAAACAAGGATTAATTGATTAGATAGGACAAAATCAAGCAAAATTACAACATGAAGTGCTTGTTTACGGCCTTTTTTGCTACATTGGTTGCCTCTGCAGTGGCCACTTTACCTACAGCACCTCCAAGCAAACCTATCAGTGGCCAATCCCCCTTTGGTCAATGTGATTTGTTATCTCATCAAGTGTTGCAAATTGAAGAATTGTACTTGGACCCCAACCCACCGGCCAG
Source organism: Kazachstania bromeliacearum (assembly GCA_003708535.3). Taxonomy (NCBI): domain Eukaryota; kingdom Fungi; phylum Ascomycota; class Saccharomycetes; order Saccharomycetales; family Saccharomycetaceae; genus Kazachstania; species Kazachstania bromeliacearum. The sequence goes on along the minus strand of PPOP03000001.1, from coordinate 571,617 downwards.
AGACGCACCCCTGGTGATTACAGCACAGGGCCAATTGAGTAAAGAGATTACTCAAGGCGCCTACGTGGATGTAGAGGTCAGACTCGGGTACATCAAATTGTTGACCCAGAGGTTCGATCTGTGTGACACTTTGCAAGAGAATAACGTCGACGAATTGGCCTGTCCGATTGCTAAGGGACACTACACGTTGAACCACACTATTCAGATCCCTGCAGAGGTGCCACCAGGCAGGTACACTGTTGTGGCCAGGGCCTTCACGAACGAGGAGGACGATAATGAACTGATCACTTGTATCACGGGCAACCTGGTGTTCCCACCATACGGTAGGTGACCTCCGCAATGTTCCCCCACCTCTGTTCTTATATACTCGCTACATTGCTATATACCCTTTATGTATACCTTATTATAATAATATCTAGAATGAAATATTAATTACAAGGATAGTAACTTACTACTACTGAACCAACACAAAACGCACAAATGAACAAACCACCAGTGAAGAGACTGCCACCGTTGCCCCGGCTGAGAGTCAAACGACCTGTGATTAGACAGGAGACCAATCGTTGTCTCGTTTTGATGTCGAACTTGTTGCAATGCTGGTCCTCTAACGGACACATGAATCCTGCCTGCAACAATTTGGCTCAAGAGTTGAAACTGTGCACTGCAAAGGGCAAATCCAGCGGTGCCAAAGAACAGAAGAGCAATATCAACTACCATGCCGCTAGACTTTACAAGAAGATCAACGGTGAACCGCACGATTAATATTATTTATATTCTATGTACCTTATATATACTAACACATACTTGTCCATACTATTTACTTTGACCGCTTGGCAAGACGTCCTTCCCGCTCCAGTGTGTCGTCCACCAAGTACCAACCGGGGAAATGCTCTTGTGGGAAGTATCGTTCGTCTTGAGGGTCCAATACACTACTGTTTATACGTTTTGATCCAGTAAATGAATGATCCACTTCCCATTGGAACTCGAAGGGTATCGTACTGTGTTGGCTCTTTAATAAGTGTGGATTAGCCACTGTACTGTTCACACCACCAATAGACGTAAACCCCTGGGCATAAAGACCACAGATGGGTTCATTGGAATACAATAGGAAACTCCATATATTGGCTAATTTCCAATGCAACAAAGGTTGTAACCTGATAAAATCGGGCCAATGTGAGTCTGTCCTCTGTACAGGTTTCAAGGTATCACCAAATGGATCAGTGGAACGTACACCTATCACTATAGCTTGTGTCTCTGGATACAATTTCAAAAATTTCACAAATTCGTCTGCCATGGTCAAGGGTGGGACACCTTGTTCTTGTGATGATTCATACAGTGATAAATGATACCTTTGTGATGTGTCCAATATAAATTGCTCTAATGTGGGGAAAGTTTCATCCAAATTGATGAAAACTGTGGGTAATTGGTCCATGGGGAAACGTTGCCAAACGGTGTCATATTGTGATTGTTGTGCCTTAACCATAAAGAATTCCCAAAGACAACTTAAATATAATAACAGTAGCACTTGACAATCTTTACCACCATTGTATGAGAACGATATCTCACCGTTTAGTGGGCTCCACTGAGTGAAAATGTCATTAATGAAGATGTCATGAGTCAATTGAATGGCCATCTGGGTCTCCTCGATGATCTTCGTGGCTGCATGCAACGACATATACGACTGCGTTATATTGTAACATAATTGGGACACTTCACTTAACGTCATGGGGTCCTCGACACATACAAATGTGTTGTATTCTTGTGGTGATGATGATATTACTAATCATTATTCGTTCATTATTTTTCACTATTATTATAATTATATAAGAATATACAGTTAATATTATGGAATTTGAAAAATGGGGTGTCACAAATTGACAGATGTATATACTATTCAAGCTGGCGAATTGACCAACCCTGACTTCACTGTTTGTAAATATTTCTCCACTTTCATCAAATCTGCCTCTGTGTCTTTACACCAAACAACACCAATGGTCAGGGCACTCTCTTGTAATTGTTGCCAGTCGGTCTCATCGATGATATCGTCATTCATGGTACGCATCTCAGTGATAATTCCTTCTAACAATTGTACAGTAGACAAATCACCGGGGATACCGTTGCTAGCCATCTCATTAGTAATGTCTTTAATTCTACTGACTTCTTTGAAATTATTCCATGTGTATTGAATCAATAGATTGTAAAAATCGACATTGCACAAGTATAAATATAATGACACGTCAGGGAAACTTTTACATTGTTGGTATATGTACATGATAATGTTATATTTCCTATCCATCGGTATGGATAATTGGTCATTGGTTAATAAATGGACTATGGTGTATGGTAATGTAATGGCATAAGGTTCAGGTAAATGATATGGATCTCGAGCACAGTTATTTTGTACTCTCTCCAGGATCTGTCTCGATGAATCATTCAATACTTGATCTTGTGTCTTGTCTCTACATTCATACAAACGAATTAAATTACTCACTCGTTGTAAAATGTCATAATCAGTATTGATATCTTGACACAATTGATCCGTATAAGGTTTCATCACTTGGGATAATTCGTATTTATATCTTTCTTCAGCTTCAATTCGAGGTAAATCCAAGTCAATATTCGCAGTGGTGTTTGTCTTCTTCTCTGTAATGGGAGATGGAATGGTAGTACCCTCCAACGTTTTCTTCTTAATTTGTGATAGTTCAAATTCCACATTGTCTAAGAACTTGAATATGGGCATATCTTTATTCAAAATAGTGTTACCTGGTTCAGATTGTGTTGTCCCCTTACTCTCATATAAATTCTTTAAAGTGATTAAAACATTACTGTCTGCCTTGTCAATAGTAGATTCATTATATTTCCCAAACGATATCTGTAAATCATCACTGTTTTGATCACTTTGTAACAAGTTCCCTGCATCTCTCTTCTTCTCCTCAGACTTTTGTTGCATACTGTCAAACACTTTATTAAACAGGGCACGTTCTTGTACACTAGAATCATCGTGCGTGGTTGGCTCTTCTTTCACAGGGAACCTCCCAATGACACTACCATGGAACCATCGAACTCGCAGCCCATAATTGATAACGTTTCTACACTTCAACATCTTTATATACACTGTTTTCTCCCTCTTAATTATGATCTTTAATTTTTCAAATTAATAAAAAACTGTTCTTATATATTGTTAAATAGTTAATGATAGTTAAAATCCTTCTAATGCCTGGATAGCCTTCTTTAAACGTCTTAAGCCTTCATCATATCTTTCAGGGTCCAATACCATATCGGCAGTTAACCTTGAAAGTGAATCCACTAATCGTTCAAGGGCTCTTTTCTCTTCAATTTGCATTCCCAATTGTGAAAATTCTGATCCAATTAAAGTTCCATTGGTCATGGATAACAATTGTGATATCGTTTGCACATCAAATTCATTAGTGTGTTTATGCTTTCTATGTTTCTTCCCCTTTGTCTTCTTTTCCTCACTCTTTGGTGGGATGACTTCTTGCTTAACTTCTTCCTCTTCGTCTTCGTCTTCTTCATGTATTTGATTCTCTACAGGTTTAGCCGTAACAACATCTGCATGATCGTATTGGAATGTTCTCTCAGAGGCCATGGGGGTCCCCATTTCATGTTCTTCAAAATATATGGTTCTTGGTCTATTTTTATTACGTGGTGGTACAGCGGGTATAAAATCATTAGTCTCTGTTCTAGATGGTGATACATTCATTTCAATAGGGGTTTTCTTTGGAGATTTGGTAGTTAATGGTGGGATCACACTGGATTGAATTGATTGTGTTTCATCATTGTCATCATCGTCATCTTCTAAACCTTGATCTATCATCGTTGGTTGGTTATTATTATTGTATGCAGAGGGCCCACTTTCACTGGCAAAATTACCTGATCCAATTGAAAGATTGGCTAATTTGTCCTTAGTTAAATTCAATGAGTCACTTCTTTGTGGTTTACTTGGTGTCACAGTGTTTAACGAATTAAACCTACTCACTGGTCTGGCATTTTTGATTTGTTTGATGACCAATTCTTCTTGATCATTCTTCGGTGATGTTAAGGATGGAGATGGTGATGGAGATGGTGATACGAAGATTTGATTATCTTGATTCTTCACCACATATGAAACTTCTGTCCCCTCATGTATAACACCTGAATAGTTAGAGATCATACTGTACCTATTATTATTTTCCAAGGATTGAATGGAGACGTTCCCACCTGGTGATCTGTTCAAGGGAGATGAGTTTGCTGTGTGTGAATGTTGTAATGCTAACGGGGTACGTATACTACCAATATATGGTGGGCGTTGGAATTCCAACTCCGACGAAGCGGTGGTCTTCAATAGGGAAGGAGGACTGTCATGCTCATCACTAGACACCTCATCCAACGAATCGATCATCGCAGACAACCTGTGTTGCGTCTCTGCTGATTTCTGGGGGGACATCTTACGTTCACCCTCCGACATCGGTGTTACTGGCATCATATATCTTGCGTGGTTCGATGGTCTTACTAGTTTTGATCTGCTGTATATTTAATTATATTTAAATGTCTAATTTTATATGAGTGAAATTATTTCCAAATAAGGAAATTGCACAACACGCACACGTGACGTATATGTATAGATATAAACAGAAGGGTATGAAGCCATTACGGTGATGATGCGTTATGTATTATCAACTGTGTGTCATGAGGATGGTGAGTTACCAGTCATATCTCTTTGAAGAAACATTGAACGAAAAATAATTTAGACTCTGGATCCCAATAAGTGGCCTGTTCATTTAATGGATCAACGGCTAAAGAGTGTTCATTACCAGATAGAACATTATCTATAACAAGTTCCTTCCCACTGGGTATCTCAATGGCTATATTTTCAAATGGTGGGTATGCAATGACTAAAAACTTCTTGTCTTTATCTTTATTGGAATTCAATTCTAAACCTGATACAATTCTGATAAATGGTGGGTACTCAACATCACCCTGTGGCGCTTCAGCCTCTTTATCTTCCTCTTTCGGCGTATTAACATTATAATCTACTTTAATGGCAATACCTGTATATCCCGTCGAACTATCCTTTACATCGACAGTTTGACAAACGGGGAGTAAACCATTATTCGTTATTAGTTTCTTGGCCATCTCCACTTTCCCCTGGAACACAGAACTGGTACCATTACTGCCATCCTGACCCTTAGCTTTGTTTTGATCCAAGTTATCTCTTCTTAAAACGTTTAATCCATGTTTCTTACCAGCTAAATGTCGTTCCACACTGGTCCATGACATGTGCATAGTATTACATAATTTACAAACCAATTTCCCTGAATGATTCTTGTAAATGTAAGGGTTCTCCCTTGTAGTAGCTGCTCCCGTGGTGTCTTCATTGTCTTGGAACGTATACGGTACTTCTTCACCATTGCGCAATAATTCATCCACTTGCTTCCTTCTTTGTAAATTAAATTGTGATTCTGACGCCACACCACCGGCACCCTTCTTAGAACCTGCTCTGTTTTGATAATCCATCTGTTGTTATCTTTTTAAATATATTAATATTGTAGTAGTAATAAGAACTCATCTCTTATAATAATAAATTTTGTTACAATTAAGAACCTCGTCAGGGTAAGAACAAGAAGTGTCACTAAATATTGAAATATTATACATTCTGCAATAATACAAATATCTATTTAAGTTTGTTCCTTCTCCACTGTGTAAACACCTCTATGTTTCTCCTCCACTTTGTAATGCTCATTCTTCATGGTTGCCCATTTCTCATGTGGAATTTCCCAACCACATTTTTGCACAATCATTGATACAATATCATCACAAAGACCCAACATACTTATATCAAACTCAGCATGCTTAATTGGATCTCTGTTAATTAATACTTGTGGTACACTAGCTGGAATCATATTGACAATCTCTGACACGGGGGCCACTTTCAATGATGTCCCGACACAAATCAATAAATCACATTTATTAATGTCTTCTCTAATGGAATCATGAAATTTGGAAGGTAACGCTTCACCGAAAAATGTAATATCTGGTTTTAATACACCAAACGATTTGTCTATATTATTTCTACGCGATTTGGCCATAATGTTATTCACCGACGATCCTAAGGAACCATCTTCTGCATCAGGGAAATATTCTTGTCTCTTATAGTAACAACGTGAACACAAAGGTAGTTGTATATTTCTAATTTGATCAAATATTCTTTCACCAGGGAGTGTCATATGACATGTCACACATGAAGCTGTGGCAAAGGATCCATGACATTGAACTAATTTTTCAGCAGGTATACCAGCATAAGATTCTAAATTATCAATATTTTGTGTATAGTTTCTTAATAATTTCCCTTTATCATAAATCATCTTAATGAAACTGTGTAAAGGTGAATAAATGTTTCCCGGAGGTAATACCATATAGGCAATTTGATAAAAGATTGATGGATCATCAATAAATTTCTTCAAATTGAAGACATCTTGAGCATCATCTAACCCCAAGGGCTTTATCTTAGAGTAAAACCCCTCTGAAGATCTGAAATCGGGAATCCCCAATGATGTGGAAATACCAGCACCAGTCAATATTATCACATTTTGTGCATTTTTTAATTTTTCCACAAAATCATCTATCCTATAAAAGTTAGATAATCGGATTCTAGTGGATAAGATCTTGTTCATAGATTTTTGCAAATATAGGATTAAACGTACAGTAATCCTCTTATCCAACGGATCATCGATTTTGGAAATCGTGTATGGATCATCAGCAGGTAATTCCTCCTCGACGCAATCGTATATAAGATTTAGAATTTCACGATCTGTACATTCAAATCCCAGTAACCTGATCAAGAAATACAAATACAATGAATTCAATTCTTCAGGTAAATATTTGTCTAAAAACATACGAACACCATAATATTTCAAAAACATTCGTGCATTCAAAGAGTCATCTTTAGTTAATTCTGGAAACACGTATTTGCCAGTACGTAAATTCTTGGCAATGACAATTGGTTTAAAAGGTACAATAGGTTTTAATGTGTCTGGCATTTTGATTTTGATTTAAGACTATCGAGTATTATTATCAGTTCTTATTCGATTTTTGAAATTCTTCCAACTTTGTAATCGTCTTATCACTTCTTATAATGCAATTCCACGCTTGACAGTTGTTATTCTCAGCGGTTAACACTTGATTGGGTACTCAATGTAAACAAATTTATTCGTTATTTTCGTTGTTTTTTTTCATTTGTAAAAAAAACGTAAAATGAACGTTTTCTCTTTTAAACAATATATAAGATTATATGATAATAAGTGTATGTAGTGACTATGTGTATTCTGAGTATCCCCCGTATTCAAACTGCGTCTGTTGTGGTGCGTCTTGTGTTGATGATGAATTGGGACCCGCTTCAGAGGCAGCCCCACCTAGAGGACCTACACCAATCTTGGACAATTCCACTTCTGCACTCGTATTCTCCAAATTGATATCATTCACAATGGTCCCTGTAGCTTTGGCCAATTGTGACACTTTTAACATCAATTCAACTTCTTCTCTGTTCTTCATATCCACTTCATTTTGTAATCTGGTAATGTATTCCACTGCTTGGGTCAAAATTTGACCCTTGTTGGGTTTCCCGTCTCTAGTACCTGTACCCTTAGGTTTGGGTGTGTTGGTCCCACTGGGGGTATCTCCATTAGAGTCATTATCCTTGTTGGACGCAGCATTGTTTGCATAAATATCACTGAAATATTCTTGTGGGATCAACGTCAGTAGTTCTTGTATACGATCATTTATATTATCTCGACGTTTACGATCGTTCTGGAACGTCTGTATACTCGCAGTGGACTTCACTGAAGACGACAGTGATTCGGGTATAGTGTTCATATCGTTTGATTTATTCTTGGTTTACTCATCTTTAAATTGTATTTTTATTTAATTTTGATTTTTTTTTTCTATAAATCTTTCACTGTTGATATTTGTTTGTAATAAAAATGTCATATATGATTTATTATACTATATATAGGTGATATATGATACTCACAGTTCGTATTGTAAGACTTGGTTTTGTACCGATGGGTCACAAGTCGAGATGGTTTGTAAGATCAATTCTTTCAAATAGTCTTTGTTAAAAACATCTTCATGACGGTGCATAAATAATAAAACGTCCAAGTTTTTGGTATGGAAATTAGATTGTACAAATTCCAACCAATTGAATTCAACATTGTCTCTTTCTGTCAATGGGATTAATTCCCCGTAGTCTGATTCCAATCCCTTCATGGCTACTTTCTTAGCAATTAAATCAAATGAAGTAGTATCTTTGGTGGCTTGTAATAGAATAACTAACATAGCACCTAATAATCCAGATTTCAACCCATATTGTTTAGCACATTTAGATAATGACCCCAAACACAAGGCTAATTTACCTGTCTTGTAATGATATTCAAAGTCTAGGATACAATCTTTTTCATCATCTCTTACTTGGCTGTTATAATCATTGTAAAAATCTCTGGCAAATCCATCTAAAGGTTTATCCAAAGAAGTCAATTTTTCACCAAAGATATCATCATCATCAGCATATGCAATAACATATTTCTTCTCAGTCTCCTTACGTTTGTTTAAAGCAGCAGCTTCTTTCTTCAATTTCTTATTACTGATTTCAATTTTATCTTCTTCGTCAGTCTTTCTCTTTAATGTATCTAATTCGAAATATATCTTAGCAGCACCTGTCATCGCACGAACGTACATTGGTCTGGTGTATAATGTTTTTCCCCATTCTAACATCTCCAAATAAGCTCTTGGGGTACCCTTTCTCATACAATATGAATGGAAATCCAATTTGTCATCTTCAAATTGTTTATAAAATTTAGAAATGGCGGTGAATCTCTTTAATGCAAGACCACGATATTTATGACAAGACCATGACAAATCTTTAATTTCAGTTTGTAATTCAGCGTGTTTCTCTTCATCACCTGCATCTAAAGTAGTATCTTTCTCTTGTGCTTCTTTCAACTGTTTAGTAGCATCCAAGTACAATCTATAATAAGCTTCACCTTGTTCGACAATAAACCATGCGGCTTCGACTAAATGTAAATCTTTGATACCATTGGCAGCATTGTCATTCTTGGTAAACAATGAAACAATTTCCACAGCTTTGTCAACATTGTTAGCTCTTAAGAAATATTTCACAGTCTTACAATTAATAAATCTATCTTGTAAATCTAATTTTCTACCTTCATCTAATGTCTCAGCAGCATCGTTTAATAACCCAGTGTGTTTCAAGATTCTAGCCTTTAAGATATAAAATTCCACTAAAGTTGGAGTGTGTTCAATGGCAAGATTGATATAATCTTGAGCCTTAGAGAAATCCTTAAGGGTCAAATAATGTTGAGATAAATAATAACATGTCCAAATGTATTGAATTGGATTTGATTTACTATCGATAGTATTCAAATATTCAGTCACAATCTTTTCCAATAAACTTGGAACTACATTAGCTCTCTTCTTATACAATGGTTTCACATTAGAGAAAGTAGCTGGAACACCACGTTGTAATTGTGGGATTACATATTCTTGTAATTTTTTAGTCAATTCAGTTTCATCTTTAATGAATGTCAATGGTAAAAATTTTGGTGGTTCACATCTTGGATAAAATTTAGCAAATTTTTCATATAAAGCCTTTCTCAATTGATTATTGCCCTTAATATTTAAGGCCACTTCTAACAACTTATAGTAAACAAAATTGTCAGGATTTCTCTTGATCAAAGTTCTATATACAATGGAAGCTTCTTGGAATGATCCCATCTTCATATAGATGGAAGCCTTTCTCTCCAATAGAGCAAATTTATCAAAAGTATTTGGTTCAATGGTGTTTAAATGGTTCAAAACTTTTTGTAATTTTTCTGCATTAGTACCAGCAGCTCTGTACATAATATCATTCTTGTACATTAAACATTCACTGTGTTCATAAAGTTCAGCATCACTAATTTTACCTTCTGCCATTTTTTCAAATTGGGACAAAGTGTTAATAGCTTGTTGTCTTTCACCATTGACATCTTGTGCTACAGCCAAAGAAGTCCAATTAGCTCTGTAGCCTAGATAAGCTTCCCAGAATATCTTTCTAGAGGTTAAAGCTGCTTTAAAATCACCAACTTGGGATTGCAAAGTAGCCAAATCTCTGTAGATATTTTTATTGGTAGAACCATTCTCTAAAGAGGCTTGGAACCATTTGATAGAGTCTCTGTACTCCTTGACAGTTCTCATGTAAATACCCAACACATGACAACAGATGGCGGTTGTCTTGGTACCTGGAATCAAATTGACCGCTTGGTTCACATATGAAGTGGCTTCCTCCTTTTCACCGGTGGACAACAAATCAAGCGCCTTCAAAGCAAGAGTCTCTGGGTCGTTTTTGTTCTTCTTAAGAAGAGCATCTAACAATTTAAGAGATTTCTTGTATTCTTTAGCCTCGTATAATTTCAAAGCCTCTAGGAATTGACTTTGATCCTTCACGGCCGTGGGTTTGGAAACTGGCTTAGCTTTAGCACCTCTTCTTTTGGACATCTCTGAATATGCGATTGGGTCCCCTGTTGGCTTGATCTACTACACCTGTATATAGTAATAAACTGTCAAACGTTAACAATAAAGCTTCTTTTTTCACTCGAAAAATCGAAATTCCAATAATATTATTCGACCGTGGTAGATGATACATACATATAAATCTATTTATCTCTATCTTCTTCGTGACCTTTGAATGCAATGGTAGTGCATTGGTCCTCGTATCCAGGGATTTGGATGTATTCGATGCCCTGTTCTTCTAACATGGAACGACTAGTGTTGTTCTTCACAAAAGTGTCGGGTTCTAACACACCCACAAAGACATTCTTGATTTTACCATCAAGTTTGATAATTCTTTGTACACATGGATCATTACCACTTAATCTGAAAGAACAAGGTTCCATAGTGGTGTAAATGTTCGTTCCCGCTGGTAAATCTCTTTTACCTGTCTTGGTAAAATATTTCTCTAGGGCACATTGTTCTGCATGTGTGTTCCCCGGTAATTCTCTGGAGTAACCTGTTTCCAATATATCAGTACCATTAACCAAAACGGCACCAACACTAAAGGCAGTAGTAGTGGGACCACATTTTTTTGCTTCTTCAATGGCTAATTCCATGTATTTACGATGTGGTTCTAAAGCCCATTCAGGGAAATCAGTACGGTAACTCCATTTCTTCTTCTTGGTCTCTTCATCTACTAATGATGATTCATATTTATAAGCATGTAACCATAGGGATAAAGTCTTTGGATCTGGATCAGTATATAATTCAGTGTCACATTCAGGACATTTTTCATTTTTTAATACTTCCCCTTTAGAGTCTGGGAATGACCAACTTTGAGCAGATTTAGTTCTCCCGATTTCATATAGTTTGGCAGTGACTTCTTCTAAATTAGCTTCACCATTTTTACCCAGATTAGCACCCCATATCTTTTCATTAGAATAAATAGGATCATTAGCAATTGGATAACCTAAATACTGAAGATGTAAACGAATTTGATGTTGTCTACCGGTTAAGGGGCAGCATTTCACAATACTAGTCTTACCATCATAGCTTATTCTCTTGAAAACAGTCTTAGCATGTTTGGCACCTTCATCATCCATCTTACAAATCACATTCAAACCAATACGAGGATCTAAAGTCTTAACAGGCATTTCAACAGTGGTTTCCTCCAGGGGAAACTCGCCGACAACTTTTGCCACATACTCTTTAGTAACTTCACGGGCTTTCAATTGATCACCTAATTCATCTGCTCCCTTAGGTGTCTTGGCCATAAACATCAATCCACTTGTTTGTCTATCCAATCTATTACAGGGGTGTACAGTGATTCCATGATCCCTTTCTATCATCTTGGTGACAGAATTGAATCTGTATCTACCTGTAGGGTGCACAGGTATACCACCAGGTTTATCAATAACTAATAAATTGTCATCTTCAAATACAATTTTGATAGGATTACTAGTGACAGCAGGTTCATGTCTATGAACTTGATGCGAAATTAAATTTCCATTTTTAATAACACTATCCAAAGTAGCAGTGGTATCATCCAACTTAACAAGTCCCTTTTCAATGGTACTTTTATAATATGCTTCATCACGGTCTCTAAATTCAGAAGCAAAGACATCAATAAGTTTTCTATCCCTCCATCTTAATTTACAAAACGTCTTGTACGTAAAATAATATGGTTTAATCTTTCTCAAACTATTGGAGATGATAACTTCATACTCAGGATCTTCTTGTTTATTTCTCTTAACATTCGATTCATTCAATGTAAGCTTGGATCTATTGATTTCACGTTGTTCTTTATTGGTAATTTTCCGTTTCTTAAACTTATTTTCTTGTATTTCTTTAGCTTGTTGAACTTCTTCCTTTAAATGTTCATCAAACTCAGATGAAGGTATAATTGGTCTTTTAGACATTAGGTAATGTAAATTCTTCAATGGTATGAACCTCTTTAACATTCACTGTAATCCAGCTGGATATGTTATGTATATTTTTCATCGAGAATTAAATATGAAAAATTAAGTATTACAAGCTCATCTATAAAAATGGAATATTATATATATAGCTAAGAATTAAGAGTAAAGACTGTGATTGAGGACATGCATATTTTCGCAATACTCTTTTTAAATAAATGTTGTTTTAATAATTGAATTTGATCAGTGAATATGATCCTGCAGAGGTGGCTATTGCACCTATAAATATATTAGATTTACAGTTCTGGGTGATAGTTGTACATTAATGAGCTTGCAAAAAGCTTTTATTCCGCTGGTCCATTTAAAAAATCTAATAATTCCATCTCTTCCTTTGCGCTTTCATTAGTTCTAAAGGGTTCTATACTGGCATTGTTATCTGGTTGACTAGGTGATCTGATTTTAGAATGTTGTGATTGATCATATGAGTTCAATGATGTATTTCCATGTCTAATAGCAGCTTTATATGGTTCCAAAACGCTCTCGTTTTTATTTTGGACTTGTTGGTTTCCATGTTTAGACGTAGTAGTCTTGCTTAAAGCAAAGCCAAGATTAGGAAGCACAAAAGTGTCATCGTTATTGCTATATTTTAATCGAATTGATCTATTCAAATCATCCAAGTCTATACCGTGCAGCATTGGTAATATGTGTATTAGCCTCCAAAAAAAAGGGACATGAACATATTCGTCATTGTTGGTGTGCGCCTGAATATCTTCAGCATTTCTTGTTTGCGGTTCATCTGTCCGGTTGGCATATGTTGTATCTAAAGTTGTATCAGAATTCAAAGAATCAGGAGTATCCAAATAATAGTATCTCTGCCAATACACTTCATCTTGACAATTATCATAGAAATTTAATTTTTTGAGAGTGAATACACATTTTCCAAATCTTCTAATATACCATAGCCAACGTTTTGTAGCGTTGTTACTATATTTCCAACATGACTTTCTTCTCCAAGTGGAACGATAAAACCAACCACGTTGTCCTCGTTTACTGTGGCACAATTTAAACATTTCACTTTCATCGATTTTTCCTCGTAGAAAATACTTCTCCATCATCATATCTCTTTCAACGCGATCCCATGAGCATAGCCAAGGTTTCTCTTTGAAAATGAATACAAATGCATGTACCAGACATGTCATTGGACGAATACAAGTGTCTATAAATGATAACCATACAATTGGACCATAAATTACTTCATGGTGAGATTGTGAAGCCTCAGCAATAATAGGAAAAAGCCAAACTAGAATATATGACACAGGATAAATGAAAATGGCTCTTAAATTTTTTTGAATTTGATTTGTTTTCCTCTTCATACTTGCATAATTATTTCTTTGAAACTCTTCTTGGACATCTCTGATATTCGGTATGGCTGGATTGGTTTCATTTAACATATCAGTGATGTCTTCTTGGTGGGCAGAATTTTTACTTGAAGAGGACGAAGGAACTAAACATTGATTCATTGAAAAGGAAATTTTCCTACCAGATGAACTCCTGGTGGAACTTCCTACTGAAAATGATTTTCTCGGTAGTTCAATCAATTGTTTGGCAATGGAAGGTTTTTTATTTGGAATATCATGACCCATTTCTTCATCTAGATTTCCTTGCTGTTTATTTATATCTTCTTCCGGATAATTATATGAGGTTTCAATGCTCTGAATAGAATATGTTCGTCTAGAATCGACGGAATCATCTGTATTCATCTCAAAATTGAACATTAGCAGATCTTTAAAAATGCGAAATATTAATATAAAAGGACTCAGTAGATTTTTTTTGAGAGTACGTTTGATTGACGTTTTTCTATCCATTTTATCTCTACCTGAACGGGGACGTGCTCTAAATTCTTTTAAATTACCTCTTATTCTTCTAGTTTCTCTCAATACGTAAATGTAAATTGAAAGATAAAGAATAATAATGAAAAGTATGATAAAATATCTTGGACCATAACTCAGAGCATAGACATACCACAATGGTCTTGCTGGTAAATAACACCATGCACTCCATGGTTTATAGCCCCCTCTTCTTGGTTTGTACATGAACTTATCTGGATTGTTATCTTTAACGATATTTATTTTATCTGGATTGGGATAATCAATATTATTGAAGCCAATAAAAGCCAAACTCGCTAACAAACACGGTATTATAATTGTTGTTGGCCAAATTATTGCACGATATCTGTATAACCCACCTTCCATATTTCCTGTTCTTTTATTCCTCCATTTCCAACCAGGTTTAAAGATCAAAATGGCAAAATGGATGGCAAAAAAGAAAATAGCTACGTCTACACCTTCAATTGCGAATGCGGTTAACCAACCCAGTGTATGAACCATTGGAGGAGATGCATATTGTTGAGTATCCAGTAGAATGATTAATGGATATAATAATAAAATAAATGCTTTTAAGATGTCACAAATGATCAAAAATAAAATCAATTCATGACGAAATATTTTCTTTTTGGTAGAGTAATTCACTAGATAAAATAAAGCCACCAACCCCAAAATCAAAGAGATACCAGAGGATACAGCGGCAATAATTCTAATTTTTAAAAGATTCTCATCTGAAAAGGTAGAAGTCATTCCCGGTAAACCTAACACTATATTCAATGTGGTTGTATTCAGTACTCTTTCAGACCAATCAACCTCTGTGTTGATTAGCTTATTCATCATCTTTGTTTATCAAAATGTCACTTGTCTTTCATCAATTTTTACTAGTACTGGCAACTTGTAACTTGATTTCCCTTCTTCTTCAAGTTTTTTGTAGTGAGAGGATTCTTTTGTTGTATCTTTAATTGGAATGTAGTTGATCTATTGCAGAAAATTCGATCTAAAGCACCTTCGGCATATATGAGAATGTAAGTTTTGCCTTCCAATGTAATGTGTTGATGTCGAAGTGGAGGGTATCGATAATGATGTTTTATGAATGTCCTTTTTCTGTGGGGTTGTACTTCGTAGTTATCACTAATGATAAAGTGATTTGCTATCTTCAATCTATTTTTGACCCTATTCCTATTCTCCAGTTTTTCAAATAACTGGAGAATATTTTCGCGAACAAACCGAACGAGGAAAAAAACAATAGGTTTGGTACAGAAAGGATTTACCGGAACATATATACTGGAATTTCAGGAGTACGACCCTTTCACTGGAAATGTTTTGATTCGTGATCAATTCAAATTGAATAACTGGTAAATACATATATTTAAAATTATTAAATTAGAATAAATATAATATTAAGATAAATGTTACATATGCAGAAGAATACATAGAGTTATTAGGTTGTATCCTTATATTAAATCATGCTGAGGGGGCATTTAAGAACGCAAGAAGATCAATTTCTCCATCTTCATTCTCATCACTGTTATATTCGTTTGGTGGAGAAACAGTAGAATAGTATGGCACTTGAGAATTGTCAATGTGTGTTGTCGGTAATATACCTGAAGTTAGAGGGCGACCTTTATTGTGTTTGTACCCATTTGCGAATCTTTCTGTACGATTTTTGGCGTGTACTTTATCTGGATTCTTACGAATATCCGTATTTAAGGCAAATGGTAGACCAGGGATAACAAAATCGTCATCATCGTCAGTATATTTCAACCTGACCATTCTATTCATATCATCTAAATCGATTCCATGTAACATTGGTAGTTTGTGTATCCATCTCCAATAGAATGGGACATGTACAATATCATTTTCACTATTGATGATTTGTTCTTTAATACTGGCTAAACTAGATGGTTGTGATAATTTCATCATACCAGTAGAATTCACATCAAAACGAGATGAAATCTTATCTAAATAGTAATATCTGTGCCAGTAGGTATCATCATTACAATTATCATAGAAATCCAATTTTTTGAAACTAAAAACACATTTTAAAAATCTGCCAGTATACCACATCCAACGTTTTATCATTTGAGGTTGATGTTTCCAACAAGTCTTCCTCTCCCAAGTAGAACGGTAAAACCAACCATGTTGACCAAGTTTGCTGTGACATAAAGCAGAGATTTCTCCTTCACCAATCTCACCTTTAAGTAAATATCTTTCGATCATAATATTTTTTTCAACACGATCCCAAGAATATAACCAAGGTTTTTCTTTGAAGATAAATACAAATGCATGTACCAGACATGTCATTGGACGAACACAGGTGTCAATGTATGATAACCACATGATTGGACCATAAAGTACCTCATGATGAGATTGGGAAATATCTGCAATAATTGGGAAAAGCCAAACTAAAATAAATGACACAGGATAAATGAAAATAGCTCTTAAATTTTTTTGAATTTGACTTCTTTTTCTCTTCATCTTTTCATAATTTTCTCGTTGGAATTCTCTTTTCACATCAGAAATATTTGGAGCGGCCTCCTCTAAGTTTATCGTATGTGTTATATGAGGAGAACCACTCTTTGCGTTAGCAATGCTTACAGCTGATTGTGATGATGAAACTGAATGTTGTGTGTCTGGAAATGGCACATTAAGTTTTTCCAACGATGTATTACTATCATGTATTTCCATTGTTGAAGACTTATTTGGTACTTTAATGTAATTTTCAATCGCTAATGAATTTCTATCAGGAATACCAGAGTCATCTTGTTCATTATAGAATGAATCATTGGTTTTCTCATTTGGATTGGTACCATATGAAGACACTGAACTCTTAAGAGAACGAGTGTGTTTGGATTCAAATGACGAATCATTCGAATCAAAACTCAAAGAAACAAAACCTTTGAAAATATTTATAACCAATTTAAATGGACCAAGTAAATACATTTTAAGTTTATGTTTAAAGGAAGTGTCCATATCGTCTTTGTCATCATCTGGAGATTTTCTAAATTCTCTTAAATGATTCTTAATTTTTCTTGTTTCTCGAAGTACGTACACGTAAATTGACACATAAAGTCCAAAAATAAACAGAATAATGAAGTATCTTGGTCCAGAACTTAAGAAATATTTGTAATATAATGGTCTAGCTGGTAAATAACACCAAGCACTCCATGGTTTAAATCCACCTCTTCTAGGTTTATATGGAAAATTCTCTGAGTTATTGTCTTTAATAACATGAACATTTTGAGTGTTGTGATATTGAATGTCGTTAAACCCAATAAAAGTCAAACTAGCCATTAAACATGGCAATATAAGTGTTGTGGGCCAAATGACTCTTCTGTATCTGTATAAACCACCTTCCATATTACCAGATTTATTATTTCTCCATTTCCAATTTGGTTTAAATATTAGAATGGCAAAATGGATGGCAAAGAAAAAAATGGCAATATCAACACCTTCAATGGCAAACGCAGTGAACCATCCTAATGTTTGGATTAAAGCAGGTGTACCATATCTTCTGGTATCCAGCAGAATAATTAATGGATAAAGTAGTAAAATGAAAGCTTTCAATATATCACAAACAATCAAAAATAAAATCAACTCATGTCGAAACAGTCTTTTCCTCTTACTATAATTCAGAATATAATATAATGCTATCAGACCAAAAATAGTAGATATACCAGAAGATGTAATTGCAATTGCTCTAACTCTTACTAATTCTGAATCTGACAGAGTAGACGTCAGTCCCGGCATACCTAGTGCTAGATTCAATGACGTAGTATTCAGTACTCTCTTTGAGCTGAAATTAGCAGATATGTTTGATGCGGGCATAATGTGTTTCTTGTTTTCGTGTTACTACCACTCTATATGAAATATTCTTAAAAAAAATTTCTCTCTTCTGTTTCAATATGGTATTGCTCCTGATACTCTCTCTTTGTATATTTGCACTGACTGGTGATCTATATGTCTATAATAAAGTTGATCACGTCCTCTTTCACAATTTTACTTTCGAAGATTGAACGGGGCTAATATATGTCCTCCCAATGTTTTGAAATTTTACTCTCTAGTTGGGTAATCTGTCTCTCTGTGTGTAATAAAGGATGAATAGGAGAGTAAACCTGATTCAGTCTCTGTATACCGTTGGCGACACGTAGATGTCTTTAGTCTGTTTATGGGTGGGAGTCTATCACAACAACTCGATTACGGATAATTTTTTTTCCTTCACTAAATTTTGCATCTCTTTTTGTTCGCACTTGGTAGGGATGCGTCTGTGCGGGTTTTTTTTGCAGATCCACGAGATCTGAAAGGATTTCTGGAGAAAATTTAGTGTGCATGCATATATCTCCTACAGGAACATCATAATATGGTGCCGCTCCCTAGCACTGTCTCTCCAATGTACAGGCATCCAAATTGACCCGCTGCCATAGCTCGTTGAGGTTCACTTAATGTCAGTTGCAATGAGATAGCACCCGTTACAGTTTCAATAATATTACATTCTACCACTAAAATTGGGTCTTGCAAAGATCTGTATTGCAAGTATAAATTCTTGTCAACTATGGCTTGTTCAATAGTTTTTTTTGCTGTTGAAATGTCAACCAGTAATTTCATACCATGCACACTCACTTTATCATCATACAGTGTAATGTTGTCTCTATCTTTGACAATTACGATTTCATTAGTCTCTGGAATTTTTTTACTGACAAACCAAGTTCCTTTGTAATTGGGATCACCTTGAGGCATGGAGATACCAATTTTTTGTCCTATAGTATATGACCACAGTCCATCGTGTGACCCCCACGTTTTTTTCTCTCCAGTGTCAGCATCAATAGTTACAATATCACCTTTCATAGTGGGTAAATATTCTTTTAAGAAGTTTTTAAATTTCCCATGTTGTGAATTGTTAACAAAGCAAATACCTTGTGAGTCAGGTTTCTTAGCACTGGGTAAGCCATACTTTTCAGCTAATTCTCTCACTTCAGGTTTTTGGAAATGACCTACTGGTAATAATACATGAGGTAAAACAGTATTGTAAATTTGAGATAAGTAATAACTTTGGTCCTTACCTTTGTGGATACCTCTTAACAGTTCATATTTATGAGTGTTCACGTTCTGTAGAATACGAGAATAATGGCCAGTTACTAACCAATAATTATCTCGACCATACTTATCATCCAAAGTTTCCACAAGTTTCCCAAATTTAATATGTCTATTGCATAAAATATCAGGATTAGGAGTCGAACCAGCTTCGTATCCTTGTAACATAGGTTCAAAAACATCTATCCAATAATCCTTTTCAAAATTAACCAAATCAATAGGAATATTCAAATATGAAGCCACAGAGCATGCATCTTTCCAGTCTTGTTCATCACAGTTCTTCTTCTTGTTCACATCATCATCTAAAGAGTTGCTCCAATTCCTCATGTAAATCCCTCTAGCATTTGGGAACGAACTGTATATGCTAGCGGCAAATGATGAATCGACCCCTGACGACATTGCAACAATGACATTATCAAATTTCGAAGGTTGGCGTTGCAAAAACCCGGATGGGACCCTCTTACTTAAAATACTAGTATAGTGGGAGAACATTATTCATAAGGGCTTAAATACTTCCTTTTACCTTAATTCTTGATGAAGTTTCATCGTAACATTTTTTCGAACTTACATTCTCCGGTTGGAAAATTTATAAAAAATGCAAATTTTATAAGTACATATAAATATATATATATATATATATATATTTGTTATATCTTCTATATTCTGAATTCTGATAGTCTATTGATAACGTCATTGGACACTTCGTTGATCATATCATCTGATACATCTTTCTGTTTGCAACCAAAAGATACCGCATTCTTAATCAAATCTCTAACAAATAACTCCGAAACAGTTAAGGGGTTTAAGAAATTACCACTTAACATTTCATCAATGGTAATTCTCTTGTTTGGATCTCTATGTAGGCACTCCTTCATTAAGTCAATGGCAGATCTATTAATTGTTTCATCATTAGCTGTTTTCTCAGAGAAGACAATTTTAACCTCTGGATTCATGATAGCCAATAGTCTATTTTCAGAAGGAAAACTAGCATATGGTGGCCTTCCATAAATCATTTGATATATAATACAACCAAGAGACCATACGTCAGAGGGACGACCAACTTTCCAGCGCTGACCGGTATTTCCGACATTGTCATCAGTGTACTTCATCGCAACAAGAGCTTCAGGTGCCATATAATTAGGAGTACCAATTTGTGTCTGTCTATAAACATTTTGAGTATGTTCAGGTACCGCATTAGCAATACCAAAATCGATAATCTTTAACATTCCCTTTACGAAGACAAAATTAGCTGGTTTCAAATCAGAATGAACAATTTTATTATCATGGACCGCTTTCACACATTTTACCATCTCTCTTGTATGATATCTTACAAATTCCAAGTCCAAAGGAGATTTAGATCTTTGATTCAACACTAAAGACATATCATAATCACCACATTCCATAACCAGGTAAAGAACACCTGAAGTCATTGCATAATCAAATAATCTTACCACACGATCCTCATGACGCAACTTTTCAAGCAGGGCAATTTCACCTTTAAATCCTTCGATACTAGTATCATCAAACTCGTCGAATGCCACTCTTTTCAAAGCAAATATTTTCTTATTCGAATTTTTCACTTTATACACTTTGGAGGAACCACCACGACCAAGCAATTCAACTTTCTCGTAGTCTTTGCCATTAACGGTAACTGAAGGGTTTTCAGGAGCTCTGTGATAAAGTGCAGAGGAACTTGGTTCTTGAATCTCTACACGTTTAACCACGTGTTTTGGATTATCCTTAGGAGGTGGTGTAGGTATATGATTCGCTAATTGTTTTATTTGTTCTGGATTACTTTTCATCCTTTTAATACTAGGTTCCTTCCTATTGACACTTATGTTCGCTAAAGCCTCACGTCTTTTAACTAGATGAGGTTGACTATGTTCTTTGTATTCTGAAGTTTGTTTATTTGGTTGTGTAGAGACAGTATTGATAGGTGTCTGGTCAATTGTATGGACTTTATTTTCTTTAGAATATTCATTGTTTGGCATATCATCCAATATTGGTTCAGCTAAGTTTACTTGTGTATTGGAAAAAGGCGTAGGAAGTGAGTGTTTCCTTGTTGCAGCTGCTTTATTCCCTTCTCTTAGTTGTTTTAGATAAATCTGTGATAAAGTACCTAAATCACTTGCAGGGAGATTATGTTTTCTCAAGTATTCTAATGGATTCAAATTTCCAAATACAATAGATGAATAGTCAACATGTGGTTGATTTTCTTTATTTTCTCCACTATCCACTTCGTTTTGTATCATGTTATTTATCTTATCCTCTTCATCCTTTCTCAATCTTAGGTCACTCATTTCTGAAGTTATGAGAGTTGAAGCTCTCTTAGCTGGTCCAAGTCTACTTTTTCTATTTGAATTTAAGAACCTTTTACTTCGTCTTTCTAAATGTTTCATTGTAACTTCGTTTCTCATATTTTCTTGTATAGCTTTGATATTATGAGAACTTGTTTCATTGCTTAAAATATTTGAGAAATCTTTATCCTGTGATTTATTAAAACTTATTGTGGAATGGCTGGATGATGGTTTAGACGAAAGTCTGTTCTTTCTCCTCTCTAAACTTTCAGCACGTAATTCAGCTTGCATTGTAGATTTCATTTTTGCAATATCACTCCCATTTGTTCTATCTGTAGTCAAATCTTTGTGTAATGTAGTCATACTTGTAGGTCTTATCGAATGATTTAAAGTTGTTGCAAATATTGAAGGAGAAGGTGAAGATGTTTGATATTGTGAAAATTCGTCCATATAAGCTGAACGTCCAGCATTGTTATGATCTGTATTTTGTGAAAGAGAAGTATGCTCAGTTATATTTTTATTATTTTTGGGATAACCAGTGTTATTAGATTTGAAATATTGGAATCTAGTAAAAGTATTAGTCCCATTAGTCGTTTCATTTAGCAATGCAGAACCAAAAGTGCTCAATTTTGGAGGTCCAATGATGTTTTCATCATCCTCATCTGAATCACCAATATTAGAGGTTCGTCTAGTATCGTGTCGTGGAGACAATTTCACTCGGGAAGGGTGAGAATACCTAGACATATTTTTCCACACTTAGTGTTTAATATGATAGAGAATGCAACTGTTGGATATAGATATGTATATTACCTCTTTTCGTGTTTGTATACAACGTTCCTCATTAGGTTAGATCTATATTTTCTTTTCGGTAAATAAACGGTCTTTGTGTCTAAATCCGGGTAATGTTTATATGTATATATCATATATGGGTATATATATACTATTCATCATCTCTTAATCTGAACTCTCTGGTACCGTCTTCATTCTTAGAGACATTATATTTGTTCCAAGTGTCTCCCGAATCACCAGGTGTATAAATTACGAATTGTTTGGGGATTAAACTTCCCGTGGATAACACAGATATAACCATCTTACATTTTTGTTTGGTAGCAGCCAGATCAGTTAAGAATCTAAAACCTTCATTGTTCTTTATAGATTCGTCCAATACAGTTATCATTACATCTGCAATGTGTGTATTCTCCTTTTGAGAGCCAGTTCTTGTCTCCAGAAGTAATGGATATTGTATATTTAACATTAAATCTCTATTGAAAATCTTACCGTTGATTCTAGAGTTATTCAATTCAACTTTTAATTGATATTCATCTGCCTGGTTTGGAAGAACATTTTGCTTAATTAAAGCAGATCTTATCCCGTTTTCGTCTACGGCAAGAGATTCCATTATTCTAGTTTCTATGAATTGAAATAATCGAGTAGCCTCCTGTTTATTAGGAGAGATACCAGGTATAGTCATTGGGAAGGATTCCATTCGTAATGCATTTAGGGTGGTATATGGTATCTTAAGAGAACTGGAAGGTAAATATTTAATAATCTTTTGATAAATTTGATTTCTCTTCCAATGTTTAAATTGATATGTGATGATCCCTATAATAATAAATGGGAAGAGTAATTTAATGATAATTGGTAAGATCATAAGGGCCAAGAAAATAGACATTGTACCAAAGATTATTGTTGGCCAAAGAGGGAATACTATTTTGATGATTGGTTTATCTGGTTTGGGTCCAGGGAACCCCCATGAATAGTATCTCTGAGATGTTATATTATTGCATAACAACCTCTGTCGTTGTAAGAGTAATTTTGTAGGTTGTTGCCATAGACTTTTGTTTTGTAGGTTAAGTTTCAGGGGAGATAAAGATGTATTGGAATATGATTGAGTTCTTGGTAAACTAATTAAAGTGTTATGTCTGTAACGTGGATTCTTTGCTAATAAAAGGGAAACAGGTTGAATATATCTGATAGGATGCAATTGTTTGGTTATGGGGTTTATCCCTAACTTCCTCAGTGTTAACATTCCGTTTAAATTGTTCTTTATCACTTGTTAAATTTAAGTAACTAAACTTTTGGGTGTTTCATCTATTTTTTTAAGATATAAATTCTTTCATTTTCCAATCAAAAGATGATCTGTCATAATTTACCTCTTATAAGTGGTATATAGAGTTCTATTCGATATGCAGTAGTTTTATATTATGTATGTTTATAAAGTGAATATATATTCAATTCGTGGGGGGTAAAATGCATTTAAATATCTATCAAATTGCCTTCAATTTCATCAAAAGTTTTGTGATTTCTATTCAATCCAATTCTGAATACTTTCTCGTGTCCACATGCACATTTAACGACAAATTCATCATTCTGTTGAGTCAATTTTTTGGATTGGTTTCTAATCTTATTTAAACAAGTCTTATTCGGTATCAAGACACGTTTACATTTCTTACAAATCGTTCTCTTTACTTCAGGTAACATACTACATTTAGTTTTCTTACTGATTAAATCAATATTTCGACCATACATTCTTGCCATTGCATTGTTTTTATCATTATCTGAATTGAAAACTATATTCCATGATGATAATTGTAATAGATAATTTAGTCTTTGATAATGTTCTTTATTGTTGCTAATATTCTTTGGTGGGTTTGTTAATAGAGTACCATTTTCATCAATTTGTTGTCCCTTACGGTCACCTTTCTTTGCCATTGTCTTTGTCTGTCTTCTTCAGATAACTGATGAGCTCTCATATAAATATTTTTTCATAATAAAATTAAATAAAAAAAAAATATGCTAATGACTTTGATATATATATAAATGTGTATATCTTATATTTTGGGAATAACTACAATGATAATTGTCTACTGTTGATATGCATGCTATAATTATTTTGTGGATGATTTTCTGTGTTATCATTTTGTTTATTCAATTCTTTTAATTCTTCTTCTGTAATTAAATGATGTACATGATCTTTATTTGGTGAACCCACACGACAACATTTAATGGATTGAACCCATTTATCTTTAATGACACCATTAATATTAATTCTCTTAATGGGGCTTAAATCCAACATTTGTCCAATGACTGTATGTGATTCCTTCGGTAGTACTCTTAATAAACGTAATGGACCTTTTGACACATCATCTGGGTCATCTGGATCTTCACAAAATAATCTAAATGAATTAAAACTTTTACGGGGGGCCTTCCATGGGAATTTTTTCATTACCATACAGTAATATATTATTGCTAATGACCAAACGTCTACGGGTCTTGGATCATATTGTCTATATGTAGTTTCTAATAATTCAGGTGCCAAATATGGATCACTACCTACAATGCCCTGACATTTCACAATACTGGAATCATTTACATGAGGGTATTGGAAAATTACTGCACTGCCAAAATCTAATAATTTCACTACACCTTCTGATGTGACAACACAATTGTCTAATTTCAAATCACGATGTGATATACCCAAATCGTGTAAATAATGTAAGCCATTAGTCAATTGTTTGAAATAACATGCAGATTCTGGTAAAGTCATTTGATTGGACATTACCAGATTAAAGAAATCGTAAGGAGCATACTCCAGTGTTATAATGGATGTATTGGTAGATAAATCTATTAATAAATCAACAGTTTCAATAATGTTTTCCTGATGTAAAATGGATCCAATACTGTATTCCAATATAATTTTTTTCAAATGAGTTTTAATGTCATTGGACGTTATGGATGCCAAAGGTGCTGGATGGAACACTTTCATTGCATATAATTTATTTGTTTGTCTATTTTTCACTATCGATACTGTGCCCGATGCCCCTTCACCAATCTTCTTCTCCAATATACCATATTTATCCATAAATCTTTCTCGTGATGTCTCTGGACCTGTTGATTTAATGGGTGTACCATTAATTTTTTTCAAAAGCATTGATCCCATTTTCAATGGATTCTTTAAGATTGGATCACCTTCTGGATCTAAATATTTTCTAGTCAAATTATTTTGTAAAAGTTCAGCTGGATGTACTTTTGGTTTTGATAAATTATTATTTGTCTTCCCCAAGGGGCTTGTAGTGTAATTAGGCAAATAATGCGTTACCGGGTTTAACGTCGAGATCATCGGTAAATTATTACTATAAGTTGCAGCAATGGACGTTTGAGAATGACTATGCTTGTTCGATAGGACAAACTCATCCTCCGTGTCAATGTCACTGTTAATGTGATCATTGTTATTGAAGATTTTCGTTAAACCTTTAAATTTAGTCTTCCCACCGAAAATCGATGACAATGACGATGCGGACGATGTCGTATGCAAATGGTGATGATTTATTGTATTGTAATCATATGTACCTTCCATGTTGGTTCATATATAGTGTGTTATAGAGTTAATACTGAATGGTCAGTTGATAAGATAAAAAGATGACTGATTATATTCCAGATATTTCAGAAAAAGTTGCCAATAGGGAAGAGTCAATCTGTCAAGAGTAAGAAAAAAAGTAAAAAAAAAAAAAAAAAAAAAAAAAAAAAAGAAACAGGCACGGCTGACTCTTCCAGGAAATGCACGTGATTGGACGGGGTAAGCGGTCACGTGGTGGGGGAGTGAACAGTGGGAGTGCCAGTGGAACTGCCACCACCAGTTGCCACACGTATCACCCCACCACGATCACACTGATCTTCCCACAGATCTTGACACAATTGTTTCTTTTTCCTACAGGGATTACATAACGCCAAATAAAAGGCGCACTTTTTGACCCTGGGACAAAAAACGACCAAGAGAATTTGACCCTCTGTCCCTGGCCCACAATTGTCCCTGGGCCAAAATTGCGCCATTTTAAAAATTTTGGCCCTCGCGCCGTGTCCCGTGACCGCGATAGGCGGTGTTTAAAAACCGGCCAAATTTGGGGTCATGGCCCTTTTTTGTCCCGATGGAATTTCCACGTAAGAGTCACGAGCGCGCCTTTGCCCTTCTTGGAAATTGGTATATATATGAGTGTGTTATCGGGTACCCTTTGACATTTCCATTCTTCTCTTCCCTTCTTACTAATAAGATACCAAACAACAAATCATTGACAATATGCCTGCTGCTGATAGATTAAACGCTACTTCCTCCATTTTGAATAAATCCATTAAGAAATCTAACTCTTCTGCCTCTTTGGTGGCGTTAGATCATCCATTCAAGATCTGTGTCATCGGGTCTGGTAATTGGGGGACTACCATTGCTAAAGTCGTTGCTGAAAATTCTGCTTTACATCCACAATTATTTGCTAAAGATGTGAAAATGTGGGTTTTCGAAGAATTAATTAATGGTGTTAATTTAACTCAAATTATTAATACAAAACATGAAAATGTTAAATATTTACCAGGTATTACTTTACCTGATAATTTAATTGCTAACCCTGATGTCATTGACACCGCTAAAGACGCTGATATCATTGTGTTTAACATCCCACATCAATTCTTAGGTAGAATTTGTTCTAACTTGAAAGGTCATGTGAAACCAACCGCTAGAGCCATTTCTTGTTTGAAAGGGTTTGAAGTCGGTAAGAAGGGTGTTGAATTATTATCCTCTTATATCACTGATGAATTAAACATTGCATGTGGTGCTCTTTCTGGTGCTAATTTGGCTCCAGAAGTCGCTAAAGAACATTGGTCTGAAACTACCGTCGCATACCATATTCCAAAGGATTTCAGAGGTGAAGGTAAAGATGTCGACCATAGAGTGTTAAAGGCTCTTTTCCACAGACCTTATTTCCATGTCTCTGTCATTGAAGATGTCGCTGGTATTTCCATTGCTGGTGCCTTGAAAAACGTCGTTGCATTAGGTTGTGGGTTCGTGGAAGGTTTAGGTTGGGGTAATAATGCCTCTGCTGCCATTCAAAGAGTCGGTCTTGGTGAAATTATTAAATTTGGTCAAATGTTTTTCCCAGAATCAAGAGTGGAAACTTATTATAGAGAATCTGCTGGTGTGGCTGATTTAATTACTACTTGTTCTGGTGGTAGAAATGTTAAAGTCGCTAAATTCATGGCTAAATCAGGTAAAAGTGCTTTAGAAGCTGAAAGAGAATTATTAAATGGTCAATCTGCTCAAGGTATTATTACTTGTAAAGAAGTTCACGAATGGTTAGAAACTTGTGAATTATTACATGAATATCCATTATTTGAAGCAGTTTATCAAATTGTTTACAATAACGTTCCAATGGAAAATATTCCAGACATGATTGATGAATTAGATGAATTCCGTTCTTAATAAATAGCTTCTTTAGACTAATATTCTTCCTATAGATTTTTTTTACAATTATATACTTATACTACTACTAATAATACAAATGTTTTAAAAAAAAATGTCTTTTTTATTCATGAATGTTTATATATCTATTTATTTATTATTTACCCAACCACATAACCAATATTTTCCTTGGCATATTTTGTCACCTCTTGACGTTTCTCCAATGTTAAATCTTCATGTTTAGATTTAATATGTCTAGTCAATGCATCTAATCTTGAAAAAGTCTTAGAGTAACCTTCATGACCCATTATTCTAATACATTCAGAGCAACGGAATATAGTTTTCTTCTTTGCATGAATTGTATTTTGATGCCTAGTTAAATCATATGAACGTGAAAATTCTGCCATACAAGGTTTATTAGTAATTAAATTAATTGAACGACAAGTGAAAATTTCATTTTGATATGTGGGGACAGTCTTCTTTGTAGTAGTCTTTGTCTTTTCCAAAATGTTATTATTGTGATTGTTACTGTTTAAATTACCCAATGGTTTCCTCTTGGGTACCCATGGTCTTTGATTTAATGATAAAGATTTAGATCTTTCCAAATTAGTGATATCGTTCTTACTGACCATAGTGTCAAAATTACTGTTCTTTGCTGGGAACATAGTGTGATACAATTCATCCTCATCTAATAATTCATCATCACTGTCACTCATAGAATCATCATCGTCCATGATAGCTGATGTGTCCATTTCATTTGAGTAAAAACTGTCAGCAGGTGACATGGTAGTTTGATCAGAATCCATAAAATAAATTGGTTTCCTATCGTCAAACACATTACCATCATCTTCATCGTCATCATCGTCATCAGAAAATTCTTCATCAAACATCATCTTAGCGTCCTCGTTGTTTAATGCACTGTTAGAATCCTGCAATGGGTATGACGATATCTTTGTACTGAAAACGTCATCGTTGTAAACGTATTCATCGTCCATAGAGGTACCAAATAAGTTGTCAGCCTCTGTAGTGTAATCAGTAGAAATTTTCACATCGAATGGTACCGATATTCTACTGACACTGGGGCTTGTGGATGTGTTGTTGTTTGGTTGGAATTGTTGGTTTAAGAAAGGGTTAGGTACTTTCAAAACACTGTTTAAATTGACTGTCTTTGGAATTGGGGTGTTCAATGGCATTTGATTCATTGTCGTCAAATCATCTGTGGACATCGTAGTCAATGAAGGATCAGCATACTTGTTAAATATACTGTCTTGTTGTGGGAAAGCCGACTTCAAGGGAGTCGAAGGACTCTGTGAAAATCCGTATGGGTTGGTATTTGTTTCGTCTATGGACAGATCATTATTGATATTCCCCAATTTCCAATCCATCGACGACGTATCTTTGTTGTTGATATGGTACAGTTCGTCCTCTAGCACATCAGTGAGAGTTCTCTTTAAAGTGAATTCAGTGGAAGTCATAATCGTATATCGGTTCCTTTATCTCTGTTGTAAGAAGTAACCTATAAGGAATTAAAATTAGTAATAATAATATTTATACAGAAAAATTGAAAAATTTCAAAAATAGAAAAAAAAGGAAAAGATTAAAAATGAGGGTTTGATTGTGTTGTCTTTAATCAATTAAATATAAGTGTCCTGGCAATAGTAGTGACTACTCAGTACTGAATATTAACGACTATGTAATGCAAACTCGTTGTAATCCGGGTGCAACAGTGGCAGCAACAGGAAATGTTTTTCCTCAACGAATATTGTCTTTATATAAAAGGGATTTCTCTGTCAATTACCGTTTTCCAAAACCCGATTGCGCGGAGCCCTAAGTGCGCTTAACTATGCAAAACGGGGTACTTCCCATAGTGGAGCGGCGTTAGGGTTCCGCCCGTTTTCCGTGGCGCGCGACAAAGAACGTTCTAGAAGGAAAGAAACCAGATAAGTTCCGCGGAAGAGGCTTAGTAAGCATGAACAGTCAGCAAGATATGCTTATCAGAAGATATCGCCAGTGCCAGCGAGTTGCTTGTCGCGTCTCATGGTCCAGTAGTCGCCCTTGAAGTGCCAGTACGGTTGCTTCGTCACGGGGTGCACCTCGTGTTTGAACCAACGGGGCTCGTACTTGATGTTCTTCAATTCTCTCTCCTTACGCACAGCTCTTTGTTTCTCCTCGACTCTGTGTTTCTCATCGGCTGCCTTGTCGTATTTACCGTCCTCCATGGCTCTTTGATCTGGTCTCAATCTTGTATCAGTGGGGGCCAACCAAGGTACTAAATGTGGTTGTGGTGCGTTCAAAGTGATGGCAAATGGTGTTAAACTAAATGGAGCCGCTGGTCTTGGCTTAGCTTTCCAAATGGAGAAGATTTGACCATCGTCATTGGGTCCACTGGCAATCTTCTTGGGACCACCTTTCTCCAAGGATAATTCACCACCATGCTTACCAGTGGTCACACGTTTACCGTAGATAGCATCGTTCCAATGACCACCCAAAACCCACACTTTCTTCTTGTTCTTATCAAACACTTCACCCTTCACTTCGTAGGCACCTGAGGATCTCCAACCACGAGCTTTGAAATTTAAAATACACATTTCACCAGTGGTATGATTGACAATCTTCACTTCACCGTGGTTATCCACTTGTGGATTCCCGACTAAGATACCAATAACAGTGTTCTCTGGTTTCACATAGGTTAACAAATCATCAGGTTCATTAGTATCAGGACGAATTCTAATGTACCAAAGACCTAAATGTTTAACACCAAAGGCTCTACCGTTGAAATTGGTATCCACTGCACTTTCACCGAAAAAATCCCATTTGGGGGATTCTGTCCATGTGGCAGAAATGGGTGGATGATGTGAAAC
Source organism: Kazachstania bromeliacearum (assembly GCA_003708535.3). Taxonomy (NCBI): domain Eukaryota; kingdom Fungi; phylum Ascomycota; class Saccharomycetes; order Saccharomycetales; family Saccharomycetaceae; genus Kazachstania; species Kazachstania bromeliacearum. The sequence goes on along the minus strand of PPOP03000001.1, from coordinate 540,804 downwards.
TTGTTCAGAGAAGAATCTATAATTCTTATCAGGTCTAGCATATTCAAACGTTTCACCCAACAATGGATTGAATGGTTTGGCAATTCTCCCCACAGTGGATGCATAACATGATGCGGTAAACACAGAGGCATACAATAATCTTAATGTAGAATCTTTGAAAGTGGCAGCTTGATCTAATAAATTAGAACATTCAATATCTTCTGCCACTCTTTGTAACAACGATGTAGGTTCATTGAACACCACAGGTAATGTCATTCTAGTCATATCTTTACCAATCATAGATTTCAAAACAGCCCATAGAGAAACTTTTGGTCTATCATCTTGAGCTAATGTTAAACGTTTTCTCACACCATCTTCATAACCAAGATAAGAACCTTGTTTCCATAACATTAATTCTTTCTCCTTTTGCACTTTAGTTAATCCAATAGTCTTCTTAGGACCAGACTCGGAAGGTTTCTTGACCACTTCCACATTTGCCTTTGTTGGTGAAGCGACCTTAGCAGGTTCTTTGTTTTCTTTATCTTCCTCCTTCTTAACGGGCTCTTCCTTGGTCTCAATTGGTGGTTTAACTTCTTGTTCATTTATATTAATTTTAATTGATGGAACTCTTTCAGGTTTCTTTGTGGATTTGATCACAATTGGTTCATCCAAGTCATAAACTTCAGAAGGAGCAGATTCAACATCACTTATCAATTCAGTCATATGAGGTACTGGAGGTGGGGCATGTACTGGCATGGAGATTGTTTCATGTAATTTCTCCAAAGTTTCTTGTCCACTTTCCAAAGTCTTAGTATACGATAAAGTGTCATTATCAATAGAAACATCCTTTTGCATTTCTAATTCATCCAATAATTCTTCCGCATCATAAAATTCATCACCATCAGAGACATCATCCTCTTGCTTGGTAGCTGTAATAAATCTAGCAATTTCTTCTAAAGTATCATTATCACTTATTGAACTGTCATTCAAACCAGAGATGTTACTATTAGATTCTAATTTTTTCCTACGTAAAGTTCTCTTTAAAGTGTTACGTCCTCTACCTAAAGTGGCCAATCTTTCAGATTTATCAGCCAACTCGACTTCTAAATCTCTCATAGTATTAATCCAAACGTTATTCATATCACGTTGTTTGGTCAACATAGTAATCAATTTTTCATCTCTCTTTAAAGTCAATGCATTCATTTCAGAGATATTAGTAGCTAATCTTTTCAATGATTCCTTGACAGCGCTAATAGATTCTGGGTTGTCCTTGTAGTCTTCACTTTCAAGAAGTTGATTAGTCAAACTTAATTCTAACGCAATGGTCTTTTGATAAATGTTCAAACTTTCCACATATGGACCATATTCCACTTTCAAATATTCATCATCTCTGTCATATTTCAAATTAATTGCTTCTTCATCTTCATCATCAGAGTCATAAGATTCACCAATACCTTCTTGGTATCTATCAGCCACAGGACCATTACTGGAACCATCAAAACTCATGTATGAGATACCTGAAGTGGATCTCATAAATGAAGTGTTTTTCAATTGTGACATTGTTCTAGGTAATTTCTCTATGGATGGATGTCTGGATAATGATGTAGTTTCCAAACGTGAGCCAATCATTTTGTTCACATAAGTCTTACCAGTTTCAGTTAAATTACTACTTAATTCCAAATTACTAGATGCATCAGAGGGGGCATTACTGTTTTTCCTATGTAAGCTACCAGTGGTAGGGTGTCTCACGATAGGTGGTTGTGTGTATTGAACGTCAAAAGTTTTAGATTGTGATCTTGGTCTTAATTTTTCATTTTGTAAGACTTTAGTTGGAGAAGTAGCTCTACTAGATTTTTGTTTATCCTTAGCGTATCTAATAGCACTTTGAATAGCCATCACCCAGTTGTTAGTCTCCACTGCATGATCAGCTTTCAATCTCCATTTAGCAGAACTGTTATGACCACCAATAACTTCAAATTTCAATTTTTCACTGGAATCAATGTGTACATAACAAGAGGCTAAATTTAAAGTACCTCTTGAAGCCTTCTTGGCCGAAGCATGATCTTTGTAATATGATAATTTACCATCGCTACTCAATACAAAATAACGTAATTTATAACCTTTACCAAAATTAGCATATTTTTTCAAATAACCTTTGTAAGTTGGTGCCTCAGTGACATGAGCTGTCTTCAACACTGCATCTTGTTTAATTAAATCAGTGAATAAATTCTTTACAGGATCACCATCATTGAATCTACGAACAAGATCCAAAACGGAGACACCATTAGCATCCTTAGCAGATGTGTCAGCACCATGAGACAATAACAAACGACAAATCTCGACGTCTTTCTTTTTCACATAATCCACTAGTAAATTATCTAATCTTAAAAAATCACTGTTTCTTTCATTACTGAACACTTTATTCAAAGTGGGTAAATCTTTATTGTCCAATGCAGTCTTAGTCAATTGCAAGACTGAATCCACGTATGCAGATCTCTTGGATTGCATCATTTCAGCAACATCCAAATTTCTACACATGTCAATTGGTAACATACCAGCATCATTCAACAATAACTCGTTGATATGTGGTTGGTCCAATAAGTACTGTATCACATTTTGACGAGATTGCAATGCAGCCAAATGTAAAGGAGTGTTCCCAGATTCATCCTTGCCATTCACATCTAAGGGCACACCAATTGTCTGCTCAGAGGCCACTGGGTCATTTACCCAATGTGTGACTATATCTTTAATCAAACGCAGTGGGGAAACTTGCACTGCAAAATGCAACAGGCAACGAGCTATATCTTGTACGATAGGGTCATCCAAGGGTTTAAATTTCAAATTAACAAATTTCAATAAATCTTCGAAGGTTCCATCACGTAATATTTCCAACAGTTTCAATTTCAATAACGGCTTACTTGACGGACCGTTCATCTTTAAATTATTATCCAGTGTATGTGTATCTTTCTAATTGAGTGTCTAGTTGTGGTAACCGAGTGTGTTGGAGTGTATCTTGTCCAGTTTCCAATGCAAACACATATATATAAGGATTTCCTCCTTTGCCGAATTTCCTGCAAAATTTATTTCTTCAGGTCCGCGTTAAAGGGGGTCACCGATTTCCTTATTGACTGACAGGTATATAATAAAAAACACTTGGATTAAAAGTCGTTCATTATAAGTGGTAGATATGTATGTAGTTATAAATATGTATATTGTTAGCCAGTGACGCTCACGTCGAAGTAGTCGTAACCCGACAGTAAGTATGTCATGTCCTCAGATTTGTTTATTTGTGGGCCGTTGGTCAATGCGTGTGAGCCGACCAAGTAATCGTTTTCTCTGTTTAGGTTCCTGTTGAAGATGTGATCTACCTCCAAGAAGGATTTTTCAATTAGAGACACGAATCTTTGTGTTTGTCTATGTTTTGAAGAGACTACAATGGAGATGGATTCATCACGAATGATGTAACCAATCCCGAACCCGTTTGGTGACACGGGACCGAAACCAAAACTTTTCAAACATGGGTTACCACAATTGGAAGTACTTATAATTGTAGTGTTTAATAAATTCCATGCTCTGTCTTGGAATAATGGTGGTAATTCCATCTTGTCACTGAAGGATTGATTCCATATGGAATACAAGGCGTACAAGTGACGATCTTGCCCCAAACCCATAGAACATTCTTTGGTGATTCTAGAGTGTTCTTTACAAGAATCTTGTAAGAATTTTTTCCTGTCATCATCAGTGGCATTTCTGTCAAAGATTGATTTCACGAATTTCTTGGAAGGTAATGTCACTGGTCTAATGGCCTCGGTTCTACCATTTTGAAACAATTTAGTCATTGCTGGTTCGTACACTGATTCAAATTTACCATATAGCGCATAGTAAGCCATTTGGAACATTTGTTGTGTGAAGGCATCAGGTGAACATTTAAAAGTAGATTTAATGTGTGATGCACCGTAGGAGTCAAAATTTAATGTAATCAATTCATATTGTGATATGATATCACTAATCTTAGTCTCTGCAAAATGCAAAGATGATAATAAGAATGGATCAATTTTCCATTGTAATTTTCTTGGAATAGTAATCACATTAACATTCTTCTGTTCATCTCCCTCGTTAATGGCAACACTTGGTTCCACATCCTTTACAGCAAAAATATCAGGAACATTCTTGGTGACTTCTCTAGCAAACCCCAGGATAGAATCTGTGTAAATATCAGTAGCCAAACGTAACACAGTGTGACCATCAACACCCGTGTGTTCAAAATTCATACCAGCTTTACCATTCATTGTCACGATCAATTGTAATTTATCGTACCAACGATTTAAACATGTCCCTCTTTGAATATTTAATGGCATAGCATTTGATTTAAAATCTAATTCCACTTTGGAAGTACCACAAAGCATAGATGTAGCCATTTCTCTTTGCCCCTGTTCAGTGTCATCAAACGCCACATCGTCTAGACAAATGACAAACAATGCAGAGTCAATTAATTTAACATTCTTCCAATTCGTCTTATCATCACATTGATAAATGTAATCACGAACGTTAGACCAAACACGTCTAGATTCAGTGGTAAAGACACCAAATGGTACAGGGTGTTCGTCACTGTGACGATTACCATCAGTGATAATGGAGTACAAGTTCCATTCTAATTCTGCTGGTGTTTGGAAAATGGGTTCATTGTTTACATCCAAGACATCAAACCAATAAAATTTAGATTTATACATGACCATCACATGATGTGACGTCTCATCAGTTTGTAAATGACATGAAGGTTGACCTGGACCCGGTGGGATTCTTGAGGACCCAAACAGTTTCTCGTATTGGTCCATGGACAAGTGAACGTTACCTCTAGCGGTATCTGGCTTCAAAGATCCGTGTCTGATCTGTTTGATAAATTTAAGCATGGACGTCACCAATTTGGCAGTACGCTTGATTTGCACTGTGTGCAACCCGTAGGGTCCTTCTTCTGACAACGAAGTGTCTTTCAAAGTAGGGTCATCTTGCATTTGGAAAAATGGGTTAACGTTCAAGACCACTGGAGAATCGTATAACAAGTACGCATCGTACCAAAATTGTTCAATGTAAGAAGATTTGGGTTGCTCCTTGGCCAACTCACTGTCGTACTCCAACAATCTCTCATGTAACACAGTAAGATCTTTCAAATTAGCCTCACTCAACACAGCTTCTTTAGTTCTCTGGTTCTGTCTAGTGTCCTGCAGGGCCTCCACTCTGTCCAAGTACCTTTGCAGAGTGTCCTTCAAAGGTGGGATCGGTAATCTGGGCAATATCTCGCTCATCGTTCGTTACAGTTCTGGTGCTCTGGTGTTAGTCATCTCCACCATCACCACTTCGCACACCTTTATATATAATAAGCGCTTTCCACGTTTTTTCCATAGAGAGTCATGCAAAATAAACGGGTATTCCGTTGGTCCGTTTCCGGTCACGAAGAAATAAGATCAAGATCGAATATTGTAGAGACGTTGAAGTAGTATACAGTTATATAAGGTACACAGCGGCTACCACTTGGTGCCCGTCAGGGCCTCGTAGGCCTCTTGGTACTTGGCCCTGGTGCGGTCCACGATGTCCTGGGGCATCTTCACGCCGTCCACGCCCGCGAGTTTGTTGGTGGTCAACCAGTCTCTCAAGAATTGCTTGTCGTAGGAGTCCTGGCCTTGGCCGACTTGGTAGTGGGCACCGTTCCAGAATCTGGAGGAGTCTGGTGTCAACACTTCGTCCACCAGGATCAATTCGTTAGTGGTCTCATCGATACCGAATTCAAATTTGGTGTCTGCGATGATGATCCCCTTGGTTCTAGCGTAGTCCCTGCATTTGGTGTACAAGGCCACAGCGGTGGTGCCAATACGTTTACATAGTTCTTCACCGACTAATTCAGCAGCTTGTTCCACAGTGATGTTTTCATCGTGTTGACCTTGGTCAGCTTTAGTGGATGGAGTGAAAATGGCAGTGGGGAACTCTTGAGATTCTTGTAACGTTGTGGTTTGCTTCACACCATGCACGGTACCAAATTTAACGTATTCTTTCCAAGCGGAACCTGTAATGTAACCTCTCACAATGACTTCTAAGGGGATCAATTTGTGTTTACGTACTAATAATGATCTACCTTCTAATTGTGATTTGTAAGTGGGTTCGCTCAATTGTGCAGGTAAATAATCAAAAATTGTCTTACCTTCAGGTATTTCAATTAAATGATTACGTATATCATCTTTCAAAAGGTTAAACCAAAATACTGATAATTGGGTTAATAATTTACCCTTGTCTGGGATAGTGTTGTCCATAATCACATCATAGGCAGAGATTCTGTCGGTGGCCACAAACAACAAGGTTTGTGGGTCCACTTCATAGATGTCTCTCACTTTACCTCTAGCGATAAGGGGTAGGATTCCATTTAAATTGGTAGAACTAATTGTAGAAGTTTCAGTCATGACGATATTTGGTTGTGGTTAGTTAAGCAAATAGATCAAGCACAGTGATTAATTCAATAATATATATATAGCGAAAGCACACTCGAGTATTTATATCTCATCGAAATAAAGTTCCACTTAAATTTTATTTATTACATTTCAATTTTTCAATCTGACTCCGGTAGTGACTCCTTCAAACTTTCCATTCTCGAGATCGGTTAAACAGTTTTTGTAACACCAACACATGGACAAGTGACACTCCGACGACCAGTAAGATGCCGTAGATGGAGAACATGACTATTCTCTTCTCCATGGATTGCACTGTTGAGTGATTTCTCTGTGCTCGCACTTTGTAATATTCCATGTTCTTCTCCAGGATGTACAATTGTCTTTCAATATTGTCCACAGAATCATCCAATGCGGTTTGTAGAGGGTCATCTCTTGTCCCCTGTTGTGATTCTTTGTCCTGAGTGGGTTCTCCAGGACATTTAAATTTCACTTCAAGATCGACAATTTTGTCATTCACTGAGCCGCCCATGAAACAAAACGCATATTCACCTTGTTCTTGCCCCACGAACGACCATTCACCTTGTCTCTCCAGTTGTCGGTCAATGATAACGGTACCATCAGGGCTAGACACTTGATGGTTTACAAAATAATCCTCTTGTTCACCAGCTTGTACTGCAAAATAGTACGAAATGACACATTCAATATCCGTAGTTTCAATGTAAAAGCATTCGCGATGGTCTTTATGTAATTCAAAAGTCAGCGGAGATCCGTTCACTAACCACACTCCGATGCAAATATACAGTATATAACTTAATACAACACTTGTGGTTACCATTTTTTTTTTAATGTTTAACACCTATTTCCACTTTCTTAGACACTATAGCTTATTTTCAATATTATTATTATACACGCGTGAAATATTTTTGTTTTGATCTTTCAACTCTCATACAACACCAAACCAGTCGAACGCTCACAGGCTAATGAGCTCTGAATATATACCACAGGATGTCAAAGAGGAGATGGAACAATTGTACCATGACGTGCCCAACATTAGATCCAGTTATAATTTGGTAGATAAAATTGGTGAAGGTACTTTCTCTACTGTTTATAAAGCCATCGATTTGAAAAATAAGATTACCACTAAGTTTGCATCACATTTTTGGTCTCAAGACGCCAAGTATGTGGCTTTGAAGAAGATTTATGTGACCTCCTCGCCACAAAGAATTTACAATGAATTAAATTTGTTATATATTTTGATCGGTGGATCCAATCGTGTGGCTCCATTATGTGATGCCACTAGGGTACGAGATCAAGTGATTGCTGTGTTACCCTATTACCCACATGAAGAGTTCAGAAATTTCTATAGAGATTTGCCCATAAAGGGTATTAAGACATACATTTTTGAAATGTTACAAGCTTTAAATTTTGTTCATTCAAAGGGGATTATCCACAGAGATGTGAAACCTACTAATTTCTTGTTTAATCCAGAATTGGGTAGAGGTGTCCTAGTAGATTTTGGTCTTGCTGAAACTCAAATTGATTATGGTGCTGAGGATGTAACATCTTCCATGAAAGAACATAGAACACAGGAACAATTTTGTCCCTGTATAATAAGAGATGCCAATTCAAATTCTATGAGTACAGCCACGGCGGCAGTGACACATCATCAAGGTGGTATGATCACCATTCAAAATGGGAAATTGGTTCATTTAAATAACGTTCAAGGTTTAGATTTAACTAAAGGTTACCCTAAGAACGAGACACGTCGTGTGAAACGTGCTAATAGAGCGGGGACTCGTGGGTTTCGTGCACCTGAAGTGTTAATGAAATGTGGTTCACAAACCACAAAGATTGATATTTGGTCCGTTGGTGTTATCCTGTTGTCTCTTTTGTCAAGACGTTTCCCCATTTTTCAAAGTTTAGACGATACAGATTCATTATTAGAATTATGTGCAATCTTTGGTTGGAAGACCATTCGTCAATGTGCTGCATTACATGGATTAGGGTTTGACATTACAGGTTTACAATACGTGAAAGAAAATGGGTTCCCCAATGGTCTTAAAGAATTTGTCTATGAATTATTAAAAGCTGAATGTGATGCAGGTACTTTCCCCGAATATAGTGTTGCCTTTGAAACACATCAATATTTAGAACAAGAATTATTAGATCGTGTATCCATTGAACCACAATTACCTACTGATACCATTGAAGGTGAAAATGCATACAATATGAAAAGATATCAACAAGAAATATGGACCGATCATTATTGGTGTTTCCAATTATTAGAACAATGTTTCCTAATGGATCCACAAAAACGTTCTTCAGCGGGTGAATTATTACAAAATGCATTTTTCAATGAATTAAATGATACTGATGATAACACTGAGATAGAAAGTACAGATGAGGATGAAATTTCTAGTGATGAAGAAATGATCGATGATGATGTGTTATTGATATCTGATTGATTTTCAATCTTTATTTTTTTCCTCTATATATAAAACCTTCTACATATAAATATTGCATAATTTTTTTTTATTATTTATCCTTTATTAGAATAAGTATGGCAAGAAGAAAGCTCTTCTAGTACCGTACTTCTTATTCTTCTTTTGAGCCCATATGTACATTTGACCAGTGGAAATGATGAAAAACACCACGGCAAACAAATTGAATTTGAAGATAACGGTAAACCAAAACCATGACCAAGCTTCAAAAGTATAATTTGGTGCCACTAAAGCTTTGAAGATACCATCATTAATTGGGACACGTTTAGTGGTGTTACCTTTCTTCTTTTGTAAATCCCCCCACATACGTAATCTGAAATGAATGTAAAAATTCCATGTTTCAGATAATGCAAATAACCCAATCAATGTACTTAAATTATTGAAACCTAAGTAATCATAAGCATTGGCAATAGTGTCATTGCTAAAAATAAACCCATAACCGAAATAACCCAAAGATATAGCACCATTTAACACCCAGTAATGGAATGAATTTTTGAAAACATTAAATAAGGGCATAGTGGCTAATGAAAATTTATGAACAAACAGGGTTTCAAATTCTCTCTTAGCGTAATGAGCTACCACTAAGATATAAGCAACGAAATTCAAGAAAGAATTGTATTCGACGTTCTTGTTATGGAATTTAGCACGTACTGATTCTAAAGTGGATAAATAATAGAAAATTGAATGGATTAAAATTGGACCAATATATTCAATAAAGAACACTAGTCTCCAACTAATTTGTGGACCCAAATCTTTCACGTACAATTCCACATTATCCGCATTTTGAGAGAAGAAATCTTCTTCTAAGATAGCCACTTGTTTGTTCTCTTTCAAATAAGTCAATCTTAATCTGTACACACTAACGTTTTTATTCTGTTTAGAAATCTGTTTCAACACATCAGACAGAGTGACACCTTCTGTGTCGATCTTAGCATCTTTCAATGACTTGGAACGCGACTTAACACTGACCATTTTCGCTTATTTGCCAATTGACACTATCAGACATCCCTATACCCAATATTTAAAGCAAATAATAAATAAAGACACTTTGTACCAAAACGTCTCGTTCGCGACGATGAAAAATTTTCTTCGAGGAAAAAAAAACATTATACTCTTTTTTTTTTCAATGCTCATCTCAAAAGAAAAAATTTTCACTTTTAATATATCTACTATTCTTTTAGTGTTAAGAAGAGCATATATAGATCATTGAATCGAGAGCTTGTTAAGCATATATCCCCCAACAAATTCAAATTCAAAAAAACAACAATAAATATGTCTTTCAGACCAGGTAGTAGAGGTGGATCCCGTGGTGGCTTCGGTGGCCGTGGTGGTTCCAGAGGTGGTTCCAGAGGTGGTTTCGGTGGCCGTGGTGGTTCTCGTGGTGGTTTCGGTGGCCGTGGTGGTTCCAGAGGTGGTTCCCGTGGTGGTTTCGGTGGTGACCGTGGTGGAAGAGGTGGTGCCCGTGGTGGTCGTGGTGGTGCTAGAGGTGGTGCTAGAGGTGGTGCTAAGGTTGTCTTGGAACCACATAAGCATGCCGGTGTCTTCATTGCCCGTGGTAAAGAAGATCTTTTGGTCACTAAGAACATGGCTCCAGGTGAATCCGTTTACGGTGAAAAGAGAATCTCCATTGAAGAACCATCTAAGGAAGATGGTGTCCCACCAACTAAGGTTGAATACCGTGTTTGGAATCCTTTCAGATCCAAGTTGGCTGCCGGTATCATGGGTGGTCTAGATGAATTATTCATTGCTCCAGGTAAGAAGGTTCTTTATTTAGGTGCTGCTTCTGGTACTTCTGTGTCCCATGTCTCTGATGTTGTCGGTCCAGAAGGTATTGTCTACGCTGTTGAGTTCTCTCACAGACCAGGTAGAGAATTAATCTCTATGGCCAAGAAGAGACCAAATGTGATTCCAATCATTGAAGATGCTAGACATCCACAAAAATACAGAATGCTTGTTGGTATGGTGGATTGTGTCTTTGCCGATGTTGCCCAACCTGATCAAGCCCGTATTATTGCCTTGAACTCTCACATGTTCTTAAAGGACCAAGGTGGTGTTGTCATCTCTATTAAGGCCAACTGTATTGACTCCACTGTCGATGCTGAAACCGTTTTCGCCAGAGAAGTGCAAAAATTACGTGAAGAAAAAATCAAACCATTAGAACAATTAACTTTGGAACCTTATGAAAGAGACCATTGTATTGTTGTCGGTAGATACATGAGAAGTGGGTTAAAGAAATAAGCTAAATTTTTATTGCATTTCTCCTTTCCATTAAAAATTCCAGTTCATGTCTTCATAATAAAAATAAATATATTAAAACTCAGTTCATCTCGATGTCTGTGAGCTTTTTGTAAAATAGATAAGTATATGTATATGCTAATACCTCTTTGAAAACCAGACTTCCCAATGGCAGCTTATGTAATATGTCAACGTGCACGGCCTTGGCCAGCGGATCAGCGTGGACGCAAGTGCCAAGTATGCTGCCCAGGTTTCTCTGGCTACTATATTAGTGAACACCTCAGTAACTCCTGCAGCGCATTTTCGCCGCGGGGCCGCTGTTATTTCCGCGGAGAGGATTCCCGGCGTGTGCGGTCGCTCCGTGCAGTGCGAAAATCAACGTGTTTTGAGCGTGAACAGGCGTTGGAAACGTTTTGGAAACGTGTTGGAATTTTGGGGTCGGGTTTTGCCGATTCCGGTTCGAGCCGTCTTTATTGTGTCTCCCCTGTTGCCCGATTGGGAACACTAGAGAATGTGGCAGGTGTCACAAATTAGCAACTATCTGTTAAGTAAGCTGGGGGCCAGCCAAGGGCGGCTAGCGGTGAGTACTGTGTGTGCAAGTGTCCCCTGTGGCAAATTGGCTGTTATCTCTGTATTGTCTGACAAGTATATAAGTGTGTGTGTGTATTTACTTAATTTTTTGTTACACTGCTCAATCTCTTTACTCTTTCACAAACTACAAGTAAACAATCAATTGCAGGCTATTTAAATTATTATTATTGCTATGAGTTATAGAACAGTGAAGAGACAATTCAAATTGGACAATTTGTCCCTAGAAGAACTTGTCCATGAAACTGTTCTATTTGTGGCTAGTAAAGTTAATGAAACAGTAAAATTCCATCCACAACATTGTGAATTGATCCCACCACCATATTACGATTTTTTCAAACAGTACTATCAAGAACAAACTGAATGTCCCTTGAGAGTGGCTCACCCAGAATTATATTTGATGTTATCCAATGTGGCTAATTTTAAAGACGCAAAATTTATTAAATTAAAGCAATTTAACAAAGAGGAAGCATTCTCTGGGTTGGAACCAATGGATATTAATCTTTTGGATGTGGGAGGGCAAAGACCATCCTTGTTTGAAATTCCCTTGGAAAATAGTAGTGACACTGGATCCGATTTAAATAATATGGACATTGACGATGAACCCATGTTAAACGATGCAGACTATTCGTTAAGACAGGATAACAAGTATGAATTACTACCAGAAAACAGTAACATGGTAGACGATGAAGTGTTAGATGATGAATTACAAGACATTGAATTAGAGATTAATGAAATTGAAGATAATGAAATGCAAGATAATAATATGATATTAACTGGGACGCAAACCAATAACATGTCAAATAATGAATTACCACAAATGTACGTGCAAGTTAGTGACATTTTAGAAAATGATTTTTTGAATAGTGGTATGCAAAATAATCAATTTACTGAGTTTGCAATTCATTACAATATTGATCACAGTTTTGAAAATCAAGACACCAGTGGGATTTTCCAATCAAGTGATACTGATACTAGTGATTATAATATGATTATTGATCGTGTGGAAGGAAATAATACAGAACCGTTTTTCACCAATCAAGGGAATAGCAATATAGAACCGTTGCTTGCCGCGGAACAAAATAATAACAATAATATTGAACCATCACTTACTACAACAGAAGTTAATAATGCTACAACAATGACCCAAAGTTCTTCACGGGAATCCCCATTTTCTCCTGAAGAAGAAACCACTATTGAACCATCAGAACAACGTACTTTCAGAGTACTTAACAACACGGAATATAATAATTTTAAAAAAGTGGAACATTCCACTTTATTTTTAATCTATAGTGTATTGAACAGATGGTTGAAATTTGAAGTATTCCCTAAATTAGATGACAAGTCATTTGAAGGGGAACTAAACAACATAGACTATTCAAATTGGAAACGTCCTGATTTGAAAGACTCAAAATTTTTAATAGCACAAGATTTCTTACTAAATTTGAAATCATTCCGTATTGAAGAATTAGCAATGTTAGTTGGGACAAGTAAATTTCATTTCCATAGAAATTTTCAAAATTATACAGGGTACACAGTGAAAGAATATAGAACATTTTGTGAAGAATTTATTGACAGTAATAATTTTATTGTTAAATCAATCAAGAGAAGAGTTTGGGACATGAAGAAAAGAGGTATATTGTTCCAATGTTTAGATGGGTTAGATTGGTTTAATTCTCGTCCCATTGAACGGTTCCAAGGTGGGAGCAATTTCCATAGACATTTTAAAGGTTGGTCTTATTATGTAGCACAACCTGAAAATAAGAAAAAAAGATCTGAACTTGAATTGAAAGACTCTGAAAAAGATAATATGAAAACAGTTAAAGATTCGCTTAGAAATACTCAAATTACCACATTGAAAGATGCATTAAAATCAGTGGTTGCTTCCTTTAACGAAGTACCTGAAGTTTTCTTAGAACGTTTCCCACCATTTGATTTCAAATTCCAGTCTGCTTTTAAAGAGTAATGAGTGTGTGTCTTTTCACTTTCATTTTTTCTCCCAAATTTTATATATTCGTTGGTGTTTTCTTTATTCGTATATTTTAATTGGTTTGTAATTATTAAAGTGTATTTATATATATATAACTAAAACTGTTAAGTCAAAAATTGTTGAAAATGAAAGGTATCGATCTTATTATTTAAATAAATATATATCTAATTAAAATAACAATTATAGAAACATTTTCTAGTATAGAAAGTATAAGGAATAATAAATTGAAGTGTCAAATCATTTAAGCAATGACACAGAAAGTGGTGTTCCATGGAAGTTTGTAGTTGTCCTTGTTTTCGTTGGAAGTCTTTTCAGCGGCGGAAGTGGTAATAGTAGTTGGTTGCATTGTTGATTGTTTGTTTGTTGTTGTTGTTGTTGTTTGATGATGTATTAGATATAATTAATAGAGAAGAAGATCCATTGAATAGAATTATTGAATAATTCGATGGGTTTATATATGCCAAAAAATGGGAAGTTTTCCATTTGGTAAGTAAGATTTCATTCGGTAAGCAACATTTCGTTTGGTAGATAGTAATTCAGCTGGTATACGTTTCTAAAACATGTAATTACCCTTTTGGGACATTACACGCGATGAAGTGGAATAACTGAAAAAAAAAGGAAAAAAAACATTTGCTTTCTACGTGGTTTTCTCTGTGTATTTCTTGAGGTAATTTTTGTATATCAAACATGAAACGCAGTAATTAAACTGTAGCGTGGGTTTTCTATTGTATTATTTCACTGATAACAGCAATAAACTTTTAAAATGGTCTTATTTTCTGACTCAGACTGAAACAAATTAATGTATTTTGATTAGACTATCAGTAAATTCCAGCAGTTAAAGTAACAATCAGCTGAGATATTACTGCTGGGTCTCGGTACAGTATGGTTGGTATTGTTTATAATTGATAAAACAAAATGTTAGCATTAACAGAATAGGAAATAACGATTTGAGGTAAACGGATATTAACATATGCACAATATACCTCAATAACAAGCTCATTTAATTTCTGTTCTCGGTAGATGTATGTAATAGTTGTATCTGAACAGAAAGTAACTCTTGGAAATTTTCATATTCTATTAAGCAGAACTAGACAACTCCAATACACTTCGTCCTACTTAATTGTTCAATAAAGAATAATCGTTCTTCCTGCATTAAAAGATATTATGAGGTTAAAGAAACCTATTATTTGAGTCCCTTGGCATCTAATTACCAGCCCTTTTGAAGATTTATGTATGAAACATGTCCTTTGTGGAAGCAGATTCAGGAGATTGTCCTTAGGTAATGCAGACATAAGTATAATCCAAACTTGGAATATACTTAGGCATATTCAATTCATTCAAGATGTCATAGGATAATGTCTTGCAATATAACTATCTCCCATAAATGATTATTGATAGTCCCTTCATTAAGTCATCTTCAAATTACCTAAAACACCAGTAACATTCAATTGTGCTACTGGACCTCACTCGATACAGTATTGCTAGAATACTAATGATATATCATCGTAAAACCTTATGTATCATACATAGCTGGATCTAGATCCATCAAACTTTTACCCGGAAGGTCATTTTTAAATTCCGAACTAATAAAGGATTAACGTGTAAATACCCCAATTATTTAACCAAAAGGGAATGTTAATAAAAATATGTCTATGATGCTTTCTCACACTTTCAGAAGGTCAATGTCGACTAAATTCCCTCAAATATTCAAATCAATAATTTATTCACAACATAATGCTGAGGATTGTACTTCAGTGCTATCAGTGCATAATTATACTCCCAAGGAGGACTTAAATAATTCAGTGGTTCTACGTACCTTAGCTTTCCCAATCAATCCATCAGACATCAATCAGTTGCAAGGTGTTTATCCCTCGATTCCAGAAAAGACATTGGATTATTCCACTGATAAACCTTCTGCCATTGCAGGTAATGAAGCGGTATTTGAAGTGGTCCATGTTCCAACTCATTCGTCAGCAGCTTTGAAAGAAGGTGACTGGGTTATCCCCGTACAAGCTAATCAAGGTACGTGGTCTAATTATCGTGTTTTCCCAGATGCATCTCACTTGATTAAAGTCAATGGATTAGATCTTTATTCAGCCGCTACTGTTTCAGTGAATGGTGTAACAGCATATCAATTGGTCAATAATTTTATTGATTGGAATGCCGGTAAGAATGAATGGTTGATTCAAAATGCTGGGACCTCTGGTGTCTCCAAACTGGTAACCCAAATTGCCAAAGCCAAAGGTGTTAAGACATTGAGTGTTATTAGAGATCGTGATGAATTTGACTCAGTGGCTAAAAATTTGGAAGAGAAATATGGGGCCACTAAAGTTATATCAGAATCACAAAACAATGATAAAGTGTTTGGTAAAGAAGTCCTACCTAAGATTTTGGGTTCTAATGCAAGAATCAGACTAGCACTAAACTCTGTGGGTGGGAAGTCCAGTGCATCAATTGCCAGAAAATTAGAAAACGATGCATTGATGTTAACTTACGGTGGTATGTCCAAGCAACCTGTCACTTTACCTACTTCTTTACATATCTTTAAAGGGTTAACCTCTAAGGGTTATTGGGTTACGTTATTGAATAAGAAACAACCAGAAATTAAAATCGGTAATGTGAAGGACTTTATTGCATTGTACGAAAAAGGCGACATTGTCTCTCCAAAGGATGACATTGATACCTTACAATGGGATGTTAATAAATTAAATGATCAAAATGTCTTAGATTTAGTTAAAAAAGGTATTGAATCCAAGGGCAAAAAACAATTGGTAGTCTTGAAGTGGGATTAGCTTATGACATTGTTAATAAAAGTACTATCTAATTTTATATATTCTTAAAAAAATATCAGCTTGTTATTATTATTATAATTGTTCTTTTTGAAAACTTTATTAATATTTTATAACGTTTACTTATACAAAAGAGCATGGTTAAACTAATGTGATGGATAAGATTATGCAACTAGTAGATAATATGATGTATCCAAAAACTTCTAATCGAATTATAGTCGTTTGGATAGGTTCACAAATCCATTCAGCTAGCCCCATGAATATTATCGAGCCTAGACTACAAGTGGTTAAATATTCAGGTGGGTTATTTTTATTCAAATGTAATAGAGAAAATAAGAATGGTACGGTACCACCAAACACAGATCCCATTAGTGTGATCCAAAAGAATTTATCACTAGACAATATTGAAATAACATGATACCCAGTTGTTAACTTAGGTCCACAGGGTAGTAGTAATAATATAGATATGATACCAATTAATGAGAGATGGTAACTTTGTTCTTGTAAAGTGGAAGATTTGGAACCAAACCAACGATTCCACATTACGGCAAATAACCCAATGGGTAAATTCCCCAGACCACAGAGTAAAGAAGCTTTCAATCTGTCGAATAGAAATGGATCTGTAACTTCTTGTGTGTTTGGATTAATGGAAAGTTTCCCAGCTAACATATCACAAGTGGCCTTTGCATAAGAGATTATTATAATACCGAATAATGCCATAATCATCAATATGAAATTCCTAAATATGTATCTTCTCCTAGCAATACCACTGATACCATAGAGTAAAGTTACGATTTCAAATATTGCCGTATTTTGAATCAATGCCACGTCAAATGCAGGTGATAACGATAATGCTAACATATATGTGAACACTGGGATGATTAAAAATGTTGCCAGGGCAGTCAGTTTACCTATATATCTAAGTGTGGAGTCCCTCGATTTGACCAAAACTTCTCTGTTGGTATCTGACGATATTATTGTTCCATTGGTGGATAATGTATGCAATTCATGTTCTTCCTCTTGAACTTCTTCCCCCGTCACTGTTTGGACATTCTTACCTTTACTACTCTGGAGGAAACTGGTAATGGGCAGTAACAACAGTAACGATACAAAATAAATGAAAGTCAAATAGATGGTCAATGCATTTTTAATATCACGAGTAGTGTACCCGTCCAATTGAGAATTGTTGTTCTTGACATCGTCCACGAGATGAAATTGTTTGGATTGTAACACGGACAGACTCTTTGTCTGCACTACATAACCCAAGACGGCTGTAAACCAAGTGATCCTGTCAATCATCGCTTAACTACTGTAAATGAAACACAAAATTCAACCAAGACAAATCAGAACAAACACTACTATATAAATCCCAAGTAAACAAACATTTGGCCCTGTTAGAGGCCCAAATGCAACTCCGCTACTGCCGGCATCACCCTATTGCGTTAATTTACTACCCAATTTAAGGAAATCGACACGAAACAATTCGTCATTACCCGGAGTTGTCACGTGTCTTGGTTAACTAATCTGAAAAATTTTTCACTTTTTTTATTTTTTTTTTTTTTCAATGAATTGCGTCTTTAATATTGAGGACCTTCTTCTTCGATGTTGTTTAGTTGACATTTACCGTTAACCAATCAACTGAAAACTCTGTGAAAAACAATGCCTCCAAAGAAGCAAGTCGAAGAAAAGAAGGTCCTTTTAGGTCGTCCAGGTAACAATTTGAAAGCCGGTATCGTCGGTTTAGCTAACGTCGGTAAATCCACTTTCTTTCAAGCTATTACTAAATCCCCATTAGGTAACCCAGCTAACTACCCTTTTGCCACCATTGACCCAGAAGAAGCTCGTGTTATTGTCCCATCTCCAAGATTCGATGAACTTTTGAGAATTTACGAAAAAACCGCTTCCAAGGTTCCAGCCCATTTGACCGTTTACGATATTGCCGGTTTGACTAAGGGTGCCTCCGCTGGTGAAGGTTTAGGTAACGCTTTCTTGTCTCATATTAGAGCTGTTGATTCCATTTACCAAGTGGTCCGTTGTTTCGATGACGCTGAAATTATTCATATTGAAGGTGATGTTGATCCAGTTCGTGATTTGGAAATTATTCTAAATGAATTAGGTTTGAAAGATATTGAATTTTGTCAAAAGGCTCTTGAAGCCGCTGAAAAGATTACTAGAAGAGGTGGTCAATCTTTAGAAGTTAAGCAAAAGAAGGAGGAAGTTATCTTAATTAACAAGATCATTGAATTGATTAAGAACGGTCAAAGAGTTGCCAACCAAACTTGGACTCCAAAGGAAATTGAAATCATTAACACCTTACAATTATTGACTGCTAAGCAATGTATCTACTTGATTAACTTGTCTGAAAAGGATTACATGAGAAAGAAGAACAAGCATTTATTAAGAATTAAAGAATGGGTGGACACTCACTCTCCAGGTGATGTTATCATTCCATTCTCTGTCTGTTTGGAAGAAAGATTAGCTGTTATGTCTGAAGAAGAAGCCGCTGAAGAATTAAAGAGATTAGGTGTTGAATCTGCTTTACCAAAGATTATTACCACCATGAGAAAGAAGTTAGATTTGATTTCTTTCTTCACTTGTGGTCCAGATGAAGTTCGTGAATGGACTATCAGAGATGGTACTAAAGCTCCACAAGCTGCTGGTGTTATTCACAACGATTTAATGAACACTTTCATTTTAGCTGAAATTAAGAAATTCGATGACATTGTTGAATACAAGGATGATGCTGCCCTAAAGGCCGCTGGTAAATTATACCAAAAGGGTAAGGATTACGTCGTTGAAGATGGTGACGTTATTTACTTCAGAGCTGGTGCTGGTAAGAACTGAGTAATAAAATAAAATAATAAATAATTTATACAATTTTTATGTCTATATACTCATTTCCATTTCATTAATATTAAAAAAAAAAATACTTATTATAATTGAATATTTTATTTACAAAAAAAGTTCATTAATTCTCATTTAAATAAAAATGAATACCACTTATTCATTCTTCTTTCACGTTCCACCTTAGGAACATATGCTTTAATCAATTCTTTGACTTTTTCCAAGCCTTCCTTCTCCTCATAAATTGTACCTAATGCATTAATAAATTCTCCCTCAGGATCAATCAAATAAATGAATGTCGAATGATCAACAATATAATCATCATTTGGATCCATATCCTCTGGAGTGGAGAAAAACACTTTATATTTGGCACACATATCTTTAATCTCTTGATGATTACCTGTTAACCCAAGAAGATCAGGATGGAAATCTTTCAAATATTCCTTTAACACTTCAGGTGTATCCCTGGCTGGATCACAAGTGACAAATATAGGCTGTACATTGATTTGCAATTGTTTCTTTAATTCATCAACCCAAAATCCCATTTTATCCAATTCAGCTGGACAAATATCGGGACAATGACTAAAGCCAAAATAAATGAAACTAAATTTACCCACTAGATTTTGATTTGAAAAGGGGTTACCATTATGATCTGTCAATTGGAAGGTACCACCCACAGCAGCTCTGTTAGCTTCAGCTTCCTTTTCAATTTCTAACTCTTTCTTCTTTTGACTTGCCCAATAATATGTACCACCAACTAAGATTGACAAAAGGGTAATACCTTGCCATGAGGCTAATGATGAAACAGTGTAACCATTACTCTTCCTGACATTTGGATTGAAATTCATTTTTTTCGAAACGTTTGGGTTAACATTTATTTGACTCAATGGTATATCTTTAATTTCCTTTAATATATCCTTATTTTGTTCATTAGAAACCTTGGTAGAAGTAGACAAGTGAGCCCTTAACCTAGACCCCTGCAATAAAGCCACAGGAACATTTACCTTTGCAAGAGGTATTAAACAACTCGGTTTTATAAAAGTTTTCAACATGGTTTTTGGCTCTGGTGAATATGATATTGTAGATTTCCTGTTGCTTATAATCTTCGAGGGATGAATTCGTTTTATTTTCAAATTCGAGATTTTTAGGGTCTGGGGCCTTCCAGTATAGGTCTTTCCCAAAAGGGTATAAAGTTTTCCACATTTCCAAATTGGGTTTTTTGTTTATGATTATCCCGATTCGGTTATGATATTGACTGCGAAAATGAAACTTTTTATAATGGGAACAGTAGGACAACTTGAAAGAATCCTTATTCCTTGACTGTCTGTTTTCTGCCAAAGGTTAACTGGAAGACAGGTTTGTTGCAACTGGAATCAATGACAAGAAACCCTTTCATGGTGGATCCATCCAATGGGTCACCAATTAGATCACCAAATAAACCTGCTTTAACAAGATTTCACACTAATAACAGTAGCACTTATGACCATCAAAGTGTAAATAGTTACGATTACGATAGTGATAACTATGCTTCTCAATCTAATAATTTTCAAGGTTTACCTTCTCCAGTACCTCAATCTCCTTCTAAGGCTGCCTTGAGATACTCTCCTGACCGTCGTCATAGAACTCAATTCTATCGTGACAGTAACCATGGTTCTCCAATGAATAACAACAGATACATGGCTAATTTGCAAGAATCTCCAAAGAGAGCCAGTGATGTGGTATTAGATTTTGGTCCAGATCCAACACATTCTCCATTCGTTCAAAGATTCACTGATGACTTGCAAAAATCTCCAATCAGATCTCCAATAAAGTCTCCATTTAAAGAAGTTGACCATTCTTATCCAGATGACTATGCTGCTGACAGTTATCATTCCGATAGAAGATCTAATGAGATGTTCAACAATCCAGGTCCAAACAATTTATTTGGTAGACGTTATTCACAAAGTTCTAAGTTGACCACTTCTACTGGTTCCACTGCTGCTAGATCTTCATTTGAAGATGAGAAATTCCGTAAATCTTTTGATGATGACGATGAATCCATGTTCTCTAGTGATACCTTCAAAGAAACACGTTTTGAATTAAATCATCCAGTTCGTCGTGATTATGTGAGACGTGCTAACTCTGAAAGTAAGAGAAGACCTCAACCAAACGATCCTAAAGTTAAGAGAGCTGTCTTAAAATTAGATAATCCAATTCCAAGAGGTCTTTTAAACACTTTACCAAGAAGAGACTCTCCAGAGTTTACAGAAATGAGATACACAGCTTGTACTGTGGAACCTGATACTTTCTTGGAAGAAGGTTACAGTTTAAGATTTGCAGAAATGAATCGTGAGTGTCAAGTTGTCATCTGTATTACCATGTATAACGAAGATAAATTTGCCCTGGCGAGAACCATTCATTCCATCATGCAAAATGTGGCCCATTTATGTAGTCGTAAAAAATCTCACGTTTGGGGACCTGATGGTTGGAAAAAAATATCTGTCATTTTAATCAGTGATGGTAGAGCTAAAGTGAATCAAGGTTCTTTGGATTATTTGGCAGCCCTTGGTGTCTACCAAGAAGATATGGCTAAGGCCTCGGTCAATGGTGATCCAGTTAAAGCCCATATCTTTGAATTGACAACACAAGTTTCTATTAATTCTGATCTAGATTATGTTTCTCAAGATATTGTTCCTGTTCAATTGGTCTTCTGTTTGAAAGAAGAAAACCAAAAGAAAATTAACTCTCATCGTTGGTTATTCAATGCTTTCTGTCCAGTCTTACAACCAACTGTGGTTGCATTAGTTGATGTTGGTACAAGATTAAATGACACTGCCATCTACCACTTATGGAAAGTATTTGATAATGATTCTAATGTGGCTGGTGCAGCAGGTCAAATTGTGGCAATGAAGGGTAAATATGGTAAAAAATTATTGAATCCTTTGGTTGCTTCACAAAATTTTGAATATAAGATATCTAATATTTTGGACAAACCTTTAGAAAGTGTGTTTGGTTACATTTCTGTTTTACCAGGTGCCTTATCAGCTTACAGATATCGTGCTTTACAAAATCATGAAGATGGTACAGGTCCATTAAACTCTTACTTCTTAGGTGAAACACAAGAAGGTAGAGATCATGATGTTTTCACAGCTAATATGTATTTGGCTGAAGATAGAATTTTATGTTGGGAATTAGTTGCCAAAAGAAATGCAAACTGGGTTCTAAAATATGTGAAAGAGGCAACTGGTGACACAGATGTTCCTGAAGATATTCCTGAATTTATTGCTCAAAGAAGACGTTGGTTAAACGGTGCTATGTTTGCTGCACTTTACGCCCAATTGCATTTCTTCCAAATTTACAAAACAAAGCATTCTTTTACTCGTCTATTCTTTTTACAAATTGAATTTTTCTATCAATTCGTTCAAATGGTTTTCTCATGGTTTTCAATTGCCAATTTTGTTTTAACATTTTACTATTTGGCAGGATCTTTGAACAAAGTGATAAAACATGGTGAAGTATTATTCATCTTCTTGAAATATCTACTTTTCTGTGACTTAGCAAGTCTTTTCATCATCTCTATGGGTAATAGACCACATGGTGCCAAACATCTTTTCATTACATCTATGATTATTATTTCTGTATGTGCAGTCTACTCTTTGGTATGTGGGTTTGTCTTTGCTGCCAAGACTTTGAGTTCTGGTATCGAATCACACAGTGCTTTCCTTAACATCATTGTTTCACTGTTATCAACATATGGGTTATACACTTTTGCTTCTGTGATGTACTTGGACCCATGGCATATGATTACCTCATCTATTCAATATTTTGTTACTTTACCAGCATTCACTTGTACTCTACAAATTTTTGCTTTCTGTAACACACACGATGTTTCATGGGGTACAAAGGGGTCAACTCAAGACACTAAACAATTGGCAAAGGCTATTGTTGTTCAAGGTCCAGATGGGAAACAAATCGTTGAAACAGATTGGCCACAAGAAGTTGAAAAGAAATACATGGAAATTAAGAGTCGTTTAAAGGAGGTTGAATTTGAAGAAAAGCATATAGATACCGCTCAACAACATAATGATTATTATAGAGACATTAGAACTAGAATTGTTATGATCTGGATGTTATCAAACCTTATTTTGATTATGGCCATTATTGAGGTGTACAAACCAGAAAACACAAACAATGGTTATTTGATCTTTATTTTATGGTCAGTTGCTGCATTAGCTCTTTTCAGAGTGGTGGGTTCCATGGGTTTCCTATTTGTCAAGTATTTGAGAATGTTAGTTAGTTATAAACATAAAAGGGAAACTACAAGCTCTTGGGGGGTCTCCATGAGCAACCCTTTCAGTAAAGAATAATAGTACGGGACAATTAAAAATAAAAACCTTCGATACCACTACTATGGTTCGTGCAATACCCAAATGTATTTATTTCAAAACTTTATATATGTATAATAAAAATAAAATCATAATATTTAAACATTAAGATCTATCTTATAAAAGACGTTTTTTGAAAAATAACAAAATTACCTTCGAAAATAGGTCTTAAAGAATAATATGTCTAATTTAACGTACTTGAAGGGAAACATTCTTAAGTCTGGAAACCATCCTCGTATTCTAATCCATTCATGCAATTGTAATGGTTCGTGGGGAGGAGGTATTGCTTATCAGCTTGCTAAACTTTATCCTGAAGCAGAAGATGATTATATTGATCTATGTGATGAATACGGATCAGAGTTATTAGGCAAATGTAAACTCATTCCAAGTCACACAGATAGTAACTTATTGATTGGTTGCCTTTTCACAGCTTCATTGGGCGGTTCAGTTCAAAATGGACAAAGCATTTTAAAATACACACGAGAAGCCTTAATCGATTTACATAACCAGATAACTGTTGATGATTCATTGAAAAAATATAAACTAGAAATGCCAAAAATCAACAGCGGAATCTTTTCAGTTCCTTGGGAAGAGACTGAAAGCGTACTTAATGAGTTCTCAGAGGAATTTACAGTCTTTGTCTTATAAAAAATCGTTAACGGTATGCATACAATATATATACATATATAAATGATATTATGCAATTAATGAATGTTCTTCTGTATTGAGCATTGTTCCTGTCTTTTCTAATCGTTCTTTAGCTTCAAATTCCTTCCATGTTTTCATTTGAATCTTGCTGTGTTCGAATTCACCTTCATCTTCGTCATGCCCGCCAGCTTTGTTACCTCCAGCAATTGTTCTCGTATCACCCCAAGAGAAATCATCAAATTTCCAATAAGCATAACTAGGAAGAATTAAATTCCAGATTGGTAAAGCACATAAATATATGCACATCCACATTAGGTAAGACCATCTTGTTGCAGTTAAAACAACCAAAAGACCAGGAAGACCTAAAATAATGGCTAACATAATTAATGTAATAATTGGTGTCGGATGGGAAATAATTGCAAAGATAACAACGTATACTGTGAATATAAGCGCTAAGGGTAAAACCAGTGTCCCAATCAATTCAATAAGAATAACGAATTGCATTGAAAAACAAAAGGTACCACATAAATCCTTGATTAAAACAAGTTCAAATAGGTTATGTACTGTTGAATTGATCCAACGACGACGTTGTGATAGTAGCACTTTGAATGTATCAGGACAGATTGTCTTACAAGCAGCCTTTGGTACAAATACTTGTTTTCTCCTAGGAAAGGTCTTCAACATCAAGTATGATAGATATCTATCTTCACCTAATAATAACAGATTTTTTTTATGTAAAGAATCTGTGACATTGTCAGAATAACGCTCAACAATATCTGGGTTGGAAAGAATTGGGACCCAATAACCTTCTGAACCTTTAGGAGATTTTATACGATACAAAGAAAAACAACCTGGTAAACATGTAACAGAACCAAACACGGACTCAAATGCCTTTGATTGGTGATGAGAAATAAAATATTCAAACACCTGAATGGCGGTAACCCATGATTGAGCCTTGTTAGCAATTTTAGTCTCACCACAAAGGCCCATGATTTCGGGTTCTTTGACCATTTCTGCAATCATATGTGTTAAAGAATCAGGGAAGACTTTCGTATCTGCATCGACCATAAGAACAGTCTCATAGACATCGGCCATTAAACCTGTTATTTGCCAAATACTTCTCAGTAATTGGAACTCTAACTCTGACATTCTTTCATCGAATGTAACACTCTGTAAGAAAGACATTAAAATAATCTGGGAATCACGTTTACCTCTATTACCTGGTTTTGCAGAACCTTGCTCTTCTGGTGTACCACATTTCACAATGATGATCATAGGAACACGCTGTTGTTTTTCTGGTGAGACTGTATTATCATCATATTTATAAAAACCAGCATATATCTTTGCCATATTGTGCCTTTTGGAACCAGCAGCAACAGCTACATATGAATAAGGTTTAACCTCATCAGCAGGAATAACAAAGTCATCCATCATACTCAATGCAATCTCTGGTGTTGTCAGATCGTTACCAGAACCTTTAATTAAACCATCACAGACAACCATCAATAACTTATGAGAACTTGGATAATCTGTTGTGGATAGAGAGTCCAAAGTTGTTCTTAACCCTTCCTCATCTTCTGAATAACAGGTTACAAAACATAAGGTATGAATTAATGGATATCCAAAAGGCATGTACTCTAGAGGTGGCTGTTGAACAATATCTGGGTGTATAATAGTAGTATCGAGAGTATCAATATTGGATACGGTACCAGGTGTTGGAGAAACTGTAGTAGTATCCCATACACTGGATGTTTCAGGAAATAATGTCGAGGTGTTCCTAGAGTGACCAAATTGTGACGTATTTGTCATTTGTAATTTTCGAGCGTTTTGAATTGACATGGTTGTCACCCCATTATATGAACCAAGAAATTCAGAATCCTCATTCGAATTGAAGTCTATTACTGATTCAGTCATTTGTAAATTTTTAAGACCACGATTCCGAAGAAGTTCAAATTTTGAATTATTTCTATTATGTTCATAGCCTGTATGTTTAGGTCTTAAAGATGGATCAACAGGTTTAATTGGTCCTTGAGAATAAATATTATTAGACCAATCTTCGATATTATTAATATGAGTATCAAATGTCTTATTATCCACAGATGTTGCACCTTGCTTCTTAGCGACTACCCATCTAAAGTAACAGGCAACAAGGAATTTAGCAACAACGATAGAAAGAATAAATACTAGTGCAACATATAGAACAACATCCGATGCAATGCAGCCCACTGTTTTCGAGTCAATATCACCAACTTTAATAATTTCACTCAAACATCTTGCTATTTTCCTTTCATTACCACTTGATAAAATGATTGATAAATCGTAACCTTGTAAATTGGAATTTTTCAAATCATCAAAAATTGCAGGATATGTAAGTTGATCTGAATCCAACCAGTTTAACAAATCTAAATCTAACACATCTCCATTGTAAACCACTAAATTTCTTGAAGAATTTTTTATACTATCCCATGAGAAATATATGTCTGCAACATTATCTAAAGAATAAAATGCATTTCTTTCATTTTCCCCTGTGTGGCAACCCCAACCTTCGTAGTACTCAGATTTTGTAAAATTTGGTTTTGATGAACCATCGTGATTGATTAATTTACAAGGAAAATACCATGCTAAGTTATTATATTCATCATGCGGTATTGAACAATCCTCCTTGGGCACAATGAGATTATGACAATTACCATTAACATTTTGAAAGAGGAAAGAGGCATCTTTACCTGCCGCAGTCCACGGTCCCACAATTTTGTTATGACCTTCAGCTTGAAGATCACTTCCTTCAGGGCTTGTCCCATCAAATATATACACTTTACCATTGACAGAAACATATCCAGTTGAGACTTCGTTATTATTTAGACGTAATGATGTGCTTGAACATACAGTTCTAGTAAATCCAAAGGTTATGTATGCAATAATTGCACCAATATAAGCAATAACAGATAATAATGCAACTTTTTCTCTCCAGGCCATCTGTCTTTGCTTCTCTGGCATCCCACAGAATTTCAGTATAAATCCTGGTGCCCAAAATGTGATCACACGACAATATACTTGCCAAAATGAAAATGTTTTCGGTGGTTCTATTTTTGATGGTCTTTCTCTCAATGATGGAAACTCTTCATCGAGAAATGGGTTCTCAATTTCCTGGAAATTTTCCTGTCGTTGTTCTGTACCAGATAGATCTTGCATAGGGTAGCTGTTTATGTTGTTGCCATGTGTACTATTTTGGGATTTAATTGAATTTCTCAATTTATTCCATGCAGGGTCCACCCCAGTGGTGGAAGGTTGCACACTTAGACGATTTCTCTGTTCTTTTGCTTTCTTAGCATAATAATAATGAGGATCATTGGGGTTATTTAACCTGTTTCTCTCCGGTCTCACCAATGAACCCTGTCTGAAAGGGACTTTAGATGCATTGCTTTGTCTAGAATGTAATAGTGACTCACCATCTAATTGAAGAAAGTAGTCGTCGTCGTCACCATCCATAATTTAATGAATATGAGAGTAAGCGTATAGTGCTAGATTCAGTATGATAAGTGAAGATCTGAATCTTCTGTCAACCAATTCATCAGGTCGTTTTAATTTTTCACATTGCATGAAAATATTGACATTTCCGAAAGCGGCGTTAGTAAATAAAATGGGATTTGTTTATATTTCAATAAATAGTTATAAATGGGATATAATACAGTTATTGGTACTGATACGAGCAATAAGAACATATCAAAGATTGGACTACTCGACAATGAGAAAATACCAAAAAGAAAACTAACGAATAAAACAAGAAAACGAATAATAAAATAGAATATTAAATGAATGCAAATTTAGTGACTATTATACAGAGGTATATACTTTTTAATTATGATATAGTACAATAAAAGATTATAAATATGAGAAAGTCATCTTAGAAGAACTTTGGTTCATCATCATGATCATGGATACTGATAACATCATCGGTCATATCTTTCTTTTCTAAAGATAACAACCATTCATGTTCGAAGTCTTCAACATCAGCCCATCTTTGGAACCAACCCTTATCCGTCAAGATATTCTTAACAGGTTGACCTGGAACAGGGAAGAAATAGCATAATGTCACGTAAACAGTGAAACTTAACCCATAACCAACCCAGTATGCAATCCAATATATTCTCATAGCACCAAGGGCCACTGTAATTTTTGGAGCCCCCACATCACCGATGAAACCAGGTAAGTTAGGAGCCACACCACAAAGGTATGCAACTAAAGCTCTCCAGTTGATACCATACTTGTTACCATACATATAGAAGGAACCCTTTCTATTAGAATAGATGTGAGTTAACTTAATGTAACCTCTTCTGACGACGAAATAATCAGCACAAATGACACCAGCAATACTAGATAAGAAAATAGCGTATGCAGAAAGAGCCATAGTAAATTTACTTGAGGTGGCCATCATATTCCATGGACAGATACACAAAGCCATACAAGCACAGAAAATAGAACCACGTCTAATGTTAAGGAATTTTGGTAAAATAGCAGTCAAATCAGTACCACAGGACAAAGAGTTGGCTGAGATATTAGTACCTAATTGAGCCACTGCAAAGACAAAGGCAATTAAGAAAACACCAGCTCTAGTCCCACTTGTGTAGTTCGTCACTAAGAACTGTTCTAAGACATCCACTGGAGACCAGTAGTTCACACCATAAATTTGATAACCAGCAGCAGTGACTAAGATACCAATTAAACAAGTAATGGAAAATAAGAATGGGATACAAAACAATTGAGACCAAAGGGCAGAGTTCTTATTACGGGAAAATCTTGAGAAATCTGGAGCGTTTAACACCAAAGTGGAGAAATTTGCCATACAACCCATAATAGATCTTAAGAATGCCCATGAGAATGCAGTACCCTTTGGATGAATATCTGTTAAACTACCCAAAGCGATTTTGTGACCTGGAGCCTTTCTAATAGCCCAAATTAAGAACCCAAAGGACCCGAATGGAACCAAAATAGCTTTCACTGTGAATAAATGTCTAATTTTATGAGGTGGGACCCATAAGAATGGGAATTCTGCTACCCAAAAGATGAAGAAACACATGAAAGTGTATGTAGTAGCATTTGGTGAACCAAAATGATCTGGAATTCTTGTTGGTAAATCTTTACCGAAGATAGATCTCAACATTAGCGATACCGGTTCTGCACCTAACCAAGATTGGACCGCATACCAAACAATGGCCATCACAATTCTATTGATGATTGGCCACAGTGAGAAAAAGATACCAAATGATGCTCTAGATGTGATAGGGAATGAAAGATGGTATGAGGACCCGACTCTGGATGCAAGAACCACAAATGCACCGACAAATGCATAACCGATCCAAATGGATAGCCAACATTGCCACCAGTTTAAACCTAATTGTAAACCAGTAGCAGCAATTTGCCATGTGTTGATATTGAAACATTCAGCTAACCAGAAATAACAAAAGTTAAACCAGGACCAAACTCTTCTATGTTCTTCCACAGGTTTCAAATCACTGTTGTACATGAATGAATCCAAGATGGAGACACCCACTGTGGATTTATCCACAATCAAATGATTGTAATAGAATCTTTTCCATTTAGATTCATCCTTGTAAGGATCGTGATTTTGAGATTCTGTATCTTCAAAACTGAATTCGTCATCATACAAGTATGTGGACGCACTACCTAGCCCAGTTTGTACTGTATCTTCACCGATATCGTCTTTCTTACTGGTAACACTGCGACGACGGTGTGCAGAAGTACGGTAGGATGAGTTATCTAAATACTGATAGTCATTTTCCGGTTGTGTATGTCTCTTAGTGGATCCAAAGTATTCAGTAACGTCGTCACGCATCTCTACTCCTACTCTTGGTTTGACACAAAAGGAAGTTATACAAAAACTGATTAAGGATCAACTATATATATCAGCTCATCGACTCTTTTTTTTTCACGATATTTTTTGCGTCGGCGAAAAATTTTCTGCAACTTCAAATGTCCAGAATGAGTCAGGACATTTCCATATCGGGAAATATCTGGAGGTGCGCGGCGGGACAAATGTGTAATATGTCGTGATTTCTGACATAATACGGGCAGGACAAACGGACAAACCGATAACAAAGTTAGGTCTGTCTACTGATAAGAAGAGTTACTAAGTTGGAAGAATAGTGAAGAGAAATCGTTAAATTAGAAATCATTATCATTTTTAGACAATTACATTTTTTATAAAGTATTTATAAGTATATCTAAGGAAAGTTGTTCGTTAATAAAATCATACAGTCATCAAATGGGAACCTTTTAAATAACTTATAAGGCGTACACGACAGAACCCAAGGCTGGCTTGGAGACAATGATGGCGTCTTCTAATTCTTGTTCAGTGATACCTGGGTACTTGACCTTGTAGTAGTTTTCAACTAAAGCCTTCTTGACAGATTCAACCTTGTCAGTTGGGACCAAGTGAACGGTACAACCACCCCAACCGGCACCAGTCAAACGAGAACCAGCGGAACCGTTAGCTAAAGCGATTTCACAGATTTGGTCGATTTCTGGACAAGAACAGTTGTATAATTTGTCACAAGATTCTTGAGATTGGTTCATCAAAGCACCGAAAGTGGCGAAGAAATCTTCATCTTTGTCGAAAGTTTGACCGGTCATGACCTTCAAAGCCTTCAAGACTCTTAAGGATTCAGAGTAGACATGCTTAGCTCTTTGGTACAACTTCAAGACTTGGAATCTAACTGGGAAAGAGGTTAAGTATTCCTTGGTGAATTCTTCAGTAGAGACACCTAAGTCAGCAGCAGCATCTTCAGCCTTGTAACCATCCTTCTTACCACCGAAAGTTTCTTCGACTAATTCCAACATCTTGGTTAATCTTTCAATACCGGAGGAAACTTCACCATCCCATGGTTCAGAAACGTTCATGTACTTAGCGTAGTAAGCGTTCATGAAATCTCTCAAGTTACCCTTGTTCAAGTTAGATGGACCAATGTGCTTCAAGACAACACCGTACTTTCTGGCCAAAATGTTAGCGGCAGCAACGACTTCAACAACTCTTAAGTTGTAGTTGTCTGGACCGGTTTCTTGCTTGTTGGAAACAACCAAAGTGTTAGCAATGACGAAGTTAACTTCAGTGTTCTTCAAAGCTGGGAACTTGAATGGAGTAGCCTTCAATTCTGGCTTGAATTCAACGTATAAGGCATGGTCAGCTTCACCACAGACGGAAGCAGCTTGATCCATACCACCATTGTTGACACCGACTAAATGTTCAGCGACAACAGTGATTCTGGTCAAATCCTTCTTGGAGACAGCGTAGTCTGGACCCATGTTAGATCTGATAACAGCTAAGGCAACAGCACAAATGAAAGCGGCAGATGAGGATAAACCGGAACCAGTTGGAACATTACCTTCACAGAAGACTTGTAAACCCTTAATTGGAGCCTTTTCGAATTTTTCTGGAGCAATCTTCTTTAAGAATTCAACAGCAACGTGTAAACCACACTTGAAGTAGTTAGACCAGTCAGAGACAGATGGGTCAATGGTGACGTAAGAACCGTCTAATGGTAAGTCGAATTTTCTTTGAGCGAATCTTGGGTCAGCGTTAGTTAAAGTGATAGATGGCTTAGCTTCATCCAAAGTCTTGACAGCGACTAACATGTCGACGTCAATGGCCAATGGTAAAACGGAGAAATCAGCGTAATCGATATGTTCACCGATCAAGTTGACTCTACCTGGAGATCTGGAGACGAAGTCTGGCTTACAACCGTAAGTTTCTTCGAACTTGGCAGCGACAGCTGGAGCTCTGGTGACCAATGGAGCTGGTAAGTCCTTGGCGGTAGCTTGGAAAACTGGAATAGACATTTTTTGAAATTTGTTTGTAGGAGTTTATTGAGATTGAAAACCTTGGTTTTTTATAAATTAAAAGAAGGAATAATAGAAAGAAGGGAATAACTTGATTTGAAAATAATGAATAAATGCCATCCTTTTATATGTTTATTTCAAGGCAACAAAACTTGGCAAGTTCGAAATTGCAACGTGGAGAAGGGGTAAAATGCGTAAGAGGAGTTTTATTCAGGACAAACATCAAGGGCGACCATATCGAGCCTGCAGGGTTTCTTAGAGTACCCCGCTCGCAAAAATCACGCTGAAACCAAATCTCACGCCGTCCTGAAAAAAGTGGTCAGATCAGTTGTTATTTAATGTGGGGGGTACGAATTTTACGGCTAACAGTGATCCGGAACATTCGTGTTACCCCAGATGTTAGCGGATCCCACAGAAACGCCCGCAGCGGAGCACTGCCCCCCGATGTTCGAGGGGGGGACCGGACCTCGGGCGACTGTCCCCCGAGGGGGAAAAAGTGAAACCACGCCAGCGAAATCCCGGGAAAATCGCCAAATATGGCCCGATTTCCTCGAGAAAATAATACTGTCAGCTGTTGCGGGGCACACGTTTGCCCCTTGCCTGCCGGGGCTGACAGGGGCGAGCCCGGGTAGTGGGGTAGCAAAAAAGAAACGCAGAAGTAACGCCATTCCATATATATAGCCCCCGGCTTTGCACGAAATCGTGGGGGTTGTGGTTTTTGCAAGATCTGTTATTCGAAATTATGTTGTCTTGTTTCTTTCCCTTGTTTTATTTTTCTTCTCTCTTGTCTTCTCTTACTCAACCAAAAGAAAAGTTCTTCAAACCAACTTTCTTAACAAGTTAAAACAACAATCAACAAAATGTCTGCTCAACAAACAGTTTTAGTCACCGGTGGTGCCGGTTACATTGGTTCTCATACCGTCGTTGAATTAATTGAAAACGGTTACAAGTGTGTCATTGTCGATAACTTGTCCAACTCTTCTTACGACTCCGTCGCTAGATTAGAAGTCTTGACAAAGACTCACATCCCATTCTATCACGTTGATTTATGTGACAAGGAACCTTTAGAAAAGGCCTTCCAAGAACATAAGATTGACTCTGTCATTCATTTTGCTGGTTTGAAAGCTGTTGGTGAATCTGGTCAAATCCCATTAAAGTACTACCATAACAATATATTAGGTACTTTAGTGTTATTGGAATTGATGGACAAATACAATGTGGAAAAATTCGTTTTCTCCTCATCTGCTACTGTCTACGGTGATGCTACTAGATTTGAAAATATGATTCCAATCCCAGAAGAATGTCCAACTGGTCCAACTAACCCATACGGTCAAACTAAATTGGCCATTGAACATATCTTAACCGATTTATACAACAGTAATAAAGATGTTTGGAAAGTTGCCATCTTACGTTACTTCAACCCAATTGGTGCTCACCCATCTGGTTTGATTGGTGAAGATCCATTAGGTATCCCAAACAACTTGTTACCATTCATGGCTCAAGTTGCCTCTGGTAGACGTGAAAAATTATACGTCTTTGGTAACGATTACGATTCTAGAGATGGTACTCCAATTAGAGATTACATTCACGTGGTCGATTTGGCTAAGGGTCACATTGCCGCTTTGAAATACTTAGATGCTCGTGAAAAGGCTACTGGTATTTGTCGTGAATGGAATTTAGGTTCTGGTACTGGTTCTACCGTTTTGGAAGTTTACCGTGCCTTCTGTGATGCCTGTGGTGAAGATATCCCATACGAAATCACTGGTAGAAGAGCTGGTGATGTCTTAAACTTGACCGCCAAGCCAGACAGAGCTTTGAATGAATTGAAATGGAAGACTGAATTAAGTGTTGCTGAAGCTTGTGTGGATCTATGTAAATGGAACACACAAAACCCATTCGGTTATCAATTGAAGGGTGTTGAAGCTGCCTTTGCCACTCCAGAAAAGCAATTCGATCACAGATTTATCACTTTAGGTGCTGGTTCCAAATTCCAAGCTACCATTGCTAATTTGGGTGCCACTTTAGTTGATTTGAAGGTTGATGGTCAATCTGTCGTTTTAGGTTACAAGGATGAAGAAGGTTACTTGACTAAAGAATCTTGTTACATTGGTGCTACTATTGGTAGATACGCTAACCGTATTGCTCATGGTAAATTCAACATTGGTGGTGAAGACTATCAATTAACCATTAACAACGGTGTTAACGCCAACCATGGTAGTATTGGTTCCTTCCACGTCAAGCAATTCTTAGGTCCATTAGTGAAGAACCCAGCTCCAGGTGTTTTCAGTGCTGAATACGTTTTAATTGACAGAGATGAAGACACTGAATTCCCAGGTACTTTGGAAGTTCACGTTTACTACACTTTAGATGTTAACACTAAGACTTTGAACATTGAATACACTGGTGAAGTGGAAGGTAAGCCAACTCCATTGAACATGACTAACCACACTTACTTCAACTTGAACAAATTGTCTGACAATGTTTTGATTGAAGGTACTGAAATTCAAGTTGCTTCCAAGAAATCTGTTGAAGTTGATGAAAACACTATTCCAACTGGTAAGATCATTGAAAGAGAGATTGCTACCTTCGATGAAAAGCCAACTGTCTTAGGTAAGGTTACTCCAGATTACGATTACGCCTTTGTCACTGAAGAATCATCCAAGGCTATTAACACAAGTGATCGTGAATTACATTTAGTTGCTAAAGCTCACCACCCAGAATCCGATATTACTTTAGAAGTCTTGACTACTGAACCATCTTTCCAAGTTTACACTGGTGATTGGTTATGTTCTGGATTTGTCAAGAGACAAGGTTTCGCCGTGGAACCAGGTAGATACGTTGACGGTATTAACCAACCAAACTGGAAGGAATCTGTCACTTTGAACCCAGGTCAAACTTACGGTTCTAAGATTGCCTTTAGATTCCATTAAAAGATGGAACTAATTTACAAAATAACTAATGCCCCCTAAAACATATATATCCTTGTATAGATGAATCAATAAAACTTTTAAAACGATAAAAAAATTTATATAGAGTAAAATCAGATATTTCACCTGATATGATGCTGAATAAATTTTAGTGTTTAGAACATAAATTTTCAAGATGAGCTCATGCTTACTAATTGAGTTGAATTCCATACACGGTTAAAATGGCATAGAACATATCCAGGATACAGTGACTTCACTGGTAAAGTGGGTGCCACAGCACAGGACGACAACGAAGTAGCCATTTCGTTTATTTCCTGG
Organism: Kazachstania bromeliacearum; assembly: GCA_003708535.3. Classification (NCBI taxonomy): domain Eukaryota; kingdom Fungi; phylum Ascomycota; class Saccharomycetes; order Saccharomycetales; family Saccharomycetaceae; genus Kazachstania; species Kazachstania bromeliacearum. The sequence continues at coordinate 505,330 of PPOP03000001.1, read as the reverse complement.
AGGATCATTCTTCAAATGCAGGACTTTGAAAACGAGGGGTAATTATCACCCGGCAGGGATTTTTAAACATGTGGGGGGATTCAGGAGATCTAATTTTCAAGCTTCGAGAAACAAAAAAAATTAAAACCGCGTTTTCAACTTTCGGCGAAATTGGACGATTTGCCCCGAGAGCTCACAAGTGGGCACGGAACACTGTGGTCCGAATATATTCGTTCACTGTCAAATGATGCTTATGAGAAACCTATCAATATTTGAATTTGTTCGTGCCCAAGAAATTATATATAAACTTGGAATAGTTGTGTGATTTTAGAAAAGGTTCATCTTCTCTCATTCCTTTCAGTTAATAGATCATCAAGACTTTAACAAGTTAAAAACAATTACAAATATGTCCACTGGCGAATTCGATTTCACTGACCACTCTCACAGACGTTACAACCCATTAACCGATTCCTGGATCTTGGTTTCTCCACACAGAGCTAAGAGACCTTGGTTAGGTCAACAAGAAGTTGCTGCTAAGCCAGACATTCCAGAATATGAAAAGACTTGTTTCTTATGTCCAGGTAACGACAGAGCTACCGGTGGTTCTAACCCAAAGTATGAATCTACTTACATCTTCCAAAACGATTACGCTGCCGTTAAGATTGAACAACCAACTTTAGAACAACCTGAAGATGATGACTCTTTGAAGAGCAGACTTTTCAAAGTTCAATCTGTTAGAGGTAACTGTTACGTTATCTGTTTCTCCCCAAAGCATAACGTCACTTTACCATTAATGAAGGAATCTGAATTATTCGATGTTGTTGGTGCTTGGCAAAAGTTGTACAACGACTTAGCTAAGCAAGCCGCTGAAGAACAAAAACCATTCAAATACTTACAAATTTTCGAAAACAAGGGTACTGCCATGGGTTGTTCCAACTTACATCCTCACGGTCAAGCTTGGTGTTTAGAAGCTATCCCAAGTGAAGTTTCCCAAGAATTGAAGTCTTTCGACAAATATAAGATTGCTCACAACGTTGATTTACTTGCTGATTACGTTAAATTGGAAATGGAAGAAAAATCCAGAATTGTCTTGGAAAATGACACTTTCTTAGTTGTTGTTCCATACTGGGCTGTCTGGCCATTTGAAACCATGGTTGTCTCTAAGACTAAGATTGCCAACATTGCTCAATTGAACGATGCTCAAAAGAAGGATTTGGCCTCTGTCTTGAAGAAGTTGACTACTAAATACGACAACTTGTTCGAAACCAGTTTCCCATACTCCATGGGTATCCACCAAGCTCCATTGAACGCCACTGGTAAAGAATTGGATAACTCTTGGTTGCATTTACACTTCTACCCACCATTATTAAGATCTGCTACTGTCAGAAAGTTCTTGGTTGGTTTCGAATTATTGGGTGAACCACAAAGAGATTTGACCGCTGAACAAGCTGCTGATAGATTAAGAGCTTTGGAAAGTGAAGTTCACTACACTGAAAACTTATAATTTTCATGAAACACATAGTTAGTGCCTTTTATATAGATTTATGATTATAAATTAATGACTTATTATATTAACTTTTGACGTATTTATGATATTGTATATGCTTATTTGTAAGAGTTTAGATTCCATGTAGATGGTATAGGGTCATATATGAATGGTTGGCTAATCACATGAGTCAATTGGGTTGGAAATTTGTTCGAACTTTGTAAATATATCTATATAAGAATGAAATATATAAACTTTTGTATGAACCAAGAACATATTTTCGTCTTAAAATGTCTTTATTTAAAACTGGGGTTATCCATAGCATTTATGCTTACGCATTACCTCAAGTATAAGCATTGAATTAAAATAAAAATAAGCCATATATGAAAAATATCTTCTTTTTCTAATTAAAGTGTCGGGACTAGTTAGTTTACTTGAAAGTTTCAAGTTGCGTATGGAGTATTGAGCGTTTTGGGAAGATATCAGTAAGAGAAGATTGAATAACAGCTTAGTAATTTTTCAAATAAATCAATTTGATCATATTTCTGACTCCTTGACTACACAGTTTGTTAAAACTGACAATTGGACCGTCATTTAAAGATTTGAGCTAACAATATCTGGCAATTTAACTTTTTGTTTATTGGAAATGTTTAATAATTATTATTTTCAATTAAATCATAATTCATTTGAGAAAAGGGAAGGAACAAAATATAAAAACAAAAAGTTAAAACCTTTCAATTTTTCTTAATAAATTAAAATATCTCAATATAATATAAATATTTCTTAACTAAAACATATGTAAGTACTGGACCTATTATAACAAATGAAATTCAGGGTTCAAACTATTATTTTCCCTTGAATAGCTTCAATTTTAGCCATTTTTTCTCTATTAGCTCTACTTAAAGCTGTATTACAGGTCTGTTAGATCTCTTAAGGGACAATGGTTTTTAGAATAGTTAACCCAGTATGAATAAAATTCTTTCAGACTAATTGTGACCTCTGAATTTGGAATTATTTTATACTGGGTTGGAATTGTATTTTCAAAGAAATCATCACTGACCATTACTGACCATTGAAGCGCATTTGTAGTTTATTAATAAAATTATATATCTTTCTAAATTCGAGAAGATTTCAATTATACTAATCAATGGAAAGTCTAACTGTATTTACAATCACTAATACACTAGATTATATTCAGGCCCAACTCATTTGATGAAGAATCTTTATATATAAACCAAAATATATACAGTTCTTAACCTGTGATATAGTTTGTATCTATATTCACAAACTGTGATGAATTATCAAACTGAAAAGATCAATCTGAACAGGAATATATTAATAAAAATGGTCAACATCATAAAATCAATAGTATATCATCGTTTTTAACCCAAACTTACATTTTTGTGACTGATATGTCACAATAACTAGAAACATACAAACACCTTATGAATTTAGTCTTATCCAGAGCTATTTATTGCTATATTTTAATAAATGCACGTGATTCAATTGTTTCCAGCTAGAAATGAGCACAAAATTAAAAAAAATATATTAGTATGGCAACTTGGCCGAGTGGTTAAGGCGAAAGATTAGAAATCTTTTGGGCTCTGCCCGCACAGGTTCGAGTCCTGTAGTTGTCGCTTATATTTTTTGCAATTTTTTTAGTTACGATTGATCAACGGTTGAAAGATATTGGAGTTGTCGATTATCATCTCAATTGTGTAGTGACATTGGTTTATTACACTTGCAATTGCATGAGATTAAATTGGTTGTAAAATTACACCACCAGAACTTTATTTGTGTGGATAATATGCAATTAAAAATTGTTATTTTATGTGGTAATTCAGATATTAGGTAAACCAGTTTTTAATTTAGTATCTTTCACCTTCAGCTTTGTAACTTTGAAATCAATTGAAAAAGTGTATTAAGTGATGGTGTTGGACCATAGATATAATTATTAAAAATAGATGGAGCCCAAATTTTATTTCCATAGACAAAATTGATGCAATTAATGCCAAACTGATAAGAAACTTGCAACTTCGCTGAACACTAGAATTTAAAGAACGATGTTTGAATAACATAATTAACAAAGATTTTGAAACTTGCTACAATATTTGAGTAATTGCTGTTAATAATATTGAGAGTTTAAACTATTGATTATACCAGACGGAATTGATCACCAACGGGAAACATCATATTTAAATACTAAAATAATAATTTTGAACATTCAAACCTAGAAATAAGTCTAATTGAATATTTCCATTTAAAGAGACCAACCACCTGCAAATATGAATTGTCCATTTTTAACATTCAGACATTTATTTGCCGATATCGCATAGTAACTTTACGGAAAAGAAGAATGTTGTGAAACAGAAGAAAGAATATACTTTGAAGAATAAATTTTGAAGGCAAACGTGGAAGGCATTATATTGACATTCCCATACTTGTAACAATCCATCCACATATACTGTCATTCAATACTCGGATTAGAATAAATAATCCGATTTTATTGACCGGGTGACGATCTTTGGATTCTCACTACAAAAATAGAACAATTTAAGCCATTTTCAAAACATTAAACTATAAATATATCTATAATTACGTAATTGGAAGAGTTTGATTGTAATTAAATCGCACCTCAACAAGAAATAATTGACGTTAACTGGGTTAACAGTGTATATTGGTGAGGAATCATAATAAAGAAAATTTAAAATTGATCATTTGTAAAGACGATACCATTGAAGATAATCCATCGAGTGATTAAGAGAATAATACTATAAAGAATAGAATATGACCACTGAAATTGATGAAAATACAAATAATATATCGACAGATACGTTACCCTTATCTACAAATTGTGAAGTAACGTATCGAGTAGGTGTAGCGGAGAACAAGAATTCTAAATTTCGTAGATCCATGGAGGATGTTCATACATATGTGAAGAATTTTGCCGCTAGATTAGATTGGGGGTATTTTGCTGTGTTTGATGGACATGCTGGTATACAAGCATCCAAATGGTGTGGTTCTCATTTACATACTATAGTGGAACAAAAATTAATGGAGGATGAATCTAAGGATGTGAGAGAAGTTTTAAATGATTCATTTATCACTATAGATCAACAGATAAACACGCAGGCGGAAGGTAATAGTGGATGTACCGCAGCTGTATGTGTGATACGTTGGGAATTACCTGATGATGTCCCAAGTGAAGGAATGGCATTAAATCAACATAAGAGGAAATTATATACTGCCAATGTGGGGGATTCACGAATAGTATTATTTAGAAATGGTAATAGTATACGTTTAACATATGATCATAAAGCTTCTGACCCCTTGGAGATGCAAAGAGTGGAACAAGCAGGTGGGTTAATAATGAAGAGTCGAGTTAATGGTATGCTTGCTGTGACTAGATCATTAGGTGATAAATTTTTTGACAGTTTAGTCATTGGTAAACCATTTACCACTAGTGTAGAGATCACCACGGATGATACATTTTTAATAATAGCGTGTGATGGGTTATGGGATGTTATTGATGATCAAGATGCATGTGAATTGATTAAAGATATTACGGATCCTAATGAAGCAGCTAAGACATTGGTCAGATATGCATTAGAACATGGTACCACGGACAATATTACAGTGATGGTTGTATTTCTATAAGAGGAATAAACAAATAATAATAATTCTTGATAATATTTTTTTATATAAATTTAAATATTGAACATATCACTGGTATCATTATTTGAATTCCAGTCAATATTCATATCATTAAAATCATTTAATGTTAAATAATCATCAGCTGTATCTTGTAATGGGTCTATAATATTTGATGATAGTGTATCTTTATTTTCATTTTCATTATTATTCGTGGTGGTGTTAGTTTCATTGTTATTATCATTTGTGTCAAAGGGTATACTCGTTGAGTTGTTGTTGTTATTACTATTTTGTGTATTAGTGGGTTCATTATCGAATGCATTAGTATTAAAAGCTGGATTATCTAATTCTGAGAATAAAGACATATCCATTGTATCGAGATCATTAAACATTGTATTTTCTGGATCCTTCGATAAGCCGGATAGCAAAGATGATTTATTATCATCCATGGGTTTCTTGTTCAAGTTTAAATCTGTATTCAATAAGAGATCATTAGTGTTATCATCAATACTATTTTTCTTTTCTAACGTTATAGGTAAATCAGCATTAGCAGTGGTGGCTGCTACGGGAGCCGTGGTTGCACTTGTTGCAGCAGTGGTACTTGTTGGATCTGTAAATGCTGCTAAATAATTTGTTGAATCGTTATCAGCAAAATTTAACGATCCCATAAAATCTTGTTCTGATTCCTTTTCCAATTTTGCCTTTGCCTCTGCCTCTTCCTCTTTCCTCTTCTTCAACAACTCTTCTTCTTCTTGTTTTTTTTTCCTTTGCAACTCTTCTTCTTGTTCTTTGGCTATTCTTACCCTTTCATTTTCCTTTTCTTTCCCCACTTGTGTAATCTTGTCAATGTAATCGTTACACGTTGCCATAGTGAAATCCAAATCGTCTAGTATACCATGGAACAAATGTATCTTCTCCTTTAACAATTTCTGTTGATTTTGTGTGAACCCAGTGACAATGGAATTGTCTAATTGAATAGTTTTCAATTGTTCCTGCACGAGCATCTCACTGGAGTATTTCAAAATGTCGTCCAGACACTGTGTCAGTTTATTCTTGTGCACAACATTACCGGTCTCTTCACTAGCCACCATCTTGTGATCCCTGTTTGAACTATTAGCTAATTAACAGATTCCACTTGCATAACTAATTATAAAAGTGAAAAAGTGTTAAATGAATAAATACCAGCCGTGTCAAGTGACAAACACTTCTCGGCCGAAAAACACGGGAAATTCCGGGTAAATTGAAACATTTCAGTTCTTAAGATTTCCCTTTAAATAATTAATGAAGTAATTGAACAACTCCCACTCTCTTACCAACTCACCAACAGTGCAATGCCTCAAATCTATACTTTAGCCGATCTTTGTATGGTACCATTGGGTACCAGTGACCCCAGTGTCTCTGATTTTGTTGCCATTGTGGAGAACAAGATCCGTCAATCGCATTTGAAGAGTACTTTGCACAGTGCTGGTACTACGATTGAAGGTCCCTGGGATGAAGTGATGCAATTGATCGGTGAAGTGCACGAATATGCACACGATCAAGGTTACGTGAGAATTCACACTGAGATTAGAATCGGTACTAGAACGGACAAGCATCAAACTGCCGCTGATAAAGTGACCACATTGAACGCTAAGATTGAAAAATTAAATGAATAATTATATATAATTGTGTATTGATTTAATTGAATTTCATTTGTTATTACATCGTTATATATATAATAACTACTAAATGCCCCTAATATTACAGTTTGTTTATTTATTGGAAAGTATAACCCTATACATTCGTTTAAGCTTGAGTGGAGGAAGAGTACTTGGTGACAGCTCTAGTACCTTCAGAGACGGCGTGCTTGGCCAATTCACCTGGTAAGATCAATCTGACGGCGGTTTGAATTTCTCTAGCGGAGATGGTAGATTTCTTGTTGTAAGCGGCCAATTTAGAAGCTTCAGTGGCGATTCTTTCAAAAATATCGTTGACAAAGGAGTTCAAGATGGACATGGATTTTTGAGAGATACCAGTGTCTGGGTGAGTTTGCTTCAAGACCTTGTAAATGTATGAGGAGTAAGTCTCCTTTCTGGCCTTGGTTCTCTTCTTACCGGCTTCGACACCGGAAGAGGTCTTCTTGGCGGCTGGCTTCTTTTCAGCAGGGGCCTTGGAGGCAGGTTTCTTTTCAGCAGGAGTGGACATGATGTGGTTGTGTGGTTGTATACTCCCTTCAAGAACACCACCACTACCCTTGCAATACACCCACCTTATATATACACCAGACGCGTAAACCTTTCGTGGCGTGAAAAGACTGGCACGGCCTCCACGCGGGCGCCGCGCGAAAAAACTGGGCCGGGCCGGTCCCCTTCCCCGTGCCACGAGTTTCGCAGGGCCGCGTGTAGCGCGTGGGCCGGGCTGTCACAGGATTTCTATATAAGGTAAAGGGAAGTGATACTGTTATGGATCAGTTGGCAAAGAGTCCATCAATCAATTAATCGTTATGTCCGGTGGTAAAGGTGGTAAGGCAGGTTCTGCTGCAAAGGCTTCTCAATCAAGATCTGCTAAGGCCGGTTTGACTTTCCCAGTCGGTAGAGTGCACAGACTGTTGAGAAAGGGTAACTACGCTCAAAGAGTCGGGTCCGGTGCTCCAGTGTACTTGACTGCTGTGTTGGAATACTTGGCTGCTGAAATCTTGGAATTGGCCGGTAACGCCGCCAGAGACAACAAGAAGACTAGAATTATCCCAAGACATTTGCAATTGGCCATCAGAAACGATGACGAATTGAACAAATTGTTAGGTAACGTCACCATCGCTCAAGGTGGTGTCTTGCCCAACATTCACCAAAACTTGTTGCCAAAGAAGTCCGCTAAACCAACTAAGGCTTCTCAAGAATTATAAATTCATCATAATAATAACATTAATTTTTTCTCTCTCTCTGGGTTTATATTAAATATATAGGTTTTAAAACAAATATCATGACATCTTTATTTACCACTGTTGGCAAACATATCTGCAGCAATGTTGATCAATGAGATGACCACTTCCACACCGACTAATATTATCACAATAAATTCTAAATATTCTTCGTGCGAGTGGCCCAATTGTTCTTTCAACATTTGTAAAAGATCAGAGATTACTTCCAATCGTTGATTTAACAGTGCGACTCTTTGATTAATCTCCAAGTAACCCCTGGTGGCTTGATAAATGGGTTCCAATTGTGGTTCGGACCACATAATCTCTGGTGAATCCAATACAGACCCGTGAAGATTAATATTAATTCGAAGAATAAATAATTCACCAATACTTTTCATTATCTCTTCTTTACTCATAGAGACTTTACCACTAGAGGCAATCTCCTGTGGGATATCCTGTGTGTCTTCAATAGTATTATCCACTAATTCTTCAAATAATGATATCTTAACACTTTGTGCAATTGCATGTGAAATTGATAATTTTATCATATAATTTGATCCATCTCTTAATGTAATAAAATCATTATAAATTCTTGGTTGATAACTTTGTGTCACATAATAATTAAATTCCTCCACTTGAACATCTTCATCAGCTAATTTCTCCTTTTCAAATCGAGCAATATCATTTAAGAAAGATTTCTCCTCTCTTTCAGTAAACCCCCACATGACAATAACACCATATTCAAATACAAAGACATCAGGTTGTTTATCACTAACATTAATTTCACCACCTTCCGCGTCTAATCTAATAACATCCTCATGTTCAAATCTTTTATCACCACGCCAATCTGTATACATAAAGGGTGAATAAAGACATTCATCAAATAATTTAGGATGTGTATGATGAACTTTCCTTGAATCTTTAAACCATCGAATTAATTCTCTCATATTATAACTACTTGCAGTACAATATGCACTACATCGAGGTAATAAATGTCTATGTGCCTTACCTAATTTTTCTGCATCGACTCTAGCGGGTTTATCTGTGATTTTATTCACTTGTGAATAAACATCTCTATCCACACCATGTTCATCATCTTCTTCTGAAACATTTGCTCTTTTCTTGAAAGGTTCTTCAGGAAGTAACTTCAATTTTTGTGCTGTTCTAGAGGTTCTTTGAGGTCCCATCTTACCTGGTTTGGAAGTCACATTACTCGCACTCAAGGGAGGTGGTGATCGTGGTAAATATTTCCTACTACTTATTCCATCATTGGATCCTCGGCTAGAGGATCTCTCACTAGTGGGGGTTCTTGGTTGTCTTTGTCTTTCACCACTTCTACCCCGTCGATTGCTATGAGTACCACTATTGTGAACACTATCATTATCATCTCTGCCTCTAGAAACCAACGGTTCTTGTTCAGGCGGCGATACACTACTACTTAAACTCATTCTTACTCTCTTATATAGTTATACCTTTATATTGTTCAAAGACTCTTTCTTTTTAAAGACGCTGTTTTCATTGAAAATCAAAATCAAGAAAAAATGTCAAATTGGAAAAACGTATTCTTTCTTACCACTAAAACAAATAAAAAACAATTAATTAGAATTCCCTCAAGATCACCAAACAACACACTTTGGACAATGAATGGTAACGTTTCTGAAAACGATAAGAAACGTCAAATTGAAGAGTTAAAGGAGAAGAATGAAGTGTTGGGATTAACGTTGCAAAGATCCAGACACGCTGTGAAAAGGTTAAAATTAGAATACAGTATCTTATTAGAAAGATTAGAAGCTAGAGTAAGATTAGATCCAGAATTGAATCCTGAAAATCCTCTCCCCACTTTAGAATCCTACAAGAAAGAACTTTTATCCAAACCATTGAAAAAATCCAAGACAAAGAGAGGTAAAGCTAAAGAGAGAGACCCCAATATGCCCAAGAGACCCACAAATGCTTATTTGCTCTACTGTGAAATGAATAAGGATAAAATTAGAGAGACTGGGTCCTTGGATGTCACTAGAGATCTTACTGAAGGTTGGAAAAGTTTAACTGAAGAACAAAGGATACCATATTATAAATTGTATAATGAAGATAGGCAACGATATCATACAGAAATGGAAGCATACAACAGACAAAAGGCTTCTGAAAATGTTGGTGAGACTGTTGTGAAAGCTGACTTGACGGTAAAGGCAGGTGAAGACGATGAAGAAGAAGATGATGATGAAGAAGATGAAGATGAAGAAGAAGTAGCGGAAAATGAAGAAGAAGTCGATAATGATGATAATGCTAATACTGAAGTGAAAGCTGAAACTGATGAAGATAAAAGTAAAATGGTGAAAGTGGAGAATCTTGTACAATAAATGTTTGGTTAACATTATTTAAAATGGACTTTGTTTTATGGCATCAGCTCACTGTTTTACTTAATATGCTATATATATATATGAATATAGAGATCTGTAAATTAATACTAGTAATGACATATTAATGTTGAATAAAATGTATGTGTGTATTTTACAAATAATGTACAAAATAGAATATATACGTTCTATAAATGTGAAGAAGTTTATGATCTTCTCTTCTTATTCTTTCTTTGATAATAACCATTTTCATCCTTTTCATGCTTTCTCTTTTCTCTAGATCTAGTGTGCTTTCTTAATTTCTTTTGAGCTGCAATATCTGGTGCATTGACAGCAAGAATAGAACGTTTGGCCTTTCTCTCTTGACGTCTTCTTCTGACAGTTTGTTGTACAGAAGCGTAAGCTCTAGTAAAGGCAGAAACTGACATCTTAGGTTCCAATTTTTGCATACATTCTTGAGATAGAGCACCTAATTCTTCTTGCTCTTCAGTTAATCCATATCTGGAAGCCTCTAAATAAACATAAAGTGGTAATATAATCTTTTCTGCCAATGAAGCTACTTGTTCTTCAGACAAAAGATCAATTATTAAAATGAAGAATTGAATACCTGATTTTTTAGACATGAATGAATCCGCTGGATTTTCTTCACTTCTAATAATGGACCCAATTCTTGTAACCATATAATCCAGGGCATTAGAATATTTAGATTCATCATTTTCCTTGGAGATGAATTGAGTATTTTGTTCCTTCCAGATGGTGGCGATCTTAATTAAAGTAGTAATAGAGACAGTGGACAAACCTGCAGAAATGGATGGAGCACTTAATTGATGAAGAACTCTTGATGCAATAGTTTGAATTTCTAATGCGGAAAACTTAACTTCAAATTCATCAAGATTGTCAACTAATTGACTCACTAGACGTGAAGACGATTGACGAACCCACATGTGTGGATACAATAAACAGGCAATGATACCATCCCATAAATTCTTGAAAGATTTTTCGTAAACGGTCTTTGAATTTTCAACGTAAACATTGAAAACGTTTAATGATGTGTAAATTAAATCCCATTCAGTTTCAGACCCAAGATCAACGTTTGATAAAATAGCTTTAATACGAGTTAATGCCAAATCATCTAAAGTAACATTCTTACCAATACCAAGAGCACTGATATAGATTTTGTAAATTCTTAGACCTAAACTGGTGAATGATGATTCTTGACTTTGTCTTAACCAAGCTGTGATATACTTATCCACTGGTTCTAAGCTTGCATCATCCAATGACTTGAACATGTTAGACAATAAGATACCAGCCATTTCACGACACCTTGGACTATCATCATTAAATGATACATTAGCTAGAGACAAAAAGAATGAAGACGACAATTTTGCAAGAAGATCTGGATTAGCTTTGGTAATAATTAAGTTTAATAATTCCATAACAGATTGTCTACCTTCTTGAGCAGGGTATTGTAAATTATCAACCATAAATTTGAATTGCTTTTCCAGACGACCCTTACTTTGATCATATTCCATCAAGAATTGATAGAAGACACTTCTAGAGACATCTCTAATTTCCTTGGAGTGATTTGTAATCATAATCTCTCTCACAGTATCAATGACATCGTAAATTTCTGGTAACATAATATGTTTGGAAACTAAAGCCTTTAAGAAGTTAAACGCCAAACCTTGTTTACCAGGTTCATGTAAATCTGGTAAGATTCTTCCTAAAACATAACTTAAAGTAGTGTTCTTCAATTCAATGTTCTTATGACGAATCAAAGAAGATAAGAATTTCAAACCCATTTGACAAAGTTCACTTGAAGTAGATGGAGAGTCTTTAATTAAGTTTAATACCTTTCTAGCACAGTTTTTGAAAACTGGTTCAGATTCTTCTGAGAAGTCTAATTTCACAAATACAACTAGAACACGTAAAGCACTTGTCAACACACCTTCATTTTCAGAAAGTAATGCTTCCTTTAACACTGGGATAAACCCTTCTAAGTATGACACATTCAATAATTCACGGTGTCTAGCAATAACGGTTCTTAACAAATCTAACGAGAATTTTTGTAAAGTAGTCTTGAAAAGAGAACTTTCCACTTGCACAGTGGTATTCTTGGCATTCAAGTTAACTAAAAAGAAATCTTCCTTTTCAGAAAGTACCTTTGGATTCTTAGAATTGAAACGACTTGTAACTTCAGTTTCGGATTGTTGGTATACTTCAAAACATAATGTTAAAATTTCCTTCGTTGTTGCTGAAGAGTTATGGTTCAAACCTAAAGCGTATCTACGCAGTAACTCATCTAACTTGTTTTGATTTCTCAAGTTTATTCTTTCCATAAGTAATGCCTTGACTGGACGTAATAAGTTATTGAAAGCAGACAATGAGATGTTTGCAGCAACAACTTCAGCAGTATCATAACTTCTATTCATTTTCACTTCTTTCATCTTTGTATGATAGTTATCATTTTCTTTTTCTTGACCAGCAGCACCAAACATGTCTTCCATTATAACAGAAACCAACATGTAAGAAGAATCATCAAGATCAGCATGTTGCAAAGAGTCAGCTAGAGAACGTAAGACATGATGAACGGTAAAACTTAAAACATGAATTTGAGAACCTCTTTGTAAAGCAGATTTTAATTCCTTCACAATAAATGTTAGGTAGGATGGACCAAGAATAACACTGATCTTGGCAAGGGTACCTCTAACTGCATCACGAAGTTCTTCAGATTTACTTCTCAAAACTTGACAAACAGTTGTTAAGATACCTGGTAACATGCTAATAGTTGATTCTTGTGGTAAACCTAAGACAAAATTGACTAAAGCTTCTGTTAATGGAATTCTAGCGACGATGGTTTCATCATCTCTAGTTCCAAGGATTTTACATAATGTTGGGTAAATTTCCTTGGTAATGAATTGTTCTGGTTCATCTAAACTTGTTGGAAATTTCTTCAAAACAGAGATACTGTTGTCTTCATTTCTGATACTTGTCAATGTGTTCTTCAATGATGGAGACAATTGGTTGATAAGCAACACGGATTCCTTCAATAGATCCTTCTTTGACTTTAGCAGAGAAATATATCTTCTCAATAATGCTCTATATTGATTCCAACAAACGGTATTTGATAAAATACCAATAGTCAACAATACTTCATTACCAATATTTCTGGTCTTTTCTTCTCTAGAAAACACATAGTGTTCAATCATTGGAATCAAATAATGAGCAATACTACCATCAGAAAGTTCAGTTCCGTGAGTTCTTAATCTTTGAATAGCTCTTTGACGACGATGTAATTGAATATGGTTAATATTAGTGAAAAAGTTAGCTTCCTCATCACCATCAGCCATCAAGACTTGCATGTCACTCAACTCCGTGAAATGCTTAGCATTCTTAACAATGTAAGCAATTAGAGAAATGTATTCACTCTGAATATCATCAGTGTACTTTCTTAATCCATTACGTATAGTAGGTAATATAATACTCTTCAACATGTGCACTGATTCCTTAGCATCATCTTCGGAAGGTTTAGAACTAATAAAATCGATAAATTTAGTTAGACAATGTGTAGCGTTTGTTCTCATAGCTAATTCATCATTATCATTCATAAAGTACAAACAGTTGTACAGAATTGGTAACCATTGGATATCTGAAAATGTTTGACAATCAGTTTCACTAAACTTTTCGAAAGCAGAAAGAATTCTTGGGAAATCGTACTCTTGCATACGTGTCTCTGAATAAGAGTTCAAATCTGAAATTAAGGTAGAGGTACATTCAATCTCAGAGAAACGACCAGCAATACTTGCAAAGACAGCGTTTACAGCTAATCTTAATTTTCTTTCAGTAAAGATTTGGTATAGTCTGGAAGCAGCTTTGTATAAAGGTTCAATCTCTTCCCAACTACAATCATAGTCAGCAATCAACACATGAAGAATCTTCAAAATGTTTGCAGTATCGTTAGGGTGGACATTTTTAAATTTACTATCAACAATGATAAATAAGGATTCCAAAAGATATTTTCTGGTTTCATTATCTTGAACATAACCAAGTTCAGTCATATTCAATAATAACTCAACTGCAGTTGAAATTGATTGAGGACCACTAACTTTCTTATACAATCTTGGTAACACATGAAGAGTTGTACTTGCAATAAGTGCAACTAAGTCAATATATTCTTCTTCACTTGAAGGATTTTTCACTAATTGGTTAGCACCTTCTAAGATAACAGTAATAACAGACTCCTTGGCATGTTCACTAGATAGAGTTTGCATCAAAGCATCCACAGCAGCATACTTATTGTGGTACAAGAACTTGTATAATTCTTTACTACTTGTCCAATATATGATCATCTTTAGTAATGAGGAAGGTTGTTGTAAATTCTCTGCTGCAAATGTTGGGAGACGTGGCTCGATTACCACACTGAAAATATCATTAATATATTTGTCCCACGATAGTAGGGTACCAACATTTTGGAAAATGGTATTCAAACATTTCAATGCTTGTTGTCTCAAATGAGAAGCAGTCTTTATCATAAATGCATCTTCATTATTGCCAGGTGCCACATTATATGACATAGCAATGGAGTATAATAATGGCTTCAAAACAGAACCAATAACGTTTGGAAATTTAGAGCCTAAAGCGGATAAAGATGAGTTTAAAATGGTGATAAACCCTGTCATTCTACGTAGAGTGGTTAAAGATATTTCTGATTCTTCAATTTGATGGTTATTGTCAAAGAATGAGTTATAATTGATTCTACCACAACCCAATTCTAAGAAATCAATGATAAACTCTTCTTGTAAACTTGGTAAAATACTTAAAACAGCAAATTTTCTACTCTTTTTAATACCACTAGTAACTGGAGTTTGAGCACGACCAAATAGAATTCTTAAAATGAAAGGCATAATTTCTTGAATTTCCGCACCATCAATGACAGATGTTTCATTGTTTGAAAGAAGTGTTGTAATTTCGTCTTTGAAAACAGCATCATCCAAAAGATTCTTCATATTGTCTCTATATTTCACTAATGCTGGTATCTTATAGCCGAAAAGAGCATCTAACGCTAGTCTTTGCACTTCCACATTTCTACTTCCTAAAAGCACTAATAATCTATTGTAAACGTCTTCACTCTTATAAATATTTTTCATGTTGTTAAATTTCGATAGAACTTTCAGTAAAAGATTTCTTTCACTCTCTTGCCAAGTAGCAGCATAAAGTGACTTCTCAGTGGTACCTTCAGGTAATTCAAAGATTTCTTCTGATTCTGTTTGGTTGAATAAAAATGGAACTATATCCTTAGAATGCTTCTCAACCAATTGAGGAAGTAAGATCATTACTTTCAAAATTTGAGTTCTAATATGTTGAGGAACTTCTAATGAACCTCTTCTAGTTTTTGAAGTTTCTAATATGGATGTTTGGATTGATAGGTATCTATTCCAAGTTGTAATAAAATTATACAAACTCCCATTTAATCTGGTAATTTGTGATTCCCATAGCACTGTTGCTGATTCATCTTGCATTTCATCTTCTTGATAATTTAAAACAAAGTTGTTGTCTGTGATGTTCAATAATTGGAATAGTATATCCCAAACCAAAGCGGAATCCTTTTTGTAGACAGAAGGAAGTATTTCCAATACACCTTCCCACATTGGTGAGAATCTTACAGTTAGAAGACCGAACATATGTTTAAAGAAGAAGTTTAAAACGAGTGGTTCAGGTTTTGTTCTAGCGAATTCTTCACCTGCACTTCTTATTCTAGCAGTGATATTACGCCCATTATCAAGTGATAATGGAATTTGTTCTATAATTTTACAATCATTTAGAAGTTGTGGTATTTCTAAACCTTGACGATCGAGTAATTTCGACAATAAATCTAAGGACTCGTAACGTACATTACTATCAGGTAATAGAAGATTATTAGTCAATTCTAGATTAATAGTGTCATGGTTTTTCAAAGTCTCTGAAAGGGTGTCATTATTGTTTAAGATCCTGTTTAACCCTTTAATGAAATAAATACTATCTCTAAATGTTGTGAACTTGTCTAAAACATTACTGAATAAAGAGTTAATGTCGTGTTCATTAGAAATGGAAATTGTTTGTAATAAAATACCGACGGTATCTTTGATGAAATCTCTAGAAACGGACATGTCTTGAGATAGTAATTTTTCTAATACTGAACTTAACACATTGAAATTATCTGTTGTACTATATTTCAATAATAAAACTCTCCAATAAATGGCATAAGTATCATCCGTATCTTTCAAGAATGATAAGATAGATTGAACAAATGGTTCAGGCAAATTAATTTTCAATTTACTTTGTAATGCAGCATTATCTTCCAATTCCAATAAAAACAAAGAAATGGTTTCAGCTTGTGTTTCCCAATTGATTTCAATAAATTTTTGTAAATACTTAAATCCATTAAATGATATGACTCTTTCACTAGAGATATCTACTAATTCACGGAAGAAATTTAAGAAACTTTCAGGGTATTCAGCTAGATAGAAATCATATAATTTATTATGATATTGAGTCAAATTTCTCACATCACAATTACGCATCAACACAGCGAAAAGGAATGCTACAATATCAGATGAACGATTTTCTTTGGTGGAATTCTTCAAAATCAAATCAATTAAAGATACTATTTTGCTCCAATCAGAAATTTTTCTACCACTTTCAGCAAAGATCATGGTGGATAAAATTCTACAAATACCATTTATTTGGAAACTGGAGACATTTGATTCTAATAATTCCAAAATGCAATCTTGTGAAGTGATTAAATTTTCATCAGTGGCATGTCTGGAGATATCCATCCAAAGATCACACATTAATGACACTGGTTTATCCACGTGTTCCACCTTAAATGTTTCTTCTAATAAAACTGTCAGGATAATCTTGGATTTAGAGTGTAGTGCACCTTCTGTAGAGGTCAATGCTTCAGTGAATAAAGTTAATATACCATCATATAAATTTGTATCCTCCTCAGTTTCCAATCTATCCATAGAATGATGAACTAATGTAGCCAAATTGGAAGACTTGGATTTTCTAATTAAGAATGATAATGCTTCAGCGGAGAATCTTGATAAATATTCCTTTGCGTGTGATAATAATGGGAATAAAAGATCAAATGTTGGAATCAAATTATCTGTCAATAATCTAGATAAATATTTGAAAATGTATGCCAAACAATTGAACCCCCATTCAAAGACGTTAGTGGATTCAAATTTAATAGCATCGTCTAATAATGCAACTAATGTGTTAATAGCTGTTTCATAAAATTTCAAGAAATCTGGACCCAAATCATGACAAAATTGAGCCAAAAGATCTAATAATGGTTGCAAAGATCTTTCATCATGTTTGCCAATGTATTCAATCAATGTGTTAAAAATCTTAGTATCATGGTAAAGAATTTGTGGTAAAGTTTGAATAACATTTTCAATTTCACCAGAGAATTCACTGAAACCAGCACTCAAATTAATATCTTTCCAATGCTCATATGATGCTAACAAATGAGAGGATTCTACAAAATCGTGTACTCTCTTCTCTAAGTTTCTAGCAGGTTCAATCTTCAAGTCATCGATTCTAGCTTTGAACGAGGAGTATCTGTACCTCTTCGTGGTCTTCGTAGTCACTTTCTGTTTAGCCATGGTTACGCTCTTGTTAGATTGATTGACCAGGAGCTCAGTGTATAAAATCCAGTGGGCCTTGCGATCTGCCTGTGTTTGTTATTATACTACTACATCTCTCTTTATATGGAAAATAATTTTTCATTTTAGCTCATCGCTTAAAATTTTCCAATGAACAACAGCGATAACTATGTACGAGGGCGTAAATACACAAGAACTAAGGTAAATGACAGATCTATGGCATTATAATTATACAATTGGTGATGTTATTAAGTTTCTATACTTGTTATGAAGATGTGTATGTATGTGTGTGCGTGCGATTTTATCATTGCAATTTCTCCTTGGTACTAGAGTATTTCACATCGTTGGTCTTCTTATTATTATGTGATTTTAATTCTTCCATCACTTTATCTAGTCCCACTTCTTGCTCTTCTTCGTCTTCTAAAGGTGCAGGTCTGTTGGAGAAAGATTTTTTAAATGCAAATTTCAATAGAATCCATGCCATTCTAGCTGGACCGAATTCTGGCCACAAACAATCTATCATCTCTATGACCACACCTTTATTACAAACTTGCCACAACATGAAATCACTCAGTCTACATACACCACTGGTTCGTATCAACAAATCCAATGGTGGTAATCCACCTGTGTACAGATGTGAATTGACTAAAGATTCATCAATCGTCTGACTGTCAATCTTATTTTCAATTATATCGTTCATGGAATGGTAAATTTCTTCTCTACCAGTGTAAGGAAAACAAATGTTTAAGACAGCTCTCGTATTGTTCTTAGTCAACTCTGTAGTGACCTCCATTTCTTTCAAAAGACTTTCATCTAATAATGATAAATCACCAATGATTCTAATTCGTATCCCATATTTATGTGCTAATTCACCATGCTCAGTGAGGTCTCTAATTCTAGTCTTAGCCAAATTCATTAGGGCATCGACTTCATAGGCACTTCTCTTAAAATTTTCAATGGAAAATGCGTACACGGTAGCAGTGTTTACACCGGCCTCATAACAAAGTTCCAGGATCTTACTCATACTGACAAACCCAGCTTCGTGACCTTCTTTCACTTCAATATCATTCTTCTGAGCGTACCTTCTGTTACCATCCATAATAAACCCAACGTGTTTGGGAACACAATTCGATGCTCTAATGGAACGTGCCACTAAATTCTTCACGGTCGTCAACGCCCATGTGGTCGTGCTTTCAGTGTCCATACTGTCTCTCTATAGAATGTAAATGCTGGCAATGAGATGTGACACACAGTTAATGCATGTAATATAACAAGATGAGTGATTTATTAACTGGGTTGGTTGTTTCTTTGGAAAAAAAAACGTGTTGTCTCATTTCTATAGTGATAAAAAATATATAGAGGATCCTCTTAACTATGGTAGAAGGGTTGTAAGTAAGATTTACTACAGTTTAAGTAAAGAAAAGAAGTGTTGGGTATTGTATTAATAGTCTTTAGCAGTGCCCGTTCGAATACAATTAACCACATATACAAAGAGTTACTATGTTGAGAGTGAAACAAGTTTCCAAGGTTTGCCGACATTGTAGATTCAAATCTTCATTTGCAGTGGCTTTACAAACGGCCAGTAAGTTAGTGACACCAGGGTTCATGTTGCAGAACCCGATATCGTTGGTATCCACGGAGATGAACTCCTTGGCACAAAATATCATGGCATTGATTGGATCAGGTCACCCCACGTTGAATAAAGTCACTTCTTATTATTTTGAAGCTGAGGGCAAGAAAGTTCGACCTTTATTAGTGTTACTGTTATCTAGGGCATTGAACTCAATCCCATTGGAGCAAAGAGATAACATTAAGATAGATTCCACGGATTTCCCCTCGAATTTACCCTTCGATTCCAAGTTAAGGGAACATCTCCTGGCTGCTAACCCAATTGCACATTTTGCACCTTTGAAAGTGTTACACGGTATTAAACCATTGAATCCATTGACACAAGGTGCTGACCCTTTACCTGAAGAGTCCTTTGATAAAGAAAGAGGTATTCTACCTAAACAAAGAAGATTGGCAGAGATTGTAGAGATAATTCATACTGCATCTTTATTACATGACGATGTCATTGATCATGCTGACACGAGACGTGGGAGACCCAGTGGTAATGTGGCGTTCACTAACAAGATGGCTGTCCTCGCGGGTGATTTCCTATTGGGTAGAGCCACAGTGTCCATATCCAGATTATTGAACCCAGAAGTTGTAGAGATCATGTCTAGCAGTATTGGTAATTTAGTGGAAGGTGAATTCATGCAATTACATAACACTGAAGAAGATGTCGGGTCTACTAAGGATCAATTACAAATCAGTAGTAGTAAACGTCCATTGAAAAAATTGAACACATCCACTCATGATTATAAAGTGGCCAAACTGGATACAACCAAAGCCACACATAAAGAGATTATAGATAATGCATTCCAATATTATTTACATAAATCGTATTTGAAGACAGGTTCACTAATCTCCAAATCATGTCGTTCTGCCGCTATATTATCTGGTGCTAGACCATCTGTCATTGAAGCATGTTATGAATTTGGTAAAAACTTGGGGTTATGTTTCCAACTAGTCGATGATATGTTAGATTTCACTGTGTCTGCTAGTGATTTTGGTAAACCCTCAGGTGGTGTAGATTTGAAATTGGGTATCTCCACTGCTCCCGTACTGTACGCTTGGCAACAGGACGAATCATTGGGACCCTTAATCAATCGTAATTTCTCACAACCAGGTGACGTGGAGACAGCATTGAAATCTGTTGTCAAATATCACGGTGTGGAACAAACACAAAAATTGGCCGAAGAGTACAGAGACAAAGCTTTACAAAACTTGCGTGAAGCCCTACCTGAATCAGACTCCAGATCAGCATTAGAGTTCTTAACTAATTCTATCCTAACCAGAAAGAAATGAGATGGAACCTGTCTCGTCGAAACATATATTCCCGCTTCTCTCATTACCACCATGGTATCTGTATATAAATAAATAACTAATTAAATCATAATATTGAGAGAGATCTTTATTATTACTATGTGTTATTAAGTCTATTTTTTTCGTCGCATTTAATTTCAACAGGGATTTTTTTTTGATTCTTGACTTTTAATAACTACTCCATCGCTGAAAACAACACATCAGATAAGAGTATAACACAGCAATATCGATACACCAGTGTTATTGAGTATTGAATATCGAACATACACACAAACACAAAAACACACACAATATAATTAATGTTTATAACGAAGACACAGAGCAATCTGTATCCTAGAGCCACCGATGATGGTTATTATTACACTGACGGGTTTGGTGGGTCCTCCTGGGTTTGGGGGAGATGGTTACTGTTTGTTATCTTTGCTGTGGGTGTCATCTTTGTGATAGTGCTTACTGCATTAGCAAATAGGAAAAGACGTATAATGGGGCAAGCCCCCATTAGAGGTACAGCCTGGATGACGCCCCCTTCATATAGACAATCAGAAAGACAATATAATGCTACTACAAGACCTGTGGTGGATGATTATGTTCCAGAGTACACACAAGAGGCCAATGATAATGATTTGGGCTACTACGATGAAAGAGGAGAGTTTCATGCTAATGGGAAATCAGAATATTTACCTCCACCACCACTGGTGCAAGAAGTGGCGTCCACAGAATCATTGGAGAGACCAGATAATGCTATGTTAAGACCGCCTCAATCACCCAATACAGAAAATGATTTTGATTTGACTAGACCCACTAATAATAATATGACAAGACAAAATTATTATTCTATGGCAGGTAGTTCGTCATCACCTGCTTCTTCATCTTCATCACCAACTAATAATAATAACAATGAAGGTCATGTATTCCATGATAATAATGTTATTCCAAATAAAGAAAAGAGTGGTTGGAACTAATATCATAGTTTTCTTTTTTGACAATTGATACCCAAAGTTTATATCGACCCAGATAGTCGTAGCAGTTTCATCAATATATGTAATTTATATATTCATATATGATATATGTATAATTTAACATTCATTATTTTTTCAACTTGATGTTTACATCTTTATTGACTAAATAATTGAATTTAAGATCTTGAAATTTAAATCGCGTTTGGAAAGTTTTGATGCATCGCAAATAGATTAGAAACAGATCATCGAATGGATCTGTATGATGAGTTACCAAGCAGTTCACTGTTGTATGACCCTGATTACAATCATTTATTAGAGGCTACAAAAGAACTTGGTGTTAATGTAGTGGATTTTTTAACATTAAACGCCAAAGAATTGGCTAAACTTTCACAAAGATCTATCACTGAAGTGGCTAAATTTCAACATATCTTACAAACTGAATTTAAAGAACAGTATAATAAGAATAATCAAATATTGCCAGTGAAAGAATTTGATAAACCAATGTCATTCACCACAGGTGATATTGCATTAGATAATATGTTAAATGGAGGCATCTACACACATGGTATCACAGAAATCTTTGGAGAAAGTTCCACGGGGAAATCACAATTGTTAATGCAATTGGCATTAAGTGTCCAATTGCCCAAGGACAAAAATGGGGCTGGTGGGAAATGTGTTTATATCACTACAGAAGGTGATTTACCCACGCAAAGACTTGAAGAAATGATCTTGGCAAATAATGATTTGAGAGAGAATGGTGTTAATCAAGCTAATATCTTTACAGTCAGTTGTAATGATTTAATGACCCAAGAACATATTTTAAACGTTCAATTGCCAATCTTATTGGAAAGAAACGCTGGTGACATTAAATTAATCATAATCGATTCCATATCTCATCATGTCAGAGTTGAATTAGAAAGTAAATCGTTTCGAGAATCACAAGATAATCGATATTACATCGATCAAATGGCAGAGAGGATACTTGCCATGGCTAATAAATACGCGTTAGCTGTTGTCGTGGCAAACCAAGTGGGTGACAAACCGTTCCAAGAGGATCGTGAACAAATACGGCAATTCGTGACAGATTATGATTACCAATTAGGATGGATGGTAGGTTGGAAGGATTCCACCATTATGTATCGTCACAAATACAGTGAATTAAACTCTGTTAAGAACCTTAAAGAAGTGAGAAAAGTGGATGAAGTCCTATCAGATGATGAAGATTATATATTGATCGAGAGAGAAGTTAATAAAGCGATTCATCAATCGCAAGATAACAATAACACGAAAGAGAATGGGGATGGTAAAACCAGTGGACCAAATACTCAAACCTCTGTTCAACCACCTTCTTTCACTAAGAAGAAAAGACGATTAGATCATAGAGTACCGAACTTAGGTCTTTCTTGGGGGAATCATTTGACTACTCGAATTTTAGTGAAGAAGGCATACAAGGCATCTCCTATGATAAGAAGAGGTGAATTATCATTGTACCGTTCAATTGATGAAAGTGCATTGTGGCAAGTGAAAAGGACAATTCAATTGATATTTTCCACATATGCTAAACCTGGTTCACTAACTTATGCAATAACGAAGAAAGGTATTGAAAGTGTGGATTAAAATTACAATTGGTGTACATGATAAAGGGGTATATATAATAATACAATGCATACCTTGATTGAGAGGTAAATAATATCATAAGTATATAAGAACATACTATATAGAGTAATTCAAGATAGATTAATCAATAGACAAGAAAGAAAAACAATAACATAAAATCTCTTAATCAGATAGGAAAACACTATCTGAATCATCATCTGCAATTGCATTTTCATCAATGGCTAAATCGTATTCACCTTCAAATTGCCCATCTTCATCGTCAATTATTAAATTTTTGTTTTGATTAGTGGAAAATGAGTATTTTTCTATATCATCATTCTTTAATCTTGATGATATGAGATAAATGAATGCCACTCTCTTCCGTTTCTTATTGAACAAAAAGCCCATGAGACTCCATAGGTAACCAGGTTCATCTTCTAAGAATGATTTATTTGGACTGTATTGATAAACTACACAATCTGACATGGTCATATGAGAATTTATCACTTCCCAAATCCATTCCTCTGGTTGTTTCCCCAAGGAGTATAAAGAATTTTCAAATTTGGACACAAATGATTTCAAAGAACTTCTTGTAAAATCATTAGGTTCTAAAGATGCGAAATCATGATCAGGGTAGGAAGCATTAAGCACTGCTATCAGGTAGGCAAATGTTCTTCTACTGGCAGGTTCATTAATTGGACCAAATGGACCAATATTAATATTACTACTGGTATCATTTAAAGATGATCTTCTTAACATGGGCGTAGATGTACTATGCAGACTACTGGAACTACTTGTTCTTCTCATCTTACCATTAGAATTGGAATAAGATCTCTTGGAATTGGATTCCATAGATGATGAACTTATATAACCAGAATCAGTATTCATTACTAATTCTTTTAAATTTTGATCATTAATTAATTTGGAACTCTTAAATATTATGGGACGGTTTGTACTGTTATTATTGTTGTTGGTATTACTATTGGACATTCTTCTCTTTTGTTCCCAAAATGAAGTACTATCTCTTCTCCCCTGAGCAAATGGAGATGGAGATGCGGACCCATTAGCTTCTACAGCCAATTGTTGTTGCAAAGCTGCATTGTAACTTTCATTTTCTTGTAAAATGGTCTCTAAATGATGGTCAATTGTCTTGTACAATTTTTTATCTGAGGCTACAGGTTTCGTGGTGAAAATATCACAACCACCTGTAATCTTGCAATCGGAAGTCTCGAAATTTAACGTTTGGTTGACTCTTTCAACGTCTAATTCGTCAATAAATTTCATTGTTTACTTTTTCCTTCCTTTATTTTATAATTCGAGTTTGTTATTGTGAACACCCTCAATTTTGAAACTTGGTTAATTGGTTAATTGGTATATTAAATATGTGTTATCTGATAACTTGGTACAGTGATATCACTGATGTAATAAAAATCTGGTTATCCACGTGTAGTGATTAAAAGGAGTTAAAAAGTTTATCTTTATAAATTGAAAAAAGGTGTTTTCCATTTTTCAACCATTACGGGGAAACAGAGTAAAAGCGGGGTTCAAACGTAATTATTTATTTTTAATTAAATTATTAATAGTGACAGTACTGACAGTAGGGAAATTTGAGATTAAGGAGTACCCCTTGATAAAATGTGTGGTGTTAAGTGTAATGCTATTGTTTATAGATAAAAAAAAACTTATTATTGGTATATAATATTGATTTTATGTATGTGAATGTAGAATATGATGGTATAAATGTGTATATATATGGGATTGTGTTTGTTTGTTTGTTTGTGATTGATTGAATAGTTTAATTTGCTCTTAATTTTTCTCCTAATGCATCTGCATAGTGTGGACCAAATACTGACCAATGTAAATTAATGATTGTGTATAAATGACGATAAATGTTTTCAAATTCCTCCATTTCTGTGATAGCTAGTAAACCACCACTACTGGCAGTCTTAGTAGTATTAGAATCTGGTTTCAATGAAGAGATAAGTTTCATTGATTTATTTTCATTGGAAGTAGTAGTGGCAGCCCCCGTAGAATTAACATTTGAATTACTGTATAAGTAAACAAAATCTTGTTTGACTCTACCGTCTACCGTACAATTTGATTTATCGAAGATACCATCTTCTAATGTCTTAAACACTCTTGCCTCTAACACAGCATACACTTCACTTAAAGGTTGTGTTTGCTTGGATAACCAAGATTTAGCAAAAGAAATCTTAGTGTTATCCAATGAAAGAGACGACGTGGTGGGGACATTATTTGTATGATTAATCTTGTTCTCGTATTCAATTTTCAAATCATTAATAATTTTACAAAGATGTACTGCAATGGAAAGTGTATTTTTGGTCCATCTACAATTACCATGTTCATCAGTGATAATACTAATAATTTCAGTTTTCAATCTTTTATCAGAATAATTTGTATTAATATAATTTTTAGTTGATTTATCTAAAGTAGTATCATTAGCAATTAATTGTTGGAAAAGTAAACGACACACCAAGAGACATACTAATTGACGAATATCTGCTCTTAATAGGATTAATCTTGAATGATCAAATGATAATGATGTTGGGTATTCTCTTACCATTTTACGACATGACAATAGACTAATAATGGATTTAATGGAAGTTTGATAAATTTCAGGGATGGTTACATTAGTCTTATCCTTTACCGTGATGGCACCAGATGTGACATATTCATCAAATTTATTATTAAACCAAGTTAAAGATGGTCTTAATATTGATTTTTTGGAAGACATTAATGAATTGAAATATTGTTTTTCAAATTCTACTGCATTACTCAATAAAGCAGGTCTTAAAAGTCTAATTTGATGATTGGCAATATCTAATTTCATAGCTTCCAAGATTTGGAACACAAGTTTCAAACCTTCAATTAATTTTGTTAAAGAATGTTCAGATTCAGCCATTTTAAATTTATTATTCATTTTATCCACCCATGAATCTCTCATTGGTGCACAATGATGTTTAAATAAAGTGGCTAACCATTCAGCTAATGTAGACATTACTGAAGAACCTTTAATTAATTCTTGTACATTTAATTCTGTATCCAATATGTTTATAATTTGGAAGAATTCCTTTTGTGGTACAATAGTTAATAAAACTTCTCTTAATGTATCAAACAGGGGTACTAATCTTGTCTTTTTATAATTAAATAAATCTGGTCTTTCTGTGTATAATAAAATTTCATTTTCCACATCATTCCAATATTTATCAGATATGTGTCTTTTCTTAATACCTCTTTCACCATCTAAATTTGGTCTAAATTGTAATAATGGATCAAAAATTATATCATGTCTTAATTGTGGATTTTTCACAATTTCTTGTAAATCAATTTCTTTTAAACATTGAACATTAATTGGTGGTAATGGTATTGGTAATGGAGTGGAATTTAAATAATTAATTCTATCTTGTAATGTTATAGTGTTATTAGTTAAACTATTTTTAGACATTATCACATTAGTTATATTAGTATTATTATCAATTCCTTGTTGTGTTAATAATAGAGCTTGTTTCAATGAAGATGAAGATGCATTAGATGAAGAAGATGACGATGAAGATGACGATGATGAAGATGTGTTTATTATATTATTGGATGGTAACAAATAAATGTTATTATTAGTATTATGATGATGATTTGATTTGGATGATTTTTTCTTCATTACACTGTATGGATTTGTTGGATGTACAATGGTATGAGTATGAATATGATGATTTTTAGGAGTATTTCTAAAATAAACATTGGATGAAGTTAATCTTCTTAATGAGGAATGTAAAATTGTGGGTACAGAATTTGATCTACACCTTATACTAGCTGTTCTTACAGCTGGTGGTTTCACAATATTACTGTTACCACCAGAAGGTGTTCCCTTACCAGGTGTTTGATCAAGATCTTCTTCCCGTATTTGCAAATCATCATTATCTTGAGAATCAATTTTAGGTGGTATTTTCGTATCATCTGGAGCCACTACACTCTTATCATTTGTATTACTTCTTAAGAATCTACCCGTTTTCGAATCAAACGGTTTGAAAATAGCTCCAATGTTATTGTTACTATTGTTACTATTGTTTATTGATGGAGTGATTGATCCAGAATTATTGGGGAAATTACTTCTTAACGTTTCTGTATAATCTCTCATATTAATGTTATTTGGTAAAAGAGGATCCTCCAAATCAATAGCATCTTCGTCAATACTTTCTTTATCCACCATATGTAAATTTGATGAGTCACTAGAACAAGGAGTCTTTACCATGTTTGCTGATACGTTCCCCGTTGTCAATTTACTAGAGATACTGTTTTTCTTCTTCAACATGCCGCTAGCATTAGAATTATTGTTGTTACCACCACCAGAGCTGCTTATATTGTTGTTGTTACTATTTTTATTCTTTGCAGAAGTAGTATTGGCGTTACCACTTCCGTTGTTGTTGTTGTTGGAAGCCACTGACGACGACCTCGTGTTTGTCGTGGCTGCCACTGACTGTGTTCTCGGATGTTCCATCACTGTGCTTGTTTGGGACCGTTGTTTTGCTGAAGAGTAATAAAAACTATTGAGGAAACGACGTCCTTTGTTGTAATCGATAATTTCAGTATTCTGTTTTTTTGCTTTATAAAGAAATCCGCACACTTTAAATTGCTTTTTTTTTTCCTTCGTGGGGCGAAAGAAGAATGTCCCAAAACGGAAACATTGATTTACTGCTTGAGTCAGGTGCTCTTGTTTCCAGAAGAAGAAGAGATGAGGTGTTGCCCCTGGATCACCCGACTGGCTGTGGCATGTCGTGGCCACTGGAGACGAGACGTTTAAGCATTACCCATGATATTATAGTTATATATATTACAAATTCTTTTAAATATGACATTAATGATTAACCACCGAAACCGTACAAAGTTCTACCTTGTCTCTTCAAAGCGTACACGACATCCAATGAAGTGACGGTCTTTCTCTTGGCGTGTTCAGTGTAAGTGACAGCGTCTCTAATCACGGATTCTAAGAAAGTCTTCAAGACGGCTCTGACTTCTTCGTAGATTAAACCAGAGATACGCTTCACACCACCTCTTCTAGCTAATCTTCTGATAGCTGGCTTAGTGATACCTTGAATGTTATCTCTAAGAATCTTTCTGTGACGCTTGGCACCACCTTTACCTAGACCTTTACCACCTTTACCTCTACCGGACATGTTTATTTATATATATTTGTTTGTTTGATTGTTATCTTAAAAGACAACTAATACAAAGAGACAAGACACAGGGACAACAGCCCCCCATATATATAAACGCAAATACCCATACAAATAACTGCAATTCGAATACACACTAGTTCCCCAGGCTATTTACCCCGTGCCCACGTTTTCCCCCCACTGCGAAACCGCTGGCACTAAACAAAAATGGCCCGCCCACACGGCCGGGCCTGGGCCCCCGCGAGTGGGAGACCGTCCCAGGGATTTCGCATCTCGCCATAATGGAGCCGTGCTGCTCTTTTCGCACGTTGTCAGTGGGCGAAATCACCGTACTTGTTTGTGATTTGTTTGGTGGGTACTCGTTTGTCTTGTCTGTGTGTATATATATATATATGGGGGGCGATCTTATCTTGTGCGTTTTCTTGTCTCTTTGCAACACAAGACAAACAAACAAACATGGCTAGAACCAAGCAAACAGCAAGAAAGTCCACTGGTGGTAAAGCACCAAGAAAACAATTAGCCTCCAAGGCCGCTAGAAAATCCGCCCCATCTACCGGTGGTGTCAAGAAGCCTCACAGATATAAGCCAGGTACCGTCGCCTTGAGAGAAATTAGAAGATTTCAAAAATCTACTGAACTTTTGATCAGAAAATTGCCATTCCAAAGATTAGTCAGAGAAATTGCTCAAGATTTCAAGACCGATTTGAGATTCCAATCTTCTGCCATTGGTGCCTTGCAAGAATCCGTCGAAGCTTACTTAGTCTCTTTGTTTGAAGACACTAACTTGGCTGCCATTCACGCTAAGCGTGTGACTATCCAAAAGAAGGATATTAAATTGGCTAGAAGATTAAGAGGTGAAAGATCATAAATTTGAAATAATATTAAATTTTTAAACTGTATACAGTGTTGTAATATATAATAATAAAAAATAGTTATTCTTTAAAAATAAAGTCGTTAAATTAATAAATTAAATATATAATCTATTTAAAATTAAGCGGAACCAGAGATGAAGAACCATTTGTCAATAGACTTGTCAATTGGAGCATCTTCCTTTGGAGAAGCAGCTGGAATAGAGGCAGCAGCAGTGGCAGAGTAAGATGGAGAATCAGTGACAGTAACATTAGTCAAATCAATGTCTTTACTGTCAGAAGATTTACCAGCAATCAATTTCTTCCAAGATTCATTGGTTTCTCTAATGATATCTAAAGCATATTTCTTATTCTTAGCTTCACCAGAGAAGGCAAATTGATTTTCTGGTTTACCATCTGGAATTTTGTAAATTCTGAACCATTCATTGGTGGCCTTTAATAAACCTGGGAAATATTTTTCCACATCTTCAATGTCGTTCAATTTTGGAGCCAATGGATCTTTAATGTCAATGGCTAAGACTTTCCAATCAGTTTCACCTTCATCTAATAAAGCCATGATACCCAAGACTTTAACTTGTTTCACTTCACCAGTGTAAGCAATGGCTTCACCAATTTCTAAGACATCCACTGGATCGTTGTCACCAACAGCTTTGGTTTCTGGGTGAGATTCATTTGGATCTTCCCAAGTTTGTGGGAAGGCACCGTAGTTGTGAATGTAACCGTGGTGTGGGAAACAGTTTCTGACAAATCTTAATTTACCCTTCTTGGTGTCTTGAATAATTGGATTCAAAGGTTCTTCCTTAGTGATTTCCAATTTAGCATTAGACCAACGTGGAATTTCAACAACCATGTTAAAGATGTTGTTTTCCTTGTCAGCGTAAAGTGGGATATCGTGGAATGGAGACACTGGCTTACCATCGTCTTCGATGAAAACCTTGTATTCCAAAGTGTTCTTAGCACCAATTTGTCTAGTAGTGTAAACCATTGTTAATTGACTATGTGAGGTGATTCAATGACAAGAGACAGTGAGAGTTAGAGACAAAACAAATGAAATATAACCTCTTTATATTAAAAAAAAAGAGAGAGAGAGAAGTGACGAGAGAACGAATCACGAAACGCCACAGTTTTTTTTTCACACTTGATATTTTTTCCAGTTGCCCAATGGGGGAATTTCCCGTTTCGGGAAAAGTGGAAAAAGATCCGGGTAGAAAAACGTGGTGTGCACGTGCGCGGCGGGTTCCCAGGAGAATCCCCGAAAAACAAGAAAAACAGCTTTTATGGCCAAGTTGGTAAGGCGCCACACTAGTAATGTGGAGATCCTCGGTTCAACTCCGAGTGAAAGCATTTTCTTTTTTGATATTTTTTTATTGATCTTGAGATGAGCAGAACCAATTGGAATGGTATGGGAGTAGTTATTGATATGCAATGCTTGTTGGGTTTTAAATAGGTTATATATAGCTAACTATTATTTTATGCAAATTTAGCTACTTGTTTATGCAAAATATTACTCCATAGTGACGTCTAATTGACCGTTTCTACCGTAAAAACTATCACTTTCACCGCCAGTTTCCTCTTGTGGGTCTTCATCGTTGTCCTCGTATGTCACGGGTTCAGTGGTGGCACCCCCAGTATCAAAATCAATTCCTTCATCACCATCAAATGCTTCTCTAATAAGTTGTCTCTCTCTGTTTTGTGATGCAATATATTTAAATTTATCGATATACGGTTTATTAATTGGATAATTTGATTTCAATTGAAACTCTTGTCTACACATGGGACATAACCCTTTAGAATTTACAGTGTTTAACCATCTTACAATACAATGATAATGGAAATTATGATGACATGAACCTACCACCAGGGGACATGAATCACCAGGAAATTTACAACTCGGACAAGTACCATTATAACTGGCTCTACAAATACCACAAACATCTTCATCTTCAGTTTGTACATTCATAAGATCATCTTGTTCTTTATCCGTTTTTGAATAATAATTTAATAGAAATGGATACAAATTTGTAGGTTTATTTTGAATAGTATCTGGATCTCGAATATCCCATGTCCAGGCAAACACACTATGTACTTCATTCACTTTCACTCTCATCTTTTACTTTGGTTAAAACTTGCTCTGTTTCCAATGTTCTTCTATTAACGTGTTCTGAAAATCAATATATATATATATATATATATGAACCTATTTTGAACTTTTACACAATTATTATAAGAAATTATACAAACATATATGGATCAACTAGTTAATTAATTATTGGATGGTTTTTCCACTTTAGTCACTGTAAATGTACCTTTCCCCCATTCTTGTAAAGATTTTAATAATGTACCTTGTTCATGTAATGCTAATAAATCATCACATCCACCAACAGAGACACCATTAATTAAAACATTAGGCACAGTACCTCTACCAGTTCTAGATTTAACATAGGCTTGCATGTCATCACCATGATCATGCTTATCTAATTCAATGACAAAATAACTTGGAGTAAATTGGTATTCACTTTCCAATACAGCCTTTAATTTATTACTGAAGGGACAATAAGTCTTACTGAACACCACCACTGGAGACATATCTAATATGGTGGCATAATCACTGGCCGCATCGAATTTCCCTTGAGCTGAGGCAGACCCGGAAGAAGGTTTACCTGTCACATCTTTTTGACCAGCAGCAATGGCAATATCTTCTTTGATCTTAGCAAATTCAGCATCATTTTGACCATCTTTACCGGTCTTCTTAGGATCCTCCACACTTTGATAATCTACCAATTTTTCAATATCTTTCACAGCTTTAGTGATAAGTTCATCAGTGGTGGACACAGAGTTTGCATTTTGTACCACAAAGAACACTAACAGTAGTAGCAACCCTGTGATCCCCAACACTCTAATGTTTCTCTTATTCAAGTTAATCATCAGATATGTTACTAACTTATTGCTTTATATAGAGATATTACTCCTTTCTATGAAATGTGAGTTTAATCCCATATTATAAATAATTTGCATCGATTTTTCATACATTTTTAAACAATGGGGTATTTTTCAACACAATATGTTTAATATCAAGACTGGAAACAATAAGAAGGAAAAAAGTTAATAGTTTTAGGCCAGTATATATATACATATATTGACCATTCTTAATATATAATTCATCAACAATACTAAACTATTGTAAGTTACTCTTGGTTAGAGTAATTCAATTATTAATACACATCACCATACACGGCGATGGGTAATTACTAGTTATAAAATTGACTGATTATACAATCTAGTTTGTTCGTACCTCTGAGACACTTGAAGAGTAAGATTACGGTTCAGTATGCCTTCATACACAGTTCACGGTCTACAGAACACAGAGTCTAGTATTCCTATGAGATTTGAGGACCCCACAATAAGTCACTATAGCGATTACAGCAATGAAGAAGAAGTTGACGAAGCTGAAGATGATGATTCTGTGATTCTTATTGATACAGACGAGGAGGAAGACGCTAGGATACGAGAGGAGAATAAGCCTATAAGGTTGCATCCTGATAGGAGGATAGGTAGACCTCGAGATGCTTTGAATAGATTTGTTAGTGCTAACAGCATTAGTAATAATAACAATAATATTACTCCTAACAACGGAGAAGACGAGGATGAAGATGATATAACTATCGTTAGAGCTATAGATAGACCCGAGGATCCAGATGGACCTATTGGTGAAGATACAGAATACGTGGATTTGGATAGAGAAGATAATGAGAATCAAAGATTTAGAAGAAGTGGATTAAGGACAATAACTATAAATAATAATGATAGCAATAGCAACAATGATATTAACAATGAAGAAGATGATGAGTTAACTATATTAGAAGAGAGAACTACGCGGCCAAGGATTAGATTACAATTACCTGGGAATGAAACTTTAGAGATCAATGCTACAGAAAATGATACACCAACAAATAGTTCATTCCAATCACGAAATAGTTATAACAATAATAATG
This sequence comes from Kazachstania bromeliacearum, assembly GCA_003708535.3. NCBI lineage: Eukaryota > Fungi > Ascomycota > Saccharomycetes > Saccharomycetales > Saccharomycetaceae > Kazachstania > Kazachstania bromeliacearum. Next base: position 471,783 of record PPOP03000001.1, on the reverse strand, counting down.
TCTATAGACAATCACGTCGTCAATTAATGAGAAGAGCATCTAATAGAGTGAGAAGGATATTTGATGATAATAATAGTAATAATAATCGTGATTCTGTTCGCAGTATGGAACATATTAGAATGCCTGCTGATGTAATGCGACTCCGTCAACAAGAAATGATGAGGTTAAGAGATATACAGAGAAGAAATAGAAGGCAGTTAAGAGATGATACTAATACAGGTAACCCAATATTAGACGATATACAATCAAGGATTAATAATTACCCACCTGAAGTAAGGAGTGCATTCGTTCATGCCGGCACTGAACGAGAATTTAAATCTATTTTACAAGAAACATCACCATTGACTTTAGAAGAATGTGGTACTGAACTACTTTCATTGTTTAGAGAATACAGAGGTCATGCCCTACAAGATTGGGCCAGGAATAGAATCCAATCAGTAAGAAATCCTACCAGAGCAGAAAGTGGTGGAAGAATAACACGACCTACATCTATGAATGAAAATAGAGGAATAATGAGATTACGTGATGCAAGTGAAGATTTATACACTCGTGGGTTAGGCCATTTCATGATCCTTAATGGCGGCCATTTAGAACAATTCACTGGTGCTGAGATGAGTAGATTATTTGAAGGAGGAGATCCAGATGATGATGACGATGAATCATATTATGGTACAGAGAATGAAGATAGAAGAACTCAAAATATTATTGATATTATTCAAGAACGTGAAGACAGAGAAAAGGACAACAGAGTGAGAAAATTTATGGAAAAGACTAAACCTTTACAAGATGCAATTAAGGATAAAGCCAGTAAATTGCCCGATGGTTACAGCGCTAATTTTGATTCCACTCCTATGATTAGTTTAGAAATTACCAAAGATGGTAAGCCAGAATTGGTTTGTGTGACAGATGATAATTTATCTAACGATTTTGAAGATATCCCAGCATGTGTTCTTTGCGGTGTTGAACTGGGCAATGGTATTCCTGATGATTATACGGGGATGAGCCAAGATGATCGTGGTGTCTCATTTGAATTTTTAACTGGGAAATATAAATTTCATTGTCCTTATCAAACTTTAGCGAAACCATGTCAACTTGATAGAGATTTATCGAAGAGAACGTTTATTGCCAGTTGTGGACATGTGTTTTGTGGTCGTTGTTTTGCCCGTATTGATACGGCTAAGACAAAATCAAAGATGCCTAAGAAAAAATTAGCTGAATTGAAAGGTTCATCTCATCCAGACAATTATGGACCTAGAATATGTCCAGCTGATCAATGTAAAACTATCATTAGAGCCAAAGGTAAATTGAAAGAAGTTTATTTTTAAACAATATATATCTTATATATATTATATATATTATAATACATGGTTCTGCATTCATACTATATTTGTTTTGAAAATTCAAAATAATGATTACAATTGTTGTCATTTCTTCTTTGACTTTTCTATAATATAACCAAAAGTTAATGAAATAAAGAGTGGAACTGTTTAGAGTTCCCTTGGTATCTTCTCTATACATTAAAAAGATATATTTTTACAGAATAATAAAACCATCAACAATATAATAGTTTATTAATAAAGTCTTTCGAGAAAAGATCAATCAACTATGATCTTAGAATAACATGTCTAAAGTACAACACAAACATAAACCAGCTAATAACCCAGTACAACAATCAGCATTATTGCTTTGTGGTGCTTGTTGTTGCACATAGATAGGTTGTTGTGGATGTTGTGGTTGTTGTTGGTAGTAACCTTGTTGTGGTGGCTGTTGGTAATATTGTGGTTGTTGCTGTTGTTGATATTGTGGTTGTTGGTATTGTTGTTCATATTGAGGAGCATAACCTCTGTCATATTGACCACCTTGGTTTGGAGGCGGAGCGCTTGGACGAGAGTACTAATTAGCAAAAAATTGACTATAGTTAGTAAAAAGAACACAAACTTGTTTCCATCAATAAACACGATGCTTACTTACTTGTTGTTTGGTATCACCGTAGTATTCTTTAGCAGACATTGTTTGATATATTGCTTATTTGCTGTTCATTAGCGGACTCCTTTGGATCGAGATTTTATTTTCCTATTTACTATGTTTATTTGCGATGGATTACCCGCACTGTGGAACGGCTGTCACCAAAATAGGAGATAGGGACAGACATTATTTGAATATGGTCAAAGTAGTAACGCTGTAGGGTAGTGTTGCCCTGCAACATAAGATAAATATACCGTTTTTATGTAATATACAACACTATACGTTTGGCACCTTTACCCCCGGGGTTAATTATATGACAATACAACTCTTTTTAAAAATTAAATTTGAATAATCTTATTTATATAATCGTTATTCCTGGTTACATTTATCCTCTGGTTCTATCTCTTCTTATGAAATTTCAATTTATCAATAAAGTGTTTTGATTTATAAAAACAACGTGTCCTGAACCCACCACATTCTATTTCCATCTTTTCTATATCTTTCCACATTCGACAAGCTAAATTATCCATCCTGATACATAATGTTTTTCGATCACTCATTACTGTTGGTGCTAATTTTTTGTTTAGATTTGTAGCAACAACAGTAGAAAAGGGGGAAGGAGATCTTGGAGATGGATCCCAAAACTCTGGATCGAGGGCATTACGAATAAATTCTGATTCCAAATATCTTTTATCATCATTGTTCCAATTACAAATTATAGGTTGTATTACTTTTGATGTAGCTTCATTACTTACATACAATTCTGTAGTACCAGATAAATTGACTGGTCTAATTTTATTTATATCAATGACCTTTAACGGTCTCTGATATTCTTCCAAAGAATGTCCTCGTTTAACTTTACTAAAACAATCAATTGTTTGATCACTACCCACCGTCGTACTCATCTTTGTTTTAGTCATTGATTCTTACTTTTATTGATAGTTCATTATATTTCATCTATTTTGCGTCACAAAAAGAGAAAAAAAAAGATTATGCTATCTCTATAAATTATAAACGATACATAATTAAAAAAAACAGTGTTCTTTTATTTTTACATGTAATTATAATACAAGGGAAATTCCAGTTAATTTAAAAATTTCTTTCTAAATAACTGCCACTTGCCTTAAAACTAAATCCTTTGAATATATCATTTTCTTGTGTATCATTTTTCTTTTCAATTGTTATTCCTGTGGCATAATCATCATCATACGACATTGAAGTAAATTCTTCATCAAAATTTTCAGCTAATGCCCAATCTGTTATGATAGGTACAATAGGCCCCATTGTAGTTCTTTGTAAATCACCGGAATCCATATTTATCCAATCAATCTTTCTAAAGATAAAATGTGATTGAAATTTCAATTCGCGTTGTTTACTTGGTTTTTTCTTATTTTTACCCTTGGATTGTTGTTGTATATCTTCTTTAGTCTCTGCCCAAAATCTATCCACATCCCATCTTTTAGTTTTATCCTTCTTTAATAACCAATTTAACATATCTTTCATACCTTCACTTAAATAGTAAGGAATTCTTGGACCTTGTTTATCCTTTTGTATCTTATTCAAGATAACTTTATGATTGGTCCCAGTGTATGGTGGTTTCCCAACCAACATATCATATAATAGACAACCCAAGGAATACCAATCACAATTTTTATTATATGGTAAACCTTGTAAAATTTCTGGTGCACAATATTCTGGTGTACCAATGATAGAACGTAAAGTGTATAAATCTTCCGGTTTCTCTGGAGTTTCATCTTCTACACTTTTCTTACTTAGACCGAAATCTGTTAGCACCAAGTGACCTCTTTCATTTAATAAACAATTTTCTGGTTTTAGATCTCTATACACTATACCTTTATCATGTAAAAATTTCAAAGCACAACTAATCTCTGCAGCGTAGAATGCCACTGTATCTTCTGATAAAGTTCCATGTTCCTTTAAATGAAAAAATAATTCACCACCTGGTACGTATTGTAAGATAAGGTACAATTTTGATTCATCATGAAATGAGTAAAACAACTTCACAATGTTTGGATGTTCTAATTGTGATAATATAGTTCTCTCTGCAAAAGTTCTTTCAATGTTTTTATTTTGTGAACTATCTTTATCCTCATCTTTCACATCTGATTCATTAATTAAAATTTCTGCCTTCTTTAATTGTTTCATAGCATATAGTTTATTTGATATTGAATCCTTCACTAGGATAACTTTACCGTATGCACCCTTTCCTAACACCCTTAATGGTTTAAAATCTTGTACTTGTCTTGTCGTATCGTTGTTATCATGTGGAATTTGTAACAACTGAGATGTAGGCTCTTCTTGCGTATTACTCACCACAGAGACTCTTCTAGTATGTGTTGGAGCTAAGACAGAAAATTTGGCTAGGGCAGATGATTTACGTCTATTTCTATGTGGGATAGGGACTTCATTGGGCATCAAATATTCCATAGTTAATTGGACAGGATCTTCTAAATCTTCTAGAATATCTTCCTCAATCACTTCATCATCACCAGAGTCAAGGGCCAAATCAGTAATCGCTTTTGACAATGGGGCAACTCCCAACTCTTCATCTAATTCGAATATCATATAGTTATATGATTATGGTAGTTTACAATAATATCTTTTGTTCTTCCTTTTGCAGTATTGGAACTCATAGTAATAATAATAGTAATCTTGAAAAAAAAATATAACGACACTTAAAAATATACAAAAAAATATACAAATAATATTTATAAAACTACAATAAAGACTTGATTAAAGCTTGTGCTTTGCTCAAAGTCTTCTCATTTAAAAGACCCTTGTTTTGTAATGCGACCAATAAGATATTAATCAATTCCAAAATTTCCTTTTCATCCAAATTCATTAAGATAGTGGACACTAATGTTTCCACAGTAATTCTATTTTCACTGATAAATGTTTCGTAATATAAATTGGCAAAGGACCCCATTAAGAATTGACAATCGACTCTGTCGGTGATACCACCATGACCTGGAATGGAATGACCGAAATCTTTCACTTTGAATGTTCTCTTTAAACCAGAAGCGAAAAATCCACCAAATGGTGCGAATAAAGATGCAAATGTAGCTAAATTCAAAGCATGGAAATAGATTGGTTTCACTGTAATGGAGGCAAGACCGAATTTATCAAACATGGCAGGTGGTAATCTGTAAGTTTGTGGTAAGAACACTGGGTTCAATTCACATAATAATGGTGTAAAGAAGTTAGTGTTAACATCTTTCACAGGACATGTCAAATAAGTGTATGGGGATAATAGTCTTGTTAGGATGATTGATGCTAAAGCGGTGAAGAACCAAGCACCAAGGAACCCTTCTAAAGTTTTCTTTGGTGAAATTTCAATCAATTTAGTCTTACCAAAAGTGATACCACACAGGTAGGCAAATATATCATTGGTAATGACCAAACCACAAGGTAATAGGAACCAAAACAACCCGTTTAAGATGTTGTTGGTAATTAAATGTGCTTGGAACACAATAAATAGTAATGCAGTGTGGGTAATACATAGAGATGCCATTTGAAATTTCAAATGACCCTTTCTCAATGAGCAAACAAATAATACGAAACCTAACAAGTAAGCACAGTAACAGACAAAAGTGTGGTGTGACACTAACAAAGTAATCCAAGTGTATTCATAAAATGTAGTTTGGAAGAATTTATAAAAGGAAAGACCATCTAGATAATATATCGTAGTGAATAACAAATACCAATTCAAAGTCTTGGTTAATGGTAAATTTTTTTCACGAGATGAGGCACTAGTGACACCAATACATTCTCTGAAAGTGGCAATTTGACACCCTAGTACCAACAGAACACACCAGAAATGTCCTGATGCTAAAGTGATGAAAAACCCACTGATCATGACAAAAGTCCATATGGTTCTCACCAAGAAATTTGCCTTCTTAGTGGTAGCAGCAGTAGCAGCCGGTGGAGGTGTAGTGGCACTCTTGTGGGCATGTTTTTTACCCTTTTTCGTGGGGGTGCTTTTACCGGAAGAAGAATTGGGCTTCTTGCTCACGTTCTTAACCTCAGACATGTTCGAATGGTTCGTTGAGGGTGGTAGTAATGACTAACTGAGTGATACGATGTTTTGTTCATCTTCAATATTTATTTTTCACTTTTTTGAGTGAAAAATATACACATGCTGTGTCACACGGCACGGCGATTACTTAATATGGGAAAATTTATCACTCTTTAACAATAGAGAGATGCCCATTATGTTATTGGTTCAGTTTAGTTAGATCAGATAACGATGTCCAGTTTGCTCGAGTTTGTAGCTGATGGTCACGAGAACAATGTGGTTAACAGTAAAGTTGAGTTGAATTCAGTAGGGAAATTGGTGGCCAATGAGTATATCCCATGCGATGAAGTGGTATTACGTATCCATAAATCCACGGTGTTCTCACCTTGGCACAGTTCTGTGTCTAATCTGTTATACGATTCTGCAGTCACTGGTGGATTATTTGCATTGACTGTGGCATTCATATATGAGACTACCACATTTAGAAAGACATCTCATTGGATGCCCTTCTTACAATCTGTAGAGACCACAGCAGAAACAACCTTAGAGGATCTATCATGCGATAAAGATAATGTGATCATGTTACAACTGTTAGCCGAGGAATATTTGGGCGGGTACGTAGCATTCTGTGAGATGGCAGAGTATTGGTTGGAAAACTCAGATATTGCATTGCCTACCACCATATACAGTAAGACACCACAAGATGACATGGAAGGGTTTTTGCAATTTGTGAAAGTGGCTGCCACATTAGAAAAATTATCTCTTATAGTGGATGATTTCCATGAAGTAGCTTTAGTGCCCTTATTGACAGACATGTTTGCTCAGGGACGTAATTGTGAAACAACTTGTGTGACAGATGTATGTGAACATTGTGGTAATCTAATATGTGGACATATTGCAGAGAGTGATGATGAAAGTGGCAGTGAAAATGGAAGTGAAGATGAAAGTGAATATGATGACGCAAACACTCAGATATCTAACAACACGGAAATATCCGCTGATTTGATTGCTGAATGTGAACAAGACACTGCATATGAATTGCATATGGATGAACCAAAGACTATCCCCATGGATGAATACCTTTTGGTTACAGTAAACAAGGGAATGGGTCTGGAATCTGGCGAGGCGCTATCATGCGTACCCACTAAACAACAACAAAAGCACCGTTCACCGCCATTAAAGTTACGACTGAGACATAGTTTATTGAATAAAATGATTCATGGTGACTTAGACCATATACCTAAAGAAGTTTCCAGATCATTATTACGTAGTCTATATTAAATAACTAATATTTGATGCTTTTTTTGTTATATTTTTTGTAAATAACCTTGTTGAATCAATCTTTCCACATCACTTTGTCTTACAAAGAATTGTGAGTTTTTCACTAGATTGAATGTACCATACTCTGTTTGAATCTCACCGGCATCTTTCAATACACGAACATCAATAAATATATCACTGGGGGGTAACAAGGAACCGGTTAAATCTATATCTGCCAGGCTACTTTGACTCTTCATATCTGTCAATAATTCATTATATTGTTTGAAATAGTCCTGTTCCATATGCGATAACGATGCCATCTGTTCAGGTGTCAAATCATTATCGTGTGTGGCACCCCATGAGATTTCATCTAACATATCTGTACGCATTCGAAAGTACGCCATTAGACATCTCTTATTACGTTCCAAACATACCATGTTGACAAAATTTTGAAACTTACTGACTTTAGTGTCTTCCATGTTCGCAATTAGCTGTTGATGTTGTTCTTTAAGAAATTCTCTATTGGCCTTTAATTGTGTAATCTCTTTCAAGATGTTTCGTACTGTTTCGTCATTGTATAATGGGATAGAACCCTTGTTATTGTTGTTGCGAGAACCACCTTGAGTCAGTTGTTTCGTTCTCTTGGCCTCTATAATTAACTTGTTAGCTAGATCCCCATACATCTTATATCTTCTACTATGTTTGTCCTTATGTCACTTGTGTTAACATTTGGAAACTTTTCACTTTAAAGTTATTTCAACGCGTAACGCGTAATTTATGTCAAACGGTATTAAATGATCAAATCGGCTAAAGGATGAAAGTGTATGGCAGATTATCAAGGCCTAAGGCGGCATTGGTTAAGGATACTACTGTAGTTGATTTTAGTGATGACGAATTGACATTAGATGCCACGCCGGAATCTTCACAATTGGATCCATTCCAATTTTTAAATGACGATACACCGACCAAGAAGAGAAGAAGAACAAATTATAAGAGACGTATCACTTTACAGCAGGATGATGGTGATAATAATAATACTGATGGTGGAATACGAAACGAGATTGAAGAGAATGTGTCTTGTTTTTTACAAACTTTGAAATCCACTGATAATACCTCTGTATGGGAGAAAATGTTGGACACTACGACAAAGTCTCAAGTGGATGAATCTAATGATCTCACACCACAAAGTAAAAAACTGTACAATAATAGAAGAACGATGCTAATAAGCAAGGATAAAGACACTACCAGCGAGAATGAAAGTGATGATGAAGATGCTACATTAACTCATCAAAATTTTAATGAATTGAAAAATCTAGGTGATTCATTAAAATATCAACAAGATTTAGAATTCTTATTAAATGAGAAAAAATTATTGGTTCGTTTGTTAAACTTAAATATGAATATCCTGAGAGATCCTCAATTCAAACAGTATCTGCTCAGGCATCATGTAGAAGACATGTGCTCATTATGTTTCAATAATAAAGAGACATCATCAACCATACGATTTTTACAAGCACAATTATTATTACAATTAAATATTCCTGCCAAAAGTATTCACTCTTTGTCAAAATTGAACGAATTTATCTTGAAATTAGCTCAAGATGAATCACCTATCTCAACAAAAAATTTACCTCTAAGCAAAATGGCAAAATTGAATTTGAATGAATTTCTTTCACAAGTGGATAACCATACAGTGATATCTTTATGGCTCAAATATTTCGAAGATTTAACTGTAGATGAGAAGACCATTGACTCTTTAAAACCATTTTTACATGACACTGAAACATCACAACTTGCATATCATCTACTATCATCAATTATATTACATCACAATAATTCTTTATTTGAGAGTATTAAATTGCACAATATATTATTGCAGTTGTACCAAACTGCAGACATCTCCACGATTAAGACAAATGCTGAATTTTATCAAGCTTTCATCCTATTAACTAACGATCTATCAAAAGTAACCATAGATGCAAATAAAATCTTCCGAAAAACTTTCCAATCAGCAATAAATCAACTTCAGGAGACACTTGACTCATCACAAACGAACACAGTAATTTGTCAGATTGCATTATGTTTAAATATCATTGACCATTGTAATGCAACGTTACACATAGATAATTGGTTATCCATTATAAATGAAATTCTGCCCAAATTGAATAATATAACAGAAGATGAATTTCTAATTGGTATTGTCTCATTAGTAATAACCTTAATATCGATTGTTTCCAAAGAATATCACCAGTTAAATAATACTACAAAGAGGAATTTGACTAAAAGACTTAATTCATTGACACATGTTGCTAAGGAAAATCAATCAATCTCTGATAAGATAACATACGCATTGAAAACCATTTATACAACTACATAAAAAATAAACCTGTAATAATAATAATAATAATAATTAAGGGGACAATCTCATAATTTCCCAATCATCACATTCAATACTCTTTCTTTTATATACGAACCTATCGTGTAACCTATTGGGTCTACCTTGCCAAAATTCAATCTCTAAAGGAACCACTCTTAATCCACCCCAATGTTCGGGACAAGGAACTTCATCAACCTGGGCAAATTTGTCCATATAAAACTTGTCTAACCTTTCTAATTCATCTCTATTTTTAATAATTTGCGATTGTGGTGATGCCCATGCTCCAATCTTGGAGTCCTTTGGTCTGGTACGGAAATAACGTTCGGATGTGGCGCGATTAACATGTTCAGTGACACCTTCCACTCTTACTTGTCTTTGTAAATCCTTCCAAAAGAAATTAATAGCACCATGTGGATTACTAGCAATATCTTTAGATTTCTTAGACGTACCCCAGTTGGAGTATAAAGTGAACCCACGATGATCTAATTCTTTGAACAAGACCATACGAGAAGAGACTCTACCACTCGGTAATTCAGCAGTGGTGAATGTAACAGCCTCTGGTAATGTCTCTTTAGAATTATCTTTAGCTTCTTGAAACCATTTTGAAAATTGTTCAATGGGGTCCCTTAATAAATGCGATTCATCTAATTGGAATTTATCATATTGATAAGTAGTCGGAGCAAATATAATTGGGTTAGCAGTTTCCCTAGGTAAATCTAAATTAGACATGATAATAATACGATATATTTTATCTCTATAATTTATATATTCTATTAATAATTACTTAGTTGATCAATTGACCTTATTTTTTCAAAAGTTCATTCACTTACTTAACACATTGATTCAGTCAAACCTCTTGACCAAGAAAATGCACCCAAGGTGATGACACATAGACAATAAGACAGAGCTACGGTGCTAACATAATAAATTAATGTATCTCTTGGTTTTAATTTGTAACCTTCATTAATGAAAGTACTAATTGTACTTAGACTTCCACAAAACCCTGTACCCAATGCGGAAACAATATGACAAGCGTTTAATACATGTACAATAGGTTTAGAAGAATCCGAGGAGGATTTACCGCGTTGTACAATGGTAAAGAAACATAACAACAAAACAGAAGATTGATTTGCTGCAAAGGTCCCCCAAGGAAATCTAACATTTTTCAAATTGTACATATTGGACAAATAATATCTCACTAAAGATGCAAATATACCAAAAATAGGCGCTAAAGTCCAACTGGCTCTTGAATAATTATCGTAAACACCCGACAACACCACAAGAAGAATAACCAATGGGATACATAACGCTGTTAAAATTGTATCAATCCATTTCACATAAACTCTTAATAGAGGATGATTTTCACTTTCCACTTTACTAAGATCTGTTGGAAATTCTCTTTCTCTATCAACCAGGGGTACTATAAATTCAGATGCAACCGTTCTCCCGACCAGATATGCCCCCAGAGACATAAATAAATGACTTAATAACACAGATATAAATTCCATGATACCGTAAGCTCTATTGGGTAATTTGACATGCGCACTTATATTATACTTATTCAAACTAGTAGAATATTCGAACACTTCTAACATCATACTAGAATAAGATGATAGGCAACCGCAATACCCAGTAGTCAAAGCAGTAAACAAAAATGGATAGTCAGCAAACCAGGAATTCTCTGGAGTGTTAAAAATTTGGAACATCCCCATTAACATACAGGATGTAAAATTAGACCAGATGACAGAGTTTGCTGGTGTGAAGGAATACGAATAATCTGATAATTTTTGCATCCCCATTCTAGTGTAATTACCCAAAATAGCGCATGTAATAAAAACCAAGAAGAAGTGGGGTGGACTATCTCGATCCAGCCAATATCGTATACGTGATGCCATTGGTAGTATATATCTCCTCTATAAGCTTTGGAAATGACACTTTTGGTACCTTAGAACTGTCAACTGATGAGCTTTTATTTACATTTATTTATTTTATTTTGAAAAAAAAGTGCCAAGAATTTAAAAATTACTCAAATTTTGACATAATTAGAATTATCCATATATCTGGTTTTTTACGTCGTTTTGAGCAGATTTTTAAACGATACGGTAATGCGTGATGATGTATTATATTGTATTATATCGCGCAAGGTTTCTTGTTTTGTTTCATATATTAAGTCTTATTGTCATTATATAAAACATATTCTCGAGAAAATTTGTACAGTGTATTATCAATTCAAATAATTGATATCCTGCAGAATGTGATAGATTCCAATTGAGCATGTAACTATCAATTAGCTACAAACTTTGTCGAGAGGTTATTGGATTTATGTGTGTTTCGTGTTATCAATTTTTCTTTTGATTTATATATTTCAGGATTAACCGCTAATGAAAACAAATCTAATGTTTAAAGGAATAAAAGCAAACAGACAAAGAGTAATGATTGCAGGGTCATCTGCTAGAAGAAGTGCTACTACGGCAGAATTCCTACATGCCAGAAAATATATTGATCTTCAACCCTCGGGTCAGGAAGATCAAAGGAAGAGATCAGGGAAGAGGGCACATACTAATATCCCTCAAGATTTGAATCTTATTGATTTAGATTTACAAAATTTGTATTTACAGATACCACCAACATTTAACAACGAGTTGACAAATCTGGAGGAGTGTGAACCAGATTTATCACCGACAGTTGAAGCGACAGAATCTCAATCTAGTGAGTATACTATAGTGTCTAAAGAGAACAGTCAAGAAGAGGTGCACTCTCCGATCAAAGAAACCATAGAAGTTTTACCAGATCTACCAAAAAAAACCGGCAACATCTTACCAATAGATGATAATACAATAGTAGTAGATGATGATGAGAACACACAAATCAGAGTCAATAAAGTGGTACTTCAACCAAAACCAATCCACAAATCTTTGAAGGACTTGATAGATAAGACAAATAAAGATATATATAACGTGGATTCTAGTAAGGTTAAATATAAAGTTGGATTATCTAAAAGAAGTGTGGATACGCTACCTAGTTTGCATCCTAATAGGAAAAATCGTAATTGACAAAACATCGAAGGAGGAAAGAGGGGAATATATATATTCATTATTTAGCTTTTATTACATAAGCATATCTATGCGTTTATTAATCTAATATTGGTGTAACATTTACTTCTATATTTCATTGGCATCCAAACTATCTTCTTCGTCTTCTTCGTCTTCATCACCGTCAATAATACTCTCTTGTTCATTATAAAAAGTTTTCCAAAGGTTTGACACTGATTCAAAATCTTTCCCCACAGCAATTGAATTCTCCAATGATATATTTAATTCATTTAACCCATTGAGGATGGAATCCATTGTGTTATTTATATCTTGTAAAATTATACTCCTTTGTTCCAAAAAATATTTATCCCCGGACCTTAGTGACGAATTCTTACTAAAATCTGTATGTGTCTGTGTCTTAGTTGTGGTGGTATCCATTGTGTGCGCGTGGTAATAGACCTTTTATTGTTAATCTCATCTATAACATTTACATACTTTTGTTTATTTTTGTTAATTTAATAAATAAATATGCTAGTATTCAAGTCATCGAAAACGATGATCACAAAATATTTGCAAATCAATTACAATATATATATATGTATATATATAATTAGTTACCAATCTAATCACTGACATCACTGTCGTTATTATAACGTGGCTCTACATCGAATATTAATTCGTATTTCCTCCATTTTTGACGTAACTTACTTTCAGGATCATTAAATTCAACTTCCTCCTCTTTGTCAAATTCATCTAACCAATCCCAGTTCTTATTAAACAACTCTTTACCTTTGATACTTGCACTGTTCTCCAGGAAATTGGCTAATTCATCTTCGTTAAAAATTAAAGGTTCATCTACAGTCAAATAATTCCATATTGTCAGCAAGTAAAATTTTAAACTTTTAATACCTCTAACGAATCCTAAATCTTCAACGTCCAAATTTCTTGGTGGTATCTTAATAGTACCCTTTTCGATGTTCTCAGTTAAATCATCTTTGGTGACACACTTGGCAAAATCAATCAAATTAAGCTTAATCTTGACTGTTTTTTTACTGTTAGAACTATCTCCATCATACATCAATAATAATGATGCACCATATAATCTGAATCCCTTCATGTTTGTTACTTCTTGAGCTAAGAGATCTAACTCTTTAATCAATCGTGGAATATGTCTTACAATGCTACCAATATGTTTACCATCATAAAGAAATCTGGAAATAACACGCACAAATTGCCAACCAATCTTCACACGACGCCCAAAATATTTGTCACGTTTAATGTAATATGATTGATTCCATACTTTTAACCCACAGATACGTACACCAAGTCGCCTTGACGTCGTCTTTTGACATTTCATTCTTTGAGAGCACTGTTTCTTGGAATTAGCATCTACCCCGTATTGCCTTGTCCCCATTTTCAAATCTAACGCGCATGGTTTATGTAAATGACGTGTTAAATCTTCTAATAATATAAATTTAGAAACAATGGTATCATTATGATTTTCAAAAGTAATTGATTCTGAATGTGGTGGTGTCTCAAGGGCATCATCATTATTTTTAGTTTCTTCATGATGTTTATTCAATTTCAATTTGGAATTCAATAGATCTTCACGAACGGTTTCCTTTTGCTGGAATTGTCTAAGATCCATGACAGAATGAGACATATCAATGTCGTTTGACAATGATTGTTGTTGAGATTTTTGTAAAAGAGGTGAATCACCTTCTGCTAAATCATTCAATGAAACGTTAGATTCTCTTCTTGGACCTGTAAATGTTTTCCCAGACGATGAAGATGAAGATCTTGCCTTTTTGTTGAATTGTCTTTCTGAAATTGTTCTTACAGATGTATCAGTACTAGAGTTACCATGAGAATGTACGCTACTTTTCCTAGAAAATATAGGGGCAAAAACTTCTTGGATAACCAAATCTTTCAATTTGGTATTGATCATAGTGGAACCGGAATCTTGTCTTTTCATTAGAGCAAATCTCTCATTTTCATTCAAGACCGAGAAATCTGAATCTTCTGCTTCATAATTTGATGCCGAATGTGAATATTTACCCCACAGACAAGCTGGTATGATATGTTTATTGTCATCAATAGATACTTCAGGTAATAAATGTTCATCGTAATAATGATGCTTTCTCTTTTCCATTAAAACTGGCGCATCACTTGAAGGATATGAATGAACGTGCTCTAACTTAGACATTAATTCTCCATTCCGATCTGTTACACTACTCGTTAATTCATCAGCGGTGTCAACATTTTTGGAAAGTTGTGAGTTTTGACTAGGTACTTGACTTAAAAACCCTTCCTTAGTGCTAAAATGTTGTCTAACATTAAGAACACCAATATATCGCGGCATAAACCTCAATAATGTGTTATTGGTCAATTCCATCGTTTCATACCATCTATTTTCTCTCTTTACTAGTGTCTTACAGACGGCTCTTTTGGAAAACCTGAAAATAGCTGTGTGTCCCCCAACTCTATTAGTAAATGGTTTCAATTCAACAGCTAATGGATATTCTTTATCATCATCCTCATCCTCCTCGTCTTCTTCTTCATCGGAATTATCATATCGCGTGGATTCATCTTTTGATGTTGGTTGTGATTCATTTTGATTTTTATTATATTTTTCTGGAGCAATAAAATTAGTAGACACAGTCATACTATGCAATGGTTTATCTCCTGTGGCCGGTTTATCAATTTTTTCGTCATTTAACTCAATTGGAGAAACTAGTTTGGGGAGATCTTTATAATCAATTGGATTTTCGTCATTTAACAAAACTTTTGATTTAGATTTATGTGGGTAATATGTTGCTGAA
The DNA here is from genome assembly GCA_003708535.3 of Kazachstania bromeliacearum. Classification (NCBI taxonomy): domain Eukaryota; kingdom Fungi; phylum Ascomycota; class Saccharomycetes; order Saccharomycetales; family Saccharomycetaceae; genus Kazachstania; species Kazachstania bromeliacearum. The sequence continues at coordinate 456,291 of PPOP03000001.1, read as the reverse complement.
GATACTGGTTCCAAAGTTAAATCATCGAATGATGTTGTAACCTCTTGATTAATTTGGTCAGCTGGAGAATATAAAATTGGTTTAGGACTAGCAGGTGATGATAATCGTCTCACTGAAGTTGGACTTAATGGTTCAATGTTCAATGAACTATTTGCTCTAGACATCGATAAATTTCTTACAATCGAATTGGTTATCTTACTCGATGATGCTCTTTGATGGCCTTTATGCTTATTTTTATTTTTGTTATTATGAGATGAATGTCTTCGATGATGCCGTATTTTATCAACTGAATTATCCACCTCGTGGGCAGCTTCCAATTCTTTATTATTATTATTTTTAGTATTTGCCATCTCATCTTCAATAATTGCTGAATTCTCCGTTAATGTATCATCATCTCTGAATATACCTAAATAAGTGGATGCCTTTCTACCATGTAACACTGGACTCAATTTCTTTTGATCGGAAACATTTATATCTTTCAAAGACTCTAAATTATCCACGTCTATATTGTGTAATGAAGTATCATCGTATGAAGGGTTGAACCCTGATTCTACTGGTAAATCAGTAGAATTATTTTCCATTGAATAATGCAATTAGATTATAATGCTGATAATATCTTTCTTCCTTTTATAAAAACAGAAGAACTAATGCAAAATTACACAACAAATGCAATGATAATAGGTAAACAAAACGAAAAATAATACGATTTACCTAGTTTATATTTGATATTAAAAAGGGAATATTAAAATGGTGATCCTTTGAATTCTTTGAAATTTTTTGAACTCTTTGGTTTTTCTCCTTGGGTTTGATTAATTAAATCTGTGATAACAGAATTTAAAATAATATGTTTAAAACAGAGCAAAAGTGTAAGAAATCTATAGACAAAGAATAATGAAAGATATGAAATGCAGATATGATCTTAAGATCGTGTGGTTTGTATCTTAGAAAGTCAAATAAAAAATAATATTATTCAAACTTCCCTTACTTGCACGGGCGATGGACAACTGGATCTTGTAAAAATAAATCACGCTCCTACACACAACACACACTCACGCACTCGCACTTTAAAGACTAAACAGCAGCTGGACTTCAATAAATACCAGTGGTGAATAGCAATTGCAACGTCTTTGTTAATTAATTTAATGTAAACAAAGTGTAATGTGTATTTTATTGGGGGAAAACCATCTTATAAAAAAATTTTATTTATGGAAAAAGAGCAAAAGGTACCCGGCTTTTCATACGGTATACATTATTTTATTATTATTAGTTATATATAAATATATTGATCAACCTCTGTAGTATTGGTTGGGCACTAGAGGTAATTTGGCGATCTGGATGGGGAAAGTCTTGTTTCTCACTTGAACCAACAGTTCTGTGCCCGTCTTGTGTAATCCCAAGTTGACGTAAGCTTGACCGATATTGACTAATTTCTTGGCGGATTCATCACTTAAACTTGGTGAAATACTACCGGATGTCACTACACCAACTTCTTCTAAGGTGTCCTTTTGTAAGATCTTGGCACCTGTTCTAGCAGCTGGTGCTGGGTTGGTGGAAGAATACTTGAAACCTACTCTAGTCTGAGCGTAATTCTTGTTATTCAATTGGTCCATAATCTTAGAGTGGCCATTGAATGGTGTCACAGTGTCAGCTCTTCTACTCTTTGAAATTAACCATTTCAAATTACCTTCCACTGGGGTGGTGGTATCGTTCAATTCATTACCATATAGACACATACCAGCTTCCAATCTTAATGAATCTCTGGCGGCAAGACCAATTGGTTTCACAACATCGGTAGACAACAATTGTTCACTAAACCAAATGGCTTTGCCATTTTCAATGGCAATTTCAAACCCATCTTCACCAGTGTAACCACCTCTCATAACTCCAACAACGGTACCATCTTTCAATTCGATGGGTTTTCTTTGACCAAAGTAAAATGTCTTTAATTCTTCTGGGTTTTTAATCAATTGGCTAAACACTTTCGCAGATTCTGGTCCTTGTAAGGCCAGTAATGCATTACCTTCAATAGGTTCCCAATGAGCATTTTTACCCAATTGTTTCAATTGAGATCTGATGAATTCAGAATCTTCCTTCACTCTGGATGCATTGGTCACAATATGGAACCCATCTTCACCAGCAGGTTGTTTGAAGACAATTAAATCATCAACAATGCCACCTTGCTCATTCAATAATACACTTAGAGACCCATTACCAGGAGCCACAGCGGAAAAATCTGTTGGAGTGATACGATTCAACAATTCTATGGAATCAGGACCTGTCAATTTACTTTGTAACATATGAGACACATCAAAAAGACCAGCTTTTTGTCTGACCCAATTATGTGATTCAATGTGTGATTGAATGGAAGGGTACAACAATGGCATCATGTAACCAGCAAAGGGAACCATTTTCCCACCTAATTTAGTGTGTAAATCGAATAAGGGAGTCTTCTTGGCTACGGCAGTAGCCATGAACCTCTTAGCACTAGCAGCTCTTAACATGATTTACAGATATAACTCAATTGATTATCGTCTTGTTAACGTCGAGGGAACATTGCTTATCGTTATCATTGGAGTTGTTTGAACATTCTTTATATATCAACTCTGTCTCACTTTTTTGACTCTGGTAGTCATGGAAGTAGTCAAAAAATGGAAAATGTCACAAATTCTCCCAAAGATATATAACAAAGTTTTGAGGAATTATACATTGTGAATCAGTTATATATGATCTAATCTACGTTATTTTGCCAACGGAAATAGCCTTAGTTGGTTTAGTTATCGTTATCGTTAATCGTTTATATTTTATTAAAATAGTAATATTTAAATGTAAATAGAAGTCTTTTGCAATCATTAGTAGCAAATAGTAGTTAATTACAGCAAAGTACTGTCACCTCTTCTCTCTTATTATGACAAATCGTAATATCTCTCTCTTTCTACATTCATACGTTCTGCTTGGAAGTCCCATATAGGTGCAGCCGTACTTCGATGAAGTTTACTCTTATCGTTTTGTTTCATTTCGTCCACAAGTTTAACTATACCGTTCACTATAATAGCAACACCTAACTTTTCATTGGTGCTCGGTATAATGATATCAGCTAAAGCTCTTGTCGGTTCAATATAATTATTATTCTCATTCCTTAAATGATCCATATATTCAGTAAGTAGAGCGGATAATTCTTCAGTGGACTCCACCTGTCTTTGTTTAATAAGATTAATTAATCTTTTATCACCATCAGTGTCCAAAAACACTTTCAATTTGGCTTCATTATTGATCTTCTTATCGTATAGTGCATAACAACCACATATAATTATTATCTCGTGTTTGGATTCAAGTTCAGAATCTGTGTGATCATTAAATATGTTCCCGTAAATACTATCAAAATCATAATCTTTATCACTATAAGTTCTAACAGTTTGGCTCGAGATCTCTTGATCTAGATCAATTATCCTTATTTTATATGTTTTGAAAATACCTTCTAATGATGATTTTATTTCATGAGCTATTTCTTGTAAACCTGTAGCGTATCCGCCACCAATGGAAACCACTAAACGAAACGACATAGTTACAAATGTTAAACTTTCGCAATGTTCACTGGTTACTTCCCTTTTGACACTTCTTTCCTCATCTAAGTTTTTTAAAGAATAATTTTTGAAAAATTTAGAGATGAGCTAAATTTGTATGAGAATAAGAATAAGAATCACAAACTTTCAATACATCTCCTCCCAATTTAAAAGAACCGAGAGCTATGTCCTTTAATAAAGAGAGTGATAAGAAGTTGAAATTTAAGACTTCTTCGAAGTTGAAGATCTCTGCTACTTTTGAATCCATGTCATTAAAACCACAACTTCTTCATGGTATATATTCATATGGTTTTGAAGCTCCATCGTCCATTCAATCCCGTGCCATTACACAGATTATTTCTGGTAAGGATGTCATTGCACAAGCCCAATCTGGTACAGGTAAAACTGCTACATTCACCATTGGTATGTTACAAGTGGGTGAATTTAAGAAAAATGAATTACAAGCATTGGTACTGTCACCCACAAGAGAATTAGCATCTCAAATCAATACAGTGGTGACTAACTTGGGTGATATGTTGAATGTCAAATCTGTGGCATTAGTGGGTGGTAATAAAATGACTAAGAATGATATCTCTAGATTACAAAATGGACAAGTACATGTGGTCAGTGGAACTCCAGGTAGAGTTCTTGACTTGATAAAAAGACACACATTGGTAGTGAAGAAATGTAAAATGGTTATCTTAGATGAAGCAGATGAACTTTTAGGAGAATCATTAGGGTTTAAACAACAGATATACGATATTTTCACTAAATTACCTAAAGAGTGTCAAGTGGTAGTGGTTAGTGCTACTATGAGTAAAGATATTATTGAAGTGACTAGAAAATTCATGAGTGATCCAGTGAAAATTTTAGTGAAACAAGACCAAATCTCTTTGGAGGGGATCAAACAATACCATGTTAATGTAGATAAAGAAGATTGGAAATTTGACACATTATGTGATCTATACGATTCATTAACCATTAATCAATGTGTCATTTTTTGTAATACTAAGAAAAAAGTGGATTGGTTAGCATCCCGTTTATTACAATCTAATTTCAGTGTAGTTTCTATGCATGGTGATATGAAACAAGAGGATAGAGATAAAGTTATGAACGATTTCAGATCGGGTCATTCAAGAGTGTTAATCTCCACAGATGTGTGGGCTCGTGGTATTGATGTTCAACAAGTTTCTTTAGTGATAAATTATGATTTGCCAGAACACATGGAGAATTATATCCATAGAATTGGTAGATCAGGGAGATTTGGTAGAAAGGGTGTAGCTATAAATTTTGTCACCAAGACTGACATTAGTCAATTGAAACAAATTGAAAGATTTTATCGTATGAAGATTAAACCAATGCCAGCTAATTTGGAAGAATTATCATAAATGCAGTTTGTTTATTATTTTACATAGAATTGGATATTAATTTTATCTGCTCATTTTGTATATTATATATATTAATTAATTCATCAAGGGATAAATTTTTAGTGTAGGGAGTTAAATCTTCAAATTTAGAAACTACATTGATATTCAAATCAAGTTCTGGCTTTTCGTTATATTGTTGAGTGATATCCTCCCTTTCAAACTTTAATAATTCGTAATGATCACTGATTAATTCCACATTTTCTAATTGTAATTGTTCGTTTAAGTCAATTACAATCACATTCTCAATGTTTGCATCTGATTCATCATTATCATTATCGTCTTCTATATCATCTTCAAAGATGTATTTGATTCTAGTGGGGAACATCCCCTTAGATTTAGTCAAACCACCGAAGTCTAACGAAGATTGATCTTTCTTCAAGCTAGATTTTTCCTTTAGCGTGTGACTTACATTGTTGTCATGCACAGTGACAGTGATAGGTTCCATACTGGTTGGATATCCTTCTTCATTCGTTGTTCATTCATAGAGTTAAATAAATCAGTTAAAACTAATTTCAAAAAAAATTAAAATGATCCAACCGAGGATTGAACTCGGGATCTTCTCCGTGTAAAGGAGACGTCTTAACCACTGGACTATTGGAACATTTCTTATTTGTATCGAATTTTGGCTCCGTACACATTGGATGAGTTTAGCATGGTTAACTAACTTTTAAAATTGATTAAACAACCATTCATAGTTGTCATACAAATAATTATTCCGTACCAAGTGATAGGAGTTCAATTGAAGATATATATACACAATGTTAAAGTTATTTTTCACCAATTCTGAATCTTTGAGAAAAGATTTCACATGAATATAAACTTCATTAACAAATACCAGTTTGAGAATGTTTGTGTATATTTGACATCACCACTGACCGTCAGTATAGCATTAGATGGTACACCAATTCCTAGAGAGTCAAATAATCTGTCAAATCTCGTTGATTTGGTAATAATCACCACTGTCCGTATACGATGATATTGAAATGATTTGATTGGTCATTCAAGAATCATCCAGCGGGAGTTAAATACAGTCAAATGATGTCTGACCTTCTATTAATATTTCTATTAACCACCCACTATTCCATCGCAATGAATTAGTGCTTTGCATTGTTCTCTATTCAATGTTTTCGGTTGCCAATTTTTGAAAAGTTTCAATGAATTGTTTCTTCGAGAGAAAAAAATGTTTTCAAATTGGAAAACAAAATGATTAAAATCACGTCAACAATTTTTGATTCATTAGAGAATAAAAACATCACTACGAACAACTGTGAATAATGTTAGACATCAACTTTTTTATTGAAGAGAAAGGTGGTAATCCAGAATTGATTAGACAATCTCAAAAGGCTAGAGGTGACAGCGTTGAAATTGTCGATGAAATTATCGCTCTTTACAAAGACTGGGTTAAGACCAGATTTGAATTGGATGAATTAAACAAGAAGCAAAACAAGATCCAAAAGGAAATTGGTTTGAAATTCAAGAACAAGGAAGATGCTACTGAATTATTAGCTGAAAAGGAAAAATTAGCCAATGAAAAGAAGACTTTAACTGAACAAGAACAAAAGGATGACCAAGAATTGAAGAGTAAAGTCTTCCAAGTTGGTAACATTGTTCACCCATCTGTTGTTGTCTCTAACGATGAAGACAACAACGAATTAGTTCGTACTTGGAAACCAGAATCCTTAGAAGAAGTTGGTCCAATTGCTTCTGTCACTGGTGCTCCAGCCAGTTTGTCTCATCACGAAATCTTATTGAGATTGGATGGTTACGATCCAGAACGTGGTGTTAAGATCTCTGGTCACAGAGGTTACTTCTTAAGAAACTGTGGTGTCTTCTTAAACCAAGCTTTAATTAACTACGGTTTACATTTCTTAGCTGCTAAGGGTTACATTCCATTGCAATCCCCAGTTATGATGAACAAGGACGTCATGGCTAAGACCGCTCAATTATCTCAATTCGATGAAGAATTATACAAAGTCATTGATGGTGATGATGAAAAATACTTGGTGGCTACTTCTGAACAACCAATCTCTGCTTACCACAGTAATGAATGGTTTGAAAAGCCTCAAGAACAATTACCAATCCGTTACGCTGGTTACTCTTCTTGTTTCCGTAGAGAAGCTGGTTCTCACGGTAAGGATGCTTGGGGTATTTTCAGAGTTCATGCTTTTGAAAAGATTGAACAATTCGTTTTAACTGAACCAGAAAAATCTTGGGAAGAATTTGACAGAATGATTGACACTTCTGAAGAATTTTACAAATCTTTGAAATTACCATACCGTGTTGTTGGTATTGTCTCTGGTGAATTAAACAATGCCGCTGCTAAGAAATACGATTTGGAAGCTTGGTTCCCATACCAAAAGGAATACAAGGAATTAGTTTCTTGTTCTAACTGTACCGATTACCAATCTAGAAACTTGGAAATCAGATGTGGTATTAAGAAGATGAGTGAAAGAGAAAAGAAGTACGTTCATTGTTTGAACTCTACTTTATCTGCCACTGAAAGAGCTTTATGTTGTATCTTGGAAAATTACCAAACTGAAGAAGGTTTGGTTGTTCCAGAAGTCTTGAGAAGATTCATCCCAGGTGAACCAGAATTCATTCCATTCGCCAGAGAATTACCAAAGAACTCTACTTCCAACAAAAAGAAATAAGTATGATTAATTTAATGACTATTTTCGTTTGTTTAATTTGTTTAAAAGAAAAATAATATATACTTATATAGAGATGGAAGAAGAAATAAAATGAAATAATATATTAAAAGAGATATATATTGTAAGAATGTTTCTCAATTTTACCGTGAACGTAATGAAGTTGAACTGGTTGATAACATTGTGAAGGTAGCAAATTTAGAATGGTTATTGTAGGGCATTTCTATACATTCTAGATATTCAATGTCACCTTCAAAATCATTCCATTCAGAATTATGTAAATATTCCACAGGTGTTCGTAACATTGATTCAAAATCACTACCATTACTTTTATCTATTTGTAATTCTCGATAGAGTTTATATAATTCACGATTGTTATAATCTTCAAAACCTGTTCTTTGCTGTTGTTTTAACAATTCTGTTTCCAAAAATTCAGTATTATTGAAATGACGTGTACAAAATGGTAATATGCTTGCCGTTTGACATAATATGCCATTATTTGGTGATTTATAAAAATAATCATCTGAATCAGAAGATTTGTTCAAATCCGTTTCTTCAAAATGTCTCTTCCATCTTTGTGTCAAATAACGAAATTTTCCTTTGGATCCCCACTTACTATCACTTTCAATCCCCTTGGTATGATCATGTTCCAAAATATTATTATTTAAATGTAATGACAGGTCTATTGTGACCATTGGTATGCTGTATGTAATAAACTTCAGTATTTATTAATATTTCTATCTGATATATTTTAGTGACGCCAAATCACTTAACTGAAACATTTGATATATATGTGACTGCCCATATACATCCATACACCCGTCTGAATTTTTATTTTTTGGAAAAACATGAAAATATATTTTTCAATAAATAACATTTTTTTGCGTCCGTCCCTTTCTCTCCAGCCTGGAGAAATCCACTCGGGCTCGGGTCCAGCGGGAGAGTTAGTGCTTTCCCTTGGGAGGTTTGTACCAGTGTCGGCCTGGGAACTGGAAGTGCTCACGGTGCAATCTCTGCTCAGTAGGCTTGTCCTTCCAGGTCTGGTGGGAAGTTCTCTCTACCGTTCATGCCCATCTCTCTTGAATAATAACGAAATTATCTAAAAGTAGTATTTACAACGGTATAGTGTTTAACTTTAGCTTATTTTGAACGAAACTAAGTAACTGCAAAGATGTCCACTGAATTAACTGTTCAATCTGAAAGAGCTTTCCAAAAGGTATGCATTAATTTATACAGAAAATAAGATACCATATTCAATTTTATGACCTTTTAATGACTAGAAATTGATTACATGAAATTATGTCCATCAAATATGAGGATAATAACTGAAAATACAGATATGTGTAATGATCTTTTGAAGAAACCTAGTAATGAATCATTATTCGAAGAAAAGGAATATTAAAATAGAAAATATGAGTAGACTAGACAAGATTACATTTTTACTAACAATTATATTTATTATTATAGCAACCTCACATCTTCACCAACCCAAAGGTCAAGACCAACAAGAGAACCAAGAGATGGTATAAGAACGCTGGTTTAGGTTACAAGACCCCAAAGACCGCCATTGAAGGTTCTTACATTGACAAGAAGTGTCCATTCACTGGTTTAGTTTCCATCCGTGGTAAGATCTTGACCGGTACCGTTGTTTCTACCAAGATGCACCGTACTATTGTCATCAGAAGAAACTACTTGCACTACATTCCAAAGTACAACAGATACGAAAAGAGACACAAGAACGTCCCAGTCCACGTTTCTCCAGCTTTCAGAGTTCAAGTTGGTGACATTGTTACCGCTGGTCAATGTAGACCAATCTCCAAGACCGTTAGATTCAACGTCTTGAAGGTTTCTCCAGCTGCTGGTAAGGCCGCTAACAAGCAATTCAACAAATTCTAAGTGTAAAATAACGATATCATTTAATTTAAAGATTATTTTTATTTTATCTACAGGTTGTTATTTGCATTAGAATTATCTAATTTAAATATAATTATTTTTGTATAATGTATTTTTTGAAAAATATAAATTCACTCATCTAAAGAGATTAGTCTTAACCTATTTAATCAATTATTGGATTATTGAATTAATTAATCTAATGATTTAATAAAAGATAGTACAATTTTTTAAAACATATTCTAGAAAAAATAAATGTAGATATACAATGTTATAAAGGATAAACGTTTTGAATGAAAAATTGATCATAAATATATAAATGTTTTACTTCCTTGAAATCAATTGACTTCAATGATTTTACCTTCTTAGAAACCGGATGAGATAAATAATAATAAATGATATTGGTGAATAAAAATACAAGTTGGGTGATGGTGATCATAAAAATGAGAGAGAAATAATATGAGAAAAAAATGATCTTGGGATCATTCATCTTTCCCTACCCCCATTTCACTGTCAAATATTAGTAATAGTTCTTTGGTAATATCATTAATACTTCTTTCTTTATAAAATTTAACCATTGTTCTCATCTTTTCATAACACAATTTTAATTCAAGACCTGTCCATTTGGATCCTGGTTTTAAAGTGGCTAATTCTTCCCAATCGACTTGAGAATCTTCTGTGAAACCCAAATCTTTTAATTTCGATACTATCCATCTCTTATCTGACTCACTAACATTTTCAATCTTAGCAATTGCTTGCTTTCTTACCAATTTATTCCATTTGTAACGACATTGAATACGTGATCTAGTACCACCCATACGTTCACTTACTACAGTCCAATTAATAATGTCTTTAAACCCTGGTTTACCATTAATTTTTTTACCTCTTGGACCTCTTACAGGTTTAGTTCCATTTTCCATCCCAGGATCAATTAACCCATTTTCCTTTCTCTGTTGATATTCTTTAGCTTCTTCTAACATATCTGAAATGACTTTTTTCAAAAGAGATTCTTCTTGTACTGACCATTTATTAGCGGCTCTATTATTACCACATTTAATGTAATTTCTCCAACGATCTCTACAATCTTCGGGCATTCTCCCCATGACTTTCCCCACTTCAGACCATTGACCTTCCTTTTCAGCACAAAGTTTGGCCAATTCTTCATCTTCTTGTGGTGTCCATTTACCACGTTGTTCGAAAATATGGTATCTTCTACGAACATGCTTATAAATTGATGATCTAGTTCTGTATGGTAACACTTTACAAATGTTAATCCAAAAATCATCTTTACGACGTCCATTAGTCCAAATTCTTTCACATGTTTGTCGTCTTGTAAATTTTTTAATCTTTCTATATTCTTCAATGAATTGATCTAAAGCAGCTTCTTCATTGGCGTCAAATGCTTTACCACTAGTTTGAGTGGTGGAACCAATAATTTCAGAAGCCTTAGTGGCGGCACTTTGTAACAATTGAGTGTCATCATCAGTTTCATGACCTGATTTCAATGATAAATCTTCATTCTTCGATATATTGTTATCCTTGGATAATTCAGCATATTCTTTGGTTGAATCGTTCATTGAAACGTTAATGTCATGATCTTCCTTATTATCAGCATGCAAGTCATTATGTATATTTGATTTATCCTTAGATGGTTCAGCTTCAGTGTTCAAATATTGTTGGAAGTCAGGATTTTGAGCGATAGAATCAGTATCAATGATTGCCTTACGCACTAAATGATCTTGAGCAGATGAAGAAGTTGGATCGTCTAAAGTGGCTAATTCAGGGTCCACGGCCAATTGTTTCTTGTCATCATCATCTCCTCCTTCAGCAATTTCGTTATCATTCTTACCACCTCTATTCTTCTTCTCCTTATGACCATCTTCCAAATCTTCATCCTCTTCACCATCTTGTAATCTTTTCAATCTCTTCTTTTCAGCAGCATATGCAGCCACCACAGCTGCCATGGCCACAGATTCCTGTAGATTATTTTGAGGATTCATAGATTCCTGTTCAGCATCATTAATTGGATATTGACCATTTTGTAAATCCTCCTCATGTCTTAGATACCAACTCATATCGGATCCATTGTCATCACCGGTATTAGGGTCATTATTAGCAGAATCATCTTGTTTAGATTGTTTCTTGGAGTCAATTTTGTGTTTCTCCTGATCCACATGAAGACCTTCACCAACATATTTGAAAACGGCCTCTTCGACAGATTCATCATTGGAATTGCCCGGCACAGAATCTTTATTCTTACTTCTATGGGATACCATTAAGGCTATTGTTGTTTATTGATAACTTGTGTGTGTATTGAAAAAGTGGCAAATTTCAGTCAGTAGCAATTTAATACACTCGAATAAAATGCAACGGCAACTCTAGAAACGGTTTACAGTACGTGTGTCAGTATTTGATACGTTATTCGAATACTCAATACTTGTCCAGCAGGGTAATAAAATGCCTTGTTTATTTGTCTGATCAAGTTTGTTGTTTGGAAAGAGAGGGTAAAAAGTTGGTCGTGTTTCCGTCTTTTCCAAAAATATTCAAAGATACGGCCGCGACGTGCGGAGTGACGTGGGGAACAGTTATCAATGGTTGGATGGGATGCAGGTTTATAATATATATGACTATGTACAGACTACATGGGTGGTGGGGGTGCGTGTGCCAAGTAGAGCTTCTCGGAGGAGTCTCTGTACTGTTGTTGCAGCAGGGCGTAGTGGGCCGGCTCGTAAGGTGAGAAGTCCTTCGACGAGCTGGCCATACGTTGATAGAAACTTTGCACTATCCCCACTAGTTCGGCAAGACAGTCCAGGGTCTCACCCATGATGGACAAATTCTTGCCCGATTCTGCTAGGGCAATCTTACCGTGTTGAGTTGCTGAACTAATGGCATAATTGTTAAACATTTTCAACACATCGTAACACATCTTTTCAAAATGTGGTAAATACAATGAAGGTAAATTAGTAGAACAGATCAGTAACTCCTTAATGATTTCAATGGCTGTCAATAATGAGTCACTGGCGACAAATGTCTTGTCATCAACAACAACAGATTTTCTATTGCCAACTTGTTCGACAGTTTCACCTGTGGTTTCATCGTTGTTATCACTCTTCGTCAACAACAAGACATTAGTCCAATTGATAGGATCTAAATCCACGCACGAGACAATGTCATTGACATCCTTCTGTACTGATGCGTTGACCACAAAGGGGACCCAATTGTCCACTTCGATCTTCTTCTGTATTAATCTAATATTAGTAGGAGCACTAATTTTGATAAACTGGACAATCTGTGCTGCTAGTACGTCACTCAAGTATTTAGTTAAGAATTCACCACTTAGGGATTCACACTCTTGGATAAACAAAACACATATGGAATATAATTTCAAAAAATGATCATGTCTTAATTTGGAAGTTATTTCTCTTCTCACAGAGATGACTTTACCCATACGTAGTTGGACGACTCTAATGATTTCGTTCAAACCGGGACGGATATCCATTTGTGTGATCATATTGTGTTCATTCTCTGATGTGGCACCTCCTGATGTGACTTCTCTCAAGGCAATATCCAACAGTAATTTTTGATGTTTATATAATCTTTTAAACGCCTCTAGAGAATAAGAGAAAATTGTAACCAACATATCTTGGAACTCCAAAGGTGTTTGATCTCTAATTAAATTGGACAACTTGGGGCCAGTGGACGGCGTGGCTGATCTTTCTATATCCTGTTCGGGAAGAACCTCTTTGGGTTTTTCACGAGGTAAGTACTGCTTAATGATCCCTTTCACTTCAACAGTAGCCTTCTCTTGATAAAGTTTAAATGCACTGGTTAACTCCTCACAGTCATTCAATTTAACAATAAGTTCTTTAATGGAATCTTTAAACGTTTCATCAAAGTCTAAACTCTTTCTTTCAGAGCGACCCGACTGGATTTCACTTATTATTTGATTGATATCAATGTTTTCATATGATGATCTTAAATCACCCAATAATAAGTCTGTTAATTGTAAAGAGAATTTACCACCTATCATTATTTGCATATTTGTTAAAAATTCTCTAGTCTCCAGTAACGCTGGTACTGATCTCAAATCTATAAGTTTATATGGCCAGTTTGCAGTCCATTCTTTGACTTTTGAGTCAGTATTGTTGTCACCCTTTATCAGATGATCAATGGATGTTATCAATCTCAAACATTCTTCAAAAAGATCATTATTAAATTTCTCATTTAATTCGTCCACTTTAGTAAGTGCTAATTTGACTTGTAATAAACCTTGTTCTAGTTTTTCCACATTTTTCCTTTTCACTACAAGTTTCAGATTTTCAATTCTCTTTTGTATATTCTCATCATCAAAAATTTCTAATCTCTTGGCCAATTTTTGTAATTCAGTAATTGTATCAGATGCCTTTGCCTGTATATTGTCCACTTCACTTAATGCAACGAAAAATTGGTTTGATGATTTTGAAATTTCATTAACTAACAAAGTTTCAACAGCATCAAGATAATCGTTTAATTTATCCTTCAATTGTAAATATGCTTCATCCCTTGCATTTTTATCCTCTGTTGTAAGGTTGGCAAGACTTAGATTTATAGCACTCAAAACTTTATGGAATGTTCTTTCGTTATCTAATTGGAAAACCTTCTCAAAATATGGTTCTGGGATTTGTTTTACCATTTTCATTTCCTCTTCTTCAAGGGAATCATCATTTTGTTCTCCATCTAGTTGTTTCACGTGTTCTAAACGGTTCATGTTCTTTAAATTGTTCCTACTTCTAAATGTGGCTTCTTCATCTGCAATATCGGCAACGTACTGGTTAACAATATCTGGCCAATTATCTATTATATCATTTTTACTCAACGTAACAGGAGGTATCTCCATTGGAGTTGGTGCAATTAGCCAATTCTTTCTTCTTGTATTCATCACAATTTCAAAAATGGAATTGTTACCTAGTGGAGAATAATCGACGGAACCAGATTTAGAATCCATACTAAATGGATGTCTCTGGTTACCCATTATAGTAGTGTTCGTTGTGGCCGACATTATTGATTCAAAACTTGGACGAGACGGACTTATAGATGATACTGAATCATTTCTCCTAGGTTCATTTTGGTCAATTTTAATCTCAGGAATTGATCTATCGAAAGACATGCTAAAAAAATCAACGATATATTAGAATAACTCTTCTAATTAATTAAATATGGAGGGGGACTTCAATGGACTATCCAGCTTGTGCTGTATTTACTAACACTTCTAACTACGAATATATTCGAAATTAAAGGTAAATAAAGATACATTTTCATAGACACATCATTCTGAACGTCAAACATTTTATATAGCTGACTTCACATTATAACCAGTCCAGTTAGATCCCAGTCTCTTGAGACCAAGTCGTTACCCAATTGAATTGGTTTGTAAAAGATAATTATCTCATTAAGAATAAAATTAAATATGAATGTATAGAGAGTCCTCATATATATAAACCGTGCAGTAAATATTAATTCCCCTCATTTTCGAGTGATGCTAAAAAAGGAAAGTATACTTTCCTCATGTGTTACTTAAGTTCGACTTAAGCCCCGTCTTGACCCAGACTGTTTCTTTTGTTAATTACATTACGAATGGAGTCATTTCTAGGAGAAAAGTAACCTTCAGCAGCCACATCACTTCTCACAATTTCAGCGGGGGATTTACTATTACCAGGGAATCCTAAACTTTTAGTCAGATCTGGTGATGGTGAATTTTGTCTTAGATCACTAGCCAGGCTACTGGATGATCTTTGAGGCGGTACTAATTTCCTTTGTGGGGATTTTAATGATAGTGATGCTAGATTTAAGTTACCATGTAACCCATCACCATTTGCCTCATTTTCTTCATCATCTTCACTATCTGAATCGAAAATGAAATTTTTAGTGGAACTACGCTTGGTGGATAAAGATGGTCTCGCACTAACTTCCATTTCGCTGTTATCATCATTTAATGGTTTACCGCTAATTAAACTGTGTGTCATCATGTTTGCCAATGAAGTGGTTGAGACAGAAGTCTTTTGAGTTAAATCTCTCAAAGAATTATTACTTCTACCAATGGATCCCACTCTTTTCAATCCCATACTATCATCTCTATTTAACATCGAATCACGCTGTAATGCGTTTGAATCATCATCTGAACTTTGATAGTGAGAATCTTCAATGAATTGTTCATCATCTGTATTGGATGACATGCTGTATTGATCATCATCACTATAAAAATCTTCATTAGATGCTGATGAAATTGATGTAGATTGTGGGTTAGACAATTGTGGAGATAGAATAGTATATGATTGTGGATCATCATTAGCACTGGCAGTTTGTAAATCCATACCTTCAGGTACATCGATGATATCACAAGAATCCACTGGTAGGAAACTTGAAGTGTCACCCGTGTACACTGTATTATAATCATAAATGTAATCATAACCTCTTTGTGTATTGACATTATGTGACACAGCATTACCGTACCCACCTCCACTGTAGTCACTGTTATCAGATTCTTCGTCAGAACCATAATTTAATGTTGTAGCAGGTAAAAGTTTAATAATGGGACGAATGTGGTGATGACTTTGTAAAGAAGTGGACCCGACAGATGAACTGTCAGTGATTGGTGAATGAGCCACACCATCTCTTCTAGCAAATCTAGCAGAAATGAATAACCCAGCTTGTTCATCATTATCTTCATCTTCACCATTTGAATGTGAATCAGTATCAGAATCAGAATAATCTGAAAATTGTTCACTGTAACTTCCATCATCAGAATCTGATGAATCAAATTCTTCTGAATCGTAAGGTACATATCTTAAAGATTCACATTGTTCCACACGATCATTGAAATGAATATGTCTTTTATTTTTCGCTTTATCATCATCTTTTAATCTTGCAGTAGTTAAAATTGATGATAATGTACCATCTTTATAATAATTACTATTTGAAGTGGTAATGTTTGAATAAAATTTTGATGTAGTGGTAGTTGGTTTTTGATTGTCTTTATATCGTTCATGATCCATGGAATCATTATTCATCGAATCATTTTCATTATTTTTAATTTGATTATTATCGTACGGTATTTCATTATTTCTATCTTCATTATCTCTCGTAATCGTTTCACTTTGTGCATTATTCTCATCATTTTGTTGTTGTGTTTGTTGTTGAGATTGTCTTGGGTATTGGAAATATTGAGCATTAACTTTAGCGGCCAATGCATCATAATCATCATGTACAGCCATGGGACCATTAGCATCTGTATTATTAGAGATGATATTTCTCCCATTAAAATGTTTTCTAGCTTCATTTAATTTCCATTGTGAATTTTCTTCAATAATTTCTGTGACAGTTCTTCTCTTTAAGATTGGTTTTGGTGATTTCTTATGCTTGGAGCTTATAGCTACAGTTTTCTTCACTGGAGCCACTATTCTTGCTGCAGTGGTTAAAGTTTCATCACCATCAGACCCGTATCCTCTTTGATAACTGTCTTCATCATATTCATCCATGTCATCATCGTCATCATCATAGTGACTATATGAATAATTTGTATCATCGTTTGATTTATTTTTCTTCTTTTGATTATCACGTACAATAGGACCATACAGCCAAGTGACATCAGAATCCTTGGACCAATTAACAATTTGTGGAGATACAGTTTTCAAATTATTTCTTGCTTTGGCCCATGTTCTCCAAGATGCATTTTCTAATCTTGCTGCATTGACTAAATCAATATCTCTTTTCTTCTTCTTTAAGATAATATATTTCCAGGAGTTAGAGATTTCTGATTCTTTCCAATGATGTGATAAATAATCCACATGTCTTTGTGGTTCACTGACAATATCGTTATCATCTTGTGGTATTAACATTTTATCGTTATCAGCTGGTGGCGGTGATACCGAGGCAGAAGTCAAAAAATTCTCATCTTCCACTTGCATATTTTCCTCGTCCTCGTCGTCACTTGTATCGTATTGATCACTGTCATCGTCTTCACTACTGTACATGTCATGATCACTTTCTTCCTCTTGTTGTTGTGGTGGTTCATTTTTGGATGCATTATCTAATAGTTTTTTCGTTGGGTCAATGTATTCATCCAACAACCCCATTGATCTTGTTCTCTTTAATTTGAAAGTTGATTTATTGAAATCATCTTCATTTTCAGCATGAATGGCCATTGATACAGAAGGTCCCATATCGTCGTCATCATTACTGAAATTATTATTATTATTATTTTGACTCTGGTTAGAGAAATAAGCAGCTAAATTATTCGACATATTTGTACTTGTACGTTCTTTCTATAGTGTTTCTTGAAGTGTACTTGTAATCTATCTGGTCTTGCACCTTCGAATAGTTTCTTCTTTGTCCACTTATTAGATCTTTAACCCTTTAATATATTTGCTTGTCTTGGCCTTAATTTATCACAGATCTTCCAAACGGCTGCAAAAATAATACCTTGAAACAATATTAAAACTTAATTCACTGACTACTCTTTGTCTCCTCTTTAATAGCCCACACTGTTACAAAAAATGTTGCGGGGGGGGGTTCCAAAGGTAAAACGGTAATTTTTATAAAGTATTTGAATTTGACACAGAATATAACACGAACAAAAGAATGTATATGATATTCGCAAACCCTTCAGTAGAATAACGTGTCCAGAAGTTGCTATAGAGTCTTGCTCTTTGTCAGTTTGTCCCTTGGCAATCCACCACAGATGTGTATAATTTATTTATTATTTTTTTTCAGCACTGGAAAATTCCTGGAGAACGCAGGCTTTTCTTTTTCTGCTGAGAGGAACTGACTAAAAATACCGTAGGACATTATATGATTATTTGAGCGGGGGTTACAACTCGAACGTTTTGTGTTATGTAATGTATACAGTTCTATATGAGTGGGTGAGTATGGTGTGAGTGCAATGTCACCCACTGGGGCGAGGGCACAACGGTATATACGGCCACTACCAGCCCAGTCTCGTGGGCCCCGCTTGTATTTACTGATTTATGCTGTGATTTTCTCTGTGCGGGGGTACCTGAGTGGCCTACTAAGTTAAAATGTGGGGGCCGGGTATCCCCCAGTGTCACATATATTCCACTATACACGAGTCCGTACCATTGGGGCTCACGGTCGTGGCGCCCAGTATGAGGCGTAACCCTCGAGCATTGGTCATGTCACGTTGCATGGCCATCCCGTTGAACTGGAATCGGGTGGATTTGTGGCCGTGGGACAAAGTCTCTTGCGGGAACTCAAGTTTATTCCAGTATTTCGCTTGATTCGTGTCGTATATTTGTAATTCACCGTAATCTGTATTACAAATCAAATATTGGTCAAACCATATGAGACGTTGTGACGTACGTCTCATGGATCTTACTCTCATGGTGTCTGTCTCACCTAATTGAGTGACATTTGATGAAATCTCATTGAAAGGGTTCATGTACTCACGATCATTGAAGTTGTTCACGTAATTGTTGTTGTCAAAGGGATCCCACATGAGCAATTTACCGTCTAACCCAACAGTGACTAATTGTGTGCCCGTTTCATTCCAACAAATGTCATTGCAAGCACGTGCATGCGCTTTCAAAGTGTTTTGTTTCAACTCTGATAATAATTTATCACTCATTCTTAAATCCCATAATTTAACACTACCAGATGTGTCTGATGAGACTAATATATTCTCTCGTATGGGGTTAATTTTACAGGACAAAATTGGGTGTCTCATAGTTTGTCTAGTACGTTTACCCATCACTGTAATACCCAAATTCATATTCTTTAAATCAATTAAACGAGGATAGTAATCATCACTGGCCACTATAATACATGTAGAGGTTCCACCTGTGTCTAATTGATTAATCGTATATCCAAATTCAATGTCTTGTACAGTGTCAAATTCATTGGTATCCCAAATCTTTATCTTTTGATCGTTACCACCACTGAAAAACATACCATTATCATTACCATACCATTTAATTGATGTAACACTAAATTGATGTGATCCATGTTCTTGCGTGGGAGGCGTTGTTGTATCACTAGACAGCATGCTAACATTACTACTGCCCCTGTATAAACGAAACTTATTTGTCCTCGTCTCATAACTATGTACTAGTTTCATATCATCATTATCATCACGTTTCCTCTTCTTATCGATTGTCGTTATCCCATCTGGGTTCAATACTCTCTTCGAGGTTTTCAACTTCTTATTCAATATCATGTCATCTTTGACATTATCATCTAATGACCATAACGATATGGAACCATCATCTAACCCACTAAGCATGAATTGACCTTGTTGTGAATCAATATCAAGACATTTCACCGTATGGAACTTTTTCTTTGTCTCTCTGTACACTCTCTTCGTTGTAGATTCAAGTAAATTTTCAAATTGGGTTTGTTTCACATATTGTGACAATTCATTATAATTTGTTAACCCAACTTGATAATCTTGTAAAAGTTTATTCATAACAAAATTGCGTTAGGGATACTCATTTAAAGAAGAAAAAGTTCATATATTCATAACATTATTATTATATATATATATATAAATTACGTGAAAAACTATGTCAAGTTGTTAATATCAAATTAAAACTTTTGAACAGTTTCGTAGAAAGTCTTACCTTGAATTTCGTGAACTCTCAATTCTAATTCAGATGGGTTTCTGGAACCGTCAGCACCGGCAATGGTACCAGCACCCCATGGGGAACCACCGTGAACTTCTTCTAAGTTAGTTAATTCTGGGAAAACATTCTTGTAACCTAATGGAACGTAAATGATACCGTGATGAGCTAAAGTAGATAAGGAGTTCATAATAGTAGCTTCGTTACCACCACCAGTACCAGTGGAGACGAAAGCACCAGCTACCTTACCGTGTAAAGCACCCTTGGCCCATAAACCACCAGTTCTGTCCCAGAAGGCCTTCCATTGAGCTGGGAAGTTACCGAATCTAGTTGGAATACCGAATAAGAAAGCATCGTATTCGGTCAAAGTTTCGCGAGTAGCAATTGGGTAATCTGGTTTTGGAGCACCACCTAAAGCCTTAACGACTTCTGGAGTTAAAGTTTCTGGAACTTGGAAAATATCAGCTTGACCACCAGCGGCTTCAACCCCCTTCTTTTCAGCTTCAGCTAATTTGGCGACGTGACCGTATAAGGTGTAGATAATAATAGCGACTTTAGTCATGTTGTGTTGTTAATTGGTTTTAGTGTGTTGAGTATATGAATATAATATAGAATTAAATAATAAGAGAAAGAGAATATGTTAAAAGAAAAGGGTATGAATAAGCGATCCACGCGAGTATATATACTAATTGGAAAAACACGCACTTGTTTGACTCCTATAAATTTTATTTCGGTCTAAACGGTGGATCGCTGTTACGGTATTATAGAAAAGGCGAAATATCACATAATAATTCAATAATCCGCAGCCCCCTATTCAATAATAAAGGAGAGGGGGAATGTCAGGAGAAGATAGAAAAAAAACAAGGAGGTGGCCTGTTCGTCCGTGGAGAGAGATAGCTGGTCTTTTTTTCTTTTTGGCAAATAGGGGTCGCCGTTATAAGTGATTCTCGATACGATACGAAAATTGCTTTTTTTTTTTAATGTTTTTTCGGTGCCTTTGAGATCTCTCTCGACGTGTCGTCGTTATTAGTGACTGACGTTTTTTCGTTTTTGGTGATATGCCGTGTGTAGTGATACATGACGTAAATGACACTTTTTTTTGTCTTTTGGTGTCACGTGTGTTTGCCTGTAACGGTTACCTATAGATGAGGTGCCTGTGTGGCATTTGTTTTCCCTTTTTGTGTCTTTTTTCCTCGAGAGTGGGCGCTTATTTTGTGTTTTTCGATGCCCCGGTGAGTCTTCAACTGTGGAAGTGTAAGACAAACTGTGTGTTAAATGTCCGATTTCTTTGAGGCGATGAGGTGTGAGACTTTCGTGTCTTTGTGTGGGTATATAGATTTATATATATAGAGATAGATAAGCTATTGTACTTCCCTTCCGATTAGATATCTCTAGATAAGCAAATACACAACAATGTCTTCCTCTAATAGTAATCGTTCATCGATTACAAATGAAAAAAATGATAATGAAGTTACTCAATCATCATTTGAAAAATTAAGTCGTGATAACGAAATTGTTTTGAAGACCATCATTGCACCAAATGGTCAAGTAGTGGTCATCGATGAAGATAAAGTGGATAATGCTATGCATTTAGCTGACGAGGCCAGTAAATTGGTCATCACTCCAGAGGAAGATCGTAAATTGATTAGAAAAATCGATTTATGTATGTTTCCCTTGATGTGTCTTATCTACGCTGTACAATATATGGATAAAGTCTCTACAGGTTCTGCTGCTATTATGGGTTTAAGAACAGATTTGAAAATGCATGGTGATCAATATTCTTGGGTTGGGTCAGCGTTCAATTTTGGTCTTTTATTCATGAATTTAGGTCCAGTGCAATTAGTGTTCCAAAGAACTCCATACATGTCTAAGATGTTAGCCGGTTTCGTTATCCTTTGGGGGTTATTATTAACTTGTCATGCTGCCCCCTCTATCAATTATGGTGGTTTCATTGCATTGAGAGTGCTATTAGGTTGTGCCGAAAGTATGGTCACTCCATGTTTCACTATTATTACCGCTCAATATTGGAAATCTGAAGAACATTTCACCAGAATCTCATTGTGGTTCGGTATGAACGGGTTAGGTGTCATCTTGGTTAATTCTATTGCCTACGGTCTTTTCATTAGAAAGGATTCTTACACAATTGACGCCTGGAGAGTCTTATTTATTGTCACTGGTGTGATTACCATGTTTTTAGGTGGGTTGATTTATTATTGGATTCCAGATGATCCGTCAAAGGCAAGATTCTTAACTGAAAGAGAGAAATTAATGGTTGTGCAAAGAATTAGATCCAATCAACAAGGGTTTGGTAATCAAAAAATCAAGAAATATCAAATCATTGAAGCTTTAAGAGACCCAAGAACTTGGTTATATTTCGTTTACGTTGTCGCCACTAATATTCCTAACGGTGGGATCACCAATTTCTTGAGTATCTTGTTACAAGGTGATTTTGGTTACTCAGTAAAAGATAGTTTGTTAATGGGGTTACCTGCGGGTGCTGTAGAGTTAGTAGGTGTGCCATTATTCGGTTTATTGGCTGCATTCGCTGCTAACAAAAAGATCCCATTCTGGAAATATAAATTGACTTGGGCTATCTTCTCCGGTATCTTGGCTTTAATTGCTTCATGTATGTTAGCTTACGCAAATCATTCAAAGAGTGCAAGATTAGCTGGTGCTTACTTATGGTACATTGTTCCAGTGTCATTCGCCTGTGCGTTATCTAATATTAGTGCTAACTCTTCAGGTTATACTAAGAAATGGACCGTCTCCTCAATTTATATGGTCGGTTACGCTGCCGCTAACTTGGCTGGTCCACAATGTTTTATTGCATCTCAAGCTCCAAAATATCAAGGTGCTAAGACATCTATGGTGGTTTGTTATTCAGTACAAGTTGCTACTTTAATTGTATTGTTGTTGTTGAATATTAGAGAAAATAAGAGACGTGACAAATTAGAATTGGAAAGAGGTGTACAAAAAGTGGACAATTTAGAATTCTCTGATTTCACTGATTTTGAAAATCCAAACTTTAGATACACCTTATAATTTAACACATATATATGATAGAATTTAATACTTAGAATTTAATAAATAATATAGATAGACTGATACTTGAAACTGGCAGCATTATATTCTAGTATTATTAGAATCTTAGATAGACGGAATAAAATTACAAACCGGCAATGAAAAGAAAGCAAGATATTTTTGAGAAAGTAACTTTGTTTTAATTGTTATCTATCTATGTCTATCGTTACAAATTATATATCTTTTATATTATATTGAGTGGGTTATCTACCACGTTAAAACATCCTGGTCTGCCAATTTATAATCATCGTCAGTACCGTACCAAACTTTCTCCAATCTATTCAAATTATGTTCAGTCAATCTTCTAAATTTAGAACCATTTAGTTTATAGTAACTTCTTACTATATCTCTGGTCTCTTCATCCATGGCATTCATACCAGCCAATAAAACAGCGAAATTGGAATAACATGTTCTTGAATTTTGTGGTGGGTTATCACTATCTAAAAATGTGAAAAATGACATGATTCTTTGAACCACTTGTTGAATGGTAGTGGATTCCTTAGGGATCCCCAGCAATTTCAAAAGAACAATTAATAAGAATGATAACGCTTGAGTTTGATGCGATATATCGTACCAACTGATAGCAATACGTTCACCATTTCTTAAAGTTACTACATCAATAGCACCATCTTCAATGTGACTGTTATCTGGATGCGATTGACTATCAGCAGGTATAACACCTGTTTTACTGATGAATTCATATTCCAGTTGTCTATCAATTTCAACTAGAATTTTTTGTGTCTTGAAATATGAAACAGGTTCTTTACCCTTTTGTTGTGCAGGTGTCCAAAGAAGGTAATCGATACTCTTGTTAGGTACACCGTCTTTAGCAGATGCATCTTTCTTCTCAGAAGCTCTAATTGCGTTTAATGCTCTAATGACTTCTCTAATAACCAAATCCAAATCTTCTTTATGCCCACGCAGTAAATTGAATTCATTTAAAGGTGTCATAATATTTAAAAATTTCAAAGAATCAACGTATTGATAATCGTATGGATCAAAGATAACATCAATGTCTTCATCGACCAATGAACCACCAAGCACTGTACTAATACTGGCAAATGTCTCAGCCACTTTAAACCAACATTTAGCAACATTCAAAACTTTTGATGAATTTCCAGCATTAATCTTTTTGAACAAGTCTGTTACACCTTTTAAATGTGATCTCCATTGTGAATTCATGGTATAAATACAATCCCATGCTAAAAGAATGACTGTTAGAATAATTGGTTCAATCTTAGTGATAACATTGGATTCATTTTTAAATTGTTCGCCTAATAAACTCAAACAGTGTGATAGGTATGCACAGTAATTTTTTTCATCCTCTAAATCATTTGATTTTCTTTGTGCAATGGAGGCACCGACTGCAAGGATAGCTGATAGTAAATAAGATTCGTTTCTGGCAAATGATAATAGGATATCTCGAAGTGGGTTACCTTGATCTTTGAAGAAAGGTGCAATAGAGTCCAAACAATCGTTGTAAAACACTTGTAAATATTTATCGTGTACACGGCCCAGTTTAAAGGCTGTTATCTTGATATTAAATTGAATGACGTTATCCACAAGGAATGAAATTGGTACAGCACTAATGTGTTTAGGGTTGTGTGGTAATAGTTCTGGAATATCTAGATCTGGTAAATCAAAATTCTTTAAATTTTCATTTAGCATTAAAGAGTCATTCAATTTCATGTTCACTATATCGTTTAGATTTTGCATTAATAGATTAACATCAAAACCATCAATATCACTAACAGGAACCAGGTTGGGGACATCTAACGATCTTGCTGAACCAGTTTGTTGTGCAATGTTGTTATAACTAGTATTGTTACTATTGTTGTTGCTATTATTATCACTCGTCTCTGCATTTGTCTCTTCAGTGATAACATTTTTACCTGAATCACTACATGAATCAGATGAATTATTAGACTGCTTAGAGTTCTTAGCCTTGGAAACGGTTTTTCTCTTTTTATTCTTTGGATTGAAAACATAAACACATTCACGATTCAATCTTTCACATTGCCAACACGTTGGTTTAGTTTCATCACATTTCATTCTTCTTCTCTTACATTCACTACACCCATTTCTTGAATATTTTCTCTTAGTAATACTTCCTCTTTTCTCTGAAGAGGATGCCGCAGTGGAGTCTTCATCTTCATTTGGTGTGTTTTGGGAGACGGGAGCTTTATTAGGTGATGGTAAATGGTTATTGTTATTGTTTGTGGGTTCTTGTTTTAAAGATATTATTTCAGAATCTGTCATTATTTTTGAATTATAAAGTGACTCTAAAGGATGAGGCTCTCCATTTAATAGCGATAAAGCTGATGGTGTACTGATACTGTGTTTAGGGTCGAAACTTCCGGGAGTAAATGATGAGCAACTATCTAGTGATGCAGGTGACAGATAATTTCCAGGTGGAGACAAAATGGAATTAAACTCTCTTGTGTCAGATGGACTTTCACCGTTGTTAGAGAACACCATAATATGATCTGTAAAAATATATGATGTAATTTCACTGTATTATAGTAGAAAAATAGTGAGGGTATTCGCAATAAAGTCTTGAAATTGCGATGGAAATCTGTAAATTAGTCAGAGGTATAATCTAGGCCCCGTATTACCGAATGAACGTGCTTCCAGGAAATCTAAAGTGCTGATTGTATACTCCTTACAGTAATTGTCAATCGTGGTCGAGTGGAAAAACTTTTCCAACGGAATTTCAAAAAAATTTCTCGAGAAAAAAATTCCACACCTCGTGCAAATCCATCCGTGCACCGCACACAGAGGATGATTCCCTAGTGAATCAGAGAAGATAGCACTTGACTTGGAGTCAGATATTGAGTTTGCGGAGTCTTAGTGACACTAATCCATTCGGGACCGTACACAGGTTCATACAAGTCCGTTTGCTCCAGACAGGGAGCAATATCCTTCTTCAACTTCTTGTAACATCGAGCTGTCCAAATCCATGAATCACCATAATTTGAGTTAGCTTTAGTGGCTCTTTCAATCCATTTCAATGCTGTAGAGTATTGTGTGTCCTGGTAAAATGATATACCGATTTGCAATAACACCAAATAACTGTTTTTGGTATTTTTCAAAGCGTCTTGAAATAAAGTTTTCTTTTGAGAAGATTTCTTACCTGCAGCCAATTTAATATTTTCTGCCCAAAGTAATGCACTGTGGGGAAGAACTTTTAGTGCCTTGGTTATTAGTAATCTTGCCTGCTCTAATTTGCCATCTCTTGATTCTAGTTGAGAAAGTGCTTGATAAAGTGTCTCTTCTTGAGGATTTTTGACTAAAGCCAATTCCAATTCAGAACGTGCCTTGGTAACTTTCCCAAAACGTTTTTCGTCAATATTCGATAAAGATATCCATAATAATGCACATTCCGGCAACACATTGGTCCCATTTTTATAACATTCTCTACTTTTTTCAAATTGACCCATATCTTCATAAATTTGTCCCATTTGTAAATAGAATTTGTAAGATTTTGGATACTTCATTAGGCATTGGTTCTGTAAAATATCAATAGCCTCCTCTGGTTTATTTTGAAATCTAAGGAAACTAATGTACTTGTAATATAATCGTTCTAGATTACCCGATTTTGTAGTGTCAAGTTTTGTTAATAATTGTGTAAACAAGTTTTCCACTTCATTGAATTTTTCAGTTTGACAATATATCTTCAATTTAGCAAACCATACATCCAAAGAATTTGGAACTATCTCTAAAGTTTTATCAATGATTCGAATAGCTTCATTTACATCCTTTGAATGTTTCCATACATTCTTGGCATATAATAATGCTAAATTTGGTATATCTTTGATAACCTTGTAATCATCATTACTAAATAGAATATCTTCATAGGTTTCATACAATTCAGATACTGATGAACAGTCTAGGCAAGTCTTTTGTAATGATACCCAAATGGTGTGTCTTGTCGGATTAATCTTCAGAAGCGTTCTGTAAGCATAAATCTTTGTTATGGAATTGTTCATGGAATCAACATATTTTAATAAATCATCAGGAATGGAACCACCCTTTACGGTCAAGTTAATAGTTACTTGTACAAATGCTCTTAAAGTCAGTTTTGACGACGAGTCATTCTCTAGTTCTAAAGCCTTTTCCAAGCAGTCTGTGTAAGTGGACAGGACACCGCTGTTGTAAAGCTTGTCAAGACCTTCAGTTAATAAATTAATCAATTCATCAATGGTACATCCTTCTCGAGATTCTTCTAATTGTGCAGTTAACAATTCTAAATCTAAACAACTGGACAACTGCTTCTTTGCCCTGCTTAACGTTGTTTTAGCGTCAGAATAACCTTGTAACTTAACAAGTGCTGTCCAAAGATCAATCCCTTTGGGGACAAACTCCACAGATTTTTGTAATATACGTATTGTTTCTTGTTTATCATTCTCGTATTTAACTGCTAACTTCCACAGTTCTTCACTATCTGGAATTTCTTGTAGTGCTTTCCTAATGACTCTTTGTTTATTGAAAATCTCATTTTCCAGTTCAATGGCTTTCAACCAAAGTTGAGTAGATGTTGGGTTAAATTTAATCCCAGAAGCTACCAGAACTTTACATTGATAAAGATCTGAAGAGTGTAATCTAATGTTTTCTAACCAGACATCAGGATCTCTGGGACATTCTTGACAGGCTTCTTGTATTATTTTTTTGGCTATTCTAAAATTCGTAGCATTTTCTTCCAAACGAGCAGATGCAATCCAACCTTGTGATTGTTTAGGGTCTGCCTTTCTATATGATTGTAAGACAAGTCTCATCTTCTTTAAATTCTCTGATTGAGCTTCCAGATTACCAATTCCAGATGATGATGCTAGTTCATTCAAGTATTTCTCTGACTCGGTAGCTGTCTCATTCACATTAGTCCCCAGTTTAACGTCCAACTGTTGTCCTAACATCTTCTCTCTTTCTTCTGTCAACATGGTTAAATTAATTGTGTTGGATATTAAAGAATCTGGTGCTGCATATGTCTTACGATTAAGTTGTTCCTGTAATCTAGTTCGTTTATTTCGTCTGGTGATATCACTTGCCTCTGGGATATTAAGCCATTCCGTATCAGTAACATTGACTAAAGATCTTTTCAAATCTCCGAATTGACTAGTATATTTTGAATTCTCGTTATTTTCATTCTTTTTATTCCCACCATTTCTCTTGGAATCAATCAAGGAAAACACTCTCTTTGCCTCCTCGTCTTCTTCATCTCTATCAATCGATTTGCCATCCCAAGTGGATTGATTGTTTTGTTCTTGTAAACGTTTTGGTATGTGATTGTTATGCTTGGCTCCACGAGTAGTGAAACCTGTAGCACCTCTTCCAATCCCAGCCACGTATCCAGGGGGTGGAGACTGATCCAAAAATGCAGGACGTTCCATATCTTCGAAAGAAATTGCCTTGTAGCTTATTGTCCGGCGCGGCGATGACGGGTTTTACCTTTTCCCTGTATTTTCCTTATAAGAAACACTTTGAAAACTTCACAAAAGGCATCGATTTTTTCAAGTCAAAAAATTTTCAGTCACATGTGCCAACCTCCCTCTTGTGACTTCTTGTTAAATTCAACAAAACATCAATTAATTGGAGGGTTGGCCGAGTGGTCTAAGGCGGCAGACTTAAGATCTGTTGGACGGTGTCCGCGCGAGTTCGAACCTCGCATCCTTCATTATTTTTTTGAATTTTTTTTTCGAGCAAAATTTAGGTAATTTCCGGGTAACGGTTTTTGGGATTATTATATTCCAGTACATAATAGTATACTTGGAATAATGAACAATTAGTTATAAAGATATAGTAATATGAACAATGGTTCCTTTATACTTAATGTTAAGGAACCTTACTTCCAGGCATTAGCTCAACGGGTTATGAACCCTGTCGGTTTCACTAATGATTTTGTTACAACATTGACCGGAGCTCATGACTATAGGTTATGGTACAATCGAATCATGAGAATCGTTTCAATCACAAACACTGAATGGAAAGAATATGTTAAGACTGGAAAGATTGAAGAATCCATTCGTGATTATAAGTTTTCGAACTTGGAAGTCGAAAGGATTTGCGACATCTGTGACCAAGGTTTGTATACCTTAATGAACAATAGTATGAGTGAAGAGATAAGTGAACTATTCAATGGTTACCTTGATAGTTATCCAGAAGTAAATACGCTAGATGCGTTAAAATATATTAAAACCCAATTTGGTCAAATTAGTGTTAAAAACTGTTCCAAAATAGCATTTCAATATAGAAAGATGGCCAATAAGTCCATTGATGATCTCGATGAACAAATGGCCTGGTGCAAAAAATTTTGTAAACTGCTATATGATTTTGGTAATATTGAGGATGATGAATCATCTTCAAGAATTGATAGAATGGCAAGTTTGATGTTGTTAACCATGTACGATGAGAGAAGTTATGGTTTGTTTCGTTCTGCAATTGACGACATTATGTCTGCAGAACCATAGAATGAAACTGAAGAGTCATATTATTTTCTTGACGCAGTTGTAGAAATTTTAAACAAGACTTCCAATTTAATCACAACTGATATTGGCAGGCTTGAGCAAGTTGTACTTACAATGGTTCAACAAGTATCGGTAATGCAATTGAAAATAGATTGTCAAACACGAATGATTTTTTTGTTTCAATGACAGTTCATATGATTTCAAATTTTTCTTGGTTTGATGCAAAAACATGTTCAAGGATCGTAATTAAATTGGAAACAGATAGTTAAAATCATTTTAAATTTCATGCAAGACTGAAATTCCATACATGTTTAAAATCACTATTTTTTTAGGAGAAGATTCTGACGATTATGCTAGTAAAACTAAAGATAGAATTGTAACTGTACAGGATATGTTTGTAAATTTTGATCTTAGAAGCGATATACTGTCCTTTAACTTCGAAATTAATTATATTAATAATTCCAGCAATTATAAAAGAATAATCTGTAATTTGGTAAAGAAGAAAAAGAGTCAAACCAAGCGTTAATTGTTGACTACCCTAATGATTATCAACATACTTGTAATCGCTGGGCTGTTTATCTATTAGTGCTTGATGCATTGTCTTTTTTTTACTAAAATTACCGATTGTTCTTTTATAATTACTAATAGTTAGTAATTTTATAACTAGCACTACTCATCTTTTTTTTGAATTTACGGATCCATTCCTTTAAAGTTATTATAGTAAATATATCTTATGACAAGTATTTAGGAACTGATCCGTAAATTCAACAAACAGATGAGTAACGCTAGTAATCGAACCACTAACTATCAGTGAAATAGTATATAAAACCATAAACTTTCATTATTTTGTAATATTATTTTTTGAAGCATTCTCACTCATATTGTACTAATTCTGTTCAGACTCTGATAAAAGCGAAAAACACTCTTTAATTTTTATAAAGATATAACATTTTACTCCATAATTCCAACAACTCGATCAAACCAACCTCCAAAAAAATTACGATCACGTGCTTATTTTCCTATTCATCACACTTTGTTAAATCTCAAAAAAATCGAATACAATGGTTGTATAGTGTAGTGGTTATCACTTTCGGTTTTGATCCGGACAACCCCGGTTCGAATCCGGGTACGACCTTCTTTTTTAATTTTTATTTGTATTAGACATCGTCTTATACGTGCCTGTTAGTTATTATTGAGTTAATACCTGAAAGTAAGGTTCCTTAGTGTTAAGTGTAATGGAACAACTGTTCATATTACTCTGTCTTCTTTATAACTAGTTATTCACTTTACTATTTGTATTATCTACTTGAATATATTTCATTCAATATAATGAAGTATGACAGTCATGTAACTGATCATCTATGATGACGCTCAACAGAACTTACTCCAACCAAGCTACCAATTACATTCCTATTTGACTCACATTATATCTTCTTATTACATCACTTTTGTAAATAACTACGCCCCGTTCGCTTTCTCCCCTCTTTAAAGTGTACATTTACTACTGTATATTGAAAGGCGGGGGTAAACTCCGTTTAATAAAACTCCATATAATGGTAAATATCACAAACACACCCCTTAGATCTATCCATTAAAGGGTATAAGAAACGGGGTAAAAAATGTATATAAAAGCGGGTCTTTCCACTTGATAAGTTATTTAGATTGTAAATAAGAATATCTCTCCCAGACGCGAATAACAGATGAGAAACTATTACAATCCTCAACAACAACCACAATACTACAATCAAAACCCACAACAACCCATTTACGTTCAACAACAGCCACCACCAAGAGATGATGACGGTGGTTGTTGCAGTAGTTGTTTAAAGTGTCTTTGTTGCCTCTGTTTGACTAATTTATGTTGCGATGCCATATTTTAACTCGTTTTTGACGTGATCCTTCATATTTCCTCTCTAAATTACGTACATTTTATGTCGTCCTCTTCGGGGAACAGGCGTCCATGAAAAAAAAATTGGCCGTGGGTGAATGGAAATTGAAAAATTTTCAGCAAAACTGAACTGATTCTGATACTTATGAGTCAACTTTCTATTTACTTGTATATTATATAAATTAGCTATTCTTATTCATCAATCTGGAATCTCATTTTATTCTATTGGATTTTATAACTACCAGAATAATATAATACAAATTTGAAATATGTTTATTAAGAACGAAAACGCTGGTGACAGAACACGTCTAGAAGATTGGAGAATTAAAGGTTACGATCCATTAACCCCTCCAGATCTGCTTCAACATGAATTCCCAATCTCTGAAAAGGGTCAAGAAATCATTGTCAAAGCTAGAGAAGGTGTCTGTGATATCCTTAACGGTAAAGATGATCGTTTAGTCATCGTCATTGGTCCATGTTCCATTCATGATCCAAAGGCCGCTTACGAATACGCTGAAAGATTATTGGCTGTCTCTAACAAATTGTCTAAGGATCTTTTGATTATTATGAGAGCTTATTTGGAAAAACCAAGAACCACTGTCGGTTGGAAAGGTTTAATTAATGATCCAGATATTGATAACACTTTCCAAATTAACAAAGGTTTGAAAATCTCTAGAGAAATGTTCACCAACTTAGTGGAAAAATTACCAATTGCCGGTGAAATGTTAGATACCATCTCTCCACAATTCTTAAGTGATTGTTTCTCCCTAGGTGCCATCGGTGCTAGAACCACTGAATCTCAACTTCATAGAGAATTGGCTTCCGGTTTATCTTTCCCAATCGGTTTCAAGAACGGTACTGACGGTGGTTTACAAGTCGCTGTCGATGCTATGAGAGCTGCTGCTCATGAACATTACTTCTTATCCGTCACAAAGCCAGGTATCACTGCTATTGTCGGTACTGAAGGTAATGAAGATTGTTTCATCATCTTAAGAGGTGGTAAGCATGGTACTAACTACGATGCTGAAAGTGTTGCTTCCACCAAGGAACAAATGAAGAAGGCTAATTTAATTGATGCTGATGAAAAGAAGAGAAGAATTATGATTGATTGTTCTCACGGTAACAGTAACAAAGATTTCAGAAATCAACCAAAGGTTGCCAAATGTATTTACGATCAATTAACCGCTGGTGAAAACAGTTTGTGTGGTGTTATGATCGAATCTAACTTGGTCGAAGGTAGACAAGATGTTCCACCAGAAGGTGGCCGTGAAGGTTTGAAATATGGTTGTTCTATCACTGATGCTTGTATCGGTTGGGATTCCACCGTGGAAGTATTGGAATTGTTAGCTGAAGGTGTTAGAAACAGAAGAGCTACTTTAAACAAATAGATTTTTTATACAAATATTTAAGTATGTTATAATTTTTAATTTAATGCCCCCCCTCCTTTCATTCACGTTGAATTTATATAATACAAAAGAATATTAAAGCTGAATTTAGTGTGTTTTAAGTATTTAAAAGAACTTTTCACAGAACATTCTTGTCAAACTTGCTCGTAAAGTGGACAAAACAAATAGTTTTTTAGACTAATATAAAATTAATAAATTATAGAAGGTTCATTGGTTCTTTCTCAGGAATGGTTAAAGAATAAGTCATGATTTGTTGGATTATTTAATTTTTGTTTATAAAATAATTACAAGTTTAATTTTTGAAAAGGTTATCATTTTGTAAAAACAATAAAATTTCCCAAAAAATAACAAATAAACTGAATAAGATCCTAAAATTGTAAGTTAAGAAATTCAGTAGTTTACCAATTTAAGTTTTATCGTTCGCATAATATCTTATTTGTTTATTCTTTTAAATTATTTACAAGAAAGTTGCCTGTATATATATATTTAATAATATTATTAATCCTTCCATTTCAAATTATCTTCTATTGATGAACATTTTCTTCTAATTATATTTTCACAAATCAATTTAGCTCCCAATCTATCTTTAGTACTTTTATTAACATTTGACATGTAATCAATAAGTGCCTTGGCATTGGAAATATTTTCATTTTGTTCAATTGTATTCATTACAGACCTTTCAGTAGGTAATTGATATTGTAAATGATGAGGATATTCTTTCCACGTTTCATTTACATTATTTGGCCAAAGTGAAACTTGAATTGATGGTTTAGCGGTTACCAATGAGTTAATTTGTTGAGTTGTCAAAGGTTTCGTTTGTTTCCATGGGAATGGTGTCTTTGCCTTGTTCACTAATTTGTGTGTTGTAGCCTCTGAGAATTCTGACAATCCATTTTCATTATAACACATATTAGCAGCTGTATATAAGTCTCTTCTCAAAGCAGATTCTACATGATCTTTACTATTTTGTTGAATCAATCTGAAAGTCACACTCATTGATGTCATGGATTTGGTTAACAATTTATCCTTAATTTGATTGGCAAACAGTTTAGCTTCCACTGAACCATTATCAAATGATTCTAAATTATGTATTATCTGTTCCACTGAATTTAATTTATTAATATTGAAACAGGATTCAATGACGTTCAATTGTTCATCAGTGTACCTAAATTTATAATCAGATGGGAACTTAGGTTCAGCAAATTCTCGTATGGAGCTGTCAATCATATCATAAAGACGTGATTGATTACTATCATTCAACTTAACCACATCAGGTACTCCTATCTCACTCAATCTTGTCTCCAATTGCTCCAAGTTTTCATGTGCTACATAATGTGATGCTAAACCTAACATATAAGCATCTTCTCCACTGATTAAATCACCAGTTAAGCAAAGATACAATGCCATTTGTCCCTGCATATTAGCTAATGTGATCAATCTAGGTAATGCAAACGTGACACCTACATCTGGGAAGAATCCAATATCCATCTCAGGCATAGCCCATTTGGTATTTTCTGTGGCAATACGGAAAGGTGAATGGATGGAAAGCCCCACACCACCACCCATAGTGATACCATCCATAATAGTCACTAGAGGTTTATTGTAAGTGGCTAGTTGATAATTTAATGAGTATTCCGAAGTGAAAGTGTCCAACCCTGTCTGATAATTGTGCTTTAAATTTTCTTGAGCCACATTAGCCACATCACCGCCTGCACATAGCGAACGGGGAGCATTGGAAGATTTGATTATCACTAAATTAATCAAATCAGATTTAGAGTACTCGTTCAAAGTCTGAAACATGGAAGTACACATCTCTGTGTTAAGAGCATTGAGTTTCTTAGGACGGTTCAAAGTAACTATACGGGCAGTGTCCTTCACATTAAATAAAACTAAGGGTTCTTCGGTGGAATATGACATTTTAAAATTTCTCGAGAATAATTGAATACCAGATCGTCTAACAATTGGAGTTTGTGTTTTTATCTTAAAACCCCACATCTGCGTAAAGTTCTCCACAATGTAAATCTACCCTTTTTATATGTATAATGTTGGAGATTACCTTGTTTTAAGAGGTTAATAATGATTGGAAAAGGGAAAAAGATTAAAACAGGGGTTACCCGCGTTTATGTAAAGAAAGATCCAACAGTTCAAGACGGAATAAAGAGACAGTAATGAATCGAAATGACAATTATAAAGTATAGATATAGAGTATAAATACATATATATGCATGAAAATAGTTAGAGTCACTGTTTTTTATCACTTCTAAATCTAGAGAATAAATTACGTTTCTTCCCAGTGTCGTTATTTGCTTCCATTCGAATACGTTCCATGTCTAAAGATTGACGTGGTCTGTAAACATCCTTCTTGATATCAGAAAGGAATTCATCACAGGTAGTAATATTAATATTACTACTGTTGTGTTTGGAGTATTGTAATTTGTTTAAGAAATCTTCTTTGGCTTTAGAACCTTGATTTCTATCCGCGTCTAATGTGACTTTTTGTAATTTCACATCCAATGATTTCTTTTTCAAACAGTCTAGATCAAGTTCGATACTTTCACTGGTGGGCGGAGTAATCAAATATTTCTCAGAATCATTGAGGCTGGAGCTTCTTACATGTTGAATTCTTGAATCTTTTGTAGTTGCGTTTAATCTATCTTCCTTTATGGGTCTTCCAGATCTGGATTCTCTAGGTGGGGAAAAATCAAGTAATGATTTCTCCACTTCCACCAATTTTTGTTTGGGGTGAGGTGGCATCACTGGTGGACTAGATTCATTACTGCTTGATCCCTGACTTCTATGTATTTTTTTGCTAGGATGTGGTGGAATTGGAGGGGGTGATAGGGTATTCGTAGGTTCTGAAGTTGGAACATTCGAATTTTGTACTGGCTCTGTTGGTGGTAAATTGATGATTGGATTGGGTTTAACAGGTGCAGGTTGAACAACTGGTTTGGGGAACGTATTCTCATTTGTATATTGTGTTTGTTCCGTTCTATATGGATTATAGTTCCTAGTTTCCACAGGCCTAGAATTGTCCGTTATAAACACTGGATTATGTGGTAGATCAGATGTAGGCTGTTGCTGTTGTGATGGTATCTGTTGCTGCTGTTGTTGCTGCTGCTGTGGTTGTGTCTCTTGTCCTTGAGGTTGTGATTCATTGGAGCTAGTATTTTGATTTGTTGGATAACCATAATTGATCTTGGGGAAAGGATTATTCGATTTATGTTGTCTTGAATTTGTTCTTGAAATCTCTGAGTTAGTATTTTCTTGCGAAAACACAGTAAGGTTATTTGAATCACTACCATCAGAAGGCACCGAATCATTACTTGACCTTTGTGAGTTTTCCACTGCATTGCGGTATTCTTTAGTGGGTACTACTTCATTTTGTCTCTTTTCATTGTAATTATTTAGTTCATCTACTGTAGGATAGTATTTTTCAGTGACATTTGTCGAGGGACTAATATCCCCCTTGTTAACCGTTGGATTCACAACATTCTCTATTGTAGGAGGAACAGATGATTGATCTATGTTTGCTTGTTCCAATAGATAACCATTTGATGATACCGGCATGGTATTTACAACTTGGAATGCAGATAGATATAATTCATCTAACAGTTTATTATCTTCATTATTTAATTTCCCATTATTTTCCAATTGTTTCATTTGTAAATTGTACATCTTAAATTGTACTTGTTGAAACTTATTTTGGAAATGAGTGTAATTTTCAAAATTGTATGGTCCCATTTCATATTTATCTGGTATTGGAGGTTCAATTTTCAAAATTCTACAAATGTAATATAACACTTGATAAATGTTTGGTCTTAAATTTGGATTTTCCGCTAACATTATAATAATTAAATTAATCAATTGAGAGGAATAATTATTGGCAGGGAATTCGTATTTAGAATGTAATATGGAGAATTGACCTGCTCTTTCAAAAGGTGTTATGAAGAATAACAATTTGTAAAGGAATACCCCTAGAGCCCAAATATCGGATTTCTCATTGATTGGTAAAGATTTATACAAATCAATCATCTCTGGAGACCTATATTGTGGTGTGGTATGAACATAAATGTTTTGAGTCAATATGGCAATATCTTGATGAGTGGTTACAATGGGGAAACAAGTAGATGCAGAACCAAAATCACATAATTTAAAATTGTTGTTTGCATCCACAAGAACATTTTCAATTTTGATATCTCTATGAATTAAAGGTACAGGCAAATAATGCATTTGAGCAATACCTAAAGTAACATCATACATGATCTTTACAATTTCTTGTTCAGTCAATTTGGTAGCCAATCTTTGATTCATATAATCTAGCAATGATTTATTGGGACACCATTCCATTAAAATTAATATTTCAAAACCAGGTATTGATCCATCG
Source organism: Kazachstania bromeliacearum (assembly GCA_003708535.3). Classification (NCBI taxonomy): domain Eukaryota; kingdom Fungi; phylum Ascomycota; class Saccharomycetes; order Saccharomycetales; family Saccharomycetaceae; genus Kazachstania; species Kazachstania bromeliacearum. The sequence goes on along the minus strand of PPOP03000001.1, from coordinate 418,936 downwards.
ACAGAACGACGAGATGCATTTGAATCATAATATTGTACCGTACTGCATCCACCTTGTAATTTCTTCATCACTTCAACTTCATTTCTCATTTCATTCAACCCATTTTCATCTTGAACATGAACTCTTTTCAAACAGGCAACATCTCCTATATGTAATAATTGAGGGCCTTCATTTTCGAATTCGTTCAAAAAACCTTGAAATTTCACTGTATAAATTTGTGCAAACCCACCTTCTGCCACATAATTTAATATCTCCACTTTATGCCTGCCGATAGACACAATCGTACCAGGGGCATACTTCTCATCTGAATTACCCACGACTGCAGACGGTGTTGCATTAAGAGCCGACATACTTGTTTAAATTGTATCAAACTTTTACCTAAAAAAAAAAGGAAATACACTGCAATATAACTTTTCTTAAACCAATTGCTCAGTTCAACTGGTATCAAATATCTAATAAATGGGGTGGTAACACTGTTAACCGTTTGATCTATTGTCTAGTTTCACACGATTCCGATCTTTAAAATTGTGGGAATTAATTTTAATATAGGGTCTGGGCGGGTAATGCCGAAAACGAACAAACAAAACACAACTCAAGGTATTAGACACTCGCAAGCTCTCAGGGACCATAACACAAGATTATAAGCCACTCGATGGTCCATTATCGCTAATTATCAATATACTTCCCACGTCACGTGCACACAAATATTACCCGGAAAATTATTTTCTTTTTTGAGTTTCTTTTTTTTTTTCGTGAAAAATTTTGATCGGTTTTTTCTTCGATGAATTTATATATAATCATTTGTATTGGCTTTATCTAGTGAAATTGTTGTTGACTCATCTCGATAAGCAAAACTCCGCCCAATCTCCAACAATGTCTGAAGAACAAGCTGTTAACAAGGCCACTGAAGCCGTCGCCAATTTACATTTGGACGAAGAGACCGGTGAAATGGTCTCCAAGTCTGAATTGAAGAAACGTATCAAGAAGAGACAAACTGACGCCAAGAAGGCTGCCAAGAAGGCCAGTGCCACTCCACAACCAGAAGCCAAGAAGAAGAAGACCGACTTGCTTGCCGATTTGGACCCATCTCAATATTTCGAAGCTAGATCTAGACAAGTCTTGGAAATGAGAAAGAACAAAACTACTAACCCATACCCACACAAGTTTAACGTTAGTATCTCTAACCCAGAATTCTTAAAGAAGTACGCTCACTTGAAGAGAGGTGAAACTTTACCAGAAGAAAAAGTTTCTGTCGCTGGTAGAATTCACGCTAAGAGAGAATCTGGTTCTAAATTGAAGTTTTACGTCATTCACGGTGATGGTGTCGAAGTTCAAGTTATGTCTCAAGTGCAAGATTACCACAATGCTGACGATTACGAAAAGGACCACGATTTATTGAAGAGAGGTGATATTGTCGGTGTTGAAGGTTACGTTGGTAGAACTCAACCAAAGAAAGGTGGTGAAGGTGAAATTTCCGTCTTCGTCACTCGTGTGGAATTGTTAACTCCATGTTTACATATGTTACCAGCTGATCACTTCGGTTTCAAAGATCAAGAAACTAGATACAGAAAGCGTTACTTAGATTTGATTATGAACAAGGACGCTAGAGGTCGTTTCATTACTCGTTCTCAAATTATTCGTTACATCAGAAAGTTTTTGGACAACAGAGATTTCATTGAAGTGGAAACTCCAATGATGAACGTCATTGCTGGTGGTGCTACCGCTAAGCCATTCGTTACTCATCACAACGATTTGGATATGGATATGTACATGAGAATTGCTCCAGAATTATTCTTAAAGGAATTAGTTGTCGGTGGTATGGACCGTGTTTACGAAATTGGTAGACAATTCAGAAACGAAGGTATTGATATGACCCATAACCCAGAATTTACCACTTGTGAATTCTACCAAGCTTACGCTGATGTTTACGATTTAATGGATATGACCGAATTATTATTCTCTGAAATGGTTAAAGAAATCACTGGTGATTACGTTATCAAGTACCACCCAGATCCAAATGACCCAACTAAGGAATTAGAATTAAACTTCGCTAGACCATGGAAGAGAATCAACATGATTGAAGAATTAGAAAAGGTCTTCGATGTCACTTTCCCAGCTGGTGATCAATTACACACCGCTGAAACTGGTGAATTCTTAAAGAGTATTTTAATTAAACACAAATTGGACTGTCCTCCACCTTTGACTAACGCCCGTATGTTAGACAAGTTAGTTGGTGAATTGGAAGATGTCTGTATAAACCCAACTTTCATCTTTGGTCACCCACAAATGATGTCTCCATTGGCTAAATACTCCAGAGATCAACCAGGTCTATGTGAAAGATTCGAAGTTTTCGTTGCTACCAAGGAAATTTGTAACGCTTACACTGAATTGAACGATCCATTTGACCAAAGAGCTCGTTTCGAAGAACAAGCTAACCAAAAGGCTCAAGGTGATGACGAAGCTCAATTAGTTGATGAAACTTTCTGTAACGCTTTGGAATACGGTTTACCACCAACTGGTGGTTGGGGTTGTGGTATTGATAGATTGGCCATGTTCTTGACTGACTCTAACACCATTAGAGAAGTCTTGTTATTCCCAACTTTGAAACCAGATGTCCTAAGAGATGAAGTTGAAAAGAAATAAATGAATTTAATTTTGTAAAATTATATTTTGTAATTTATGCTTTAAAGTACACAAATACGTATATACTTGTATATAATTGTAGATAAACTTTAAAGAATTGAAAAAAATTATTATAATAACATATAAGAATAAAAAAGATTGAAATTAACGTAATAAGAATAAATTAAATTATATATACTTGATTTTTTTGTAAGAAAAACAATGCAAAACAAACTAAACTTTTGGATTGATAATAATATCAGTTTGTAAAGTGGTGGATGTACTGTAAGCTTGGAATGGATCTCTAGAGACACTTTTTTCCAAATCATTTTCAGGATTTTCAGCCATAGCTTTGTTTTTATAATATAGTCTCTTACAATATTTGTAAAGTTCACAAGATACCCAAAATGCACAAGTGAATGCAAGCGCAATCCCCCATTCGGAACCAATTCCTTTATGTAGGAAAACTTTATCATTAATCACTGGGATATAAACCACGGGGAATGTAGAGGCAAACCCTAACACGATAGACCAGAATAAAAATTTGTTACTAGTGATATCTTTAAAGAATTGTTTGACAGGTGCGTCTGTGTCTGGATGCATTCTAAAGAATGATCTACGTAAATCAACCACTTCCCATGCTAAAATCAAAGCACACCATGTCATAGTGGCAAAAGCCGCTGAACGAGCTTTAAACACATCATGACAAGCACCACTGTAACGTTTGTTACAGTTATTCCCCAGATTACCATCATGTATCCCATATATTATTGAAGTGAAAGTACCCATACAACTAACAGTCATTAAGATACCGTAAGCAAACATATCGATAATAACTTCCCAAGTGAAGATACCAGCTTTAGAATCATTAGGAGGTCTTTCCATTAAATCTGGTGCAGCTTTTTCTAAACCTAACCCCATAGCAGGGAAACAAGAAGTGAAGACAATGACCCATAACACTTCCACTGGAGATAAGGGGAAAACTGATTTACCTTCATCATCTTGGAATGCTAACCCAATGATTAAATATAATGCCTGAGCGACATTTTCAGCTAATAATTGTAACACGAATTTTTGAATATTATCTGTCATTCTTCTACCTTCCTCCACTGCATTTAAGATGGATGCAAAATTATCATCACTTAACACAATATCAGAAGCATCTTTAGCTACATCAGACCCATTAATACCCATAGCAATACCGACATTAGCCATTTTCAAAGATGGGGAATCATTAACACCATCACCAGTCATTGCACAGAATTTATCTCTTCTATGTAATGCTTCAATCATTCTCACTTTAGTTTGTGGTGAACAACGTGCAATGACCAAGGGTAACACGGGTAAATTATCAATTTCCTCCTCAGTCAAATCATCAAATTGTGAACCTGTCATAACCATAATTTCTACCACTTCCTTTGGATAATGGTATAAATTTACTGGTAAGATCCCCACTTCTTGTGCAATGGCTTTGGCGGTACCGGGGAAATCACCAGTTAACATATGAACGTTAATACCTGCATGATGGAACAATTTAACAGCTCCGGCTGTTTCTGGTCTAGGTGGATCATAAATACCGATCAACCCAGCGAAAATTAATTTATCTTCCACGAAGGGACGATCTTTTCTTAATTGTTTCTTTGTTTCTTCGGTAAGTGTTTCATCATCGGGTAAACTTCTACTGGCAAATGCTAACACTCTAAGACCTTCCGCAGATAATGTGTCAACATTTTTCACAATGAATTGTTTATCAATGTCTGTCAATTGTGATAATTCACCAGAGTTGTCACCATACCAATATTTACAACAGTTGATGACACTTTCAAAAGCACCTTTAGTGTATATGGTAATTTCATTAGTGTCCTTGGATTCATAAACGGATGACATTCTCTTGATAGTGGAATCGAAGGGAAATTCAGCGATATGTAAGAATGGAGAATCCTGATCTTGTTTCAAATCAATTTGAATACTTTCATCTTCTACACTGTCAGTTTCATCTTCTTCCTCTTTGATCTCTTGACTAGCTTCATTTTCACCTGTTAATTTAGATCTTGGTAAATCCATCTTTGTAGCAAACACTTGAATGGCAATTTCGGTGGGGTCACCATGAGCTTGCCATGAATCAGTATGTGAATCTTTAAATACTCTTGCGATGTTGGCCAATGATGCAGTGTGTAACCATGTTTTAAATAGGTTTGTATCAATACCCTTTGGTAATGTATCTTGTAAATATCTTTGTTTGAAATTTTGTAAAATACCCGTGTCTTGTGAATCATCATTCTTGAATTGGAATGGTGACACTTGTGGTACGAAATCAATGGTCCCCGCGTCAGGGTTAAAGGGTTCATTAGAATTGGCCACGATTAATGTACCAAAACTGGGGACCCAAACTCTTCTAGTGATCATTTTACCTAATGTTAATGTACCTGTCTTATCAGAACAAATATCGTTCACAGCACCTAGAGCTTCCAAAGAGTCTAATTTCCTAATGATAACATGTCTTGATGCCATGACAGCGGCCCCCACAGACATAGTGATTGTCAACACAACGACTAATGAAGATGGGATCATAGATAATGCTACACAAATTGCATAAATGGCAATACCTCTATCGACTCTGAAAGATTGTGAAGCCATGACAATAATGGCAAAAATGACAGCAATACCAAATAACAATATAGCCAATTTAGATAATTTCCTATGTAATGGAGTACCAATCGTAGTGCCCAAGAATGCACCTGAAGTTTGTTTGAAAGTGATCCAAGAATTTTGCCACCAAGACAATTCTGAATTTCTTGAGATCAACCCATCTTTACCCCTCAGAGAAATAGCAATCTTACCAATCTCAGTGTTTAAACCTGTCTTAATAACTACACCACGAGCTCTTCCCTTTACAACAGTGGAAGAGGAGTAAGCTAAATTTAAACGATCCCCAACGGCGGTGTATTCCCCCGCAGGGTATACAATATCACAATCTTTGTTAACGGGTAATGATTCACCCGTTAACAAAGCTTCATCAGTTTCAAAATTTGTACATTGGAATAACCTTAAATCAGCAGGTATGGTATCCCCAACTTTCACCACACAAATATCACCGGGTACCACGTCTTTGGAGTCAATAATTTCATCTTTGCCCTGTCTTATGACGTGTGCGTTGGGAGAACTCAACTGTTTCAAAGAATTCATTGTCTTTGAAGCCTTATACTCTTGAATTATACCGATGATCACATTAATGGCGATGACAAAAGTGATAACCCCACCTGTGATCCAGTCTCTGATGGCAAAGGCTATAACCATGGAGATGACCAGCACCAAGATCATGGCGTTACAAATTTGGTGAATGACCATGGCTTTGTAGTCCATCTTCATGTCGTCACCAAGACTGTTGTCGCCGCACTCGTGCAGTCGTTTGTGAGCCAACTCTGTGGTCAGCCCGTTATCTTCCCCCGTGGAGAAGAAGTCGAATACTTCATTTTTTGTAAGCGTGTGGAACTCGTTGCACTCTGTGTCGAACGAACTCATCTCTTTACTGTTTTTGCCAAGACAATAATAACGAAACTAGGGGTACCTTGTTTGATCTGCGGCGATCGAACAGTGTCCTTTATATACGTGCTTCTCGAACGTTTCTGCAGAAAATTTTCCTCGCGATGAGATACGCTTATCAGTCGCGCGCGACGGGCCGCGATATGTGATTGCGCCGCACGCCGGAGATAAGACCGCGTGACCCGGAGTTCCGCGATAAGCCGCGGTGCCTTTGTGCGGCTGTTTCTGTGTGCGGCGTCGATATACTCCACTGGAAAGGGTGTGGCGTCATCACCATCCACAGTATATATCCACGTGGGTACCCCTCTTTTCCGGATTCGGACAGGCAAATAAAAGGCTTGGCGATGACGTGGAGTGTGGTATAGCGTGGGGTGGGGTGCTGTTGGTGTCCCCGGAGAGTGGGTGTGTTTCTGTGCGGGGATGTCTTTGTTGTGGGGTGGTTGTGGGTGTGTTAGTAAGTCATCCGAAGGTTAAGGGGTACAAACAGTTGCTTGTATGTCTCTTAGTGATACAAGTGCGTAACATACTCGTACTTAAATACCCTTTGGGAAATCTTGTGATTGAAAATTTCGCGTTTTTTGGAAAATAATGAAAATGGAAAATTGATAAATGATGAGATAATACAATCAGTACAGAGGATACAGTACAATACTCTTGAGCGTGGAATGGCCAAGACAACCTCTAGAACAAATGTCCCATACAGAGCCCACCAAATTCAAAAGAAGCCGGAAACCCAGTAAATACGCAGCCTATGACCATGTGCTGGGCTCTTCAGTTGATTTAAAACCTTGCAAAAAGAGCAGGCGTTATAAGGCATATGTTGTCACAGGAATTCATTCAGTGGACCAGTTGAAACAACAATTGGAATCTATAATAGAAGAACAAGGTTTAATATATGATATCACTGCTACGATTCCTTTCAGTACAGTGGATTTACTACCACATTCATCTAACGCTGATCTTAAGGCTGCTTGTAAGGACATTACTGGTATGATATCAACTGTTACAGGTCAATCATTTGCTAGTTCACACAATAGGTATTGTATTAGAGGTAACACTCTCACTCAAATCTGTTACAAATGTAATCAGGATATGTCTACACTTCGTAAGGACAAATCCCCAGTCAAAGTGTCACGCCTCAAGAAATTTAATTGTGGTTCTAAACTTTCTTTCCATTTTAAAGAAGACTACAATTTTATTGTGGTATCGTTGAAACATGTGGAAGATCACCCAACTGTAGCACGCAAGGCCCCAGTTGATAATGTAGAGTCAGATTTACATTTAGAGTTTTCAAACGATCCAGACGATGAGGAAGAGCGAAATACCACCGCAGATAATAATGAACAATCTGATTATAAATTAATGGAACAGTTTGTGGACAAAGCTAAACAACTATTAGAAGATCAAGAAGCTTTGAAACGGTTTATGAGCATCGAAGAGAATAAAAATGCGATAATACAAGATATGAAACGATTGGAAAATGTACAGTCAAACGAAATTGAGAAATGAAAATTACACAGTTTTTAACTCTGGATCCTAGCACTACGGGTAGCATGACGGGCATAAATTGATCCCAGAAACCGTAGTCTTTATTGAGAATGAATATAACAATACAATATCTACAGGAATTAATAGGCAAATTAAATGATATCAGATCTCCATGTACACATATCCATATCAAAAGGTCACAGTTGCAGCAGAACTCTGTACACAATTGACATTCAAAGGGGGGAAGAGAAAGAAAATAGATATTAGTGTATTGGCAGATGCTTCATTAGCAACTGAATATGGAAATAGATCTCATGTGAGGCCAATTATATGATTAGGAAAATAACTTATTTGAAGTATTCTGCAGAAGAATTACATGTATTTGTCGATTTCTTCAAGAAAACTTCCAATAAGTTGTTTCCTAACCAAATGATTGTTCCTGTAATGATTTATTGTCGTATTCATTTCCTAATGAAACGTCTTTGGGTTGATATCATAGTCCATTAAAATTAAATAGTCATCGTATTTACTCCATATGTAAAGATAAAAATTATCAAGCATTGTTTTACACTCGACTCAATACAAATATCATATGAAACCAAACAAGAAAGAATGCTCCTACACTCATATCTGTAACCGCACAAGATTGATGAACTATGGTTCAAATCTCAGAGTCACGTGACCTAAAGTATTTTATTTTGTTCCTTTTCAAACTAAAGGTTTTGAATTTCTAACTGTTTAAGGCGTAGGGAGAGTACTGAACAACGAGAGGTTACAGGTACACAAAAGACTCACAGTTTCTCATATAATGTTACGATCATCTATTCCTCTGAGCAAAAATGTACTACGGTGGCAATCTACCGCCACAAGAGTACCCCCAACTGTAACTGAACCAATAATCAAACCAGATGATTTGCCCATTAATGTAAAGGCATTACATTTTGCACCTACTAGACATCCGGTGATACATGGAGATTTAATAGCAGATATACAATTAAGATCATATGAAGTGGCCAATTTAGAATTTTATGCAGATTTCATACAGAGAGTAGCATTTTATTTGGGGATACCCATGACTGGACCTAAACCATTACCAACGAGAAGAGAAAGATGGACAGTGATTAGATCACCTTTCGTACATGCCAAATCCAAAGAAAATTTCGAAAGATCTACTCATAAGAGACTGTTAAGAGTTTGGGATACTAATGATGAAGTGTTAGAATTATGTTTAGCTTACATTACCAAACATTCTATTGCTGGTGTTGGGTTGAAATGTAATGTGTTTAAAAGGGAACCTATTAAGTTGGATTTTGATGAAAGTGTAGATATAACCAATGGAATAAACGGAACGGATTCAGAAAATGATTTAGTCAATTCCAAAATATTAGAATTGTTGAACAGTCCTCAATTTAAAAATTGAATAACTCATTCTTAAGTAAGATTTACGTGTAAATAAAAATAAAATATAAGAGAATATTTATATTATTAAGTCAAGAGAGAGGATAATAACGATTTCTTATTCCAGTTAGTTTTTTTCTTCTTTATTTTCTTTATTAAAAGATCAGGGTTAAAAAGCTATGTCAAATAAATGTATCCACCTATTGGTTTCGGTTGAAGAAATTCAAGTTGTTGTTATTAATTTTTTATCATCATATAAATAATAATAGAAAAAAAGATTAAAAACCTTTCCACCAAAATAAAGAAATCATAATATTATAGAAAACAACACAGTCATTCTACTGAATGATCAATTTTGTATTACTGTATTGTTTTCATCCTCCATCTAATACACAAAAGAGTGTACTTTACTTTACTAGGGAGTATCAATATTTGAAATTTTTCAAAATACTGTTCTCTTTATATACTTTTTTTTCCCGTTCGATAAAAAAAAATTTTCCCAATTCACCCGGAATTTAACTGAAAGATGATATTGTTAGGGTTTTAATGCCAAGAGATTTTGAAATTAATTGATGATTAGATGAATATTTCATTAAGACACAAATGTGTGTATGGATGTATGTATGTATATGTATATACTATTAGTATGATTAGATTGATGTGTCGGTGTTTTTACCATTACCTTTAAAATGTGTTCTATAATGTTGTAAACAATTATCTTGTCTACTGAACTTTTGTTGGCAACCATCAAATGGACAATTATGACTTTTTTCGCCTGTATGTATTCTGTTATGTCTAGCAAGATGACCAGATGTTGTAAACCCTCTAGAGCAAGTCTTACAAATGTATCGTCTTCTTTCTTCTAAACTGGCAGTTGGACGTGTTTTCCCCATTTTACCATGACTCCTGCAACGTTTTTTCTTACAAGGAGTTATATTACCAGTATTATTAGTATTTGATAATGATGATAGAGATTCTAAACTGGAAGATCTAGAACTTGATGATGATGATGATGATTCCATAGCCAATTCGTTAACTTCTTGAATGGAATATAATGAATTGCTACTATGAAGTGAACTATTTGATGTTGATGATGATGATGTTATTAAAGAATATGAGTTATTGTTAATGTTAATGTTATTGTTATTGTTAATGGATGGGATGATAAAACTGTTAGGTCCCGATTTATCAACCATATTTAATGATGTTGATGATGCCGATGATGATAATGATGATGATGATGATGAATTCAATTCAGATTTAGATAAAAATTGTAATGCACTTGAATTTAATTTAGATTTCAAATCATTTTCAATGGAACTAGATGTATTTATTGCAGGTATGAGCGTTTCATATTTAGTCTCTACCGGCACATAAGAAACAGTATCCATCCCCATTGGGTAATACTCCATTTCTTGACCACGCATATTCACAACCGGATACATGCCAGGATTGGGCACAATTACGGGATTGATCATTTTTGTTTAATTGGTTTATTTGTGTTTATATTATAAATAATAATATTAATAATAGTTTATAGTTATTGTTAAAGAAGTTAAATGTATTTTTGGAAACAAAGACAGCAAGATCAAGGAGGTGATGACTCGGGGTATGAATACTGGAGATTTATATATTCTTCCACATTTTTTAGTACATGTCTCTAGATATCCAAAAAATTAAGTAATCAAGTGAATTTTTTTTTGTTTCTTTTTCCATTGTTAAAACTATGCACCGTGGGAATAAAAAATACCAAGACATTTGAAAAAAACCAAGTAAGGAGAGTACAATTGCCAAGAAACTTAAATCTGCAGGGTGAAATTATTAACTACGAGGAAATAGTTGAAATTTTATTGATCAGATTATGGCATACGAGAAAAAAATATATTTGAAAAATCATTTGATACAGAAAAATAGGAGACCGGCTCAGTCGGATCCGTACAAATACCGATTTTATTTCATTCCGCCTCAAACTCTGTGCAGCAAAAATTAACTTAAATCGCGGGTTTCTTTTGTTTGTTGAGTTTGGTGTTTCTGTCTATCGTTTATTACTCAACTCCAAGGCAAGTCGTGATTTTTTCTATAGTCTCAATCAATGCATCTCGGAATTATGAAACTGTGTTGTATGGGTTAATAATCAGTTGATCAAGATATAATGCATAATACATTGGTAAGGCATTGCCCCTATTCTACTTACAACCTTCATTACTATTGGTCTTTGTAAACTACACTACTGACCCTTTTCTTGAATTTAGTAATCAAGGAACAGGCTCACCCAGTGACGGTAACTGAGATATCCTACTCGAGAGATTTTCCACCGATTTTCTCTCGAGCGAGAAGAAAAGAGAGGGGTACGGCCTTTGTTACATACAATCTCAGGGTCTTCATAAAAACATTGGCAAAACTAGATATATTTTTTGCGGTAATTTTGTTTCTCTACTTTACTTCACCCCCATTTTCACTAACATTGGCGCATACCGCGTTTCGTTGAGACAATAGGGAGAAAAAATATTGCACATCGCAACGAATTAATTTCCGCGGAACAAGGGTTTAAGTAAGCAAACCCGGCATTGTCCTCGTGAAAGTTTATTATTATAGGGCCATTCTCAAAGTCCAGGGCTCTCGCCCCCTAGTTAACGAAATTATGATGTCAACTACTTGTTGAATCCGCCCAATTTGTCTTGCTATCATACATACTCTTTTGCTATCATACATACTCTCTTACAACCTTTGTCTCTGTTCATATGAAACAAGGATGGTTCAACAGGTTTGTCTCAAGGTCTCGAACCTGTAGTACAAAAAAACTATAAAATGTAGTCATTCTTACTGCACCATTTGGCCAACGACTTGTAGTACGGAGATTTTAGTGGATTAAGTATTTGTAATTCGGCTGGCACATTAGTCAGTGGCCTGCAATTGTTTGGGCACCCACCAAACCAGAAAACCCTTTCGCTTCACCGTAGTACTTAGATTCAGCCAAGAAAATATTTCTATTAAGTAGCTGCAGTGGTTTCTGTGGGCAGGGGGGCTGGTTTCAAGTGGAAAAAGGATTTTTGCCCGGGTTTTCAAAAATGTAACTTTTTAGCTTTTTTTTTCTTTTTCGCATCTAATGAAATTAAAACCGAACTCAACAACAGACTCTGATTTGTCATCAAGAAAAAATAATGCACGAACTGTGGTGGATTCTAGCCCATGCTCATGCCACTTAATGCACAGCCAGTGGCCTGAGATCCCGGGCTTTCCCGATCAGTACTAACCCATGTGTGCGCAGTAAGCAAAAATACCTCTTATTACAAAGATGAAATTACATTTCCCATTTCCCTCGGCTTACATTCTCAGCCCCTTCATGTGATCGGAACGGAAATGTATGCACAAGTTTGTTGCCAATGACAACATGTACACTGAATTGAAGGAACGGATTTGTCATAGATATCCCATGACAACACAGGTTGACAATAAAATTTAAAGTTACAAACCAAATGTTTTAACCAATTGTTCAACCACATGATGTTGGTATAAACGTTGAGTTAATTAAAAAAAATTAGGGGTTATAACAATACAATAGTTTAATACAATACAAGGTGTTTGTATTTTTAAACACTATTTCCTTCAATAACGGAAATCGCCGAATATTTAGGTTTTGTCTGTATTTTGACCCATGACGTAGTTGGGTTACAGTAATTTTGCCTCACCCCCATGTTTTCTTTCTCTATATGTTGTTAAGGCAACTTTTTTTCTGGGTTGGCTAAAGCCGTTTAATGATGTCATTTAATAATGCGGTATACAAGCCGATAAATTGCAAATCAAAGGAAAAAATTGCCTGTATCCAAGGTATAATGTGACTTGCAGTTTAAAACGTGTCATTTAGTAACAAAGTATAGAACCGGAATGTGCCTTAATGTTTTTTTGAAACCAATACCAAAAATAGATTCACACTTGTTGAAACCATTGCCATAAACAATGGGAGTCACAAATAATCTTTAAACTTTTTCCAACTATAGTATTAAAATCGGAGTATCCCTTGTTTTCTTTTTGTTGAATTTTATTTTATCCAATGACGTTTGAGTGAAAAAGAAAGGAAAATAATTGGAACAAGTCTAGATTATTGGTTGAAAAAACGAAAATCATTATAGTAAATTTAACTTTGAAACAACAATACAAGACGTTGTATCGGTTTAATTCATTAATTCATTAATTAACCCGATAAAAATTTAATCATCATTGTTATTAAACGAATTCTTGTAAACGATTTGATAAGAGAGTCTCATTTCAATTCTTGAACTGGGGTCACCAGTTGTGGTTTTTTTGAATAGACTTGTTTCATCAGAAGTATTTGCGAAAGTCTACTCAAAAGATAGTATAATATTCTTGTCTTGTACAATATTGAATAACATCATTCAAGAAATTTAATAATTTCAATTCAAGAGTTTATCGTTATTTATCACGTTAAATAGTTCTTATCCAATTGTATATGTAACCATACTTGTGGATGTCTTCTTAATTAACGAATAATCAAGGGATACGATGTTGTCTTTATAATATTGCTGGAAAGTTAAGAAATTGTATGATTTAGCTGTACTTTAATACATGAGTAGAAAAAGCATAAGATTAGAAGAAACAAAGTGATATAATTATATTAATTACTAGTACTAAAATATTTTACCTCAACTAATCAAAGCATAAGGAAACAACGGGGTTTTGTAATTACATTTGTTCATTCTTGCCTTGTTGGAATTTGTCAATTCGTGAATTGATATCTTTATTTGAATTTCTTAATTGGTCTTTTCAATTTATAGTTTCGTAGTATCAATCTTTAATATACAATGTTACCATAACATGGATTTTTATTTCCAGCAATTTTGTTAGGTTTACTTTTAATAAACCTTTATCTTGCATTTCTTTATTTATTAATTTTTTTGACTTTTTTAATATTTAATGGAGATCTTTCTTGCAAAACAAAAAATTCTGAAGATTTAAAATAAACAATAATTGTTTGAAAAATTTATAATCGATATACATCCAAAATTAGCAACATATAGTCCATAAAAAATTTATAATATTACTGTGGTAATTTTAATAGTCCTTAAAATTGTTTCTATTATTGAAGAGGCTATAAATGAAAAGAGCAGAAAGCTAATATGCAAGTTATTTGAAAACTAGTGGTTCAAAAAAATACAAAATCACCATTTAACATGTATACTATCTGTTCAACAGTTGTGGTATATTCAAGGTACAATGTAATTACTATTATTTAATGTTCTCTTTGAAATACTAATTGAATTATACGATTTTAGAAATGAAGATATAGAAGAATAAGAAACATGATCAATACAATCAATAACAAATTGAAGATGGTTGTGGTGAATAAGTTTATTTCAATACAATTACATTTTTCTGTTCTTGACCATGAATTGGACTCAACCTTTTAATTGGTACGGAGCATTAAATAATAGGAATTATTGATTTTCTTATTAAAGGTTTGATATGTCTTTAGAAGAAACTGACCTCACTACTTTAGTTAAGTTATTAATGTTTTATGATTTATTTTATAACAAATAATCAACTGTTCTGATTATGGGAACTGATTCATTGCTGTTGCAAGTTCATCTGATTACAAAGATATAATCATCTACGTTCAAAGGATAAATTTCAATATTAAATAAAATTAGGCAGCAAGACTCATTAGAAACAACAGTAGCATAAATATGTTATTCTTATTTTGTGAATTCTGATCTTTGACCATTAGAGAATTTTCAATTCCAGATATTCTGACAAAAACGAATTAAGGGTTTTTTGCTATATTAAACTGTTAAATCACGATGGTTATAGTTTATACAGTTAAAAGTAGAATATGATTGATCTCAACTTTCATATTACTTTCCATTTAGCAGTGTAGAAGCCGTATTGGTATGGCTCAATACATCTAACTAAACATTTTTAAAAGACAAATTTTAACTCTTCATTTGAGTGGAAAAATCACTATTAGTTCTTTGCAGCTCTTTACTCACATTCAATACTATACTCACTAACTATAATATCGTACTCTAGTTCAGTTTTTACAGGTTGTACTTTTAAGTTAGAATAGGTGTTCCATACCATTTCGTAACATGATTTTTTTAAGGGGCCGAGAATTCAAAATCAAAATAGGCAACCAAACATTTTTGTTGAGTTCCATAATTTTAGACGAAAACCAGCCACGACTAAACGATGTTACAGTAATAGAATCAAGATAAAGGTCATCACATTTAGAAGTCTGTCTTCGTTTATTAAATCTGTCATTGAAATGGGGTGGTTGAACCTACAACTTCGTCCCGTTTAAATTAACGTACACTAAATAGGCTCACAGGCAAGCTGCAAGGTTCCTTTAAACGAGAATCCTCGAGAGTTTCAAACGATGAACTTTCCAACAGGATTGAACTCTAGAATAGTAATTGAACTCTTGAATAGTAATTGTTGTATGTCTCACAAACATATCAACGTTTAGTTGTTATTTGATAAGACCCTGGGGTCCAGAAACAAAAATAACGGTGGTTACCCCTTCTCCCCTGAGAACAATGCGTGGAGAGGGGAAAGATCTACTTCCAAAGAAAAAAAAGACTTACCTCAAAAGACAAAGAACAAACCGAGCGGGGAGGGAGCTACCCACCGGTCCTAAACAGGATAAAAATCTTCCGTGGGACCCA
Organism: Kazachstania bromeliacearum; assembly: GCA_003708535.3. Taxonomy (NCBI): domain Eukaryota; kingdom Fungi; phylum Ascomycota; class Saccharomycetes; order Saccharomycetales; family Saccharomycetaceae; genus Kazachstania; species Kazachstania bromeliacearum. The sequence continues at coordinate 403,205 of PPOP03000001.1, read as the reverse complement.
CTTCCCGAGGATTGGCCCGCTTTTTCTCATCTGTCCAGTGTCTTCTACGTTGCAAAAATTTTTTTATCAAGAGTTGAGAGGGGTTTGAAATTAGGGAGTGAGCTTCCGAGGAAGCAACCAAACCAAAGTTCGTGCCTTCAGATGTCCGCTTTATCGTTGTAAAAAGAATATAATTTATATAAATACAAGGGGTAATTTTTATAAGATTCTTTATCTTACGATCTTAGATATTTTTCATTTTCGTTTATTCTCGAAGAAAAAAAAACATTCTTTAATATAAAGATCCAGAGAAATCTTTTTAAAACAAGTTTTCTACTAGATCTCGACAAATAAATATCAAGACTGTATTCAATTCAACTCAATTGAACAATGCCAGCTCCAAGTGATTCCAAAAATATCTCCATTAGACAAAAGATGGAGGCCCTGGTCCGTCGTAAGCAAGCGGAAATTACTAAGGGGTTAGAAAGTTTAGATACTGTTAAGTTCCACGCTGACAGTTGGGAAAGAGGTAATGATGGTGGTGGTGGTACTTCTATGGTCATTCAAAATGGTGACACTTTTGAAAAAGGTGGTGTTAACGTTTCTGTTGTTTACGGTAATTTGACACCAACTGCTGTGTTGGCCATGAAGAACGATCATGCTGATTTAGAATTGCCAACTGACCCAAAGACTGGTTTACCAGTGCCAGAAGGTGTTAAATTCTTTGCCTGTGGTTTAAGTATGGTTATCCATCCAAAGAATCCACATGCCCCAACTACTCACTTGAATTACAGATACTTTGAAACTTGGAATCCTGATGGAACTCCACAAAGTTGGTGGTTCGGTGGTGGTGCTGATTTGACCCCATCTTATTTGTATGAAGAAGATGCTATTTTATTCCATACTTTACATAAGAAGGCCTTAGATAAGCATGACACCGCTTTATATCCACGTTTCAAAGAATGGTGTGATAAATATTTCTACATTGCTCACCGTAATGAAATGCGTGGTATTGGTGGTACTTTCTTCGATGACTATAATGAAAAGGATCCAGAGGAAATCTTAAAGATTGTTGAAGACAGTTTCGATGCCTTCTTACCATCTTATTTACCAATTATTGCCAGAAGAAAAGATATGCCATTCACTGAAGAAGAAAAGAAATGGCAATTGATTAGACGTGGTAGATACGTGGAATACAACTTAATCTACGACAGAGGTACTCAATTCGGTTTGAGAACTCCAGGTTCTAGAGTGGAATCCATTTTAATGAGTTTGCCAGAGCATGCTAGTTGGTTATACAACCATCACCCAGAACCAGGTTCTAGAGAAGCCAAATTATTGGAAGTCACTACTACTCCAAGAGATTGGGCTGAATAAGACTTTACTACTTCGTAGAAACATGTCTTGTATTTAAAATTGTATTTTTTATATCTACATATGATGTATTATGAATATATTTGTTCTTTTCTTAACAACTTTCTTTTTATTGGTTTGTTTTAATAGTATACAATATGTCTATGTACGTAGATACGTTTATTAATTTTCCTTCCATCTATTACCACAATTAACACATTTATAAAATGTAGTCATAGGTTCATCAGCAGATCTAATTTGCAATTGGAAGAAATAAGCACTTTCACCATGACATTTATCATAGTTTGGACATTGCACTTTTGTTTGATCCACATTATCCCAACCTCCACCAAGGACATCATCGACTTCTTTTCTATCTAATTTCTTTCTATCATAGATTTCAATACCTTCAATGGGGAATTCATATGGACAGGAACGACAGCTTAGTGTGTAGACACCACTGTCTGCTAGTGATACAGGTAACATATTGTTACACATGGGACAAAACGTAAGCATACTTGGAGTATAGTCTTATTTGCAAGGTTTTGATCAATTGATGAAATTTTTCAGATGAGCTTTTTAATTTTTTTTTTCTTGAATTTAAATAAAAAATAATATTATTAAAGGTTGATCATCATAAACACGTTTATTAAGAAATATGGCAAATATATATAGTACAGAAGTAAGAAGGACAAAATAATTATCCTCTTATTTAACACCAGAATTCATAAAATTTAACCCAAATGGAGGCATTCTTTAATCTCAATTTATTTTCTTCATCTTCTTGTCTAATAAAATCAGGATCATAAATTCTTCTATGATAATCTAAATCAATTTTATCCAATGGATTCAAGAAAGTGTAATCTTTATTGTAAATCATATAACCAAAATAAAACACCAAGAAAATTGGGAATGCTAAATAACTTTCAAAGAAAGATAAAGCACTTGGTGGAGCACCTGGTGGAGATAATGCAACCCAAAATTGTGCAATAAAGACTAATATGTTGAAAAACACACCGTAGACGGATGACCAGTAACCTGTGACGGATTTATATCCCACTTCATCCAAATCTCTACCTTGTACTTTCATTGCTTGTCTGAATCTCACGTGAGATAACATGATACCACACCAAGTAAACAATTCACTTAACCCTGCAATGGCAGCTAACCAAGTGAACACTTGTTCTTCTTGTTTGGCAGCAGCAGCAAACCCAATGATCCCGACTAAGGAACATGTTAATAAGGCAGTTAATGGTCTCCCTTGTCTGTCGACGTAAGTCAAATATTTAGGAGCATAACCTTGATGAGCTAAAGAACACATCAATCTTGGAGCTGCATACATGGCTGAATTAGCCACAGAGATAACAGAGATTAAAATGACAGCATTGATAATATGAGGAACGACTTTCACACCATGTAATGAGGCTGCTAAGACGTAAGGGGAAGCATGAGTAGCTGACCCACCAGCACCCATTAATTGATCAGTATTATTAGGAACAGTGAAACCAATTAATACCATAGTCAATAAGTAAATGATTAAGATACGATAAATGGATTGTTTAGCGGCAGCAGGTGTAGATCTTCTTGGATTTTCTTGTTCATTGACAGATAGAACGAATAATTCCATACCACCGAATGAGAAATATGCGGTGACCAAGATGTAACACACACCTTTAAATCTACCAATACTTGAATCTTCTACGAATGCACCTGGGTCTCTCCAATATTTAGCACCAATGTATCCATCTTTACCAGCACCACCACAATTGACCACAATAGTGAAAATGATGAACCCACTAATCATTAAAATTTTACAACTGTTGAAAAGAAATTCCGTTTCACCGTAAGCTTGCACACCACCAAAGAAATGAATGAATAATAAAAACACAAAGAAGATTAAGATAAAGACATCTGGATTAATTGAATCATTCCAAAATTTAATAGTTAAACTTGCGGTAATTAATTCTAGGGGTAACACTGTAGCCCATTGTAATCCAGCTAACCACACAGATGCAAACCCCCAAGGTTTGGAGATGAAAATGGAAGTGTAAGCGTTAAAATTACCAGGTAAAGTAGGGTATGTGACTGCCATTTCACCTGCTGCTTGAATCATAAAATAGGTGACGAATGACACTAAGATATATGCAATAACTAATGGAGCTGGACCAGCTCTAGCTAAACCTGATGCGTTAGCAACCAGTAAACCAGTACCAATACCAGTACCCAGGGACATCATGACCACATGACGTGATTTCATCTTCTTCTTTAAATGAGTCTCTGAGAATAAAGACTTGGTACCATCTTCCAAGTCATTAACAGCTTCCCCCTGTGGGCCTGTGGCTCTCTTAAATGAGTTGACAAATCTGTTTATTAGAGTAGCATTTGGATCATCAGTATCGTTTGTGTGTTGACTAGCATTGTCAAATGAGTTAAATCCATCCTTAACTACAAATTCTGGAGATTTTTCACCTTTAACAGAACCTATCTCCGAAGTCATAATTTTGTGGGGTTATGATGGTTAAATTAAAGTCAATAATGATTCCCATTGTAGAAAGTACAAGTTATATTGAAAAGGAATGCACCACAAAATAAAACATGTGGTGTTTGATTCAGTTTGCAAGATTTGCCCTCCCTCATCGACAAAATCTTGGCTAGAAAAAAAACTTCTTATTGGCCTTCCAAGAGGAAGAAAAGGCCGCACAACAAAATTTGACACTTTTTCACTTTTTTGTACGGCAAAAAAAAAGAAACCTCGGCCCATGATTTGGTTTCTTTTTTTCGAGTGGCACATTTTTTGCAAGATCCCCGTTTTTAGTGATACGTTTTCCTTTTTTGGCTCGTAAAAGGGGACCGTCTCGTTCCCGGTGATACGAAATGCGAGTGTGATAGCGCCATTGTTCTTGCTTGTTTGAAGGCAAATTAAACCACTGAGATTTCTCGTTTATTCTCCTCTCGAGAAAAATATGTAGAATTCTTTATTGTTGAGTTATTTAAAGAAGGGGAGTTGTGTCAAATTTTTTGGTGTGAAGTAGAGTGGAGAACCAAACAATAGTAGAGATCATGCCTGTGGAATTCCCTCCTTTGAAGAATGATTTGTTGTTAAGAACCTTGAAAGGTGAAACCGTGGAGAGACCGCCTTGTTGGATTATGCGTCAAGCTGGACGTTATTTGCCGGAGTACCATGTTGTGAAAGATGGGAAGAATTTCTTTGAGACTTGTCAAGATCCAGAGATTGCCTCTGAGTTGACTATCCAACCAATTAGAAGATATAAAGGTTTAATTGATGCTGCTATCATCTTCAGTGATATCTTAGTGATACCCCAAGCTTTAGGGATGCAAGTTGAGATGATTGATGGTCAGGGGCCTCATTTCCCTAACCCATTAAGAACTCCAGAAGATATTGAAACAGTGTTAGCTCATGATGTCAATGTCTTAGAGAGTTTAAAATGGGCTTTTGAATCAATCACTTTAACCAGAATGAAATTGGATGGTGAAGTACCATTATTTGGGTTCTGTGGCGGGCCATGGACCTTGCTTGTATATATGGTAGAAGGTGGTGGATCCAGATTGTTTAGATTTGCTAAACAATTGATTAATGAACATCCTGATTTATCTAAATTATTATTACAAAAGATAACGGATACAGCTGTGGAGTTTTTAGCACAACAAGTTTGTGCAGGTGCTCAAGTGTTACAAATTTTTGAAAGTTGGGGTGGTGAATTGTCATCTATGGATTTCAATGAATTCTCTTTACCTTACTTGAAGCAAATTACACAAAGATTACCTAAAAGACTCATTGAATTAGGTATTAAAGAACATATCCCAGTCATTGTATTTGCTAAGAATTCTTGGTATGCACTAGATAAGCTATGTGATGCAGGTTATGATGCTGTGTCATTAGATTGGTCTTGGGATCCCCAAGAAGCTACTAAAATAAATAATAACAGAGTCACTTTACAAGGTAATTTGGATCCAGGAATCATCTACGGTAGTAATGAAGTTATTACCAAGAAAGTGGAATATATGATTAATGCATTTGGTGGTGGTAAAAAACAATATATTGTCAATTTTGGTCATGGGACTCATCCATTTATGGACACTGAAAAGATTAAATTCTTCTTGGAAGAATGTCATAGAGTGGGTTCTCAATAATAATTAATATTAATATTATTTTAGCACGTTTACTGTAAATAGGCAAATATGTATATATACACACATATATATATAATTTCAGTCATATGAATCATCTATGTTTAGTTTGCCTTTTTTTTTTCAGTATTTTTCTTAATGCGGTTTAAAAATAAGTTGAAAAAGACAATAGATCATCACATATATCATCGAAGGAATATACAACCACCACAACATCTATCAATGTCGTCTGTACCGTTTAAGAAAAATGACCTATACGTTTATGATCTTTCTCAAGATCTGATAGATTCCTTTCAATTGATGAATTTTGACGCCACTTTACATGAAGTGGAATTGCCACCAGTAATAGATCAGAAACCAATTGAATTGACACCAGAACAAGTGGCTAACTTAAGGAAGAAACCCACTTCTGTACAATTACATTGTAATGTTTGTAACATAGATTTCCAAACTCAAACGGAACAAAGAGCTCATTATCAATCAGATCTACATCCATTCAATTTGAAGAGAAATGTCGTTGGGTTACCATCTGTCTCTCAAGAAGAATATGAAAAGACATTACAAAATATTAAGAATGACACTGAATCTGATATTGAAGAGACAAACGAATCGAATGATGATCAAGAGAAAGCAGAAGAAGAGGAAGAATCAAGTTCTGAAGAAGAAGAAGATGAATCATTTCTAACAAACAAAATGACTAATCTGAATGTGATTCCAGAAACAAATGATAATGATGAAGAGGATGAATCTGGAATCATCAGTCATTTAAACACCCAATCTCCACAAATATATTTCAAATCCAAATTGTTAGTAGAATCTAATAAAGATAAAGTGTTCGGGGTCTATAAATCATTATTCGACACAAAGGAAATTGATACTCCTCAAAGAGCCATCCACGATTGGAACACTACAGTGGATCAATCCACATCCATTTCTGCTCTGTTTATGGTTGGTGGTGGTCATTTTGCAGGTGCTATTGTATCTCATCAAAGGAAAAATGTAAAGGGTAATGCCAGAAAGCAAAATGAAAATTTCCAAGAGCAAGCAGTCAATATATTGGAACATAAGACATTCCATAGATACACTACAAGAAGAAAACAAGGTGGTTCTCAATCTGCTATGGATAATGCTAAGGGGAAGGCAAATTCTGCTGGTTCCACATTACGTAGATACAATGAAGCTGCATTGAAAACTGATGTACAAAATTTATTACAAGATTGGGAACCTTATTTAAACAGATGTGAAAATATTTTCATTAGAGCTCGTAGTGTCTATGATAAAAAGATTTTCTTCGAAAATACTGTTTTAAATAAAACTGATTTGAGAATTAAGAATTTCCCATTTACAACTGGGAGACCTACCGCTGGTGAATTAAAGAAAGCTTGGTGTGAATTAACATATTTGAAAATAACAAATAAACCTAAACCAATTGAAGTGAAGAAAGCTAAGAGTCCATCACCTTCCACTAAAAAGAAAGCCAGTCAACCAGTTGAAAAACCATTGACACCTGAGGAAAAGCACACTGATGAGGCGATACAATTATTGAAAAAGGGGAAGGCACCATTATTAATGGCATATTTACGTAAAAATAAATTAGATGTTAATTTTGAATTGAAACCAGAACACAAATATTCAACCACCCCAACTTTACTTCATTATGCATCACAACAAGGTTTAAAACAAATGACCACTATATTGTTATCCAATTTGAAATCTGATCCAACAATCAAAAATTCCTTTGGGAAAACTGCATGGGATTTGAACAAGAGTGTTCCTATCCAACAAGCATTCCAAATTGCAAGATATAATCTGGGAGAGGCATACACTAATTGGGAAGAATCTCATATCGGTGAACCATTGAGTAGAGAGCAAGTGGAACAAATTAATCAAAAGGAATTAGAACGTGAAAATAAAGAAAACGAATTGTTAATTCAAAAGGAATTAGCAGCTGCTAAGGAAAGACAACAGTTAGAGAAAGATGCTAAAAGAGGTCCAGGTCACAGATTGGATTCTAATCCCCAAGTTTCATTAGAACAAAGTATGACAGCTTTAACTGATGAGCAAAGAAGAAGATTCATGAGAGAACAACGTGCCAGAGCTGCTGAAGCCAGATTTGCTCAAAATAAGTAAATATCTTTATAGAAAACTTTAGTACATGTCTATATATGTCAATTCATTTTTTTCCCGTGCAAATTGGAGTATTGAAATATTATTATTATTATTATTATTATTATTAGGTACTTACAAATTACAGTATGTAGTATTATATTATTTATTATTAGGGGTTATTAGTTAATTAGTTTTTGCGTTAATATTATTAATAGGGATAAGTGAGAGATATCCTGTATATTGATTTTTTTCGTTTCATGATTAGAAGTTTAATTCTGTTCTGCGAGGAATGGTAGAGATTTGCAAATCAATTCCATCATCATATTCATTTGAAATTTTTTGCCATTGACCTTTATCGTAGTAATTATCTTTAATAGTGAACAAAGCTTTTGTATCGTCAATTTCCTCCACAATGTTAATAGTGTTCGATTTTTTATTACCTTTCTGTACACTAATTTCTTCAATTTCTTCATACATTAGAGCACGTACAGAAGAACCATTTGAAAAAATTGACGAGGAAGTACTAGATATACTGTCTTCACTTGGACTTCTTATTGTTTCACAATCAGTTATACTCTTCAAAGCTAGGTTATAATCTCTCACTAAAGAATCATCCAATATGACTGTACTTCTTTTCAATCTATTGACTTTCTTATTTTGAGTACTAATGTTTTGATACGATTGTGACCTCAATGGATGTGTGGAAGTGGTTGCTGGAGCGATGGTATTAGTGTGATTGGGTTTTTCCTCCACTATTCTATTTTCCTCCACTATTTTATTTTCCTCCACAATTTTATTTAATGAACTGGTATCTGGTATATTAGCGTCCAATGCTGTGAGGAACATTGACTGTCTTTTCCGCTTATCCGTAGTTCTCTTAGTAATATTCCTCAACATTGGTGGTGTTAAATTGTAGCGGTGTGGTAAAATAAGGAGTGTTATCTGATGTGATAACAATGTAAGTCATAATTTCTTGAAATATAAACTAAAAGGAAAATCCTTTTCTCCAGATTGAAAAATATTGTGACGCGTTCGGACGCGTAATGTTTCTCTTTCTGTTTATAGGGTCTAAAAAAATGAAAAATATTGAAATTTTTCACAATGTAAGATGACAAAATAAGAGACCACAAGAAAAGTTATGAATTGGGTATTGATCACTGTGATATTGTTGACAGTAGCGACCATATTGGTGGTGAGATTGATTGCCATCTTACCCTTTTGTCGATTGGATAATGACAAAGAAGATGATAATCAACTGATTAAGAAGGATCACAATGGTCCATTACAATTGTTTGTATTTTTAGGATCAGGTGGTCACACGGGTGAAATGCTTCGACTTTTACAAATATATCATGAATATTTGTTAAATGGTCAAAGTACATTGCATGTAGGTTACTCCGATGCACAATCTTTATTAAAATTACAAACATTTATTAAATCATCGTACAAATGTCAAGTGAAATTATATGAATTCAAGAAGGCCAGAGAAGTCAATGCGGGTCCCCTAGCCAGTATAATAAGCATAGTAACCACTTTATTAACATCTTTGAAACATATCATATTGATTAAATTTGCCATGTTAAATCGTCCACATTTAGTTTTATTAAATGGACCAGGGACATGTTGTATTATCACCACATGGTTTAAATTATTAGATTTATTCTTACTTTGTACATCATCTAATATTGTCTATGTGGAATCTATGGCAAGAATCAGTACATTAAGTTTAACTGGTAAGATCTTATATTGGTTAGCAGATGAATTTGTTGTCCAATGGGAAGATTTAAAATTGAAAGCACCTAGATCTAAATATTTTGGTATACTTGTATAATAATAATTCTTTATAATTTATTTTTATTTCGTTATGATTTGTTATTTATAATTATATATATCTTTAAAATCTTTATAAATAATTATCGTAAAGAGTTGACACAATAGAAGAGGGGATATAAAAAAATTGAAATAGTATTAATATTCAATTTTTTTAGTTTCTAGAGTTGATGATGTCAACAAATTCTGGCTTCAAGGAAGCACCACCGACTAAGAAACCATCGACATCGGCCTTGTCCTTGAAAGAACCAGCGTTAGCACCGTTAGCGGAACCACCGTATAAGATTCTAACTTCTTCAGCGGTCTTTTCACCCAACTTGGAAGCAATGAACTTTCTGATGGAAGCGTGGATGTCTTGAGCATCTTCAGCAGTAGCGGCCAAACCGGTACCAATAGCCCAGACTGGTTCGTAAGCAATAACGACGTTAGTCCAGTCCTTGACTTCAGCAATGACAGCAGTTAATTGTCTTTCAACAACTTCTAAAGTGATACCAGCCTTCTTTTCTTCTAAAGTTTCACCGATACATAAGATAACTGGGACACCGTTGTCTAAAGCGAACTTGGTCTTTTCAGCGACGATCTTGTCATCTTCACCGAAGTAAGTTCTTCTTTCAGAGTGACCTAAGACAACCCATTTGGCACCAACATCCTTGATTTGTTCAACGGAGTTTTCACCAGTGTAAGCACCAGAAGCCTTGGAGTAAGCGTTTTGGGCACCGACAGTAACTTGCTTCTTGGTAACCAAAGAAGAAGTGTAGTCTAAGTAGGTAGCTGGAGGACAGATAACAACTTCAACGTTTTCTGGGATAGAAGCGTTGTTTAATCTTTCAACAATTTCCTTGATAGAAGCTTTGGAACCGTTTAATTTGAAGTTACCACCGACGAAGAAAGTTCTGGCCATTTTTGAATTATATATATAATATACTGTTATATGTTACAAGAGACATTAAAAATTGTATGTGAAAGAAAGAAGAAAAACGTTCAAAGTCTTTAGTAGCATTTTATTTAAATACGGTATTGGTGGAGCAAAACATGTGCGGTAATTAACCACGACATCGACACACACTGGGTTACACAGTTTATGACCCGTAGTCAAAAATGGTACTACAATAGATGATGACATTCTGAAGAAACTTGAGACGGAATTTTGTGGAAGCCGCGGCGGGACCCACACACCGGCGACGTGGCCCCGTTTCTCGTGACGTGGGAAAATTAGACGCTGCCGGAATTTCCAGAAATTGCTTTTTTCTTTTGGTAGGGGTGACCCGGATTGCAGCACGTGTTCCGCACGTGTTTGTTACCCTGAACCTGTTGAGTGTGTTTCCGGGTAGCAAATTTCAGGGGTTCGCGTTTTCTCTCTCTCTCTCGCGCCCCCTTACTAGTACTTTCAGGGGTTCAAGGCTTGCCTTCTGCAGGCTCGCATCTGTCCCATTTGGGTAATGTAGTTCTTAACACGTACTGGTCGATACTCTCGTCCAGTTCCATCACGATCAGGCAGCCGTTGGGGACGTTGGTGAAGGACTCGAACTCCTCGTAGGTCCATCTGAACCACTTCATCAGGAACACACGGGCGTATATCCCGTGTGTGACCAAGACGATAACGTCCCTTAATTTCTTGGATTCCCTCTCTTCAAAATGTCTAAACATGGTCTCTTGGAAACTAGCAACTCTGTCGTACACATCAGCAGCACTTTCACCTTGTGGGAATCTGAAGAAGAAATGGCCATAGGCTGCACGTTTCTTCAGGACATCTTGCATACTACTCACTTCTTGATAATTACCAAAATCTTGCTCCCTAATACGGGGTTCATCTTTCACTCTGTAATGAACATATGATTTGGATGGATCCCCCCCAGATAAATCATGTGTAGTGTTATCATTCATATATTCACCACTTGTTTGATACCCACTGGGCCAAACAGCATATTTTTGTGTACCCGTGGGTTGATATGATCTATCTTCACAATTGATCATATTACTATTCAAAGAATTATATTCATCTAATACATTTAATACACCTTTTAAAGTCTCTCTAGTTCTTCTGTAAGGTGATGTGTAAAAGACAATATTTAAATCTTGTTCTTTATTTAAAGGTTCATAATTTTCTACAGGCAACCCCTGACAAACAGTTGAATCCCTAATTTCATATTTGTCAGCTAAATCATCAACAATACTATCATCTTGTAAATTTAACACTTTTAACAGTTGAACACCAGCGTTATGTGCTTGTTTCCAACCTTTTTCCGTCAAAGAAATTGATTGATTAGGGATGTATTCATTTACAGATTTATTTATGTTAGATTCACTTTCACCATGTCTTACCAAGATGATTAATCTTGGCTTTTGTCTTCTCTTTGGTGTACCTTCACTCATATTAACTCACTTAGTACTCTATAGTCCAATACACACACTTATTGGATTTGAAATTTCACTTAATTGACAATATTTCGAGCTCACCCATAAGTTATTTTGTGAAAAATTGGAAATTCGACATACGCGAAAAACTAAACAAAATTCCAAAAAATTATCACTTTTTTAAGTTTTAAACTTTTTCCTAAAGAACCCCCTGAGAAGGGGGGAATTTCTACATTGCATTTTAACAAATAGTGATGAAAGAAAAGTTAAATCCCTTTCACCCGATAAAAATATCTCCTAATATGCGAAAAACTGTGAAGAAATTGGTAGTTAATTGATAAAACGGTGTGAAACAACGCAGTGAAACTATTAATTACCAGGTTCTTTTCTACGTAGCCCCTTACCATATCCTTTTCTTTTTTTACTTGAATAGTCAAAGTTATTAAAATGTAACAGTTTAAGTTCTCATTACTTTTTTTTCGTTTCTTTTCAATTTACAAAGTGTGGCTGTCGATAGTTTTGTTTGCCTGTAATAATATCACTTGACATTTACTATTAGCATGGAAGAATTTGTCAGCTCTTTAATTAAGTGCAACTGTGCTTGACAGGCTCACTGTCAATAATCAAAAAACAAGAACAATTTGGTTCGACCGATAAAAATATTTTCAACCGAAATTTGCGATCGTACCTTGGAACGGGTCAAACAACGGAAAAGCGGAATTAATAAAAATTGAGTAATTTCCTAACCTGATTAACGGAAAAAATAATTAATTTCTTGGTATTATCAATTCTTGACGAACTCAGTAGGCTTTCAGCAAAAAAAACTTGTTTCAGTTCGTTAGTATCGACAACGCATTACTTACCACATAAATTACCGCATAAATTTAAGTTTAATAATAATAATAATTTTGAAATTGTGTATTTTAACTGCAGGTTAGAGGAACCTGGACAACTACAGGCAAGCTTACCTGTTGTTTAGAAAAGAATGTCAAATTTGGTAAAGTACACATGAGACGGAGCCGATTGGATTTCGGTTAGTAAAACCCGTGCAAACAAGCAAATGCGAGGGGGGCATGAATAAAAAAAATACTCAAAAACTAAATAATTGCGATACCGAAAAGAGTCATCTTTTTCCTTTTAAAGTTTTCTCAGTATTTCCACCGTATCTTGAAACAGTTTACTCTATTTTTTTCTAACTAGAATGGTAAACACTCGGTTCATCTTTCACAAGCGCCACCATTCCCGTTCGGCATTTTCGCAAGCTGTGGGAAAAAAGAAATTCTCTTTCCTGAAGCAGTTTCCTAGGAAATCTGTAAGATATGCGTTAGCTTGCCTGATGTTAAATCCCGCACTGTACTTTGGTTATCGTAAATCACTTTCCATATGCTTAGAAAGAATTGTACACAGCTTTTGGGGTGCGAAATTGTGGTTTGAGAAATTTCTTTGAAATGCGGAAAATCCTGGATTTGGCCAGTTTTCGCTTCTTCACAGAAACTTCCGCATATAGCCCCTAGATTCAGATGGCCGCATTTCGGTGTATCGGTTTTAATGTAATGTTATGGAATAGAATTGCACGGGTTATGATGAAATCTATTCTACGTACCCTGGAACCTGTAAAATGTAGGAGGATTGTACTGTGTGCGGGGCTTTATTGTTTGGTAATTTCATAATATCCGGCTCCCTAGGAGTTTAATAATAAGATTTTTCCAAAGGCTCTGTTTTATCAAATTTCTCCAGAGTTATTCATTGTTACTATTCTGGTTTCATAAGTTGGTTTGTTAATTTGAGTTATACGCAGGTTTTACAGTCCCTTGATAAAATTTTTAACATATCCTGATTAATCGGAACTCTTGTTACACTGTAAATTATCTTATTTACAGTAATGTATTTTTTAACTCGAGATCTGGTATATGCAAGACAAATATTTTTTGCTTGATTACTCTAGCCTATTCCCTAACTGGGAACAATACAGAAACTTTAAGTTCCTAAGAGATTTAGTAACGCAGTAAGAACAATAGCAGAAAATTACGGAAGGAATATTTGTATTTCTTTTTACACAAAGTCTATCAAGTCCGCCGAGTGTGCTTACTTCAAAACTTGTGAGAATTAGTTCTGGAAGTTTTCTCCAAAGTCGTATATATATATAGAGAGTTCCTAGTAGATCATTTCCTTTAATTGATAAACGTATTTCTTAGAAATATTTTTATTCCACAATACTCATCAACCAAGAAGACAAGTTTCCTTCGTTACTACCATAATACAAGAAAAGATTTCTTTCCTTATTATCCAATATACAAACAATCAGATTATATTATTACTACATTCTGACGTGACATAATGCCCACTTCACCAACTGATACAACTCGCTCATACTCTAGAGAATTTCTCAATTTAGCCAATGAATTCAACGAACCATTGAATGTAAATAGCATTGACATCAATGTTATGTTCCCTGCCTTTGACACTGCTAAAGAAGATGAACCATTACAATTAGATTTTTATCCTTCACTTAATGATATGGGATCTTTAAACAATGACTTTACTGTTAAGAATTCATCAGGTATGGATCTATCTACCACATCAAGCAATAAAGATATATCAGGTGCTACAGAATATTTCTCTAACCTTTATCGTCATTTCAGCTCTTTCCCATCTGCTACTAGTATAAGTTCACCTAGTGACGCTGAAATATCTCGTCATTCCTATGCATCTACATCACCAGACAATGTTCATTTCCCTGAATCAAACAAAAGTGTCTTAACAGATATGTTTGAAGGTTTTCCAAACAGACAACAATTTGCCAGTACATCTCCTGCAGAATCACAACACATTGAAGAACATTCAGAAATAATACGACCATCAGAGAGTGAATATTCTTCTAATACTTTCTCACCACTGTCTACTTCTCCTTGCTCTGATTCTTACTCAGATTCAAGTTCTTCTGATAAAATCACACCATCAAAAAATTACAGATACACAAAGAAAAGTAAACATTCTAGGAAAAATAGTCACAGTTGTAAGATTTGTGGTAAAGTTTTCCCAAGACCATCTTCTTTGAGTACTCATTTAAACACTCATACTGGTAGCAAGCCATTTGCCTGTCCTCTAAACACATGTGACAAAGTGTTCAATGCTAGATCGAACATGATTAGACACTACAAAACACATTTCAAGCTTTACTCAGGTGAATACGTTTTACCTAATGGTCAAATAACTACATCGAAACCAAGTTTGAAACAATTAACACTTGCGCCAGAATAATCCACTTAATAATCTGGCAGGAACACTATTGTAACTATATATTCATTAATTATACAATCATTATTTAATATTATAAAAATCTTTGCAAATATTTAACTCTCAATCAAAAACATGGGCAAATAATTTTTTATGATCTTGTGCGATTTGCACACAAGACCTCTCAGATTCAATTTCAAGAGAAAAAATTGGAACTGATACGGTATTTTTTGAAACAAAATAAACTTTCTACAGGATTTTCATGAAAAAATGCCTGGGCCAAATCATTTTAGACAGATGCAAAAAAATTATCACATTATTCAGTAATTATAAAAATATGTATATGTTTGTTGTGAATTCCTATTGGGAAAGCAAGGAAATGCAATGCAATTTCATCCTTCTTAAAACTAATGAAAACTTTTTGATTAAAATTGAAATTTTAGCTTACGAATGAGACAGTCAATGGCTTCAAAATTTAATGAATTTGAGGCAAAAGTGGAATGTTTATCAGAGAGAATATGTTCATCTAAAGAATCATATTTTACTCTACAATTCTCACAATATCCTGAATTTTTAACCACTGGTTTCTTAACAGTCTTAAGTTCTTTAGTTGACGAGTTAGTGGTTGTTGTAGTCGTATTAGTAATCGTTGTAGCAGTCTTTTTCACATTAGTGGCTGAGTCCAAACAATCAACGTTAATTTTATCATCGATAACCATTTTAGTAGCAACTACAGGCTCTAATGTAGTAGTTGAAGATGTACCAGTTGTTGTTTTCTTTATCCCAGTTCCCAGTTTCCTATCTACCACCAATCTGTTTAAAGTCTTGATGTTTTTATTCATTACACTAGCTCTTGTTGGACCAAGACCATTACCAAAAGAAGTGGCGACATCATTTGATTGATGCACACCACTAGCTTTAATATCGAAGGGAACTCTAGATTGCTTCTTCGTTGTCGAGTCACATAGATCGTCTGGGAAATCGTCTGTTTCTTGTCTTGTGAATGAAATTAATGCTGGATGTTTTACAGTTGTTGGTTCCTTCCAATTGGATGAAACACTTTGCTTTGAAGTGAAACTGTTATTATTGTTGTTAACAGACGTCACAGATGCAGTGTTATGATGTGGTTGTTCTATATATTTAGTGGGTCTATTCATTGGAATTTTTGCTGGTTTAACAACATTGTTGTTCTGTTGTTCACTTTCGTTATCAATATTATTATTATTATTTTGTTCTCTCTGATGATTAGAACACCATTGTTCATATTTATCCTTGGAATCAGAACATATGTGTGGTATAATCATCATCTCATAATTAATATCATCTCTTGGTTGAGCATGATATTGATACCATTTACGTAATTTCAAAGCGTAAGATTTATTTATTTTGTCGCGAGAGTAACGTTTCACAATTCTCTTGGAAGAATTTTCATCACAAAATCTATCACCAACGAAGGGACATCTACCAAATGTACCAATCTTTAAAGTTGGATAAGGTAAATTATTTTCATCAGCTAATTCTTGTGGTTTCCATTCTAAAGTGATAATGGGGGCCCAAGTTTGCCACAGATCATACATATAAACGTGTGGATATTTGAAATAATGAATGTCATCTCTCTTGGTCCTTGGATCTCTATCTGTGGGACCATACAATTTTTCATTCTGTAAAAGATTAGACAAACTGGGGGACTCTAGCACAGGAACCTTTGTATTTAACAAAGAATTACAATCCACATCCAAATTAGTTAAGAATCTGAATGCCTTATCGTACCCCCAGACTTTCATAAAGTTTTTCTTACCTCTAGCCAAAATGTCAGCATCATTAAGTAGATGAATATTATCAGTACGTCTTGTAGTAATTACAATAGTAACACTTGTATCGAAAAATTTGGTAATTTGTGCCCCCAGGGATAAAAACCCACGTCTTAACAATTCTCTTTTCTTGTCTAAACCTTTCTTAGCCTTAGCTGTATCTACATTCTCTTCAGTGGTGTCAAAATAAATACGTGAATCACGTCTCATTATTCTTTTCCAATTATTTTGCCATTCCAATAAATCTTTCGGGGTCACTTTCGCCTCATTATTGTTATTATTACTATTGTTATCCACAACGATATTAGACTTGGATACCAGCACAGCACCTTCAATGGATCTTGTTCTTTCCGGTTTAGGTTTCTTCTTCAATTCCTCCGTTTCCAATCTCTCCAGCGATCTTTTTTTAATGGTAGATATTGACATCTTCAAATTAGCATCAGTTTCCTTCAAGGGTGACCTGTTCACGCTCTTCATGGGGGACGCCATAGCAGTGATGATCTATAATTTGCACTGTAAATTCAGCTCTGTTTTCTTTATTTGAATATTTCTATGTTTGATTTGGCGTTTCTTCGAAGCGAAAAAAAACGGGAATCGCCAATTCTCAATCCAAATTTACCCGGGAACTCACGTCAAACGTGTTACCATAAAGGGTAAGTCTGTGGGTATCAATGGTATGGTAGTTGGTAAGAACATTATTGGTTACTATATATATGTGTATGTATAATATGAGGAAATGTTACTAAAGGGATATATATTGAGAGGAAATAAAAAAAATATTATATATGCAAATATGCCAGGTTATGATGTCTTATGATATGTGTGTGTATGTTAATGTAATGTACAATTCTTTTGTAAGTTTTATTTGTTGTCCATTCTCTCCAGTTCTTCTACATCTTCACTTTCATCTTCTGGTTGTTTCCTATCCATGACGGAATCGTTATCCATACTATCTTCATCCTCGTCATCATCATCGTCTTCGAAAATTAGCATTTCATCATCTTCATCGCCATCATCTCCAAATGCGCCTTGATAATTGTACACGTCCTCCACGTCTCTATCTTCATCATCGTCAGCATCACTGTCATACCAGAAATTTTCTGATATGTTATTGTTAGCTTTATTAATATGATCTTGTAATTTTTGTTCTTCAGTTCTTCTTGCCGATGATGAAATGTATGCAGATTCCTCTGTAGGCATTTCAAAACCTGCAGGAATATCCTGTTTGGATCTTTCCACTTCCATCTTAACACGTTGCTTGTATTGTTCTGGGTTCTTTCTGTAATCCACAGCAGCATCCACATTAGCTGGGGATGAAATGTTTGGATCTTCGAGAAGTGACACGATAGAGATCAACACTGACTCAACAGTTTGCACTGGTGACCAAGTTTCCGCATCCGGTTCATCGGTCATAGGATCACCACTTTGATGAAGGATAGAGATACATAATCTCCCATCCCTGTACACATTTGGATGATAAATGGCCGGAGTGAATCTAAATTGTGGTGGTGAGAAGGGGAACTCCTCAGGGAATCTCATTTGTGCTTTGAAATACCCACCGTGGTACATGGAATCCTCATTCAACACCATGACACCGATATTCCAAACGAAAATGTTGGAATCGTCCTCCAATTCAATATTGAAAGATGGGATAGCTTTCTTCGGGTCAGTTAGTTCCCTGTATTGTCGTAATAATAGACTAGCAGCTGTACTTTTACGTGAACTCATAGTAATGTTAGTGTAGTTTGAATAATATGTGTTTGATATACTTTTCTGTTTGATTTGGAAGAAAATGTGGTTAAAATTTTCTGGTTTGTTATTTTTTTCCTTTTCGTTATATAAAAGGTCGGGGATAAGAAAAGTCGAGAAATATATTAGTAATAAAGATAGATGATAGTGTGTGTCATATTTATATATGATGGTGTTGTAGCTATATAGGAGACGTAGAGATATTGATAGGGAGCGGGTGAGAATGTGTAGCCGTGTGGCAACAGCCTGTAGACAACCGGCAGAGCCACATTCCCCGCTTTACACAGAAATCTTTGTAGTCGGGAGGGGAAAAGTGGGTGAAATTTCACGGGGTGCTTTGATAGTGATCGTCGGCGGGGAAATGACATTGTATTCTTAGAACATTGTGTTGCAACACTGATCCGTCCGGGTGTCGTATGGGATCACAGGTAATGTGAAAGGTACGACAACTTGGTTATCTACGTTGATGTCATGGTCTTGGCCATATATCAGATCAGTGAAACTGTAACATTTCAAAGGTGACTTGGCGTTGGTTAACAAGACTCCGACTTCATAATTGTTGGGAGTGTGACCAAGCCCCCAAGCTGTAAAACTTAAATTTGCTGATGTGTAACAACACCATTTCAAATCATGCATCAATGAATCTTTGAAACTTAAGTAAAATTTGGAATGTGCCGGTGTAGTCCTACGTTCACGAGATACCAACGAGGTGTCCTGCTTATACAAAACTTTCAACTCATATCTTAACGTTATATAGTGTTCTGGACATTTTAAACAATTAAAATGAAACCAATTTTCGTCAATCTCCTTACATGGTGAATTCTTTACCTCTTGTTTTGTTGGGAAGATAATGTATACGTTAATGTGATACATGGCATAAAAACATTTTAACTTGGACGTTTTACATTTTGAATTTATTTTAAAAGAACGTAATTCTTCTATAAGATTATTAACATTATTATCTTCACTCCCCACTAAATGTAGAACCATATAATGTGTGAAAACGTTCTGATTTTCAGTGATCCAATGTGGTCTTCCTATGGATGACGTTTGACATAAGATATGTTTGGGACCCGGTTCTTTATCATCGTGAAAATTAGGATTTTCTTGTTTGACGTGCTTCAATGCCTGTAATAAGTTAAACAACCCACTAGTTCTATCTGGTGTGGAAAAAATAAAGTAAACACCATCAAATGGTGTAAAATCCATGTATTTGAAATCACCTAAAAGACTATAGATCTCTTGTCTATCATAAGATTTCAAATATAATTTTAATTGCAAGTGGAAATTAAACGTAGGCGGTTCCCAATATCTTGTAGCCTTCTGATATAAGATGGGGCTACACCAACAAACTTGTTGTAGCAAATGTGCCTCATTGTAAGTAAAATTACAAGATGGTATGAAAAACCGTATTGTGTTGTCTTTGTAGTAGTTGATAATTAATTTAGTGTGGTGACAACCATATGTCATCGAGGGCATTTCAACGAAATGACACTTGCGCAACAATTCTTTAAACTTCTCTGTTCTCAAAGGTTCGAACTTGTTCTTGGGTCCAATCATCATTACTTTGTCGACGTGCGGGTTTATCTTGGACAGTATAAACTCCAAATCAAAATGGAAACTGAACAAGACCGTCTTGCGCAGATTTCCATTGCGGAGGATTTGCTCCAGTGTAATGAAATGCCGCGAGTGCCTTGTCGTACACGTCTTACACGTCGGACCTGAACAATTTGAAACAGTGATTGTTCGCCCTGGGCTCGTCGATGGTCAAACCAAGAAACTCGTTGACGACGCCCTCCATTAGTGATTACAAGACTGCAAGACCGCAAGACTACATGGCTGCACCGCACCTTAAATACAGACTACTTCCAGCACACTACCTTAAAACGACAGCGACAGCGACACAATATGTATATACTAACCGCCCCGGACACTACGCACCCCGGACACGACCCCCCCCAAACTTCCCGGACACGACCCCACCCGAAACACATCCCGGACAGAACACCCCCCCGGACACGACCCACCCCCCCACGGCCCAGCCACCGCCATTTCCCGATCGGGACACGCCTCGCCCAAAACGGAAACGTCACCCGCCCGCACCGCACAAAAAAGCAACAACAAAAAACCCGCGCCCGATTCGGCAACTCCCAGATCGGTGCTGCTCTATTTATATATATATCTGCTGTCTGAGTTCCCTCGAGAGAAAAGTGAAAAGTTTTTCTCTCCCGGACTACAGACCACACCACCCCAACACACACAACTATGCAATACAAGCTTGTCCTGGCCAACGTCTTGGCCGCATCCACCGTCGCTTTGGCTGCCACTTCTTCGACTTCTACCAAGTCTGCCTCTCCATGTTCTATCGCTTCTGACGCCACCGCTACCGCTCAAACTGATTTGGACAAATATGCCGGTTGTGAAACTATCACTGGTGACTTAACCATCTCTGGTGATTTGGGTTCTGCTGCTTTGGCTAACGTGCAAAAGATTGACGGTGATTTGACCATCAACAACGCTACTCAATTAGTTAACTTCGCCGCTGACTCTGTCACTGAAATTACTGGTGATTTGACTTTGAAAGGTTTAACCATCTTAGACAGTGCCTCTTTCGGTTCTTTGGAAAAGGTCAAGGGTATCACTTTGGTCACTTTACCAGCTATCTCCACTTTCAACTCCAAGTTGGACTCTGCTGACTCTATTTACATCTCTGATACTACTTTGGAATCCATTGAAGGTTTCTCCGTCTTATCTGAAGTTAACGAATTTAACATTAACAACAACAGATATTTGACCTCCATTGAATCCTCTTTGGAAACTGTCTCTGATGCTTTATCTTTCCAATTCAACGGTGACAACGCTACCATTGTCTTAGATTCTTTAATCTGGGCTAACAACATCACTTTATCCGATGTCTCTTCCGCTTCTTTCAAATCTTTACAAGCCGTTAACGCTTCTTTGGGTTTCTTAAACAACTCTTTGTCCTCTATCGAATTAAACAATTTGACTAGTGTCGGTCAAACTTTCACCATCACTTACAATGACGAATTAAACGATTTGGAATTCAACAAATTGACTAAGATCGGTGGTGGGTTAGTCGTTGCTAACAACACTGCTTTAAGAACTATTGATGCCTTCTCTCACGTGCAAACCATTAACGGTGATTTGAACATTGTTGGTCGTTTCAACTCTTTGGAATTAGACTCTTTGAAATCTGTTAGAGGTAGAGCTGACATTGAAACTACTGCTACTAACTTCTCTTGTGACCCATTCAAGAAATTACACAACAGTGGTGTCATTCAAGGTGAAGATTTCTTATGTAAGACTGGTAAGGTTTCCACTTCTTCTAAGGCTACCACCGTGTCCTCTGCTACTAAGGGTCACTCTTCTGCCACTGATGGTGCTTCCACCACTGATGACTCTTCTTCCACCGCTTCTTCTTCTTCCAAGTCTAAGGGTGCTGCCGTCGCTAACGTCATCCCAGGTTCTTCTTTCTTAGGTGCCTTAGCTGCCGTCGCTGCTGCATTATTATAAGTTTTATAATATTATAACGTATCATCATTATCATCATCAACATTAACTAACTTTCTTTAACCTTTTTTCTTTGTTCTAAAAAGTAAAATTTCAACATTATTATATTTGGAATTTTTCTTTACCTTATTTGTATAAATATATTAATATATAATTATAAAATGTTATAAAAAAACACAATATTTGCTATTTTAATTGGATTTAGGTGGATCATTATTCCTAAAGTAATTGATCACTACATTGTAAATCACTATACCAACCAATATTAATTTCCAATTCTCTTGTAAGAAAGATTTTTCACCATTTTTATCCTCATCTTCTTCATCCACTGTGACACTCTTGGCATCTTTCTTCTTATCAGCATATGTCTTGGTCACTTTTTGTAACTTGATTGTACCAGGTAATGGACCCTCTTCAGGTGCTCTAACACGTCCAATAATACCTTGTCCCAATGCATCGTAAACACTGGAATTATACACTAATGAAAATTTATCACCATCTAAAATCAATTCATATGATAGGGGTAGACTTAATTCAATGAATGAAATACATTTCATATCGTTTAACCCAACACAATACTGTTTACCATCTTCCAATGAGGTAATATCGTAATCACCATGGTCTAATCGAGTCAAATTACCATTTTCCTCGTGTTCAAATGAGGCAATGGTAACCTTATCACTAGGTTGTAAAACGTCTTGCAAGTATAATGACAGTTGTGTACTCGTAACACATTGTGCAATCAGCGTTAATAACGCCAGCAATTCTAGTTTCATCTGTGAGTGTGTGTTTGTTAACTTTACCTTCCTTCTTAATTGGGACTAACCATTTTTTCCAATATTTAATAATGTTTTTTCGATATTATATAACCTTAACACGTCATAAAACATACAACCAACCAATTACACACACATGTTACTGCTCATACTCTGTTTGCAATGTGTGAATGCATTGTTGTACCCGATAGATGATCCAATCTCTTCAGATAAGTTCAATATCAACTACTTAGATGCTAAACATTGGGATCAATTAGATACTAATAACGGGTCCATATTAAAATTTGGTCGAGACACTAAATGTTACATCCCTAATGAGAACAAATTGTCTAAATGGCAAACACTTTCACAAAATTCTACAGCATGGGAGTTGTGGCTTAATGAAACTTTAAACGAAAGTATAGACGTATTGGAAAGGAATTTAAAGGATAGATGTGTATTATTCCAAGGTGGGTTTTGGAGATATCAATACTGTTATGGTAAAGATTTTATACAATTCCATGATTCACTAGGTTCAGATTCAATGAAAAATTTATTGGGTGTATCAAGACCAGAATTATCACAACGTGAATTTAGACTACTGTACAACGATATGGGATATTATATAAGTGAAATATTAGATTTGGGTGACACTTGTGATATGACGGGCCAAGGTAGAACCGTGGAGATTCAATACGTCAGTGGTGTCAATAATAATGACGTACCTCAATTACATTGGATTGATGAAATAAGAACTTGTCAATATGTGGCTGAAATTGAAGTACCTGGATTGTATCAATTAGAATTATTTGCAAAGAATCAAGATAAAATGTCTGCCACACAAATTTCTTGCGTGAGATTCAATCAATCCACAACAACACCTGATGTATTGGATTTGATTGCAGATTATGAAACAACATTTATTGGGTACGGTACATATTTTTTAAAATCCATTCAAGATGAAAAATCCACTAAATTATTATACAGAGGTGAATTAGGTGATGATTTTAATAGTCCCAAGGGTGAATTATTTAGAAAAATGAGTGGTGCAGTAAATAAATTAATTTCCATGCATTTATTACAAGCACCAGATAGATCAATAATTGAACCTGAGGATACATTCCAATGGATATCTCCAGTGATTGATATTCATGGTAATACTTTATTTGCACTACATTTATTGATGTTGGGAGAAGGTAGAGGTGAATTACATTTGAAAAGTAGTGATATCTTGAATGGTACTACCACTAGTAGTTTCCAATCTTTCCATAAGAGTGAAGATTATATTGAAAGGCCAATACCTAATAATTTTAAACAATTTGATCCATCAAAAGTGTCCATGGAAAAAGTAGCAGCTCCCTTAGATCCTAATGGTAAAATGGAATTGGAATTAAATTATGATGGAGTCGCTCAAACAATTTTGTTTGACACTGTTGATGAAAATGGCAATGCTGTACATTTAACTGAAGATGAAAGAGATGAAATCTTGAAACATTTATTGGGCGATGATACATTAGAAGATTTAGTGAGACAAATGGGTACTATGGAACAAGGTGAACAAAAGGTAATCTTTGTACCATTTGACTCGTTAGATAACGAGAGGATCTTTAACGAAGACAAAGAAATTAGGGAAGATTTTACAGTTAGTGATGATACTAATGAGGAAGAAGATGTAAACAAAGAGATTTTACCAGACATTGAAGAGAATGTTCCTATTGTTGACGATGCCAAGATCGAGAATGTTTCTGTAAACGAAGATCAATTAAAAAATACTGATGAAACAGAAGAAGAAGAAGTCTTACAAGACATGGAAGAGAAGGTCTCTGTAAATGAAGATGAATTAAAAAATATTGATGAAGCAGAAGAAGAAAATTTACAAGACACGGAGGAGACCTCTATTGTTGAAATGGAGGATGCATCAACAAATGGAAATGAGTTAGAGCATGTAAAAGAAGAAATTTTACAAGACAATGAGGATGAAGATTCCATCGTTGAAGATGTTCAAGTTGAAAATATTCCTTTAAACGAAGATAACCTATCAGATAATAATGAAGTAGAACAAGTAAATGAGGATGTTTTACCAGAGGATAAAACTTCAACAGTAGATGATACAGAAGTAGAAAATACTCTTGTAGATAAAATAGAACATGAAAATTTGGATGATAGAGTAGAGTCCACAGATACAGAGGAAACGGAATTGGAACATGTAGAATCTTCAACTTCTGTAGAACAAAATCATATCGCTAATGAAGAAGTTTCAACTGTTAAAGAGCAAGAAGTACATTCAAATATCGAAGAACAGTCAGATATTGAAGAACATCCAGATATAATACCAACATCTGTTGTAGAGTCTACTATTGACGATCAATATTCAACCACAGCAGCTACAATTGAAATTACTGAGTCAACATATATTATCGAAGACCATGAACATATTCCAGAGAAGGTTAATGAAAATGAGAATATAGTACATGATGAATTATGAGCCACTCTCTTATATGAACCAGTTTTGCTAAACGATATTAGTTAAACTATTTTAATATAAATATATTTATGTTTTAAGTTAAGTAACTTCTATCTAATAAATGTAATATACATTAAACAGTAAATTATTTTTTTATATCCAACCTTTCTATGGTACAAGAATTTACACACAACATTAATTATCGAACGTACGATTTCTTACTTTTAAAATTTAGATACAATACAGATATAAATGAATGAAATATATGGAAGTTTTTATATTAGCCATGAAGTGAAAATTAAATTTATTTCTTAGATTTCTTAGATTTCTTTTCTTCACCATCATCATCAGCCTTTCTCTTCTTTTCTTTCTTCTCCTTCTTTTCCTTCTTTTCTTTCTTTTCCTTCTTTTCCTTCTTCTCCTTCTTTTCTTTCTTTTCCTTCTTTTCTTCCTTGACTTCTTCTTCTTCTTCCTTCTTAGATTCAACTTCCTTGATTAATGGAGTTTCAGTTTCAGTAGAAGCAGCTGGAGTTTCACCTTCTGGGGCTTTGTCAACTGGAACATAAGATTTCTTCCAATCTTCTGGGGTATTTTCATTGACACGACCGAACTTGTCTAATTTACCATCAGCCTTCATTTGCTTCTTCTTTTGAGCAACTGGACCCAACCCCCATCTTCTTGGGTATAAATCTCTTTCCATGATACATCTCTTGACAGTAGCGACAACACCGTGGTCACAAGTAGCCAAATCGACAGTAGACATTTGAGCGACAGCAGTGGCAATAGCTTCACCCTTAGTGGTGATTAAGACAACTTCATCGTATAATTCAATACCTTCTTCATAACGTAGAAGACCTGGAATCATCAATTTAGCACCGTAACAGACGGCATTAACAGCAGAGTCCTTGACGACAATTCTCTTGTAACCGACTAATAAAGTTTCTAATGGAGAAATAATTTTTCTTAAGTATGATTCATCTCTAGTGTTATCGTAAACCCATTGAGCATCCATAACATCATGTAAAGTGACCAAGTTATCGTTTTCACCTAAGGCACCAGATCTCACACGACGAAGTTCTTGCATGTGACCACCGACACCTAACAACATACCTAAATGAACACATAATGTACGCATATAAGTACCAGCTTCACAAGAAGCCCAGAAAACACCTAAGTTTCTCTTGTTGTCGAATTCAATCAAGTTAGAATCGTAAATGGTTCTCACTCTTAATTGACGCTTAACAGCAGAGATTAAAGGTGGTCTTTGGAAAAGAGCACCAGTTAAAGTTTCCAAGGAACGACCTAAATCTTTTTCATCCTTCAAGGCATCGTGTAATCTGACGATACACACGTACTCCTTACCGGCACCTTGTTGAGATTTAACCAATCTGGTGGCTCTGTCAATACAGACAATCAAACAACCAGTAACCTTTGGATCTAAAGTACCAGAGTGACCAGTCTTTTCACAACGTAAGATACGTTTGATCCAGGCGACAACTTCATGGGAAGATGGGTTGGATGGTTTATCCAAGTTAATAACACCTGAACTGATGTAAGATTTCAAATCTCTCTTCAATGGGGATGCACCAGCTGGGATTGGTGTGTAGTGACCACTTCTGACTAACAACTTGTCGTAGTTCTTCAAAAGTAATGGCCATTCAGAAGTGTTGGCACTGGCACCGGCATCTTCTGGCTTGATAATATAATCCTTAGACATGTTTGAGCTTGATCTATCTATGGTGTAGTCCTGTGATGGATACTACTAATTGGAAGGTTTTTTTTTCACTCTAAATAATAAGATGCTCATCGAAATGAAAAATTTTCATCATTTTCTCAGCCGCCGGGTAAAAAAAATAAAGTGTCAGGAAATAATAATAATAATAGTAAATATACACTTAGCGATGATACATTTGGATACATATATATATTGATACATCTGTTTATGCACAGCGGTAAGTGTTTTCAATGGTCCCAGTGAGCGATCAGTCTCTTTTCCACTGCAGTGATAAATTCTTCAGTGGTGACGTAAGAGCTTCTGTCAGTCTTACCCAGGACTAGGGCTAAATCTTTGGTCATGATGCCATCCTCTTGTACCGTGTCCACAGTGGCCTTCTCTAGGGCTTCACCGAATTTGACTACATCGGGTGTGCCGTCCACTTTACCTCTTTGTATGATACCTCTAGTCCAAGCGAAAATGGACGCAATAGAGTTTGTAGAAGTTTCTTTACCTTGTTGATGTTGTCTGTAATGCCTAGTCACGGTCCCATGAGCAGCTTCACTTTCAAAAGTCTTACCATCTGGTGTGATTAACACTGAGGTCATCAAACCTAGGGACCCAAACCCTTGAGCTACAATATCAGATTGTACATCACCATCATAATTCTTCATAGCAATGATATAGCCACCTTTAGATTTCAACATTTGTGCCACCATATCATCAATTAAACGATGTTCATACCAAATACCTAATTCTTCAAATTTGGTCTTATAACATTTGGCATACATACCTTCAAAGATATCTTTAAACATACCATCATATTTTTTCAAGATAGTGTTCTTAGTGGTAGAATACAAGGGCATCTTTCTTGCAAGGGCCAATTCAAATGATGATTTAGCAAAACCTTCAATGGATTCCTTAGTGTTATACATCACTAGGGCCACACCACCATCTTCTGGGTAATGAAACACGTTCAAAGTCAATTTTTCATCTGCCTCATTATCTGGTTGAAACACTAGTTTCAAAGTACCACCTGAGGGGATCACAGTGTCAGTGGCCTTGTATTGGTCACCAAACGCATGTCTACCAATAATAATTGGTTCTTCCCAATTTGGTACCAATCTGGGGATACTGGGGATTAAAATTGGTTCTCTGAACACTGTCCCCCCCAAGATATTTCTAATGGTACCATTTGGTGATTTCCACATCTTGTGTAATTTAAATTCCTCCACACGAGCTTCATCTGGAGTAATAGTAGCACATTTCACTGCGACACCATATTTCAAAGTGGCCACGGCAGAATCTGTAGTCACTTGATCCTCCGTCTCATCACGGTACTGGATGGACAAATCAAAATATTTCAAATCCACATCCAAGAAGGGCAAGATCAATTTGTTCTTAATCAAATGCCAAATGATCCTGGTTTGTTCGTCACCGTCCATCTCCACGATGGGGTTCAATACTTTAACTTTCTGTGCCATATCTGTCGTCACTCTCTTGTTGGCGGTAATCCAAGTGCACAGGACACACACATGGGTACCTTTTAACTCTTATTAGCGGTTATTTATATACTAATTGGAGTCAATTGCCGATTTGGTTAATGGCGCGCAGCGCCTTTTATTGGCTCGGACTAATGGAGATATATTTATTATATATTAATAAAAGACGTTGTCATGACAACAATGGTGTGTATTTTGCTTAAAAAAGATATATAGATCTAGAAGAACCCGTTCTTGAATTTGGGTGGGATGTTCAACAAGTTGATACGAGACTCAAGTTCATCGTCTGTGATCACAGTGGAACGAGAGGCACCTCTTTGAATTTTTTCTTCATGTTCAATTTCATGTTCGTGATGTAACAGTTCATGTTCCACATCTTCCTTATGCACATTCTTCACATCTGGATCACTGTCCTTGTGGTATTTGTTCCAATGGTGAATTTCATATTCTAATTCGAAATCAGAATGATGACCCACACCAACACCTAGATCAGGAAACTTGTTCCCACGTTTGGCGAAATCGATATATTCTGATTTCCAAATCTTGGAATCGTCATCCACATCTAGCAATCTCATAATGAAATTCACTACACGTGTACTCATTTCTTCATCTACCACTTCACTTTCATCGTGTGCTCCCATACCATCCCCTTTACCGACAACTTCGTTTCTATTCAACCCGTAAAGGGACATCACATCACTGGCATCCCAGTAACCTTTCTTCTTCACATCGTGCATGGCAAAGAATTGTTCTGGAGTGTATGAATCAAGTTGATGCTCGTGGGCCATATGCCATTCTTCCCAACTAGTTCCCTCAGGTGGTTTTTCACTGTCCACATTGATTCTAGCGTCGTGGATCACATCTGCGTTTTGAAGTGAAGTGGAATGAACAGCACCAATTAACAAACTGGTAGTGATAAGTTTTGATAACTTCATATTGGCTTGTAGATTTGTACTTTTGATCTACCGTTTCTATAATTAAACTTCCATAAAATCATTTAAACCATATTTTTTTTTCAGTGTTTATTTTTCATTCCGTGTGGAGTGATTACTATATAGAGATAAATAATAGAACGTTTATTAAGTAAAGCAAATATTATGATATATTAGAAAAGATAATCAAATAATTTGAATCTATAGAGTAACAATACAAAAGTATACAGTGCGTAATAAATTAATAACCATTAATGATAAAAGGATAAATGAAAAGAAAGCTCTTAAATTTAAAATTCTTCATCAGAGGAAACGTAAGCATCACCTAATTCCTTCTTCTTCTTCATTCTTTCCTTCTTCTTCTTTCTCAATTCCGCAGAAGATAACTTCTTCTTCTTCTTACCACCGGAAACCTTGTTACCCATGGCATCGAATTTGTCTTCTTCATCATCCTTCTTTTCAATTCTTGGACCAGCACCTTGACCGGTAACCCAGTTATGACCAGATGGAGTCATGACACCGTCATTGACGGCCCAAACTTCTTCAGTCAAGTTCTTGGTAAATTCAGCAGAATGGGTAATGATAATAACACCACCTTCGAAAGCCTTCAAAGCCTTAGACAAAGCACCTAAGGAATCTCTATCCAAATAATTGGTTGGTTCATCCAACACAATTAAATGAGGTCTTTGCCACGAACAAGCAGCTAAGACCAATTTAACCTTTTGACCACCGGATAAACCTCTAATTCTGGAATGGGAAACTAATTCAGCATCCAAACCCAACATAGAACAATGTTCTTCGATTTCTCTTCTGGTTAATGGACGGAATTGACCAGAAGCTAAAGCTTCCTTCATATCAACTTCAGCAACCATCTTGGAATGAGATTCAATCAATTCACCTCTTGGTAACCAAGCGTTGTCAACAGACATCATTGGAACCCATCTTTCAGATTTCATACCAATGTTTTCACCTAAGTAGAAAGAACATTCGTATTCGTAGGTGTTCTTGAACTTACGTCTAGCAGTAATTTCTTGAATTCTTCTTGGGGTACCATCGATCTTGAAAATCTTGTTCATAGCTTCTTCATCATTTTCGTTGATTTGTCTGTTAGCTCTGTCCATAGTTTCTCTATCTTCACCAGTTTGGAATCTCCATTGGATATATTCGGATGGAGTCTTATCCAAATGAGATTCAATATGAGCGAAAGCATGTTGCTTAATGTAAGCAATTCTACAATTTTCGTGAGTGTAAACTTCACCTTCAGTTGGTAATAATTCACCAGTCAAAACGTTAATCAAAGTAGATTTACCAGCACCATTTGGACCAATAACAGCAATTCTTGAAGACAAAGAACATTGGAAGTTAATGTCTCTAATTTGTGGCTTAGAAGTACCTGGGTATTGGAACATCATGTCAGAAACCTTAACAATAGCCTTTTGCTTGGTCTTAACACCTTCTAAGTAACCTGGTTCTGGGAATCTGAATTCCAAGTCAGAGGCACCTAATTCGTAGTAAGATTTAGCAGATGGGACTCTCTTAACTAATTCAGATAAGTTACCCTTGTACTTTCTCAACTTCAAACCTTCGTAATGGATAATGTATTGACAGATCTTGTCTAAGAAACCAGAGTCATGGGAGACGGTAATGGAGGTAATACCAGAAGTGTTCAAGAAATTGACTAACCAAGCGACGTTAACAGTATCCAAATGGTTAGTTGGTTCATCCAACAATAAGATATCAGCGTTCTTCAACACGGCTCTAGCTAAAGCCAACTTCATCTTCCAACCACCAGATAAGGAGGCAATTGGCATAGCAATCATTTCATCGGAGAAACCGAATTCCTTTAATTTGTCAACAATGACTTCACGGGTACCGACATCACCTTCGAAAACGAAGTCAACGACGGAAGTGTCAGCCTTAGTACCATCAATGTCGTGTTCGACGTAGACAGTTCTACATTCTTCTTGAGTTGGGAAACCGTCAACTTGACCGTTGGCGATAGCTCTCATCAAAGTAGATTTACCAGCACCGTTTGGACCACATAAACCGTATCTTCTACCTCTCTTCAATCTTAATTGAGTCTTGTTCAATAAGATCTTAGCACCGTAAGCCAAAGAGAATTCACAGTTACATAAATCTTCACCTTCATCTTCTTCATCATCGAAAGATGGACCAACTGGGATGTTGTCAACGGCTTGCTTTCTGTATTCATCCAAGACATCCTTAGCAGTTCTTTCGTGCATGAAGATGGTCATGTATGGAGTAATTTGGTTGAACCAAGTGGTTTGATCGATGACTCTTTCGTCAATCAAATCAGCGGCCATAGCAGCAATGTAAGAAACAACAATTTCGAATCTTTCAGCAACCTTTTCTTCAGCCAATAATTTCTTCAATAAAGCCAAAGTGGTAGAAACGTCACCAGCGTGAGAAACTTCTGGTAAAGTGTCGTTTTCACCAACGTCACCGACTCTTCTCAAAGTCTTCAAAGCTCTTTGAGTAACTTCACGAGCTTCTGGATCAGCAATGGTAGCGAAGTTGTTAACCAAACCTGGTAATAACTTACCCAAGAAAGGAGCAACAACTTGTGGGTCTTCGACCAACTTACACATGTTGTCAATAATGACAGCAGCCTTACGCTTGATAGAAGTTTCTCTTTCAGCTAAACCTCTAGATAACAATGGAACCATAATGGACAAAGTAGCTGGAGTAACTTCAGCAACGAAAGTGGTAGCACCTAACAAGTGAACGGTTTCTGGGACCAATTTTGGATCAGCAATACAACCGATCAATTCTGGAATGAAACGGTCAATATCCTTGTTGTCGACGGTTTCAGTGGCCTTAGTCATAGTAGCAGTGGCAGCTTCTTTGACTTCCTTCTTGGTGTCCCACATAGCTTCAGATAAAGCTGGGATCAATTCAGGCATTCTTAAAGCGACTTGGTCCTTAGCAGCATCGACCAAAGCGGTGATGGCAGCCAAGATAGCGACCTTTTCTTGCCATTTGTTAGAGTCAGCCAATCTGGTGATGATGTGTGGCAACAAAGCCTTGATAGCAACTGGGTTGATGGCCTTAACAACGGCGATCAAACAGGTAGCAGCCAAAGCTTGAGTGTCTTTGTCCTTGTCACCAGCCTTTTCACAAATGCTGGAAACTAAGTCGACAATGTATGGTTCGACAGATGGGGACAAGTTAGCTTCGTTGGCAATGTGAGTAATGGCAACCAAGAAGTTAGCAGCGGCTTTCTTGTCCTTAGCAGCAACCTTCAAATCCTTGAAGAATTTTTCTGGGATGTCATGTTCAATAATGTTCCCGTTTAAGAAAGAAGCAATTTCAGTAGAAACTTCTTGTCTAGAGTCGACGTCAGCGACAGTTAGAGCGTTGAAAAGTTCTTCTAAAACCTTTAGAGATTGAGCACTTTCAGACATATTTTCAATGTTGATCTTTAAAGGATTGACACAGTATTTGTAAAAAGGTGAAAGTGAAGAGGAAAGAGGAGAAAACTTTTCACAAGTGCTGATGACATAGGTATTTATAAAATGTGGTTTCTGGCGATGAGAAAATTTTTCACCGGAAGAAAAAAACGCTAATTGCATCTCAAAATTGCTTTTGTCGCAGTGGAAGCCGCGCACGAAAAAAGCAATGCGGTACACGGGCCCCAGAAAGCGCCGCAGAGACGCGGAAATGAAAAAAAGAAAGCAAGAAAAATTTTTCACAGTGGCCGTCGCGGGTGACCGGAATCTATCGCTATGAGTGTTCACTACTGAACGTGGTATTATTATTATGTGACGGTGGTTAGAGCAGCAGCGCTGGATGGGCGGTGTCTGCTTTGGGCTGGTAATCATCATCATCGCGGCTCGCCGGAGTCTTGTTTGTGTTATATATGTATATATGTATATGCGGTCACTGCGCACGGCAGAGATCTGTCCTTTACACTGCAGTGACAGTAGCGCTGGCAGGTGGGGAAGCCAGGGGAGATGACGTCTTGAATTTTTTCTGTCTTCTCTGCACGATGGTCGAGGCACCTATGCTCAAATGGAACATCTTTTCGTCCAAGTGGTTCTGGTGTAATTGTCTGTTAAACCCGTTGGTGTCGTCTTCGTTTTCCTCCTCTTCATTCAAGGCAAACAAATTGTGTTGTCTGGCCTTCTCGCCTTCGAGACGTTGCACTGCATTACTGATATCAAATGCGTCTCTCATAGCCACTGTGGCTGGCGAATATAACAACGACATGTCTTCGTTCTTGTACATAGCCATCATCTTACGCTTATGTGTCTTACTCTTTCTTCTCTCAGTTGGCACTTTGTCTGTGGTAGCAGGAGTATCTGTAGCCACATTGCTTTGCGAAACACCACCGTCCACGTCGTAATGATTCAACCAAGGATCATTTAAAAAATCATCAATGTCATACCTTTTCTCTGGATCCACTTCCAACAATCTTGACACACAATTTTTAGCACCATCACTGATTTCATCCCACCATGGTCTTAAAAATGTGTATTCACCTCTAGCAATCTTCTCTGTTAATACATCAATCTTATCATCATAAAATGGTGGGAACCCACAAAGCATTGTATATAGAACACATCCGATCCCCCACATATCCACTTTCATAGAATATCTTTCATCTTTTACCACTTCTGGGGCAGTGTACCCGACAGTACCACAGGGTGTCTTTGTATTTGTTTGATATATTTGTTTAGATAATCCAAAATCGGTTAATTTAACTTCACCAATACCACCTCCACCAATACCGGGAATAAATTTACCTTCATCTAATTTTGTATTGGGATCATCAGATTTTCTTAATTTGGGTTGTGTATTGGGGATATATTCAATGGGTTCATATAATAAATTTTCTGGTTTAATATCACGATGTACAATCCCCATTTCATGTAAATGTTTGACAGCATCACCTAATTGCCTTATTATATGACGAGATAAATCTTCACTGAAATATGTAAATTTCACAATAACATTAAAGATTTCACCACCACCTAATAATTCTTGTACAATATAATAATATGATTTGGTCTCTTCAAAATCAATAAACTTCACCACGTGTGGACAATTTGCTGAAACCACTTTATGTAATGTTATCTCTTTAAAAACTTGTTCCCTCGTGGAAGTCTTATCTGCATTACTATTTTTATTGGAGATACCACCATTTGGTGTATTTGTCGGGGTCAAATAATCTTTCTTAATCACTTTAATAGCCACTTCATTATAATTTCTAGCCAAGATGGTACTCTTCAATGGTTTAGCTTTAAACACTTTAGAAAAGGCACCTTCACCAATTTTTTCCACTAATTGATAATCCACTAACTCATTTTGTTCAGTGAATATACCACATTGTAAACTGTTAGGTGTATTTGATATGCTAGCACTATTAGAGTGACAAGATGATGACGATGACGATGCTGATGCTGATGATAATGACGGATTACTAATATATGAATCTACTTCTTCTCCAACTCCCACTTCATCCTCACTGGAAGATAGTGATTCTAATGACGATATTTCTGAGTCCACTTCATGCGTTGGTACCTGATCAGGTATGCTTATATTAGTACTAATAAACGGTTGTTGCGTATTATTTATATTTTGTTGTTCCTCAGCCACACTCAATCTCCCCATTTTATCCTCAATGTGATGATTGCCCTTCTTCTTACTGGCAAATATAGCTTTCAATTTATTCATTTTGCCTTGATATTATTTGAAATATTTGTCGCTTTGCCTTGTTAATTGTCTGTCAGGGAGTTCTTCCACCTCTGTTTTACTTTTCCCTCTGTGACAAAGCATATATTTTTATATACAAATATTGATACTGTTCGGGCACAGTAAAAAATGGCTACGTCTTGGAAAGGCGGAAAAAAGTCTCATTGGGCCAAAAATGGGTCAAAAACAGGGAAGACACACAGTGGAATCCGTCTGTGGAACGGCTGAAAATACGTTTAATGTGGCAGGGGAAGGGGGAAACAATCAAATTCGTGTCATATCCCTTACAGAGCAACCGCCCTTTTTATTAAATCGATGTAATTGGTTGCAAGCAGGGTGTGACAGGGCCAATACGTCATTTGTCTCGAGATGAAAATGGTAGTGGTAACTATTCATATATATTGGGGGAATGTATGTTTGCAACTGTAATGGTAGTTGTATGGGGATATTATTAGTAATTGCTTCCAAAAAATATATATATATATAGTGGGCCAAATTTGGCCTCGTTTGTCCCTTTTAAAGTGGGTCAAAAAAATCTAAAATATAGTAAACAAAAATAATAAATAGAGTTGTAGATGTGATTTTTTCTATTGATCAAAGAGAGGAAGATACAGAGTGAGAAGGGCCTAAACATAACAAATGAAACGTGTAGTGGATATAGATGAGAGTCAACTGAGTTATGATGGGTCTACTCAGGACAACTATTCTCAAACAGTGTTGTCTGTACTGCTACAGAATGCAGAACAACATGTGGCAAATATAGCCGCCACTAATATCAATTCAGATGATGATAATAGACCTAAGAAGAGATCTAAAGTGGAACCCATTCAAACGCAACATTTAATTACTGTACAAATCAACTGCCCATTGTCTTCTCCCGTGGAAGAATCAATAGAATTACCTGTATCTTTATCATTAGATGATGATGACATACTGATTATTTCAAGTAAGGATATGACTATTAAATTTTTCCAAATTCCATTGAAAGATTACATACAAGATGATAAACCACTTATAGAATCCATACGGTTTGTTCACTTGGAATGTTTAGAGGCACACTTAATGGAGAAAATACAGAAATTGAAAAATAGTATACCCATGCCAACATCCAAATCCAAGAGGAAGACTACTAAGTTCACTAATAATACCATTGAAACTATTATGAAAAGAGTGAGACAAGTGAGAAGACAATCTAAAGATATAATAACTTCACCAATTGTTTTAAACATTAAACCTATAGATTCTTCACATTCACTATTATCAATATCAGTTGATGTAAATCTACGTTACAAGGATAATCAAATTAATAAATTTAATAAAGAGTGTATCAGGTATTTAGATTTATTATACTCCAAAGAATTTAAAAAGATTAGTGATAATGAAAGAGTAAACACCACGTTTATTCAAAGACATTTTATTCATCAGACAGTAGAATATACACATTCCACATTAAATGAAATAAAACCAACTTTTGATGAGATTCCACAATTGAAACTAACGTTATTACCATTCCAAGAAAAAAGTGTACAATGGATGTTAAATAAAGAAACAAAAGAGGCATCTTCAATCAGTACAGAATCATTGAATGTTGAAACAGTATGTAAATTCCTTAATGATAGAGTCTGTTATGGTTATGAAATAATCAATAATAACATTTTTTGGAATAAATTTACAAATTTTATTATAAATTATAAAGATGCCCTAGAGATACTTCAGAATTTTCAAAATGAACATTCTACTGTAATGGGTACAAAGGGGTTATTATCAGAAGAAATGGGGTTAGGTAAGACAATCGAAATCATTGCATTAATATTGTTGAATAAACGAACATTTGCTCCCGATGAGCAATTAACCATGTGGAATAGTCAGAAAAAATTAATACATAAGACCAAAACTTCTTTGATCATTTGTCCCAGTCCATTGTTAAAACAATGGATCAACGAGATTAAGGCACACACTACAGATGATTCCATCAAAATATTTCAATATTTGGGTTATAATGATGTCATTGAAAGATATAACACATCAAACATCAATGATATTATTGAACAATTATCCAAATACGATGTTATTATCACCACATATAATGTGATCAATTTAGAAATTCATTATGCTCAATACAACGCCAATTTAAGATCTCGACGTAATCAATACACATCACCAAAATATGATTACTCATCACCTTTATCTCTGATGGAATTTTGGAGAATTTTATTGGATGAAGTTCAAATGTTGAAAAGTGACAACACTCAAATTGCTAAATGTACCAGTTTATTAAACAGAGTACACACTTGGGGGGTGTCTGGTACACCAATTCAAACAATTCGTGATTTTCAAACTGTATTGTCATATTTAAAAGTATATCCATTTGCTAACCAAAGTGAAATTATCACTAAAGTAAGTGAAAATGTTGCGAAAAATATTAAGACTGATTTTGTAAGCAATGGTGCTCGCTTCTCTTTAGAAGAATTAATGAACATATTTATCAAGTATGATCTATGCATAAGACATTCCAAAATGGACGTTGTAGATCAAATTCATTTACCCAAACAAACAAATTTCATTATACCATTGGAATTTAATCCAATTGAGTGGGATAATTATTTAAATTTATGGAATGATTTCATCCTTACATCAGGGTTTGGTTCTAATGGTGAAAATAAAACAAGACTGTCCACAAACCAGTTAAATCAATGGTTGATAAGATTGAGATATTTATGTTGTCATGCAATTATACCAGATAATATTATTAATATGTTTAATAGTAAGTCTAAATCATTGAAAATGGGGAAGAAAAATGAAAATTCCATACATATGGATGATTCGAAGAATGCCGTGCATAACATAGATGATATTCTGAAATTAATGACAAGTGATGCTATAGATACACTCGATTCTTTATACAGGGAAAACTATCAATTACAAATCAAATCTGCTCAAGCTAAGATGGAATTACAAGACAACCCCACAGGAGGTATCGAACTGTTGAAACAAGTTATTGAAAAAATCAAAGATGATTTAAAGAATAAATATAACGTTCATGATATATTAGATTTCAATAATGAGAGTATTAGTGGGTCCGATAAAGTCAAAATTAGATTATATCTGGACCTTCTTCATCAATGTTATTTTTTCATTGGTACTGGTTATTACTTTCTTGGTTCCAAACGTTTAGAAATTGTGGAAGAGGAAAATGAAAAGATTAAATTATTAGATAACAAGGAAGAATTAAAGAAATATACAGATTTTTATTCAGAAGATGAAATGTTATCAATTGAGAAAAATCAACTGTTAGAACAAGAAAATTATGAAATGGCTGAAAAATTGAGAAAACAAATTTTATCAGAACGAATTGATAAAGTCACAGAAGTAATATCAGAGATTAAAGACAGTCTACAGAACCATGACGACTTTATCACTGGTATGATTCCAATTGAAATAAATGAAAAGGATGATTATTCTAGTAATCACTTAGTTTCGAAATCATTTAAATCATTAACATCAATGATTAACATGTTTAACAAACAAGCATCTCAATTCAATGACTTAGTTAATGATTTATTAACTATTTTATATAAACCGATTACCAAGGATTATGATGAAAATAACGAGGAGGAAAAAGCTGAAGAATATGGTACATCTGTAGATGATCAAGATAAAATTTTTGCAATCTTCCATTGTTTGGAGGAAATATTGAAGAATAGAGATCAAATAATCAACTCTGAAGATGAAGAAATCAAATTAAATGTGAAGAAACTAATACGAGCTGATCCAACATATTCAACTTACCATTCAGAATTAATTGACAAATTAGTTCTTATTGATAGTGGTGCATCATTAAAATCAATCTTCAATGATTTAAGAAACTCCAAAATTGTAAGATCTTCATTACACACTAATGTTAATAATTTTGACACATTCGAAGATTATTTATTACAATATAATGAGGAGATACCAAGGGTGAATAAAGAGATGAAATCTTTGAGAGAGACATTCAAAAAATTAAACTTGATTTACAATGCCAAAGTGGAATATTATGGTCAATTGCAAAAAATTTCTGATTCATTGGTTTCATTAATTCAATTGGAACCTACAGTAAAAAATTCATTGTTAAAATCAATTAGAAACAATAAACGTTATGATGAAAATGTACTTAGAATCAACCAAACAGAATCAAGAATCAAATATTTAACGAATCTGACCAAATTGAAAGAATTAATCGAAAGTGAAAAATCATTCAATTGCTCCATTTGTCTGAATGTAATTTATACAGGGTCTATTATCAAATGTGGTCATTTTTTCTGCAGAGACTGTATTCACAGTTGGTTAAAGAATAAGAAGACCTGTCCTATTTGTAAAAGTGAAGCCAACAAAGCAGAATTATACAATTTCAAATTCAAAAACAATACCCTAGTGAACGAGGCTAATTCAACACTTCAACAGACAGTGACTCCTCCTAATTCATCAGATACTTCATCACATACAACAAATAACGATTCCGCTAAAATCACAGAAGATGACGATCTACTATTTGACGGCAAATATTGTAGATTTCCACAGATAAATGAAGTGTCTCAAATAAAAATTAAAGAGAGTTTTGGTGCTAAGATTGATTTTGTGATCAAATTAATATTGTATTTGAAATTAAAGGCCGAATCAGAGAGCAAACCACCACCACAAATCTTAATATATTCTCAAAATTTCGATTTTTTGAAGATTATTACCAAGATTTTGAAATTGAATCATATTTTACACTTGTCTTGTTTATCTAATAGTAAATCAATAAGTAACACTATTGATAAATTTACTAACAATAATCAATTCACATGTTTATTGTTGAATGTCAAGACTCTGGGGGCAGGTTTAAACCTATTAAATGCCAAACATATTTTCTTATTAGATCCAATCATCAGCCACAATGATGAATTACAAGCTATGAGTAGAAACAATAGAATTGGACAAAATGAGGAAACGTTTGTTTGGAACTTCATGATTAGAGATTCTGTGGAAGAAAACATTTTCAAATACAAATGCATCTTGGAAAACAATAGGAAACTTCTGGGCCATTCTAATGATAATGTGGAGGAAATGGATGAAAATACTTACGAGATCAGTGAAAATGCTACTGAATTAGTATCTGAAAAACATTTATGGCATTGTTTCTTTCAAAGATGATAAATAACATTATTATATACACGCATATACGTATTTATGTAATTATATTAACTCAATATTCTATCCAATTGATCATTATTTTCCATGCTGTCCATTGCGGCAATAGTACTCAGTACATTTTTTTTAGATGATTCTGCTAGAGACCCATCACACATAATCATCTCATTTAAGATATCATAAGCTTTACTAAAATTGAAGATGATATCTAATTCACAGACGTTACCGAAATATGTATCCATTGTTTCCACGTATCTGTGGATCAATTCCAATGTTAACAATTCGTTATCCACAGCGGGCGTTATCCCACAAACAAAATATAAACTGGCATAACGTCTATAGACGACTTTGTGATCCGAATAATCTATAATATTGCACATCTTGGGCTTCCTTGCTAGAACCATTGGTGTTAAATCATTAATTATCTTGGTCTTTGCTTTGTTTGTCAATGGCACATACCATTTCATCAATCTGACATTACCTTGTCTGGAGACTAACAAAAGATACTTGATTTGAGACATTGTGGTTTGTGTTGTTGTATAGTGTTTGGCAACTTTGTTACTCTTTGTTTGTATCTTTTTGTTTTAATGAAACTTCATTAATATATATTTTTTCAATTTGTTTGAAATTTCACCTTATAATGTTATATTAGATATATTATAGTATATAATATTATAGTATAGATATACAATTTTTTATCATTTAATCATCTTCATCTTCTTGTGGTGGCACCCATGGAGCAGGTTTGAAGAATTCTTGATCAGCGATGACATCTTGTTTGAATTTCTCCTTGTTATCAGCAAATTCCAACAAAAATTCTAGTTCCAATTCGTGACATTGTCTACCTAGGATAATCAAAGAATGCAATGGTTCACCAGCGTCGTATTGGGCCAACTCACTGATAGTTCCCACTTTAAAAGCTTGATCAGCAGCACCTAATCTACTGATAGCCACTACAGGTGTATCCGGAGTGTATGCCTTAGTGCCTCTAGTCTCTTCAATTTCCAATAATTGTTCACAACATTGGGAGATGGACATGTAACGAGGTGGTTCGTAAATTAATCTACCACGAGCCATATTTTCAATACTTTGTTCTTTCACTTTGATATCTAATAGAACCAAAGTGTGCAAACCAATCTTACGGTTTTCCCATATCTTGTCATACCAGGAATCTGGTCTCCAATGATCAGTGAAGAAGACCATAGAGACAGTTTGACCAAATGTATACAATTGTAACCCACAGGACCCAACGGCGTTCATAACT
This sequence comes from Kazachstania bromeliacearum, assembly GCA_003708535.3. Lineage (NCBI taxonomy): Eukaryota > Fungi > Ascomycota > Saccharomycetes > Saccharomycetales > Saccharomycetaceae > Kazachstania > Kazachstania bromeliacearum. The sequence goes on along the minus strand of PPOP03000001.1, from coordinate 361,584 downwards.
GAAGCGTTATGGACGATATCTACAGGAATACCAGCTCTCTTAGCTCTCAACACTAAATCTGTATGTGTAGTGGCACCAAATGGATCACCCACGACCAAGAAAGCTACATCTTCTTTATCAGCATCACGTAAGATATCGTCAGACCCGGTCTCGACCAATTCTCTGTCAGCTAGGATAATCTCTTTACCATAGTATTCTTCCAATTCCTCTTGAGTAGCGGCCATTAAAATACTAGTGTAATGTTCTAAATAAACACGAGAACATTTCTTGATAGCTTCTAACCCACGAACGGTGATGTCTGACTTGTAAGAAAGCCCTAACCCAATTAAATACAACATCCTTATATGATTTGATGTTGAGAGATGAGGTTATATTATTCTGAAAATTTTTTAATTTTTCAAAAACTGGTAAGAAGAGATAAAGGGCACCCCCCATCTTATAATTGAGACAAGATAAGAGTAAGAGCAAGAATAACAAATTAATAGTGACCATGAGTGATACCAGCGTGGCAGATAATGCTGATTTAGAGACACAACCATTGTTACAGGAACACGAACAGACGAGAACAAAGTATAGAAGTCCAAGATCAAAATATTTTGGCTTATGGCTTGGGTTTGGGCTAGGTTTCGTCACCATTATCTTTCTTCTGATAACATCATCTGTAATACAGAGAAATTTACCTAGTGATGAAGCTCTACAGTCAAGTATAGCCCAGATTACGAAAGTGGAAGTGGAAAATGTTCACATTGATGGCTGGAGAACAGCTGATGGTGGATTGGACACTGAAGGGGGCAAAGCTTTACAAATTACCACGAATTTGAATGTCTCATTAGATTATAACCAATTAAACCAAAGTAAAATACCTCTAACTTTGGGACAATCCAAATGGTTGAAATTTACAAATGAGAAATTGGTAAGAACTGTTTGTCTCAATCTTAATAATGTTACTACGTTTGACAGAAAGGATAATAATGAACATCATTTGGCATCGTTGTACATGGAAAGACCATTTTGTATAGATTTGAAAGATGGTGCAGTGACACAATTGAATCTTACGATGCTAGTAGAACCTAAAATGAGAAACGTTCTTAGAATCTTGAAAAAGATTTGGAAACATGAATATGAAGATTTAAATTTATGGTCTAATTTAGATATTACTTTGTCCAAAGATATCCCCTTTTTAAATGACACGACACTTCCTTTGATCAGGTTAAGAAACATTAAGATTGATTGGAACGATATCTTGGATTGGAATGAAATTAATAAGACAATGACATTTTTTCGTGAACAATTGGAAGACGAAATTGACTTCGAAAGCTTGCAAATGGTGGATTCCTCGGAAGGATTTGATGTCAAACTGGAGACGAAACCTTTCCAAAATGTTTTCAACTCATTGAAAGAAGAAATTCCATGGTTGGAAATACCAAATTATGTAACTCCACCAATCAATTGGAGTTTCAGATTGGAAGATTGTTTGAAAGATTTTTCCATAGAATTACCCAATTTATCATGTACTAGCGATAGTGTTGATACTAGGGAAGATACTTGGAAACCCACAATTGAAAGTAAAATGACTGGTCCCTTACCTGATGAACTTTTATCACACGTATGTTCTTCTGACGAGGAGAACACAATTACACCTTTAACCAATATTTTAAATTCACTGCTTAATAATTCTCAATTGTTAACTATTCAAGCAAAGGGACAGGTCTCGGAGGAAGAAGTTTCCTTAAATAAAAAGGGTTTAGACCAATCATTAATTCCATATGACTTGCTTGATACTATTTTGGATGAAGTGTCATTCTTCACCATTAGTAAAAATTTAACATTTAACACTAGTGATTTAATAAAAGAATTTAACATTCAAGATATGACTTTACGTTGGGATAATGGTAGAGTAGCTATTATAGGTACCATGGTAGGATATTTTGATTTATCTTTTTATGAAACCAATGATGAACTTATTGCTATTAATAACATTAAAGGTGATATCGAATTATACCATAACGATAAACATTTTATTAGCTTACCCATGAAAGTTTGGACTAATTCCACTTCTAGAATATTACATGATGATAATGGTGATACATTAATGGAACTAACATTTGATGTCAATGATCATGACATGAAGATTCTTGATAAATTGGAATTAACCAAGTGTTTTAATGAACTTTTCTTTGCTGGAGAATCCACGGTTAGTTTTAAGAATGTCATAGATATCGTTGTCGACAGTATTTTGGGTGATATTGTTATTACTGGGTTAAAAGCAGACGGGGAAACAGTGGTTCATTGATACCACACATAATTTTGTTTTTTTATATTCTCTATACACACACACATATATATTTATTTATTCTTTTATATACAGCTTTTTGTACATTCAATATTATTGAATCTATTGAGTTTTCTTTAAAGAATCAATTCGGACTTTTTCATATATTTAAACAAAAAAGAACGTTCAATGAAGAGGGGAACTTAAACAACTAGTGAACTCTATATGACTTTGACAATATGAAAAGAACACTATTGAAGTCCTTTACAAAAACTATACCGCATAGACGCCTGTTAAGCACAACCAACTCAGTTAAACAGAGTTCCACGAAACGTAACAAAGGACGAATCATCTTATTAACAACATTGACTACGGGACTAATACTGTATGAAACGAACGAACCCTTCCACGATTTCTCGAGACATTTACTTCTTTCAGGGAGGCGAATAAGTGTGGCAGGACAAGCTACTTTGAGATGTTTTTACCATTATAAAAGAACGTTAGGTAGAACTTATAATGACGATGAATTACGGAGTATAGAAATCAGTAAGACTCACAAAAAATGTGCATTGATCACCTTACATGCTTTACAATCCAATGGTGGGATATTTATCAAATTGGGACAACATATTGGTGCCATGACTTATTTGCTACCGAAAGAATGGACAGAAACGATGATCCCATTACAAGACCAATGTCCTGAATCTACGATAGAAGATATCGAAGAAATGTTTAATACAGATATTGGAGAGTCTATGAATGAATTATTTACAGAGATTAATCCTAAACCAATAGGCGTAGCATCGTTAGCACAAGTTTACGTAGGTACATTGAGAGCTAATGGTGAAAAAGTGGCCATTAAATGTCAGCACCCAGAATTAAAGGAATTTGTACCAATAGATGTAATTATGACAAGAACTGTTTTTCAATTAATGGACATTTTCTTTCCTGAATATCCTCTAACTTGGTTGGGGGAAGAATTACAATCTTCAATTTATGATGAATTAGATTTCACAAAAGAAGCTCAAAACGCTATAGCCACAGCTAAATATTTTGATAAATTTAAAGATCTCACTGCTTTGAGAATACCCAAAGTATTTAGTGCATACAAGAGAATATTGATCATGGAATACGTTGAAGGTAAAAGGCTTGATGATTTGGATTATTTAAATGAATGCAAAATTTCTAGATCGGAAGTTTCATCTTGTTTATCACACATATTTGATAACATGATATTTACCCCAAACGTTGGGTTACATTGTGACCCACACGGTGGTAATTTAGCTATCAGACCAATAAAGAAAAGAAAAGGTCAAAAATATAATTTTGAAATTGTTTTATTTGATCATGGATTATATAGATATCCTAGTACACAACTTAGAAGAGATTATGCTAAATTTTGGTTAGCATTATTAGATCAAGATCAAGAAAAGATGAAAGAGTTTGCTAAAAAATTTGCCCATATCACTGATGAACAATTCCCCTTATTTGCAGCTGCGGTGAGTGGTAGAAGCATAGATTTCGCTTTACATTATGATATTTCACAGAGAAGAAGTAATGCTGAAATGAGACAAATGGCTGAAGGATTGATTCAAGGAACATTTATATCCGATTTAATGAGTATATTAGCTCGAATTCCTAGAATTGTAGTTCTGATATTAAAGACAAATGATTTGACCAGATATTTGGATGAATGTTTAGAAAACCCGTTAGGACCTGAGAGAACTTTTTTAATAATGACTCAATATTGTGCTCAAACTGTTTTTGACGAGGAAAGGGAAAATTTAAATTTACAGTATCACAATTGGTCATTATCATGGTGTTGGAATTACTTCAAAGTATGGATTTCATTTGAAAGACGTAAAAATCAATTAGTTCTATACGATTGTATCTTTTGGTGTAGGAGAACGTTTGACAATTTTTTCCACATAGTAACCTTATAAGATACCAATCAAAAAATCATGTATATATATAACACACACACACACACAACATATTTGCATCTTTTTAATCAAGTAAGATATGGTACATTTGATGTAGTCGATATAACTGTAGAAGTGGAGACCATTGAATCAGGTAGACATGTGGATTTATTTTTATCTTGAATACGTTTTAATAAAGGTGTAATAATTAACGAGGATCCCGTAGTGGACACTTTCATAGAATTCCCTGTATCAGATTTGAATTTTTTATTTGAATGACCTGTCATTGGATCCACTGGTTTATCTAAATATTTCTTTAAATCATGTAATTCATGTTCTAAAAGAATGTTCTCTTCTAATAATCTATCATTCTGTGAATTTAAATTCAATAATTTATTGCTTAGAAATGTGTTTTCATTCTCTAATTCATCCACTCTTATCTCCAAATTCGTCAATTTAACTTTATCTGTCTCTCTAGTCTTGTGCAACTCTTGTTGTAACCCATTGATGACATTTTCCATCTCCATTTCGTATTCTTTACTCACTGTGTTGATTTCATCCAATTGATTTTCTAAGGATTCAATGATCCTTAGGGCAGTGGCCAAATCAATATTCTTGTTCATTGAGTGATTATTATATCAATTGATAATGTTACACTATTACAAATACTAATACACTATTTAAATTTAAACTTGTTATTATACCAAATTTCAATACTTGCTTTTTTTTACTTTTATTTTTTTTTTCATTGTTTGTTATGGAGAAAGTTGATATACTTTCCTAATCGGGTAAAGAGATTAAGTCCACGGATCTACACTCACTTTTTTATTGTAACAATACTTGTCATACTCTTCAAACAGTTTCCATGAGACGGGGGACCCCTTGATTGGATTAATCGGCGGTGTGGTCGGAGTAGGGAACCTTTTCAATGGTTTTCTTAATTCCGCAATACGTTTTGTAGAGTGCAAAGGTTTAAATTTGTTTGAACACACTCTATTTTCATTATTGTATTGGTCAAACATATATCTCTTATTGTCGCAAGCAATTTTCCAATTATTGTAAACGTTATTTTTTTTATTAATATTTTTATTGTTACAAACCACACTGTTAAAATAAGGTTCCTCCAATGTGTTTTCACGTCTTTCTCGTGTAACCCAGGGTCTATCATTGTCCTTTTTCTCAGAGATACGATTACCTGCCGTGTCAAACAGTCTGTTTCTTAAAACGGTATTGGGTTCATAGTTTACTGGCACTGTACTCAAACTTTTTTGTTCCACAGAATCTAAACTGTCTTCATGATGATCAAATTGGTAATCTTCACTGGTGTCCAATGTCACACTTGCCTCTGTCAATTTTGTAAAACTCTTATGGGACACTATTCTAATACTAGTGGCTTTCACTTTTTTAAACAATTCCCCACTCTTTATTCTTTGCAAATGACATTCCTGCTTATTGTGATGGTGTCTGTGCAATGTCCTGCTCTTGAACTTGGACAGTTTCTCCTTCAAGTGTCCCAATCTTTTTCCGTGCCGCTTGGACCGACTTCCATGGGCCTGTCTGTGTCTCATTAGCAAATTTCCTTCCTGGATGGTGGTGAACAACACTGTTGCCATTCCCAATTTGTGTCACTGTGTCGTTTATACATATATAGTAGGCGCATGATCACTGTGAACGGCCGCGCGTAACCCGGCACCTGATTCGCTCCTTTCGTTTTAATTCAAATTTGTAAACTTTGCGATGTGGAAAGTGGGTTGACCAGCTGAACTGATAGAGCAACCAGGTATCCACGTATAACAAGCCAAGCAGATCAATAGCGCCGCTGTCTGCTACCAGTTCCACCCCCTTAATAGAAAACATGTCCAACTACGAGTCGCAAAGTAGTTTTGACGCTAGGATAAAGCGGAAGCGTAATAGAATTCCGTTGAGTTGTACCATTTGTAGAAAACGGAAAGTCAAATGTGATAAGACAAGACCACATTGTAATCAATGTACCAGGACCGGTGTGGCACACTTGTGTCACTACATGGAACAATCCTGGGCTGAAGAAGCCGAGAAAGAATTGTCCAAAGATACAGAATTGAAAAATCTTAGAGAAAGAGTAAAATTTTTAGAGAAGACATTATCTAAATTGCATAATTCTAACTCTAACACCGCGGTCAACACACCTGAGACTGGAAATGTCCCGTCACCAGTGAACTCTAATCAGACTGCAAATGGTCGTAATAACAATGTGCTGAGTAATCAAAATTTAAAACGTAATAATACATTGTCTCCAGCTATTAAGAGAGAAGCTGAATCTACAGTGTTATTGAATCCTAAGGATAAATATGATAACGATGAATTAGATTTGACCAAACAATTTGATATGTTACATATTAAAAATAATGGTACGATTCATTTAGGTGCTACTCATTGGTTAGCTATCATGAAAGGTGACCCATATTTGAAATTATTATGGGGCCACATTTTTAACATTAGAGAAAAAGTTAATGATTGGTATTCACAAAGATTAATTATCACCAAACATAATAGAAAGAAAAGATCCGCCAATTTGAATAGTAGATGTCCAGTGGTTGATCAAAACAAATACCCAAATAATAATAATCACGTAATCAAGAAAGATGGTTACCCAAATGGTCATATGGTACCAATCGCACCTGCTTTAGGAGATGGTCAAATACAAAGATGTCCAGTGACTGGTCAAACGGCTGTTGGTTCACCACTAAACCCTTCTAATAACAATAGTTTACTAGCACCTCATCCTATTGCACCTTCATCACAAGTACAAACTTGTCCAGTGACTGGTCAAACTGCTGGGCCAAATGATAATTCGATTATATCACCTCATCCAATACCTTTGAATAATGCAAATGATTCGATGTTACAACGTCCAGTGCCCCTACATGCTTCAAGTAAGGGTCCATCTACTCTTCCTATTACTCATAATAATATCAGTAATGGTCCTCCACTTTCCAAACCAATACCATACAATTCTAATCCTAATGTTCCTGCTCTTTCTGCACCAATACCATACAATGCTAATCCTAATGTGAAAAAGGAAAAGGCAACTAGAAGTTTACCACCTCATCCTAAAGTAAAACATCATAAAGTGAAAAATCAAAATGTATTACCAAATAAAAGATTAGATTATGGCGCGATGTCAAATGACGAAATAATACGTAGAGTGGAAAAATTATTACCACCTAGACATATCATTTTCCAATTTATTAATAAATTTTTCAAACACATTTATCCAGTGATACCTATTATTGATGAATTAAATTTTAAGAATCATTTAGAAGAAATTTTATCTACTAAAGCTGATACAGATACTGTAGATCATACACCATTGACTCTAACCGTCAATAAGACATCTGATTATTGTCATTTGGGGATTATGATCATTATATTACGTTTGACTTGGTTGTCATTACCAGCAAATAGATGTGAATTAAACTTGGGGGCATTTGACACTAGTAATGTAAATAGCCCTGCATCACCTTCTTCCGTATCTTCATCATCTTCATCTAATGCGAATATTAAAGAAGATAATCTTTTAATTAATTATGAAACCACTGCTGAAGTATTAGAATTGGTTAAAGATTATTTAATCAAATTTGATAAAATTTCATCAATTTCCAATAATAATATTAATTTAACTACAATTCAATTTGCCGTGTTTTACAAAATTTATATGAGTAATTCTCCAACAGAAGGTTTCACCATCCCCAAGACTAATTCCATTTACAGTATTAGTGATTCTAATGCACATGATAATGAATCTAATCAAATTTTAATGTCTTCCATTATTCAAATGGCTTTCAGTTGTGGGTTACATAGAGATCCTGATAATTTCCCACAGTTAAGTGTGGTGTCTACTTACCACAGTAGTTCTGTGAGTGGGACCGCATTAAACAATTCTTCGTCTTCAAATGGGGCCGAGAGTTCTAAGACTGCAGATGCTAAGGCAAAGGAAAATCAAGTCACCACAGAAAGATTTAAACATACATGGAGAAAAATTTGGTACTATATTGTTCACATGGATGTGGAACAATCTTTAGCTTTAGGTTCTCCAAGATTATTAAGAAATTTGAAAGATTTCAGTGATACTAAATTACCATCTTCATCCAAAATTGATTACGTTCGTGATATCAAAGAATTAGTGATCATTAAGAATTTTACATTATTTTGGCAAATCGATTTGATTATTGTCGCAATTTTAAATCATATTTTAAATGTATTCTTAGCCAAAAATGTTAGAAAATTTGAATTAGATTTATTAATTCAATCATTAACTGATTTAACCTATGGTCATAAAACCATTAACAACATTATTAATGATTTAATTAATAAAGGTTTATTATCCATATCTGAAGGGTCAGTGAATTATCAAGATTACACTGATGACAGTTATGGGTTACCAAGTTTAGAAGAAATTTTGTCTCGTGAAAACGTGACTGCACATTCATCTGCTGTAAATACACCAATGTCTAATTCACATGATCCTAATGCATCTCTGGAGAAGAAATTCGAATTGCCTCATGAAGCTACTACAAAGGCTTTGTTCTTCACCAAACATCTAACTATAAGGATGTTATTGTATTTGTTAAATTATATTCTTTTCACACACTACGAACCAATGGGGTCTCAAGATAGTGGTACCATTGTTTTGACCAAAAAATATGCTCAAGAGGCATTGACGTATGCATTAGACGGTTACAGAAATTGTTTTATTTTTTTCAGTAATGTAAAGAAGAGTCCATATTCTGTATCAACAATATTCGATTATGTCAATATCTTATTATCACCAGGTTCATTAGACATTGGTCATCGTTCTCTACAATTTTTAGTCTGTTTAACTTTACGTGCTAAATGTGGTCCAATTGGTGGTATGAAAGATAATCTTTTCACTAATAGTGGTGGCGAGGAATCTGATTCAGACTCTACCAATGGTGATTTCAACATTCCAGTAAACAATGCTTCTACTAGTAAGTTATCTGAATTGGATCCAAATGTGATCAGTGATATTAACTTGGATCAAGTGTCTGACTTACAATTAAGTGAAAATTTAATTGCCAGAATGAAAATGTTCCAACAATTAACTAAGCAAGTGGCTGTTAAATATCCATATGCCAGTAGAACTTCTAGATCGACTGGTTTTTTCATTACCTTACTTGGTGGTACTTCTGCTAAGAAAGGCGGAGATGCTACAGCTACTGGTTGGAAACATCCAAAGATTTCTGGGTTCTTCAAAAACGTACCATCTTTAGTATTATCTGGTGATAACGATCAATTATCTCGTTGTCCAGTATTCCAAGATGCATTAGGTTTTACATCACCTAAACCAGTGGGAACAAGTCCACAAGCCACTCAATTACCACCAATCAAATCATCATACAAACCAATTACTTACACAAATAGTAATATTCGTAAGTTGGAAATTGAAAAGGAAAATCAACAAGAGAAGAAACGTAAATTGATGCCTAAGACTGCGAATAATGGTAACATTATTCCACCATTACCATTAATGAATAATATTAATAATCTTGCTGATACTATGACTTTACCAAACAGTTTTGGCAATAACGATAATAACAACAACGTGACAATAAATAGAAACAATCCTATGATCATGAGGCAACAACCACAAAATACTCAAATGCCTTTGCAATTAGTGTCTGGGTCAGCTACACCTATGAGACCTCCTACACCAATGAGAGTTCCTACTCCTTTGTCTACTCCTTTACCACCAATTCAACCCACAAATAATGCCACTGCCAATCTTGCATTTAATGCGATGAACCCTGGTGATGATTTCTTAGGTATGACAAACATGGGTGGTAACTCTAACATGAACGAATTATTTGATCCAACAAACGTTATGCAGGCCATTACGCAGTTTAATCCATTACTGGAAATGAACAATTTCGCTGGACATGGTAACCCCAATGGTATGCAAGATTTCAGCCAGTTTGCCAACCCAAACAATATGAATTACAACAACAACACTCCTGGACAATCTAGTATAAATACAGGTATGAACAAGGGTTCTACACCATCTGCCGTATCGGTGACTTCTAGTCAAGATACGAGCAACTTCGAGATGGATTTCTTTATTCCAAAGATCGAAGATGGATTTACTGAGTTACAAGATTTTACAATCTGGGATTAATCTAAACCAACATACATTTATATAAATATATCCATTACTTTGTTCTTTTAATTCACATATCAATACATAATAAGACTCTTTCTATGATCAATTAATATTTATAAATTAAATTTGTATACTACTACTTCTTTTTCTCATGTCTGTATTTGACAAAATTACTTTTTCTCACCTGTTTATTACAACTACTATTCCTTTAATCTGGTACCAAGACCAAATAACTTCTTAATAACCTCTTTGGTACCCATATCGACTCGAATCATTAAAGGTTTACAGATTTTTTTACAAATAGCACCAAAATTCAAGAAAGAGTTAAAGTTAAGGTATAAATTTACCGTAACTGACAGTTATTAATCAAGAGTATACAAATACACCTATAGTTGAAAAGACTGTACCTTTTTTTTTTTGGAAAGAATCCTAATGATTCTACCCTTACGATAAGGCTCTTCTTTTTAACTAGGGTATTTGCAGTGTCGGCACAATGTTTTGTTTGGGAAAAATGACAATAGAAAATAATAAAAAATGACCCTTCATTAATTCATATAAATACAAGGGTAGTTACATAGACATGTAACATCTATATTATCTCACAAAGATTATTAATAAAAAATGTCCAATATTACCAACTCTACAGAAGATACTCTTCATAAATTTTACAATTACACCCCTAACGTAGGTGCACCGGCTATATTTTCTATTCTATTTGTTTTCCCATTGGGATTTGCCCTTCTCTTTGTTGTAATATGTGCACTTTATTATAAAAACCCCAATAGATCTTTAAGTCAAGTTACTACACCTATCAAATACTATAAAAAAACAACGTTATTGGGCGCATATATTCCCTTTATTATTGGATGTGGATTGGAGGATGCCGGTTACATAGTCAGAGCTAGTTCTAAGGACAATTACGAAAAAATGAGTCTTTATATTGTTAATGTGTTGTTTGTGTTAATTGGACCCACCTTTCACATTGCCTCTATCTATATATTATTTGATATATTGACTCATTTATTATTTGCTGAAAAGATTTTAATAATGCCTGCCAGATGGAACACTGCAATATTTCTCATGAGTGTTGTGATCAGTTTAGGTTTGCAAGCTGCCGGTATTGGGTTAACTGTTAATAAAGGTACAAGAAATCTAGGTAATAAGATTTGTGCAGCTGGGTTATATGTTCAATTAATTTTCCTTGGATTGTTTATATTAAATGTAATATTATTCCATTTCAGAGTTGAAAAAATGGTAAACCCTGTGACTCGCCAATTAAAATCATGGAAGTATGCTAATATACCAGCATTGGGATTAAGTATATTTATCTTAATTAGATCTATTGCCAGAACCATAGAATTTCAAACTGGTAATTCTGGTTACATTCAAAACCATGAATGGTGCCTCTTCGTGTGGGATTCAATAATGATGTTAATGGCATATATATTTGGTTTTTTTAATGCTAATTACTAATGTATTGATCGTGCAGGATAACTCCGTTGAGATTCAAAGGAATAAATTATATAACAAGAACAATTTTCAAGATTCTGAAAGTGAAAGGGATATTTTTGGTGATTTTATGTTGAAAATGAGTGTGTATAATAGTTGATTTATAAATTAATTTTCTTTGACTTAGAAATTGATAAACACCATGAAATATGTTCATTTGTAATCTAAGGAATACTCTATATTTGGCATTTTGCAAGTATTTTATTATTATTATTACTATTTTTTTTTTTTGCGGTCGCTTTTACCCGACACCCCCTGAAAATATCAGTTGCCTTTAGGATCTCCACTATATAAACTGTCAACTGTTAAGTAATCTAAGGGATCATTACTTCTTCGCTCGAAGAATATTTCGTTAATTAACCAGAATTGAAGTGATGGGTCGTGATTTACAAAACCATTTGTTGTTTGAAGTGGCCACAGAAGTGGCTAATAGAGTTGGGGGTATTTACTCAGTACTGAAATCTAAGGCCCCCATTACTGTTGCACAATATAAGGACAATTACACCGCTATAGGTCCTCTAAACAAAAGCACTTACCAAAATGAAGTTGATGTGTTAGACTGGGAAAAGGATGAGACTTTCCCTGAAGAATTGAGGTCCATACAGAATACGTTACATTCGATGCGTTCTAGAGGGGTGCAATTTATTTACGGTAAATGGTTAGTGGAGGGATCACCTCGTGTTTTGTTGTTTGACATGGATTCAGTGAGACACTTCTTAAATGAATGGAAGTCAGATTTATGGTCTCTTGTTGGAATCCCATCAGTGGAAAACGATTGGGAAACTAATGATGCCATCTTATTAGGGTACACTGTTGCCTGGTTTCTAGGTGAATTGACACACTTAGACAATCAACATGCCATCATTGCCCATTTCCATGAATGGTTAGCTGGTGTTGCGTTGCCACTATGTAGAAAACGTAGAATTGATGTGGTTACCATTTTTACAACACATGCTACCCTTTTGGGTAGATATTTGTGTGCTTCAGGTGATGTCGATTTTTACAATAATCTAGAATATTTCGATGTTGATCAAGAAGCAGGTAAAAGAGGTATTTATCACAGATATTGTATTGAAAGAGCTGCTGCTCACACTTCGGATGTTTTCACTACAGTGTCCCAAATTACAGCTTTAGAAGCTGAACATTTATTAAAGAGGAAACCTGATGGGATCTTGCCCAATGGGTTAAATGTGGTGAAATTCCAGGCAGTTCACGAATTCCAAAATTTACATGCCATAAAGAAGGAGAAAATCAATGATTTTGTTAGAGGTCATTTCCATGGTAACTATAATTTTGATTTGGATGAAACATTGTATTTCTTTATCGCTGGGAGATATGAATACAAGAATAAAGGTGTGGATATGTACTTGGAAGCTTTGGCTCGTTTAAATTATAGATTAAAAGTTGCTGGATCCAAGACTACAGTCATTGCGTTTATTATTATGCCTGCTAAGACTAAATCATTTACTTTGGAAGCATTGAGATCACAAGCCGTTGTGAAGGCTTTAGAAAACACTGTTAATGAAGTGACCGCCCGTATTGGTAAGGGGATTTTTGAACATGCATTAAAATTTCCATACAATGGTATTACAACTGAATTACCAACAAATTTAGATGAACTTTTGAAACCATCTGATAAGGTGCTATTGAAAAAACGTGTCTTGGGTATAAAAACCCCTGCTGGTAGGTTACCTGCGGTGGTGACCCATAATATGGTGGACGATGCTAATGATCCAATTTTGAATCAAATCAGACATGTACAATTGATTAATAACATCTATGACCCAGTTAAAGTCATCTTCCATCCCGAGTTTTTAAATGCAAACAATCCTATTTTAGGTTTAGATTATGATGAATTCGTTCGTGGTTGTCATTTAGGTGTCTTCCCCTCATATTATGAACCTTGGGGTTATACACCAGCTGAATGTACTGTCATGGGTGTTCCATCTGTTACCACAAATTTATCTGGATTTGGGGCATATATGGAAGATTTGATTGAAGCCAATCAAGCTAAGGATTATGGTATTTACATTGTGGACCGTAGATTCAAGAGTCCTGAAGAATCAGTAGAACAATTAACTGATTTTATGGAAGAATTTTGTCAAAAGACTAGGAGACAAAGAATCAACCAAAGAAATAGAACAGAAAGATTATCTGATTTATTAGATTGGAAGAGAATGGGTCTTGAATATGTGAAAGCTAGACAGTTAGCCTTGAGAAGAGCTTATCCAGAAGCTTTCAAAAAATTGGTGGGTGAAGAATTGAGTGATTTGAATATGGATACTCTTGCCGGCGGTAAGAAATTAAAAGTGGCCAGACCTTTGAGTGTTCCAGGGTCGCCCAAAGATAGACCAAATTCGCACAATGCTGTGTTTATGACACCTGGTGATCTGGGTACTTTGCAAGATGCTAATAACGCAGATGATTATTTCACATTGAATGCAGATGGGAATCCAGAGGAGGATGACGACGAAGAATAAAAACCTTGGGCTTTATTAATGAATTTATCTTATATAATGAATATTAAAACTAAACTTAACTATTAAATATAATTGTTATTGTTATTTCTTATTACCGTTTTTCTGCTATTGCCGCACCGAAGAATACCCCTTTTAAACCCGGCTTGGAAAATTCTACAGTATTTAATATATAAAGGAAGCATATTGAACAATCAAAGAGAAAGGAGTACGATCTATTTTCTCTAGAGCAAACAAGGATAGTTATGTCTAGTTTAAATAACGATATTGTAAAACCGGAATCGGTGAAGGGTCATATGGTCAGCAAGTTTATAACAAAACTTTCTGGACAACCTGAATCATATGTGAATAGAGCCAATTATGAATTTGGTAAAACTTTAGGGGCTGGTACGTTTGGTGTTGTAAGACAAGCAAGGAAGATTACTACCAATGAAGATGTGGCTATCAAGATCATTTTAAAGAAGGCCTTGAAAGGTAATCACATACAGTTAGAAATGTTATACGATGAACTTTCAATTTTACAACAATTAAGACATCCAAATATTGTTGAATTTAAGAGTTGGTTTGAATCTAAGGATAAATTTTATATTGTTACTCAATTGGCTGTTGGTGGTGAATTATTTGATCGTATTTTAAAAAGAGGTAAGTTTACTGAGTTAGATGCGGTTAAGATTATAGTACAGTTGTTGGGTGCCATAGAATATATCCATTCCAAAAATGTGGTTCATAGAGATTTAAAACCTGAAAATGTATTGTATATTGACGAATCTGATAGTTCACCAGTGGTGATAGCAGATTTTGGTATTTCCAAAAAATTGAGAAATAAAGATGATTTGATTTATAAAGCGGCTGGTTCTCTAGGGTATGTTGCCCCGGAAGTCTTAACTGATGATGGTCATGGTAAACCATGTGATATCTGGTCTTTGGGTGTTATTGCATACACACTTCTCTGTGGGTATTCTCCATTTATTGCAGAAAGTGTTGACGGATTTTTAGAGGAATGTACAAGACACTCTGAACCAGTTGTATTTCATTCACCATTTTGGGATGATATAAGTGAAGAGGCTAAAACTTTTATCTTGAGAGCCTTAACAATAGACCCTCTGGATAGACCTACTGCCACTGAATTGTTAAACGATCCTTGGATCACTCGTAAAGGTATTCGTCGTAGTGAAACTAATATCTTGCCTAATGTCAAGAAGGGATTCGATCTCCGTACCAAATTACGTGGTGCTATTGATTTAGTCATGTTGGATAAGAAGATCAGACAATTAAGAAATATGTATATAACTGGTGATGGTGAAGGTGATACGGATCTGGAAGAAAATCAACCAGTATCAGCTTTGGATTGTATTTCACAATCATTACATGATTTGAGACTTCAATCTAGGAAACGTATGGTTAACTTGACATCCGATCAAAGTAGAATGAAATCAGCTTTAAAGCAAGATGTGTTTGCACTTATTGTAAAAGCTGCTACTAAAAACAAAGATATATTACTGAATTGGGATACAAAGAGTTCTACACCTGTATCTAGTACGACAAAGGAAAACGTACAGTAATAAAATGTAATGAAGTATATAATTATGAACGGTTTATGAATTTCTATACAATTAATTCGTTAATATCCACATATAAACGAGTTATTAAATATCATTTATAATAAACTATTTATTATATTGAACCAGATGGTCTCTACTTGTATGACTGAATTATAAGAAAGTGTGATTCTTAATTATATTATTATTTACTGGCAGCTCTTCGAGCGGATCTTGTGGTTCTCATACTAGTTGAAGCTACATATTCGGTAGTCTTTTTATTTTTACGTTTACCTCTACGCTTATCCTCTTCATCGTCAGAGAAAGCTTCATTGTCGTAATCATCATCATTAGTATCCGCAGTTTCTTCTAACGGTAGATCATCGTCATATACTTCTTCCTCTTCTGATTCGACTTCATTATCGAGTGGTTGCTCTTTGTAGTTAAATTTCTGCGCGAGGTTTCTTCTCAACCTACTGGTATTTGGTTTAGCTTCACCGTACTCTTTAATTACTTCTTCTAATTTAACCAAAATGTGTAGCATTTGGGTTAAATATTTTTGTAACCAAATTAAATTATCAACGGGTGTTTTAGAAGTTTTATCTTTACTATCAACTGTTGTATTTTCCGTTTGCTGGTCATCTGAATTGAAACCGTCTATAAATTTTGATAGCTCATCGATAAAACTTTGTAAGGTCTTCGAATCATAGGCCACTTCATACCAATAGTTGTTGTCTACTTCGGATGGATTCTTCATGAAATCAGCTACTAACGTTTTTTGGTCATGAAACAATAACTTAAATTCAGAGGACACTGTACCGTAAAATTTTTCAAACAACGACAATGTTTTGATTTCTTTGTTATTGTATCTTTCAAATAATTTTAATAAATCCTTTAAACTCAAGAATGTGTTTAAATCATTTTCATCGTCAAAAGTGTATAGTCTAGGTAAATAGAAATCACCGATACCAGGAATTCTTCCTATGAAAAAATCTTGTAGTCTCATTGTGTATAGTTCGTTAGTGTATGGGTTACTCAAAGGGTTGTCTAAAACCAAAGTTTCAAATAATACAAGCCATTGGTCATATAGTGATATAATTAATTCATTTTTATCTTGATCTGGTTCAACATTTTTTAGAGTTGCTTTAAGTGATCTTAAAGTATCATATTGAGCTTTGAATTCTTCTTTAATTTCTCTTTTTTTCTTAATTAAGTTAGTGTGTTTCCTTTCAATATGAAATTGTGCTTGTTCAGATAATTCTACAAATGCATGTTTTGGTTCCTCAACACCATTTAATAAATATCTGGGAACATAAAAATTATCATTCTTCAAAGCGATATCTTTCTTTAAATGGTTTAATCTATGAATTTCATCATGTATTAATTGTGAATTAGCAAGACAATATGAGATCATATTTGACAGTAAGATCAGTTTATCCATAGATTCTAAACAGAATAAACCTATTTTATCCAACCCAGTAGTAAATATAGGATTAAACTCTAAATCACGCCATTCTTTCGAACTACCCCATTCTAATGGCACTTTACGTATCAATGTGATATACTTTTTAAATGGATTCCCCAAAGATTTGAAATGATCTAACGTTTGTGGTCTATCTCCGTCAAAAAGAATTTTCAATAGACAGAAAAACAAGTAATTCATCTTATCTTGACATTTTTTAATCTTAGCAATATTTTCACTGGAAACGTTTAACCCCAATCCATTTTCAAAATCTTGGAATGACAATGTCAATATATCTTCGTTAAAATATTGATGGAACTTGGTGATAAATGACATAATTTTAATAATCTTACCGGCATATGGAATTGGTTTTATTAGAGAAGCACTAAATGTTTCCCATTCTGATAACAAAGTATTATTGTTGGAAGATACATCAGTGGGCAATGGAACTGCAGAGAGCCAATTCTTAGTATATAATTCCTTCTCATTGATCTTTGGGAGATGTGATTTTATAATATTACTTGGTAACACACTTGGCTTAGTCTTTGCCTTGGTCTTGCTCTGAGGAGCAGATTGAGGTGGTGTCACATATGCCTTCTTGATCTCTTCCACTTCTTCCTCTTCTTCGTCCTCTTCAGTGGATTTTTTTTCAATGGCTTGTTTAATACGAGTTGATCTTCTCAAAGTTGCATTAAAAGGTGATGTACTTTTCGGTAGAGAATCAACTACTTTAACGTTTCTGAAATCATCAAACGTCATTTGACCTCTTTTTCTTTTCAATGAAGGTGCTGGACTGGACGTCTGGACTACATTTTCCTCCTTCAGTGGTTCCGAATTCTTAGTGGAATTATCCATCGGGGTTTCCACTGCATCTATATCAATAATGTCAGACATAACTGCTACAGGGATACTACTTTTTGGTGAGATTGTGGTAATTATTGTTATTTAATTGCTAAATTAACGTGTAGTTCGGTGAAATATGATTTATACCCGTGTTAAGTGATCTTTAAAGGCTTTAAGTTACAATGTGAAAAGTAGTTTAACTATTTATTAACACTTCTGGCACTAATTAAGCCCCTTCCATTAAGGAGTAATACTAAGTGACACGACCTCCATTGAGCGTTAGTATAAGGAGACAATGTTTAGAGATAGAACCAATTTGTTTATATCGTATCGTCGAACTTTCCCTCACCGTAGTGAATTGTTCACGACTAATAAGGCCACCGATCCCTTTATTGATGGTGATGATATTGAAATGGGGACATTCACAGATGATCAAGGATCCCAATTGCGTACGCAGGGAATTAACACATTACCACCACTGTTTGTGGATATTGCTCGAGATATTGACGATTATTTACATGAGGTAAATGTTAACATGGAGCAATTAATTAAATTGTATAGAAAGAATGCTTTGCCAGGTTTCGAGGATAAAAGTCAAGATGCTAAATTGATTGAAGATATAAGTTTTAAGATATTACAACTTTTCCAAAAATCTCAAAATGTTATTAAGAAATTGGAAGTAATTTATAATGAACAATTTTTGGAAGGTAGACAATTGAACACTGGTGAATTGATGATATTGAATAATATGACAAAGAAATATGCACAAAACATTCAATGGGAAAGTAGTAAATTTAGAGTCTTACAAAACAATTATTTGAAATATTTGAATAAAGATGATTTGAAACCTATATTACCAAAGAATGATGAAGATTCCTCTCGTTTACTTCTCATGGAGGAAGAGGAGAAAGGTAGAGACATGACACAAAGAGATATTGAAGAGTACTCTGAACAAACTTTACAACATCAACTTGATAAAGCAGATCAAAGTAATCAAAGGTATTTAGAAGAAAGAGATGAAGAGATTGCACAATTAGCTCGTGGTGTCTTTGAAGTTAGTACAATCTTTAGAGAAATGCAATCTTTAATTATCAATCAGGGCACAATTGTAGATAGAATTGATTATAATTTAGAGAACACTGTCATTGAATTGAAGGAAGCTAATAGAGAATTGGATAAAGCAACACATTATCAGAAGAGAACTCAAAAATGTAAGATAATTTTATTACTGACGTTATGTGTTATTGCATTGTTTTTCTTTGTTATGTTAAAACCACATTCTAAGACTACCACAAAATACGAAACGATTCATGAGAGTCCGTCATCCAATTATGTAGAGGGAACTTCTCCAGGAAAGGAGGATAATAGTATTGAAGCTAATATTTTAGTGGAAGAAGCTAATGAAATTAGTAAACGGGAGATAATAATACAAATGATATAGAATATAAATATATATATTTTAAAGATATATATATATAAAAATGAGTGATAAAATTCTTCTTTAATTAAATTTTGTGAACTTTCCTAATAATAATGTCTGTAATGATTTAAGAATATGATATTACCTGAATCCATATGGATTATTTGATGAATGTAAGTTATTGTAAGCATTAGTCTTAGCCATCATTCTCTTCTTATAAGCCGATTTGAAATGGGTTGAACCAGTTGGCATTGGCATACCACCATTGTTCATATTATTATTGTTGTTGTTAAACCCACGTTGCATTTGTGGTTGGAATCTTTGTTGTGGACGATTAGTTGGTGGCATAAAATTTGGATTATTTTGTAATAGAAGTTCTGAAGGATCTGGACCAGCAGATACTTGTGGTTGATATTGTTGTGGTGGTGCTTGATAATGTTGTTGTTGAGGTGGGTACATTTGTGGTTGTAATCTTTGTACATTTGGATTTGGTGGATAAATGGAGGAAGAATTACTTTGTGGGTAAGGTACTTGACCATTATTATTATATTGTTGTGGTCTATAATGTGGATTAGGAGGTCTTTGAGAGATTGAAGTGAAATCAGAACGTTTACTATCAGAAAGTGAATCTTCACTGTTTGAATTGATCATTCCTGATTTTTGTTGTTCCTTCATTATATCTTCTAATATTCTATTTGGAGCAGCAGCATTGTGATGATCAATATCTTTATTGGAATAAGTTGATGAATTAACGGAAGGTGGTGCATTACCATATTTTTGATTATTTTGATCAATACCTCTATCGTTATCAATAGCAGAAAAAGCAGTAAATGATTCTCTTCTTTCTTCGTATTCATCATTTCTGTTATCATGATTTTCACCATACCCGTAGTTTGTATTAGAACCAGGTGTCAATTCCTTCTCTAAAGTCTTTGAACGGAAATCACTACCTTCTTTCTCCAAATTAGATGAGAAATCTGTATTGGATGTATTTAATGTATCCAACAGATTACTTTGAGAAGATGGTTGAACATAATCTGGGATAATAGTAGGTCTACTGAAATCCTTTTCATGCATGACGAAATCTTCCTCGTGATAAATACCTTCATCTTCTTCAGATTCTAACAATTGACTTCTGTCATCATAATCGATATTATTTTCCTTGGACATGTAACTGACAAAAATGATTGGGATAGTGATCAAAGGTAAAACAGCAGCAGGGATCAATAACCAAGAACACCAAGTGACATTTGGATAAAATAATAAAAACACCACGATACACATTAAAGCAGCAGATAAGAACCCAATGATATCAAAAATCAAATTAATGATAAACAATGAAGCAGAGATGACACCATGACTACTCATTGTCGATAAGATCACACTTACCAAAGTGGTCACAAAGGCAAAAAAATTCAAACCGGCAGCCACTGGAGTGATCACTAAGATCTTTCCCAATTTGCTTCTGGCCTGGTTATTCATTCTCCAATTGGAATCATCTTGGGAAAGGTCTTGTGGATTATATGATGCACTAGCTTTGGAACAACCGTCATCAGGAGAGCAGTAACCGAATACACCATAGGTGATGTCTTCATATTTAGATAGACCAATTTGTTTGAAAACTGGTGCAGTGACACAACAAATAATTAAAAATGCCACTGAAATGAATTGTAAAATGGCAATTACAGTGAAATAAACACTTGATTTAGCCATTGTGTAGTTTGATTATTTTCGTTATGGTAGTAAATAATAAAACGAAATCTGAAACGTTGTGAGGGAAATGTAGAATGATATATATTCAAATTATACTGTAACTCAGCCACTTATTAATAGTAATGTCTTTTATCAATGGAAAGACACAACCTGAGCCAGACAAGCAATGTGTATTTATTTCAGGCATGTTTTGATAAGGTTCCAAGACTTAACGCGAAAGTCATATTTCATTGACCATAAATGGCAAACATCGCGTCAAAACCCGTTCCAATGTTGTGCGGACGTTTCTGTGCACATTTTGGGGTGGGCTGAAATGGCTGAGCTCGAGAAAGTGAAAAGGTGAAATAAATTGCCCGATCGGGAGCGTGCCTGCGTTTCACGACTATTTTTGGTCGAGAAAAAAAACGGGAAAAACGGAAACGGGAAAAAAGCAAGCAAAAAAAATGGGAATTGGGAAAAAATAAAAAAATATTCTCCCGGGGGCGATTCGAACGCCCGATATCAAGATTACTTTGTTTAACACATTACAGTCTTGCGCCTTAAACCAACTTGGCCACCGAGAGTCGTATTTAATGTTGTGGTGGAGCTGTTGTGTGGCTGGATTGCAAGATGAGGGTCAGGTGGTGGGGAGTGACTTTTTTGTGATATTTTGTTGACAATGAGGATAACAAGAAGGTAAGGTTATGGAACAAGGCATAGATATAACAAATGTATAGTGTAGAAGTAATGGAAGCCACAAATGCAAACACAGCTGGGTACAGTTGGAATTTAAGCACAAATATAAAAAAACGTTTTACAGAAATGTATTTACTCCGATTGAATAATTTCAAAGGTTAAGAAAATTAATAAATTGGTGAAAAATTAAACAATATGAAAAACTGACTCGGAAATACCTGGTATAAAATGTCGAGCAGAAAAAAACATCAATAGTGTTTTTTTTTGTCCTCTCTTCCGTTGCTGATCATTACGCTATACTTATAAAAAATATAAGAGATAAACTATACCAAGCATCGTTACAAGCACCAACCGTTTATTATTGGTATACCAGACAGCCTTGAGTAAGGAGGATACTCTTCAGAGTGTTGGCATACGCGTCACTCTTCACGAATTCCATCCCAATTTACACTTTTAAAGACTGAAAAATTAATGAAAAAAATATTTGAGATGAGTTCCAGTCTATAGAAGTGTCAATAGATCAAAATATATTATAGTCATGTCTCAAATTGAAGAATTACCAGCCTCTGATTTGGAAGAAGAAACTTATAACTCTAAAGGTGGTGAAGTGTTTTTAGCATATGTGGATGCTCCAGTAAAGGAAAATGACGATATCACTATAGAAGATACCTTTATTGGTGGTGAACCAATTTGGTTACACGCTGATTCTGTACCATCAGACGATTTACTACGATGTGGTGCTTGTAAGAGTAAAGATAATATGAAATTATTATTACAAGCTTTTTCACCATTAGATGATGAACAAATGGAGAAAATTCAATCGAAGATCGGTATTGATAATTTAAATTATGTTAACCCAGATGATGATAGAGCACTTTATGTGTTCATTTGTACTAAATGTCAAAGAAAGGGTAATTCTGTACGTTGTTTAAGAGGTGTTAAACAAAATAAGAAAACCACTAACACTGTTGAAGACAAGATGGCTAATGTCACTGAAGGGAAAGATTTCCAAATAAATCCATTCGATTTATCTAAATCAAATGACGCTAATCCATTTGGTGCGAACCCATTCCAATCAGGTAATGATTCAGTTAATCCATTTTCTGTTAAGAAAGATGATAAACCAGTAGAATCTACCACTGAACCAGAATTATCTTCTAAAGTGGTTAGAAAATTACATGATGCTGAAAAGGATAAAGAATACAACTCAGAGAAGAATTTCAAGAGTTATTTGTTATATGTGGAACAAGAAAGATTTAATAATAAACCAGATCATTTAAAATTACCTAAAAACTTGAAAATTGACAAAGAAGTTTTAGATTTGACTGATAATGTGGAAGATGAACTGGAGAAGAACCCAGTGAAGATGGATCCAAGAACAGAAAAATTATCTCAATTCTTAGATGATGAAACTTTCCAAAAATTCCAAGAAATTGTTGGTTACAATCCATTACAAGTGTTACGTTATGATCTTGGTGGTAAACCATTATATTATGCTAAGGCTGTCAAGAATCTTGAAGATAGTGTACCAAACCCAAGTTATAACCCATCTAGTAAGAGAATATTTGAAATGCAATTGATGCCCAAGATGATTTTAGATTTGGAAGAGACTGTATCTGTAGATGATGGTATGGAATGGGGTACTATTCTTGTATTTACTGACGCTGAAAACTATATTCCAAATTTTGATGAAAATGGTGTTGGTTACGTAGAAGAATGCGTTAAAGTTCAATGGGAAACTAGAGATTGATTAAGATGTGTTATTTTGCATGTGTATATTATTTATTATTATATTTCTTCTTTTATATTTACAAGGGAAATAAATAAAATATTTATATGATACTATTACAAATGTCTTGGAAGCTCAATAGACTCATATACTTGAATCTTATCACCACTCTTAAATTTTTCAAAATTATTATCAAATGTTAAACCACATTCATAACCTTTAGTGGCAGTTTCAATGTCTTCTTTACCATGTTTTAAAGTGAGGATGTTCCCCTCATAAACAATTGTATCCTGTGGACCTCTTATTATTTGAACTTTGGAATTTCTTTTCACTTCCCCGTTATTGACTTTACAACCAGCAATTCTAATGATTTTCTTCTTAAATTTGTATTCAAAGACTTCCTTCAAATCTAATGTAGCCAAAATCTTTTTTTCGTAGAGAGGTTTCATATTAGACACTAAGATATTAATAACGTCCTCGATAAGTTTGTAAATAACATTGTATCTCTCCACTCTAATATGATATTTGTTATTAATAACATCACTTGGTAAGTGATCGATGTTGAAACATAAAATAATACTAGATGTGATTTCTGCCATTTTCAAATCACTCTCTGTCGGTACCCCAACAGATGATGATATAATGTTACATTTGACTTCATCATTACCTAGATTTTCAATACTTTCCTTAATAGCTTCTGTTGATCCTGAAACATCAGATTTGATAATAAAATTTATATCTTTAGGACCAACATTGATCACTGGATCCATAGTGTCAATATCAACTTCATTATCATTATCCTCATCTTGATTCTTCTTCTTTTCTTCCTTTTTCACACTTTCAAGATATTTTTGTTCATTATACTTCTCCATATTGTCAACATTTTTCTCCACTTCTTCTAATGATTCTCTCTTGGAAATATACTTCTTAGCAATAGATTCGCTTTTCACTTGTAAAAATTGATCCCCAACATGAGGTAAGTTTTTCCATCCAGTGACTTCTACAGCTTGTGAAGGGGATGCCTTTATAACAGGTTGTCTTGAATGATCTATAATGTTTTTCACTTTACAATATGTGTTACCAGCTAATAAAACATTACCTTTCTTCAAAGTTCCCCTTTTCACCAAGACTGTTGCAATATTACCGATTGTACTCTTCATCTTACTCTCAATGACCCAACCTTCTGTCATGGTCGTGGGTGAATCTTCTGCCTTTATATCCATAATGTCACTTAGTAAAATAATAGATTCTTCTAATAAATCCATATTTTCTCCAGTCTTAGCACTGATAGGAATCACTTGAATATCACCTCCCACTTTTTCTGATATTATATCATGACTCAATAGGTCATTAGTAATTTTTTCAATTTGTTTTTCTCTATCTACTAATCTAGGCATCTTATCAATCTTCGTAATTGCGACTATCAATTCATTACCTGATTTTTTAATATGTTTAATAGCTTCTATAGTTTGAGGTTTAATAGAATCTTCCAATGCAATGACTAATATTATAATATCTGTAACGGTGGCCCCACGTTCTCTCATTTTAAGAAATGCAGCGTGGCCTGGTGTATCTAAAAATGTAATCTTCTTCTTAGAAACTGGGGTGATCACTTGAAATGCACCGATATGTTGAGTGATACCTCCATGTTCTTCTTTAACCACAGAAGATTTTCTTAAATAATCTATAATTGTGGTTTTACCATGATCCACATGACCCATAATTGTGACGATAGGTGGTCGTTTCTTAAGCATTCTAGGATTTGATGGTTGTCTCAATTCATCATATACCGTTTTAGATGTGACTACGTTTGACGTTTCCGGGAGTATATAATTGTATTCTTGTAAGATCAATTCAATGTATTCTCTTGAAAGGATATATTCATTGGTAATATCTGTAAACCCCAATTTAGTTAAATCTTTAGTCAATGTTTGAATTTTACAATTCAATAAATTTGCCAATTTATTCACAGAAATATAGTTCGGTATTGTAAATGTAATCTCTTTGGGTGTTGATTTCCGACTTAGTTGATTCTTTCTATAACTTTTCGCATAGTTTCTATTCTGTATTGACGTTAAGGGATATTGGAAATGTACTCTTTCGTAATTTTGAATGGTCAATCTGGTAAAAGTAGAATAAATAGGTCGATTTAAAAACTGTTTAAAAGCATACTGTCTGATTATCATGGTATGATATATATATGTTGTGTTCTCAGATAGCAATAACTAGTTTGGTATTTATGAGTTCATCGATGTGAATAAGTTCTTCGAGAATTTAAAGGATAAATGTATATAATTATTTGATCCGAAAGAAAGTTCCGGGGAAATTGATTGAAAAGAGGTTTTATATAAATAATAAAAGGAAAAAAGAGATACAATTTGAGTTGTTTTGAAATGAACCTGTCAAGGTCTTTAATATATGTAAAATGTCAATTAGTAATATAATTATATTATATAGGGGAAAGGAGATTTTTTACCAATACCAATATGGAGAATTATAATAAGCAACCAGGTTAAATAACTCCTTTACAAGGGGACTAGGTTTTACATTGCCGGTTATTTGTGCTTCAAGACAATCACGAATATTATATTTGACCCAATTTTCATCCACTCCGTACATTGTGTGAACTTGGTTTTGTATAATGGTATAAAACATTGATTTTATTTTTTGTTGGAGACGATTACTCTTCTCTTTAACACCATGTTCCACTATTGCTTTCAATATTTTACAATTAGGAACATATGAGTAAATGTTCAGGTCCGACAGTATTCCATAAACGGAAATTCTGATATATAAACCTTCATCCATTTTTTGTTTCATATTACCTACTTTCAAAATGCGTACGTAATTTTTATTTTTCTTTAAATGAGGTAATAATGCATCCACTAACCTTGTCAAATTTTGATGCTCAAATATTTTATTCCAAATGATTGATTGCATGTTGTCTAACGTATTTTGTAATTCTTCCATAGATTTTGGGTTTTTAATTTTCTCAATAAGGGTATCTTCAAATTCTCCATAATCTAATTCAGGTAGTGTTATCCGTTTGTAATGATCGAGTATTTCTTTAGTTTTAGCATATTTAACCGTATCAAAATACAGTTCTATCTTTTTTTCACATTTTCCAAGTTCTTCCAGTTTCTTCATTATATCACTTGGAGATGATTTCTTTACAAGTTCTATATCTTCGTCACCTTCAAACAATATATCTTCTTCTTCATCGTCATCATCATCATATCCATGATTTGTTACAAGTTGTTTTGTCCATTCTTCCTCTTCTGGATCAGAGTTTACCAACTCTGTTTTTATATCATTCAGGTTCTTATCATCCATCTCTTCTTTTAAATTTTTTATTGTAATTTGCAAATCATTATGAAGTTTATGCAATGCATTTACTGTATCAATACTTGATATAAACGGTTGACCTGTACTCATTGTATCGATAGAATAAAAATCTCTAAAATTAGTGACAATGGTTAAATCTCTTAATAAATGAGGATTATCCAATGTTAAATTATCAATATATTTGAGGAAAATAGTTGGAATCTTGTTAAATAAATACCAATAATTTGACATGATTTCTAATTGATCATCATTGATGTGATCTTTCAACCAACTCATACTTTGTGAATTGGCTGCTTTACAAATATTGGTCAGAAGGCTTTCGGATTCCCTGTCGGATACATCTTCATCACACACTCTAAGTGTTTCAATCATCAATGAAGCAGGTATGCATCTCTTATGTCCATCAAAACCTATGAAGATTAACGAACTTAATGCTTCCCTACAAAGAGGTGCTTGTTTCTTGTAACAATCATTTTGCTTTATATTATCTATAAATTGAGAAATTAAATCATTATTTGTAATGCCGCATTTTCCTATATCTCTAAAGTAGTTTATATCCAGTGTAATCAATATATTTCTCAAAGTTTGAATGAAAATAGTTTGCCTCTGTGTATCTTTTTGTCCACATCTTTCAATTAAAGGGCGATATAATAAATCCTCCAAATCTTTAAAGGAGCTAGTGATTTGCCTTCTAAACCATATAGGTAACACTTCAAAAGATAATAAATTGACTATATTAAAAGATGCCTCATCTGATAAGATTGGAATTATCAAATCTCTAATTAACGGTACCAAATCTGCATCCTTGTCCAAGATACTGACTTCTTTCTTCAAAGTCATATATTTCAAATCATTGTCGTCCGTGGAGTAGTACTCCTTGATCAAGTCCTGCACTTGCATCACTGCTATGATTCTCTCTATCAAAATGTGAACTCATTGGGAACCTTGAAAACTGAAAAATAAATCATCCAAAAATTGAGGAAGAAAAATAAAAAAATAAGCGTCACAGACAGGATTCGAACCTGCGCAGGTAAAACCCAATGCCTGACAGCTGTTTCTATGAAATAGCAGGGCATCGCCTTAACCACTCGGCCACTGGGACTAACTTAACAATTTCCCGTGTGAAATGGCCGGTTTGGTTTTGTTACACGGGTAAATATGAGTGTGTGATCCATGTTTTGGTCGCTTTGAAGTGTCTAGAAGTGTAGTTACAACTATGTGGATAGGTTATAATACTGTATTTGGGTACTTGGTACAGGCTGGATGTATGTACTCTGCAACACACATCCTGTAGAACGTATAAATGGCTAATCGATGTCATTTATGGTTCTTGTTTTTTTATGTATGGTATGTTCTCTCATTCCTTTATATGGACAATGTGTGGAGTAGAAATTTAGTGTGTTCGTGCTACATGAAATTAGGAGCAACCATTCACAGTTCCCATCGTGTACTCAATTCTAGTACACTGGGACAAATACAACGTCGCATTATACATAAGAAAATAATAATCTGGATCCAGTCTGTGAGAAATCAGAAATTGAATATGTATTGATTTTTCATAATATTTAGATATTTAGTTTCATATTTAAATTGATATTTTTTTTTTAATAACAAATAGCAAATCGTATTGAAACGAATAAATAAAATTTTCCACATTGGAAACGTATGTACTGTTATCTAGGGAGGGGGCATAAAAACAAAAATGATACCATATTAGTTGTTAACAAGAATACCAATTGTACTAGGTAAATTAACAATTTCTATGGAAAAATATATGGCACCCGAAATACGTAAGGCATTTGAAACTCGAGGGGCGTTCAAACGAATAATAAGCAAAAACATTTTATGTCCAGTAAAATGAATTGTGTTCAAATATAAATCACTTGAGATTTCAGTCAATGTACCTTGACCTTAAATTTTGCCTGGAATCTCTATTCCATGACCCTTTCCAAATTTGAATAGAGGTATTTGTAACAGTAATGTTTTCATTGTTTGTAATCACTTTGTCAGGGAAATTCATTTCAAACCAACCATCATTACGAATAATTTCAAATTTTCCATAAACATCGAAATTCTTAAACGGATTTAATAACATTACAAAATTCTCACCAGCAGTCTCGACGCTACTAAAATGCATTTGTAACGTATCATAGTTACAAAAGTTCTGCTGGTATAAATATTGTTATTACATTAAATCCAGTTAACAACTTCGTTCATAACGGAAATATAGAAATTATCCGAAGGAATGGTTGGGTTGAGATGGGTTCCTTTAATAAAACGATTAACGACAACGGGAATATCACCGTTATAAATACTTTTGTTCAAAGTGGAACGAGTCGTAACTCTGGGATATAGATCAGTGGGTTGATTGAAGGCAAAGGTAAATTAAACGCCATCTCAAGTGATTTATACTTGAACACTAATCACTTTGACAGACAGAAAGTAATTTTGAGTCACGGTCTTATACGTTTCAATACTACTTGAGTTTCAACCGTTCTATCTATTTCTGGTACCCTTAACTCAGTTGTAAAATTAATGTATCTACCAGGTATTGTTAGTACACTTTGTCAATAACGAATACGGCATGATTTCAGTTTCCACATTATCTCCAGATAACATTAAATACTTGTTTTATGTTGGTTGTAATATCGCGACTACTGCCCAACTGGATACTCAACATGAAAGAGTAGTTACATGTTTCAGAATATCTAGTGTGATAGGAGTTGTCATATCACAGTCCACATAGAACAAGTAGTTATATGTTTCATAATATATGATGTGACATTTGGTATGAATTGACAAACTGCCGTTTTGCCAATGAATTCAGATAGACAAATAGTTTATCTCTGATTGTTGCTTTTCCTTATCATGGTTGCCCTTTTATATCTGGTGATTTTTCAAAACACCTCATTTTTTGGGCACGTGCTTTTTGATATTTGTCTCGATTTCTTTAATGATCTTTTATTTACATCGGTAAAAGGTGCTCATCAGAAGTGAATGTGAATAGTGATAACCTACCGAAGGAGAGTATGCCCGAGATCGCTAAACCGTTACCAGTGGTCAATTTTGTTAATTTCAACCAGACAGGTTCGTGCATATCTGTTGGGACCTCGGAAGGTTTCAAGATATTTAATTGTGATCCGTTCGGAAGGTTTTACAGTGAAAGTCAAATTGGTGATGCCGGTTACAGTATTGTGGAGATGTTATTTTGCACCTCATTGATTGCATTGGTGGGCAACGGGGATCAACCACATTTGTCCCCCAGAAGATTGAAATTAGTCAATACAAAGAAGCATACCACTATTTGTGAAGTAACTTTCCCAACTTCTATCTTAGCCATTAAGATGAATAAATTACGCCTAGTGGTACTGCTAAGGAATCAAATATACGTTTATGATATTGCCACTATGAAATTGTTACATGTCATTGAAAATAATTCAAATCCATATGGATTGGTCACATTATCACCATCATCACAAAATAATTATTTGGCGTTCCCCTTCCCTTCACAAGTGTTAAACTCAGATATTGTGTCTAATGCCACTACAAATAATATTACAATCCCCTCAGTGAGTATTAATAATGGTACTAGATCGAATTTAAATTTAATGACAAATGATAATGGTAATAACAACAACAAGAATGATTTGAATGCAACGATATCTGATTCTGAAATTGTTATGAAAAGTGGTGATGTGGTCATTTACAATTTGGACACGTTACAACCAATGATGGTCATTGAAGCACATAAGAATGGATTGGCTGCTATTGCATTGAGTCCCGATGGTACTTTACTGGCCACTGCATCAGAAAAGGGTACTATCATTCGAATATTTAATGTGATGACTGGGTTAAAGATGTATCAATTTAGAAGAGGTACATATCAAGCTAAAGTGTACTCTATGTGTTTCAATGATGATAATCAATTCTTGGCGGTAAGTTGTTCTAGTAAGACTGTACATATTTTCAATTTGGGCAATTCCACCACAAACAGTACATCAGATAACAGTGATGATGAATCAGAAGACATAGCAGAGGATAATCAAATAAATGATGTCGATTCTCTGGGTGAACTTAAAGTGAGAGAACCATACGTGGATTCATCAAGAAGAACCGTGGGGAGAATGATTAGAAATTCATCACAAAGTTTAACAAGAAAGGCAGCAAAAACATTGGGTCAAATTTTCCCCATTAAAGTTAATTCCATATTGGAACCATCTAGACATTTTGCTAGTTTAAAATTACCCATTGATGGTGATAATTATATGAGAAGTGTTGTATCCATTGGTGAACCCATTGAATTGAACCTTGCTGAATACTCTGAATTATTAGCTAATGATGAAGATGAATGGGGCAATAATGACGAATTATTACAACCCACACAACCTACAAAGATTAAAATGTTACCCATTAAGGTAATCACTTCAGAAGGGTATTTATACAACTACGTGTTAGATCCAGAAAGAGGTGGTGATTGTTTGCTATTAACTCAATATTCTTTAATTGCCGATTAAGTAATTTACAGCATTTATACTAATGACCCGATAAGGGCATATCCCTCAATGAGATGTGACCGAATGACAGGTTCCATCCTGCCGTATATCGTGTAATCGTGGCACAGTTTCAATGACGGTGTTTTTGCGATGTTTATATAATACTCGGATAAAATGTCTCATTAGAGCCGTGTTTTGCGAGAGTTTTTCCGAGATAAAACATGTCTCTGCCACAGTTTCACTGTAGGGTCTTGCTTTTTTATTCCGATAAGTAGTTTTGTTTTGTTTTTCCTGAGAAACTAATAGTTTTTGACATATATCTATGCGCTTAATAAATTAGTATATATCGAACACTTTCTTCTATCAATTTCTCTCTGTTTATATTGTTTTGTTGCCTTTAAATTGAAAAGTTTGAAATTTTCCTGAAATCTGAAAAATTTTAGGAAAAGATCTGAGTTGAGATATAGAGATAGTGATTGAAGGGATAGACTCTTGTAATTACCTACAAACAAATCAAAGAAAAAAGTTAGAAAGTTCTAATCGAGCCAATCTAAACCTGTAACACTATAACAAGTTGTGAATTGCCTAATTGTTTTCCCTCCTACAAGAACTAAGACCCTTCTAAGGATATGCTTTCATCATTAGCTAAGACGGCATCATCGAAAGAACCTTTACTTTTCGATATAAGATTGAAAAGTACAGATCATGATGTATTATTAATACAGGGGACCGAGAACGTAGCATCCTCGGTGTTGTTATCAGGGACTATCGTTCTATCCGTTTTGGAACCAATTCCAATTAAATCTCTTTCATTGCATTTAATTGGTAGACTTCGTTTGAATATACCAACAACATTTACTAATGGAGGTCCAGCAATCAAAAAATATGTTAAACATGAAAAGAGAATATTTACTCATAGCTGGACTGATTTTAATATTGAAGATTATTTAGATAACTCCCATCATACGATAAATTCTAATAGATCATCCACTAGTTTATCTTCTTTACAAAAGAGAACCAGATCAAGTAGTTCTTTGATGTCTCTTTCAAGTGTAGCTAGTAATTCTGCTAGCACATTGGTCAAGGGTAACTATGAATTCCCATTTAGTGCCATTTTACCAGGAACATTAAATGAAAGTGTAGAAGGTTTGGCCAATGCATCCGTAACATACAAATTGGAAGCCATTTTAGAAAGACCAAGAATGGCAGATCTTATATGTAAGAAACCATTGAGAGTTGTCAGAACATTGACTCCTGATGCGGTAGAGCTTTCAGAAACTGTTGCAGTGGAAAATACATGGCCTGGTAAAGTTGATTATAGCATATCAGTTCCAGCAAAGGCTATTGCCGTTGGATCTGCTACCCCCATCTATATTATGATTGTTCCACTTTTAAAAGGTTTAAAATTAGGTCATATCAAAGTTTCTTTATTAGAGAGTTGTCAATATCAAGCTAACGTCGGTGGTGTGATCACTCAGGATAGAATTGTTACAAAGATGAAAGTGAAAGATCCCTTAAATCATTTGGCTGAAATGCGCAATAAGACGGAGAATGATGTGAATAACGATCACATCGAACCCTTTGATTTCCAAGATCGTTGGGAAATTGACACCGTTTTAAATATTCCACCAAGTCTTTCCAAATGTACACAAGATTGTGATATTTTCTATAACATTAAGATTCGTCATAAATTGAAATTTGTCATCACACTAATTAATCCAGACGGGCATGTCTCTGAACTTCGAGCAGCTGTGCCTGTACAATTGTTTATTTCACCTTTCGTTACTGTGGGTGTCAAATCAAATGAAACTTTAGAAAAGGAGAATGAACTTCATACAACACCAATTGTCGATTCAAATAACAATAACAGTACAAGTTTCTCTTCAGAAACATTTTTCCATAAAGATGATGAAGAAGATGAGGAAGTCATTTTTGCACATGCAGCTCCAGGGTTGGAATTACATGCGGGATCATTAGAAAATAATTTCTTTGCACCAACAGCTATTTCAGAGTTAATGACACCTCCTAACTACGGAAAACATGTTTATGATAGATTATGGGGCGATATTCCAGTGACAGATACACCTGTTGCCAGTAGAGCTGCCACTCCTGTTCATAATATGCATTCAGATTCAGCTTTGGAAAGTGATCATGAATCTGATCATCTGTCTTTAAATTTCTCGGAATTAAATTTGACGAGAGAGAGGCCAACAACTCCATCATATATTCCTACATCGACCAATCCTTTCAGAGATTCCCAATTTCCAACTTTTGCCGTATCAGATTCAGATACACATTTCCCTGTGGATATTTTACAAAGTCCATCTATGACTCCTGTATTTGATCATCGTTCCAGAGGCAGTTCATTTAGCAATAGTCATCCCTTATCATCGACATCGTTAAAGAAAGTTTTTGAAATGGCCGAATTGAGTCGTTTACCATCTTACGATAATGCGATGAAATCAGATGCTATAGAAGATGATTTACCTCCGAATTATCCAGCAGGTAAAGGAACTCAAGGGGAAGAAAATGTTATGGAAACCATGCGTACTAGAAGTAATAGTAGAATTGAATTGGAAAAACCACAGTCAGTTCGTCATCGGTCTTCCTCCTTTTTGTCAATTCCTGCAAGGCAGAGGTCGCATGCTTCATTTAGTAGAAGTAATAACAGTTCTAATACTTCATTAAACCTTTTAGCAAGAAGTGGTACAGAAACGTCATTGTTGGCTCCCCAACCAACTTCTGGATCAAATGGGGCAGTTCATAAGATGTCTGCTTCCAGTAGGAAGTTATCATTCACTATGACACCCGTTGCTCTTCCAGGATTTAGAAGAGTTGATGAAAATGAATATACAGACACATTCCAAGAGTCTCCTGTGAGTTCTCCAAACAGTACACCTCAGACACGTCAACGTACTACTTCCTTCCCAGCTTTTATGGAAAGGTTTACCAAAAAGACAGACAAAATTAATGACCATTAGCATATATTTATTTATTTTTATACTATAAATTTTCATGACAAATTGAACTCATTGAAGATGATTTTGATACTAAGGGCTTATCCTTGATAAAAATTAATTTATTGTTAATTATATATAATATTGACTTTGTTCAAAACATTTTTTGTAATTCAAAACATAAATGCATACGAGAAGAATAAAACAATATTATTTAGTGTATTTTATATTTAATTAGAATATAAAGCTTCTCTTTCAATTCAATAAAATGAGGAATAAACGTCTTTAAATTTGGGTATCGTATGTGATGTGTAATATATATGAACGTTTTCTATAAGTATATATAATCATGCAATATAAGGTAGCAACAGGTCTAAAATAACAAATGCGCTAAAGTTGCCAATGGCCATGGTAAAGCTAACCTACTAGCACCATTTGCTTGGATGGCAACGACAGCCGCAGTAGTAGAAGTAACATTTGCGTCGTTGGCACGCTTAACAAAGGCAGTGGCGTAGGCAGTAGCAATAGCAACAGGAGAAGCAGTGACAGTAACTGTAACAACATTAGTGGGAGCAGCTGCGGTAGAAGTAGCAGTGTCAATAGCAGAAACAGCGGTTGGGACAACATTGCCAGTAGAAGCATTAGAAGTAGCTGTGGCTTTAGTTGTTGCAGTGGCGGCAACTACTGGTTGTAGAGTAGTGGTTGAACGAGATGCGGAATTACCAGATTTGGCATGTTGAATATCGACATATGACTTTTCAGAGACATCACTGTTAGAAGCTTGGGCCATGGAGATTTCACGGTTATCCAGATCAAACACAGCGTAAGCACTAGTTAAAAAGGCTTCACCTAAAATAATAATTTCACTATTAGCTGGTGAGACACCAAAGACACAGGTAGTGTCATCATCGTCATTGTGAATTATTAAGTTTTCCAAAGCGACATTAATTTGGAATTCACCAAATTCAAAGATTAGATCTTTCAAGTTACCTTGATAATTACAAGGAATTTCGTAATTGTTACCATTGTATGTGGCACCCACATTATTAATGATTGAATTGGCGACGTCACTTGGTAAAGATATTAGAGAAGAACCAGAGTCTAATAAAACAGTAATTGGAGTTTGAGAAATAGTTTGTGTGTTTTTGTTAGAATCTGAAAAACTGATACCTTGTAAAGTGATATCAAATTGGTTATCACTAACTAATGGCAAAGTATGTAGTTTACCAGAGTATTTTGATTGATCAACAGCACCAAACAAAATGGAACCGGTATTACTTTTAGTATCTATACTTAAAGAGTATGCATTAGATTTAATAATACCGTTTTCCTTTAATTGCATGGGAAAATTGGAGTAACCTGTAGTGGATTCTAGACCAGCTAGACCAAGACCTAAGACACCAATGATGGAATCAGTTTCAGAAGCGATGGCAAAATTAACATTTTCCATAGTGAATTCTCCCATTGATACAGAATCTTGAGCCCACACACCAGAGGATGCTGTATTGTCACCATATTTGGTCTGGAATGGAGAATTTTGGGTAACAAATGTTTGGGAAATATCAGAGTTGAAAGTTCCAAATTTTTCACACCAAGTGGACAAACCATTGGAACAACCTGAACTGTTTACATCAGTGACCCACATGTCAGAAGAACCAGTGTCAATTAATAAATCCATTTTTTGTGGTGGAGTACCGACTTCTACTTCGACTGAGTAGAAAGTAGACATATCTTGTAGAGTGACACTTAAACCATCTCTCTTTTGTAATTTGCCAGTTTGTGTACTTCTTTTGAATTCTAAATTGACATGAGAGCAATCAATGAGCGGTAGAAGTGAAATAGCGAATGATAATGAAAATAGCATATTGCTTTAAAGGAGTGGAAGTGTTTGAAGTTTATAAATGAGTGGAAGTGTTCGCAGTTC
Source organism: Kazachstania bromeliacearum (assembly GCA_003708535.3). Lineage (NCBI taxonomy): Eukaryota > Fungi > Ascomycota > Saccharomycetes > Saccharomycetales > Saccharomycetaceae > Kazachstania > Kazachstania bromeliacearum. Next base: position 325,148 of record PPOP03000001.1, on the reverse strand, counting down.
TTAACAATTAAAGAACGTACATGAACAATGCCAAGGAAAGACAGGCAAAAATATAAAGGGCATGCAATTCATATTTATATTTTTATGAAACCCAATCTCCAGATTATCAATCAAGAAGGTCAAACACCACAATTAACAAAAGCAATTTACAATACACGGTCACGGTAGACACCAGACCACCCGAGTAAATAGACCACATTCTTGAACCCTCTGCTTGCCTGATCTGGTGGGTTGCCTAGGAGATCTGGACAAGCAAAAAGAAAAGATAACCCGCGAAAAATCGAGATCGCAGTTTTGCATTTCGCGATTCCACAGAAACAACCGAACAACACGAAAAGACCAGCTTTGGCTCCACAATTGGGAAAAACAAAATAAAACAAATGGCACGCATGTTATTACTATTTTGGGACATCTCTATTGTTGTTACTGGGTTTCGAATACTTGAATTAGTAGGAATGGAATCACGACCGCGTTTAGGATGGTAAGAGTGGGGGAGTGGGGGGATCGCCCGGTAATCTCCTCAAAAAGTTCAGCTTATCGAATGCAATACGATTTTGGATATATTGATCTAGTGAAGAGGATCAAGGGGACTCTGATGAAACTTTTAAAACCTTAAAAATTGTCCTTCGTTGTCAATGGGAAAGCTGGTTATTCAGTTGTTTCCTCATATAATCACCTGCTTAAAAATCAATTTAGAAAATCAAATGATAATAAAGAGCTCCACCCCATCATATTCTCAGCAAGATTGACTCCATTTATGTTATTCATGCTGGTTGTCAGCGATGATCATAGAGATAAGATCTTCAGAAATCACTTTGCAGTATTGTTTATCTTCTTTTGAACCCGAATGGTGGCTAATTCCAATTCAAAGTGGAACACCCTTTAAATTGATAGGAACTTAAATTTGAATCAAAATCAGTTTTGTATCATATGGTGTTTTATTATCGAGTCCATCCTATACCTAAGTGAAAATTTTAAGGTGATTAAGATGTTCCTATTATTATAACAAGAAATTTATATCGAGATATGAAATGGAGTAATTATAAATATACTAATTACTACGTTTTGGAAGAAATATGCCCAAACCACACACTATCATGATTGAGCAATTATACTGTGAGCTTCAAGTTTTAAGATAACCAATTTTTTGACAGAATTCGAGTAAAACTTTTTAAAAAAACTATCGCTAACATATAGGAAAAAGAATATTTTGATCTTAATTACAAAAGTTGAGTGTGTTGTCTTAATTTAGATACTTTCAATTAAAATATAGGATATATGATGTTTCTTCTCAGAGTCTGCAAATACATTGGTCCATTGTTTTAATTGAATTTTAATGCAACAAGAAAACTATGTGTGGACCAATCAATACAAATGTTGAGGGGTACTTTGAACATATTATTTTACAAATAAACTTGAAATTGTACACAATAATATATTCATACTATGTACTCTAGTTCAGTTTGCTGCTCTACACAATCACGCTTACATCTTCTGTATCTTTGTTTTCATTGGGTCCCAACACTAACCAGTTAGATAAATATATTTTTGAATAATTGGTCTGCCCAAATCATCCAACAGATATTATTAAAAAGCTGTGTACACACAATATAAGAGAAAATCTAATGATCCGTTTTGTGCGTTATATTGGTTCATGGGTACTCCGAAAAATCGATTACATTGGTTGTATAGTGTAGTGGTTATCACTTTCGGTTTTGATCCGGACAACCCCGGTTCGAATCCGGGTACGACCTTCTTTTTTAATTTTTTGTGTCACAAAAATGTGTTATTTTTTTATTAAAAAACTAATTATAATAGAGACACTACAATACAGTCGCAAACTGTTAGATTAATATACATTATAATCATAAGAAGTATAATTAATAAAAATTTCAATGAATAAAAATAGAGAGCCTGTTTTAGGGAATATCTCTTTAAATAGGATTGATCAAAGAACTGAAGATAGGAATCGTGTTAAAAATTTAATTCAAAATTCAAATAAAAATATATTAAAGAATTGTGATGTTATAGAAACAAAAAATAAACCAGTTCAAAGTAAAGATAATAATGATTCTCAAAATACAAAAATTGTAACAATTGAAAATGATTCCAAAGAAACTAAGAAAGAAGAACATTTAGTGTCATTATTCATAGGTGAGATAAACAAATATTGGACAGAAGAAACGTTAGAAAATATATTTAAAGAGTATACATCTTTGAAGTCAACCAAAATTTGTCGTGATTCAAAAACTGGGCACTCACTTGGGCACGGTTACCTTAATTTCACTTCACAAAGGGAAGCCGATGAAGTCATGGAAAAATTTAATTACAGAGAATATTTTGGTAAAGAAATTAAGCTAATGCCTTCTTTAAGAAATAGTGTGTTTAGGAAAAATATAGGTACAAATGTTTTCTTTTCTAATTTGCCAGTAAACGATTCAAGGTTGACTACACGAACCTTTTATGATATTTTTAGAAAATATGGTAAAGTTCTCTCGTGTAAATTGGATAATAAAAAGAACATTGGATTTGTTTATTTTGAAGATGATAAAGTTGCAACTCAGGTTATTCAAAAATATAACAATACTTTATTTTTTGGAAATAAAATTGTATGTGGTTTACATTTCGATAAACAACTAAGAGCATATCCCGGATTTGATGAACGAAAATCTCACTTGGGTGATGATATTGTTATAAATGATGAATTGAAAGCAATTAATAATTCAGATGTTAATTTTAAAGAGACTTTACCACATCCAAATGCTATTTTTGTTAAAAATTTACCATTAGATGCAACAAATTCAGAGATTTTGAACCACTTTTGTTGTATTGGTCCTGTAAAATCTGTATTTGTTTCCAAAGTTCCCAAATATGATTCAGAGTGGGCATTCGTGACCTATAAGAAACATGAAGACACAGAAAGAGCATTAAGTGAATTTAATAAGACAGTTTTCAAAAATCGGATTTTAACTGTTCGTAAAGCCAAAACTCGTGAAATACCTGTTGACTCGTACCATGAGTGTCTTCAGTTGAGCAATATCAGCTCAGTATGTACTCAGCAGATTCTGAAAAGAATCTGTGAACAAGAAAATATAGAGTTGAAAAATTTGAAATTTACAAACTACGATGAAAGTTTGGGTATGTTTCTAGGTTATGCCACATTTTACACTAGGGATGACTTATTGAAGGCACAAATTATATTAAATGGGAAACTTGTTGGGGGTTCGGTACTTCAAGCAACTTTAGGTGAAACAAACAGAATAGGTAAATGTTCTGACATATCACAACAAAAGACGCATTATAGATCTAGAAAACTGAGAAATGAACAGAATATTTTTGACTGTGGACAGAATGAATTTTTTGATCCAAACTTCCAACAAGGAGATTATATCGATACTTTACTTTTACTCAAAAAACAAATAATAAAAGGCGTAAATTTTGTTCAACATGGGTTGGTTCTCAAAGATCATGAATTAAAATGTGTGTCTAGTTATATTGTGGATGTGTTTTGGTTTGGGAATTTAAGTAATTTACAGCACTTTTTAACAATGTTGACCACAAACATTCATTATGAAGAAATGCTACATAGACAAATCGAGAATGCTGTAACAACCTTGGGGTTGTTAACAAAACAATAAAGGCTATATGATATAATTTGTTTGCTACATATTTTTATATTCACATAAAAGATTGTTCAGTTTATTCATTCAATTATACAAATTATATAATAATTAATGTTAATTTCTATACAATCTCAACATAATTTGCGGGGAATAATCCTTCAGCACCATTTAAACTGCCAGTCCACCAATCATTTTGTGAAGCAGACCTCTTTTTAATCACTATTACATCACCTTTTTTAAATGCCAAATCACCTTTCTCAACACCTTTGAAGTCAAATAACGCCACAGCTTTAGAAAGGTTAGAACTACCTCTTGATTGTGGAGGTACAGGTACACTTCTTGGTTTTTCATCATCAATATGAGAATTTTCTAACTTATTAGATAATCCTGCAACATCATCACGATCTCCCGATCTGTACCTTCTTTGATCATTATCATAATTTTCATCGCGACGATGGTTATAATTATCATTTCTATATCTGTCATCCGATGAAGATGGCGGTGGTCTTCTTTGAGGTCTTGAGTCATACCTATTCATATTTCTGTCATAGTCATCATCATATCCTCCTCTCCTACTATGGTGATTATAGCCATCGTCATAGGGTCTACCTCTAGAGTCGTAATCATCGTCTCTTCCATGTCTAGAATCATAACCATAATCTCTTCTGTCTCTTGAATCGTATCCACGGTCTCTTCCATCTCTAGAATCATACCCACGGTCTCTTCCATCCCTATAATCATACCCACGGTCCCTTCTATCTCTATAGTCATAATCGTCATCCCTATAAGAACCATCTCTGTCATTCCTTGAATAGTAACTGTCAGTATCACTGAAAGAGTCAGGAATGTCATCATAGAAATGATCATCGTCTGAAAGATCTGAGTAATTGAATGCCCTTGAATCTAATATTCTATACAACTTTCCCGTTCCATGTGGAGGTCTAACTTTTCCTGATAAAATTAATTTAGAAGTACAATTATCCCCATAAGATTTTCTGTTTTCTTCTCTTCTTTCCACGATCATAGAACCTTCCACAGAGACACCTGCAAATAGACCTTTACTCTTTGAATAAGAAAACACAGCCGCTACACCTCCAAGAGATGCGGCACCATCTGCTTCTGCACTTCTACCTAGAGGCCCTGCAGCCACTGCCATGTTACCACCCAAAGTAAGACTACCAAATTCAGAGTAAGCTTTAACAGCTTCTTCACTGTTTAAAATGAATACAAAATCTGTTAATTCTACACCAACTAAACCACCGGCACCGGCACCGGCCATAGCAATTGCTGAAGGTGCAGACCATGATCCATCCCTTAATCTTGCTACAATGACACCAGAACCTGCTCTACCAGAGAATAAAAACCCAGCTTTCAAAACAGTAATGATGGCTAACCCTTTAGCCTCTTTCAACACTTTAGGGGGGATGATTTGATCTTGACCAAGCACTTGGTTAGGCTTCACAAAACTTGCTAACACTTTTGCAGCTTTACTGTATAAAATATAAGGTATTGAGTGGTTAGTATTAAAGATTCTTTGCAAATTAAAAATGCGACGTTATTAATTCATATAATGTTAATATTGAAAAACATACTTTGCTTCGCTTGATAAACTTCTTGGAATTGGATTATTTAAACTAAATCCCATTTTACTTTTATTTTGTTAATTTCGTTTATTAATATTAAGTAACACTTGTTTATAAACTTGACTATTCTTCGAGAATAAAGTTAATTGTTCATTATTTAAGCAGTTTAAACTGTCTCGCCCCTTTTTATAGATTTTTTGGAAAAATGTGGAAAAATGAGTGATTAATTTGACCCAAATAGGAAGAGAAGAGGTGAAAAGAAACACTGCAGGGTTTGTTCAATTAGGAGATCTCAAAGATGAGTAACGGACAAGAGGATATCGTGGACAAGGCGTTTAATTTCAGTTACTGGTTGTTAGGAAGAACACAACAATTGGCAGGTGAAGTGAATAATGTGGCCAAAGAAGGTGTGAAAGTGCTCACAGATCAGTTGGTTAATGGTCCATACGGACAGGATATATCTGTAAAGAATATTAACTCACATCATTTGAGTTCGAGTGGTTTTCTAACACAATTGGTTCCCAGAACCCAAAGGCATTGGATGTTAGGTTTAGGAACATCTATCACTGCAGGGCTTGTTCTTTATAAGATGGGTCAATTGATGACTATACCTGATCATCTACCGGCAAATTCTGCCAATGTAGTACTAGTGTTAGGTGATATGAATGATCCTATAATTAGATCACAAGTGATGGATCTGTATAGAAGAGCATTTACAGTGTTTGTATGTTGTGAAAATGCTGAGAAATTTAAAAATCATGAAAAGGAGACCGATTATTTGTATTTCATTAATCCTGCCTCTCATGATGATCTAGCTCGATTCAATGATTATTTCTACTCAAATACTGTCAATAATAAATTGGCATCAATTTTATTCATGCCCAATTTATCGTATCATGCTTCAGGCGAAGCGTCCACTGAGACATTGGTAAGTGAAATACGTTCTAATGTTTTAATCAATTATAACACTCTTATTAAACTATTACCACATTTACCCAATAAGAAGACTCAATTGATACTTTTCAATCCATCGTTGTCGTATAATATAGAAACACCTCATCATCCCGTAGAAATTTTTATATCTGGGTTCATCACTTCAATTTATAAATCATTGAAATCGTATACCAGTTTAGACGTGTTTATGGTCCACATGGGGTTGTTCCAAGTACGAGGTCAATTATCCAATTATAAATATATGAATTTGAAAGGATCTAATATACACACTACATTACATCGTCCAATTTATAAGATAATAATGGGGTACAATGGTAACTTCTTACAAAAAATTTTGCAATCATTGTATACAGTGATAGGTTATTGTCCCATATATTACTTGGGTAACTACAGTTTTATGGCCACTCTGTCAACTTTCCCATTCTTATTACAATTGCAAAAATTATGTGGTAAAGTTAAAAAATCACTTGTAAATAATCTGAATAGTTTTAAACTTATTTAAATATATATATATCTGTGGTATTACGTATACATCAAGTTTAATATATCTACAATTGAGAGCTCAAGTTGGCTAATTGTTTTAAGATGGCAGATTTGGCGGTACCACCGATAGCGTCTCTTCTTTCAACACTCTTTTCGAAATCAAAAGTTTCGAATAAATCATTTTCAAATCTAGAATCAATCTTTTGATATTGTTCTAATGTTAATTTATCAATACCAGTCAAGTTTAATTTTTCAGCTTCAGCGACACATTCACCGGAGATATGATGTGTTTCTCTGAATGGAACACCCTTTCTCACCAAGTAATCAGCTAAATCAGTAGCCAACATATCCATGGTTAAAGCAGCTTCCATCTTATCCTTTTGAACATTCAAAGTGGAGATGACACCAGTGGCAATCAAGATAGAATGTTCCACGGTGGTCAAGGCATCGAATAAAGATTCTTTATCTTCTTGCATATCTTTATCATAAGTGGATGGGATACCCTTCAAACTCATTAAGAACCCAGCCAAGTCACCGAAGACTCTACCAGATTTACCTCTTAATAATTCTAAAGAATCAGCATTTTTCTTTTGTGGCATCAATGAAGAACCAGTAGAATAAGCATCACTCAATTTAATGAAACCAAATTCAGCGGTAGAGTAAAGAATCAAATCTTCAGCGAAACGAGAGATGTGGTTCATGAATAGAGTACCCCAGAACATTATTTCGACGACGAAATCTCTGTCAGAGACGGCGACTAAAGAGTTACCAATGACACCATTGAAACCTAAGCCTTCAGCCAAGAATTCTCTGTCAATACCATATGGATGACCAGCCAATGCACCAGCACCTAATGGAGACACATTTAATCTTTCCAATATTTGTTTCAATCTCTTGTAATCTTCAGTGAAGTAAGTGGCATAAGAACTTAACCAATGAGACCATCTAATTGGTTGAGCTCTTTGTAAATGAGTGTAACCTGGCATCAAGATATCAATTTCTTCTTCAGATCTCTTGACCAACACTTTAATCAAATCCACCATGAATGGTAATAATTTTTCAGTCAAAATGTCACGACAGTAGATTCTCAAATCAGTAACACATTGATCGTTACGAGATCTACCAGTGTGGACCTTACCGGCAATGTGAGTACCAATGATTTCACCTAGACGTCTTTCGTTAGCAGTGTGAATATCTTCATCATTTGGATGACGAACAAACTTATCAGTTTGCCATTCTTTCTTAATTTCTTCCAACCCGTAATGAATCTTAGTCAATTCATCTTCAGTGATCAACCCCAATTTTTGCAAACCGGCAGTGTACACTTTAGTACCATCCAAATCGGCTTTGTACATCTTGTAATCGTAAGGAAGGGATGCATTGTACAAATGCATTAGAGGGTCAGTCTCACCAGTGAATCTACCACCCCATAATTTTTGAGTATTACCAGACATTGTTTTATGTTGTTTCCGTTGAATAATAAGCAGTTGTTTCTATCAAATACTATAACAGCTCCCTTAGAGTTAGTGTCACTTGTACTAATTAGATAACGATGTTCCACTGTTTCTGATTAAGAGATAAAATGGAAGAAATTGTTCGTTAAAGGAATGAGTCAGCGAGATGAAATTTTTTCGATGTGAAAAAGTTTTTTCCACAGAAAATAAATGTATTGTGTCGTTCCATTTGGCAAAGTGACAGTAAAGGTAGTTGGTATACATGGGATTGTACCATAAAGTTGGTTATTATCTATACAACAGAGAGTATATATGTGTTAAAAAAATTAAATAAAGGACATTATTTGAATCGTAAGTACCAAAAAAAAACATGATATTAGTTTAACTTATGGCTTACATCTACCACTGAAACGTGGGTACAAGGAACAGTCTCTGACGGTGAATCTGTTACATAACCAAGCCAAGATACGTTCAGTACCTAAACCGTAACCACCGTGTGGACAAGTACCGTATTTTCTTTGGTCAATGAACCAGTAGTAAGCCTTTGGATCAATGTTTTCACGCTTGAAACCGGCCATCAATTGGTCAATGTCGTTAATTCTCATGGAACCACCAGTGATTTCACCGACAGTTGGCATCAACACATCCACAGATTCAGTGACTCTTGGATCGTCTTTACAACGTGGCATGTAGAATGATTTAATTTCCACTGGGAATTTAGTCAATAAGATTGGTACACCAATGGTATCAGTCATCTTTCTTTCAGCGGCTTCAGCGATATCGTCACCGAATTTGAATTCTTCATCATCTTCGTTCTTAATACCATGTTCCTTTAACCATTCAATGGCATCTTTGTATTCTAATCTCATGAATGGACCCTTTGGTGGGACGAAATCTGGGTTTAATTGTTTGACAATTGGACCAGCGACTGGATCTTCCACAACGTATTGAATACTCTTTACAATTAAAGTTTCAATATGTTCTAATAAATCTTCAAAAGTTAAGAAAGCTAATTCAGCTTCAATATGAGTGTATTCAGATAAATGTCTTCTAGTGTGAGATTTTTCAGCACGGAATGATTCTTGCATACAGTAAACGTCACCTAGAGCTGGTAAACAAGTCTCTAGGTATAATTGTGAACTTTGTGTCAAATAAGCTTCTTCACCATAGTAATCTAATTTGAAAAGAGTGGAACCACCTTCCACTTGAGTTTGCACCATACATGGTGGGGTCACTTCAGTTAAACCTTCTTCTTCGTAAACACGTCTGACAGACTTCAATAAAGCAGCACGAACTTTCATGACACCAGATAAAGTTTCACCTCTTAAGGCCAAATGACGTTGATCCAATAATAAAGATGGGTCAGAGTCTTCGGCAATCTTGTTAGAGAAGGATTCGTCACCAGATGGAGCTAACCCAATGACTTCGTAGTAATCCACAACTAATTCTACACCACCTGGAGCAGATTTACCTTCTGGCACTTTAGTGACAGTACCATAAAGTTGTACGGTGGTTTCCAAAGTCAAATCCAAAGTTTGTTGAGCCAAAGCCAAGTCACCAGTTAAGACACATTGTAAGAAACCAGTACCATCTCTTAAGACAACGAAAACGACCTTCTTGTTAGAACGTAATCTGTGAATCCAACCGTTAACTTTAACTCTTTCACCAGCTTGAGCGTACACTTTGTCGATCTTGAATTTCTTAGCTTCAGGTAAAGAAGTGTCATGTTCGATCTTAATGTTTAAAGCGGCCATTTGCTTGGCGGCATTGTCAGCTTGTTGTTGTTGCAATTTCAATTCCAATTCCTTTTGTTTGATCAATTTCTTCTTCAAACCTTCGCAACCTTTACGGGCTTTCTTCAAAGCAGAAGCGGAGATCTCCAAGAATTCGTTGTCTTCAGCCTTGAAGACAAACAATTTTGGTTCAGCACCTTCAGCGTTAGCTTGTTGAGCAGCATATAAAGCGAAAGCTGGGGTCTTAAATGGTTGTTCTTGGGTACCGGAGACGGTCAATTCGTCGACACCGACGGATTCCTTGATGTACAGAGACATGTTCAGTTTGATAATGGTCCTATTCGAGCCAACACTAAACACTGGGTCAACTTCATCTTGTGATTCATAAATTCGAAGATAAAAACAAAATTTTCCAGATCGCGCGGCACGAACGGCCATTTTTTTTCGATTTTTTTTTTCAGAGTGAAATATTCTCGATGACATTGTCAGATTTGATGTATTGTTATTTATTTACTTGTGATTAATTTGAGACGTTCTGTTATCATTTTCAACAACAGCAACTTTCAAACTCTCATCCAATGTCCATGGTCGAATCCTTTGCCAAGTTGTGTTTGAACGGCCATTCCGGTGACTCCGTGCCAGTGAAGTCTCTTGTCTTCAAGCCAAAGACTGCCAAGTCTGCCACTCCAGTGCCAATCGTCGTGGTCGCTTTACAATCCACCACCACCCCATCCCCATTGATCGCCCAAGCTGCCGGTGCCAAAGACCCAAGATTAGCTCGTGATGATTTATTCAAGTCCGTGTTCTTGTGTGACTCAGGTAAAGATTTCACTCTTGAATATTTGACTAAAGCTACTTCTGAATTCAAATTATTGATCGATAACCAATTGGAAGCCGTGGCTGCCGAAACCGTGTTACAATTGAACGATACCATCTTCGTCAAGAAATCTGAATTGTTAGAATTCTTATCCGCATACGAATCCACTTCCGTAGATTTCACTCAAGAAGTTAAGAAGGAAGAACCAAAGAAGAAACAAGCTCCTCAACAAGTCAACGCCGCTTTGGAAGACGCCAAATTGATTGGTATCACTGTCGACAAAGCTAAGGATTTCCCAGGTTGGTACCAACAAATCTTGACCAAGGGTGAAATGTTGGATTACTATGATGTCTCTGGTTGTTACATTTTGAGACCACCTTCATACGCCATTTGGGAAAACATTCAAGATTGGTTCAATGTTAAGATCAAGGGTTTAGGTGTTCAAAACGCTTATTTCCCAATGTTCGTCTCCTCTCGTGTCTTAGAGAAGGAAAAAGATCATGTGGAAGGTTTCGCTCCAGAAGTCGCTTGGGTCACTAGAGCTGGTCAATCCGAATTGGAAGAACCAATTGCCATTAGACCAACTTCTGAAACTGTCATGTACCCATACTACGCTAAATGGATTCAATCTTACAGAGATTTACCATTGAAATTAAACCAATGGAATTCTGTCGTCAGATGGGAATTCAAACATCCACAACCATTCTTAAGAACTAGAGAATTCTTGTGGCAAGAAGGTCACACTGCTTTCTTGACTTCTGAAGAAGCTCAAGAAGAAGTGTTACAAATCTTAGATTTCTACAGAGGTATCTACGAAGAATTATTAGCTGTTCCAGTGATCAAGGGTAAGAAGACTGAAAAGGAAAAATTCGCTGGTGGTGATTTCACTACCACTTGTGAAGGTTACATCCCACAAACTGGTCGTGGTATTCAAGGTGCTACTTCTCATCATTTGGGTCAAAACTTCTCCAAGATGTTTAACTTATCTGTTGAAAACCCATTGGGTGCTGACCATCCAAAGGTTTTCGCTTACCAAAATTCTTGGGGTTTATCCACTCGTGTTATTGGTGTCATGGTTATGATTCATTCTGATAACAAGGGTTTGGTTATCCCACCAAGAGTCTCTCAATTCCAAGCTGTGGTTATCCCAGTTGGTATCACCAAAAAGGTCACTGATGAAAAACGTAAACACATTCATGACTCTGCTAAGGACATTGAATCTCGTTTGAAGAAGATCGGTGTTAGAGCTTTCGGTGATTACAATGAAAACTACACTCCAGGTTGGAAATTCTCTCAATACGAATTGAAGGGTGTTCCAATCCGTATTGAATTGGGTCCAAAGGATATTGAACAAAACCATGCTACTGTGGTTCGTAGAAACGATGGTCGTAAATACAATGTCAAATTAGATGAATTGGAAACTCGTATCCCAGAAATCTTGGAAGAAATGCAACAAGATTTATTCTTGAGTGCCAAGGAAAAATTCGACAACCACAGAGTCATTGTGGAAGAATGGAAGGATTTCGTTCCAAACTTGAACAAGAAGAATTTGATCATCTCTCCATGGTGTGGTGTTATGGAATGTGAAGAAGACATCAAGGATTCTTCCGCTAAACAAGATGATGGTGAAGAATTTGAAGCTGATGAAAAGGCCCCAAGTATGGGTGCTAAATCTTTGTGTATTCCATTCGAACAACCTGAATTGAAGGAAGGTCAAAAGTGTGTTAGATGTGACCGTGCCGCTATCGAATACTGTATGTTCGGTCGTTCTTACTAAGGGAATTTGTAACATTCCCACCCCATATCCTTTGTATATTTGCATTATTATGTAGATTTGTACATGTATTAAGAAAATAAAAAAGATAATGTTATAAATAAAAACTATATTAACGAAAATGACAGATTTTGTAAAGCTCTCTATATATATTATGACGATTTGTATATTACATAGGATTTGAAATTAGTATGCTTACAAAAAAGTTTTCTTATTTGTTCCACTCATTTTTCTCACACCACCAGCTGCACTGGTAATTCGTCTACCAGATATGACTCTTCTATTTTTAGGTAACAATTGTCTCAATACTACATCATCAGTATCATTATTAGACGATAGGGAAGTTGGTCTATTCATTTTATTATTAGTGCCATTGCTATTAATATTAGTATTTACTTTAGCTGCTTCTCTAGATTCATCAGTTTGCATCATATCATCATCAGAATTATTATCAATTATCATATTGGAAGTTTGGGTATCATTTTTATCTTTCTCAATATCTTCAATTGTGTTGGCACCATTTTGACCCTTTCTTGGTTGACCAGGTGATGTTTGTGGTACAGCAATAGAACTAAAAGCATTGTTATTATTTTCGTCACTTATGATTGGAGTTTTACCTCTGGAAGGTGTCATATTCAATTCTCTGGGATCCTTTTTGTTGCCATCTTTTAATTTCTTTTTTTGTAAACGATATTCTTCAATATTGACCAGGGGATAAAGACCACCAATTAAATCACTCTCTTCTAATGATAATCTCATTGTATATTTCCATTCTCTGAAATCATTTTGATGTAAATATAACCAATGTTGTTGTGGGCCCACTACCATACCTGGTCTTATAAATCTTAAGAACCCAATACATTCATTAGCGGTAAACCCGTATGTGTATATTAAATGAGCACCAATTAAACAACCGGTTCTCCCCAACCCAGCTTTACAATGTACTGCAATCTTACCACCTCTCTTGATGATTGTATCAGCAGCACCAACAAAATTCTTTACTATAGACATATCGGGACAAGTACCATCTTCAAAAATCATATCAATATGTTTAATACCTAAATCTTCAAAATGTTTAGCATTATACAAATGTGAATTCAATCTAACGACCAATTGTACATCATTTTGAGCAAAAAACTTCAATACACTTCTAAAGGGTTGATTTAAATGTGATTTATAATTCGCATTACCAATACGATTTTCCTCCTCTTGAGGTGATGCAAATGCAATAAAATCTGGTGTTAAAACGTTAAAATCACCATTTTCTACATGTTCATATTTTTCATATATTTCTAAATTGAATGAATGTAAGTCAATTAAACTCTTCTCTTTAGCTCTCCAAACACCGTATACTACATCTTGTATTGTGATTTCGAAATCTGCATTGGAATAACCTGCATCTCTGAAAGGCATGAATGGCGGATCAACTTGAGCTAAAGGTTGTAACACTTGGTGAGGGGTCCAACCTTGTACTAGGATCATGTAGCAACATAACATACAAGCAGCATTGGCTCTTTGTCTGGAAGATGCAGATGAGTAGAAAACCACAGCTTTAGTGGAATTGTCAGGATCGTTTAAAATCTCATGAAAGATAACAGCAAACCTGTATAAATGACCAATATTCATCGGACCAAAATCTAAATGGAAACTGTTATAATAGATTGAGTCCTCTACAGTAAAGAAGACAATCTCCTCAGAATCTTCCGGAGTATAATCATACGCACCCAAGTATACTCTACCCTTTAAGAACTCTATCGTGTTATCCAAATAAAGACTTCTTCTCATTGTTTAATTACAGTCGCCTGCTTAGTTTTTGCACAAGTTCCTGGTGAATTAATCACTAAATTTCAAAGTCTTCGAATCAAATATTTTTGTTCACTGATTTGTTCTTGTTTACAGAATTTCCCTTTTCGGACTAAATTAAAAAAACAATTGGATTTCCGGGTAAACATACTTCATTTGCTAATTATTGACACTAAAAGTCAATGGATTAAACGTCTAGCAATATGTGGTATTGGAAGGGCATATTAGAAATTGCTGTTTGTGTATCATGCTGGTTGAGATAAAAAATCACTTGGAAAACATTCTAAAAAATAATTTTCTCCCGGGGGCGATTCGAACGCCCGATATCAAGATTACTTTGTTTAACACATTACAGTCTTGCGCCTTAAACCAACTTGGCCACCGAGAGGTTATTTTAATGTTTTGAATAAGTTTGAGAGTGAACCCGGTTAAAACGTCTTTATCATGCTATCGCTTTCAATTTGTAACTAAATCAAGTGTCTACAAATATTTATACTATGGTTTGATTTCAGAAAATCGATTGAAAAATAGAAAAAAAATTTTATCATTTCGAAAAAGATATATACAGGTGGTAGTTTTTTTTACAAGTTTGGTACGATTGAAGCAAGTTTTCCATCCTGAACTACTTGGTAAAATGGTGTTCCTGTAGTTCCCGGAATATTCGATTTGACCACCAGACCCTTTTCCACTTGAATAGTGTACTCCCCATTATTCAAGTCTAATTGGAATCTAGGCCCATTCATGTACTTCCAATCGTTACTCTCTAGCATGGACATTGTTTCTTGAATGTCATCATTCATTGTGGTTTGTTCATCACAATAATACTGTGGGATAGTCGCATCAGATGAATTCTGTTGAAACCCGTCACTACAAATGTCGATAAATTGTTGAGGTGACTCTAATGATATATTAGTAATATCAGATCGTACACTTTCCACGCTTGGGCTATCCCACTCTATATCAGTCTGTACTTTGGGTTTAAGCAACCCATGAAAACTGTTCGTATCAGCATTGACTAACATGGTTCCATGATGATAGGCTTTTCCCCTCGAGATCTTATATGCACTGCCGCTGCATTTTTTGTCATTAAACAAAATATCACCTCTTTGATTTAATTTGAATTGAGGATCATATACGTTTAACCACTTGATAATCAGTTCATTGAAATATGAAGTTTTAAATTCTGCTCTTGAGGTTAAATAAGAATAATTGACATTACCCAAATCGTGGATAACTGCACCTCCACCAGACAATCTTCGCAGAACGTGGTATTGTCGTTTTTTCAATTCCTGTAAATATAATTCCTGCCATATTGTTTGATTTTTACCTATCACTGCACATTTATCGTTAATGTAAAACAGAAGTCGTTGTGATTCAAAGGGTTCATTTTTATCCAAGGGTGTATGCCTAAAAATATAATCCTCTATGGCTAAGTTATAATATGGATTATTTGATAAACTTTGTAAGATGAATTTACCAGGTTGTTCCACTTTCTTAGCGAATTCATTTCCACTCAAAATATGAAACTTAATTTCAGATAGTTCTTCCAATTCTTGATTGATTTCATCAATTTCAGATTTGTTAGATCTTTGGTAGGCATCATTGTACTTGTCTTGTTTTATGGAGGTTGAACCGCTGAATAAATCAGTGTACATGGAGTTCAACTCATTATATTTATCATCTTTATCTTCTAGGTCGAAAGGTAAGTTGTTGGATATCCCTCGAGTAAACCTTAACGGTATATTCCCTATAATTAATCTATTGATAGGTCTATAATAATAAAACCCTTTGGCCACAAGAGACATTGAAAGTGTTTATTCATTTGTTCACTTATCATCTTCATAAAATGAAAAATATCAATTTTTTGAAAAATAATTAGAGATGAGAAGAGAAATTCTAGATAGATTCAACAATATAGAAATAACTTTTAGATCTAATAGTACTGTAAATCATTAGCACGATATGGATAGAGCTCAGCAATTCATTAAGGATTGTTTATTTACTAAGAACTTCACAGATCCCAACAAACCGATCGATGAAAACAGATTAAGAGAAACTTTGTTAGTGTTGCCCACGGATGGTGGTACCTCATCCCGATTGAAACAAAACAGAAGTAAACTTAAACTTACTGCTGATTCAGTGATATCTAAAGATAATAAGATTAGACATGCAAACTATCGTCAAATTAATAAAAGTTCTAAAGTGGCAATGCGTGATTACATCAACAATTGTAAGAAGGCATCTCATAGGGCTAAATTAATAGCACATGAACATAATCTACAAAGCAAAGCAGAATTGTATGAATATTTACAAAAGAATGACATGAAACTGTGGAATAAGTTACCAAATTACAATAAATTTTTGCCCATGTATGAACAATTGTGGGTCAGTTACATTAAGGAAATTCTAAATATACCCATAGATAAACCTATCAGTGACACTTCGAAGATGACAATCAACGGTGCTAATGCTCTGTTGAAATTGTCAATGGCAGATTATAATGGATCCATTTTGAAAGTGGCCAAAAGTGTCAATTCTAATATGATTGGTATAGAAGGTATTGTCATTTGGGACAGTCAGAAGAATTTTATTATGATTACATACGGTGAATTGGTTGACGAGATCAAATGTATACCTAAAAAAGGCACTGTATTCAATTTTGAAGTGCCGTTGAATAATGAAGAAGCACTTTCATACACGATTTTGGGTGATAGATTTAAATATAGAAGCAGTGATCGTGCTGGAAGAAAATTTAAGAGCCGTAGATGTGACGACATGTTACATTATATACAGAATCAGGAAGCGTAAATACGTTTTGACCCTATATGTTATATATATAAATATATATATATGCGAAATTATTATTGAACTTGATAAATTATTTAAAAGATATAGAATTTCGTCAAAAAAATAGGTGAAATAGATGTTGTTATTCTAGCACAATCGAAGAGACAAAACGAAAGTGACAATGTTTGCTAGACTTCGGGTTGTAAGACCAGAGATTAACAGGCAGGATGGTACCATAATGGACTCAAACCCAGTGATCCAAGAATTAGATAAGATCATTGACAAGGTTTTGCAAATAATGTTAGAATCTGATAATTTTGACGAATTTTCAAAGAGGATGGAACCGTTTCAAACAAGGAAACATTTTATGAAGAGTTTACACTTATGTCGTATTTTGGTTAGAAGTAAAGTATATACCCCCATCAATGAAGAAGATCCTACAAAATTACGGTTATTAAGTCAAAATAAGGTTATACTCGCCTTCTGGCAATACTGTCAAATGAAACTCCGATTGATTGCAGAGCAATTGACCAGCAAGTATGTGGTTAAGTTTATTGAACAATTAGACAGTAATCCGAATACATTGTCTCTTTGGAAGACATGGTTTGCGATGTGGGATCGTTTCCAAATTATTTTAAATCGTCTTTTACCTATCCTTGAATATGTGTACAAAAATCACCGGTTGGTCGTTAAAGAGATTCCCAAACGTTTGACATTTGCTCATTTCGTGAATAACATTTTGATAACAACTTTAAAGAGTAAATTTGACAATGAGGATTCATTCAAATCGTTTATTGAACGGTTCATAGCAGAAATCAGACTTTTGAATTTCAGTGAATTAAAGGAAGCCAATGAACGTGATGAAGATAATCCATTAAAATGGTGTTACAATTCACAAATCGAAGTGGCAGGGATGAGCATGGCTCAATTTTATTTAAATAACACTAAAAAATATATTAACAACGACTTTAAGCCGTTCCCGGCTGATAAGACGATGTTTATTTCTATGTTTGTCCTTCAATTAGAGAAGAATGCCATGATTTCTCGAATGATTGCTCCTTCTTTGATTGAACCTAACAATGAAATTTTCATTACAGAGATTGTTATGAATAGAGATATTTTAGAACAATTTTATGAAGCTCAAATGGAGGTAACATCACAACAAAAAGATCACAGGAGCGTGTATAATATAATTAATTATTTTGAAGCGGCTTACGGATCACGTAACAAATTGAATGAGTTTATGGGTTTGTTAACAGAGATAATATATCTTGATCTATCCAAACTTTTTAATCCAAGAGATCGGTCCACTTTAAATCTGGTGTTTCAAAGAGTCCGCCATATTATTGATTATTTTTATGGAAATGCTAGATACGAGGAGATTGTATCGATAGCGCTTGTTAAAATAATGGGTAATCAAGTAAATTTAATAGATAATTTTGTGAGATATCTGGATTTACAAATTCGTGATAGGACACTAAATGAGAGGCCATATAACGACAAATTTGCAATAGAAGCGATTGTAATAGCTCGTAGCCTTCAATTAAACACAGCATTTATTGATTTATACGAGAAAACAATGTTTAGAAGATTTTTATTGGATGGGCAGGCTCTATTTCATGATGAAAATTGTGTTGAGAGTAAAGTTGTTGATCAGATCGATATCAACTATACGGGTAATGATAAAGCTTCTAAGTTGTTGAGATTAAAAAATGATCTAATAAATATGGTTAAGATGATAAAAAAATTTCAACAGAGCAATAACGATTCTTATTTGGAACCATTTGTATTCGAGAAGAGTAAAGTACCTAAATTGTTTCACGATAATGTGGGGAAAGAGACTATTAAATTACCTGAAGAGTTACGAGCCATTTGGGATCAATTTGAAGAATATTTTAGAGCGTATGACAAGAGAAATGAATCTAAAATTATCAATCCTGTTTATGAATTACAACATTGTGAAGTGGAATCGCCCTTTAAATTATCTGATGGTAAGCCACTCTTATTAGAATTGACTCTTTTCCAAACGTGTGTTTTATCGGAGTTTAACGATAATGACCAGATTACAATGGAAACAATTATGGACCATTTACAAATAAATAAGTCCACTTTAGAGAATACATTGAGATCTTTCTTGCAGATTGGCATGATCATAATTGTCAAGGATTCCAAACCACCCGTATTCCAATTGAACGATGATTTCAAACCTGATTTGAAAAGAGTGAGGGATGGTAAATTACGTGTGCCCTTAGCAAGACCCCAGAGACCGTCACCCAGACAATCCAGCAGTCAGAGTAGTACTGAAGTCTCCTCGTCCCAACACACGGAGGGGTTGAGTTCTACTTGGAAGAAAGAATTGTTAAAGGCCTCTATAGTGAGAACGTTGAAGGGTCGAACCACTGGTTTGAATTTCGATGATTTGATGAAAGAAACCAGAGAACAGATACAGGGGTTCAGTGTGGGTGAATTCAAAGACGCCCTGGCATTGGTGGAACTTCAGGGGTGTGTCAAGAAGCAAGATGAAATGTATTTATTCTTTTAATATCTATCTTTATAGTCGGAAGCCCTAACAAATATTACGCTGTTATTTTTCATTGAAGAAAAAATGAGTGAAAAAAAAACTTATATAAAAGGAGCCAAAGTAATGGAAAAATAGTTCTTTAATATGTCTTACCATTTACTGCAGAGAAACAACGCACACGGTTCATTGCCGCTGTATAAAGATATATGCGACTCAATAACAGTTGTTATTAGTGCAAACATGTTATACAGTGGGTGGTGAATATATAAATGTGTATGCTTCTGGGGATATTTAACTGTTTAAAATGATGATAATTAATTGTGCATAGTTCAACTGATTGTACTACTAATACAAATGACGAAACACAAAATAGAAATTAGTCTTTCGCTCCTATCTGAATTTACAGTTAATAATATTTTATATATTTGTATTGTTCTTGCTCTCATGAAGTAAATCTTGTAAGGAATATACATGTAATTTTATCATTGAAAGGATCGTTCTTTGAACGAGGAGTGTTATCATTGTGTTCATTATCATCGATTTATGACTCCTGGAATGTCAAGTACTTGAAACTGTCAATATGTCGTGTTCAGAAAGTTCAATTTTATTTTAAGCGGAATTTATTTCAAATTACGAGTTTAATTTTAATTGATCCTTAAAGATTAAAAGATATATAGACATACCACCCCAGAGATGTTGTCACAAATATTTAAGAGCTCGGTTGAAGAGGCTGTAGCATTGTCTACACAGAATGATAGATGTTTAGTGGTTTATAATAGTACACAGGAAGGTAAGGATGATTGGTTGACGTCGTGGTTCAAAGGAGATCCAGAGACTTTGAAACAACTGGATAATGTCGCTGTTTGGTTGAAATTGATAAAGGGTACTACTCAATTTGGATATTTTGAACAGATTTTTCCCTCTGTGGTGACTCCAAGTTTATATTTGATTTATCAAGGGACAATTAAGGCAATTATTCAAGATGAAGAAGGTAAATCGAATAATCATTGGAATCAACTGTTGGATACTTTGAAGAGTATCACTCCACAGGCCCCTACTGTACATGAAACCCATACTGCAGGAAGTTCTTCCAATAACAATTCTCATGTTAATAAAGATCTTGGAGGGGAAAGTAAACGTCAAACTTTTAGAGATGAAGTTTTGAACACTACTCAAAGACAGTATCAAAGTGAAGTGGCTAAGGAAAGACAGGCAGCTAGGGAAGAACGTGAAAGGATCCTTAGACTAGTGGAGAATGATAGAGAGGAGAGGAGAGCTAAACAACAACGCCTCATGTCAGATAAAAATAAAAATAATATTAATGTTGATGATGATAAATTGGTCATCCCAGATTTGGACGTTAAAGATAATATAGTGGATAAAAATAAATTACACACCAAGACTTGTGTCTTGCAAATTAAATTAACAGATGGACACACTTTAAAACATACTTTCCCTTCAGAGAACACTTTAAACGACGTCAGAAAATGGGTTGATACTAATAGAACTGATGGTGATATACCTTATGCATTCCACAGAAATATTCCTAGATATACTTTTCAAGAATCGGACGAGTTGACCACATTGGAAACATTGGAATTGACACCAAGATCAGTTTTAATCTTAAAACATTTAGAGACACGTACCAACAGATTAAATGTAAGTGAAGTGGAAAATCCAGGTTTGTTCGGTCATATATATAATGGAGTTTCCAGTTGGTGGAGGGGTTCTGGAACTGATAATCAAACGACTGATCAATCAAGTTTTTACAGACCACAAGATCGTTTATTGTCACCAAATGTGTCTTCATCAAGACCACAAAATGATAGACAACCATCTGATAATAAGTTATCTTCCAGATCGATATCACCAAATATTGCACAATTCCATAATGCTGGTGATGATGAAATGGATGAAGATGAAGAGAAGGATACATATAATGGTAATGCGATAAAATTGGAAAAATGGAAAGATAATGATAAAAATGATTAAATTATATAGTTTATGTAGATATATATTAAGATGGTTCTAATAATAACTCTTTTTCAGTATCTTTAGAGGATTCATTTACTTTACTATCTGCAAGGGGCAGAGTTTTATCTTTTATTTTCAAATCTTCTAATTTATGCATAACATTTTCAACATATGGTTCTTGTAATTGATGTGTAACCTTAAACGATTCTTCATCTTCAAGTTCTTTCAATTCTTGTTCAATTTCTTCATTATAGTCTTCAGTGTTGGTAGAATCACCATACATTAGAGCTTCACTGATTTCGTTAGTACGTTCATTTTCTTCATTGAGAGAATCTAATAATTCATCCACTTTGTCAGCAGACCCAATGAATTTGTTTATGGATTTTATTACATCATTGGAATCAGATAAAGTTTCAAAGATAAGTTTATTCGTCAAACATAAATCGAGTTGATTTTTAACAGTTTCTAAATTGTTAAGATACGAAAGTAATCGTGTCAAATACTTCATTGATAATAATTTGGTTTTCGTATATTGTCGTCTAGCCTTTAAGGGCAATGACTGGTAACTTTCTTGTTTCTCTCTATCTTGGAAAGTTTTTATATCAGTTTCTATCTTCTTAACTTGAGACTTAATATTATAAATCGCCAATTTAACATCCACTATGCGTTTATCATTTTCAGTGATATCTTTACTAAAATCTTTCAAAGAATTTTGAAATGCCATTGAATCAATAATCTTAATAACATCACCATCTCTTTTAATAAGAGCTCTATTCCTTTCCAAGTAACATAACATCACTTCAATTGTATCGTTATCCCTAGCCAAGTTTTCATTTATCCCACTCTTCGTTAGAAATTCAGGGACACTTAATACAATATCAGTAATACCACTAGCATTAGCAAGTATATTCTTCCTAACATTATTATAAACAATATCATAATTTCTTCGAATGGAATCCACCACAATAAAGTTTAATGGCTTCAAATATGTTTTACTTTCATTTTGTCTCGTATTTAATCTCCTCTTGAATTTATTACTAAACCATTCAAAATAACCAAATGCACTTCTTTGTGAGGTATTCTCAACCGAATTGAGGAATTCATCAATAGGGATTATGTATTTTTCTTCGATTAAAGTATCCAACACAACATCAATACTTTTTGGTGAACCGTACTTTTCGTTATGTAAATCTTGTAATAACTCGTCGCCAGTTTGGAAGATCACTTTGGAATAATCTTGAAAGTATTTTTGTATTAGAAATTCTTTCCACGTATGTATATTGGCCAAATACCCATCAGGGTTTAACTCCTTCATATTTCTAAAATCATTATAAAGCGATGGTATTCTTGATTCAGGAAGGTTTAAATTTTGCATGGCTAGTTGTAATACGTCCTTATTCTAATACTATATCATTTAATGATCTTATATACCTTTGCCACAATTAATTTCCTCCTTTTAAAGATCCGGCTGCTGTCAATTGAAATTTACATATAAGATTGTTTTTTTAATTTAGCAAATAATAATATAATTTTATAAAATACAGACCAATACTTAATTACTTACCACAAATCTATAAATACAATGAACCGGCAGACACGATATCTCTATGTATCAATTTCAAAACGGTTTCCATCTTTTCTTTCAATGCAGAGTTACCTATGGTATTGGCAACATCGACTAATTCTTTCACTAATTCTTCTAATCTCTTAAACATTCTAATTAAAGAACCTTCGTAGACATCCGTCATCTTACAGATTTGAGTGAAACTAGCACCTTTACACCATTCATACACGACTTCCATTAATTCATGTCTAAAACTTTCCACGTAGTCCTTTTCCACCACTTCAATCTTAGAATCTTTCATGATTTTAGCAATTTTGGATGCAATCTCTCTCATGTTCTTTAAAGGTTCTGCTAATTCTGGTTTCAGTCTTGGTGATTCTTTACAACGTTCTTGGAAAGCAAAACATGATAATAAGGCAGCAGATTGTTCTGGTGTCAATTCGTTAAAGTTACCGTTGAAAATCAATTCAGTTAATAACAATTCATCACCACTTGAAATATCACAGGCTACTCTACCCTTCAATTCAATAATATCATTTGGAGTGGAGAACCCTAAACGACGTAACACTCTTTTACGACGACGTAAATCGTCTAATTGTATCACAGATTGAGATTCGGTGATCTTGTGTTTTAATTGTTTCATATCACTCTCTAAAGCATGCTTTTTGGTGAATTTGTTATATAATTCCCCAAGTTTCACTGAACCATTCAGTGGGTTGGAATATAGCTTATTTTGTAAGATCTTAATTTTTCTTTGCAATTTTTGGAAGTCTTCATCTTCGATCTTCATATTTTTAACTGGATCAATTAATGGAATACCGTCTGGGAATCTACGTTCAACTTCCTTCAAAGACTTACCAACAGTGTCCTTTTGACCACTAGCCTTGATATCCTTTGGCATGTATAATCTCAAATTACCAATGCTACGGATAGATTCTAAAGTGATTGGAATAATAACACAAACAGATTTTTCACCTTCTTTGGCAGCACGGATGCCTTCTGGGAAGTCTGGGTTGAATGGTTTTAATAGATTGATTGGAGCGTCTACATACATGGTGTTGACCACAACATTGACAATGTAAGATTCATGGTCAGTATAAACTGCTGTTGGATTACGTTTATTGACTCTTTTGGCGAAATCAACAACGGAACCCCAACCGTAATTTTCCTTACCATTGATGACAACTTCCACTAATCTACCTGGTTGTAAGAAACTTAGTGCATTAGCTGGGTGTGTGATAATGTGACGAATATCTTCGTTGTAACTATCCAATGTTTGTCTTAATTCGTAATATTCTTTCACATTTTCTTCATCCTCGATATGAATGGATTCAGCTTCAGTACCTAATTCCACTAATTTCTTTTCCATGATTGGAACAGAAACAACATTTTGAAATTGATAGAATGAATGTTCTAACATAAACTCAGGTGAAATACCTTCGACTCTCATCAAATTCAAAATCATATTATAACCCAAATGGAAGGCAGAATCTAAACGATCAGCTTGACCCTTAACCATACCCTTTGCCACTTGTGGCTCCATCTTTTCATCAATCATCATAATGACAATACCACGATCATCTAAACCACGACGACCAGCACGACCAGACATTTGGATATATTCACCACCGGAAACCCAACGGAACTGTTGACCATCCCATTTTCTGACAGATGTGAATACCACAGTCTTGGCAGGCATATTTAAACCAATGGAGAAAGTTTCAGTAGCGAAAAGAACTTTCAAGAAACCTTCTTGGAACAGAATTTCGATAACTTCCTTTAAGATTGGTAACAAACCAGAATGATGGATACCAATACCTCTTCTCAATAAAGGTAAAATATGTTTAATTTGAGGTAATTCTCTGTCTGTTTCTGGAAGTAAATTAATGGCATTATTGAAGATCTTGGATAAAGCATCCTTTTCATCTTCAGAATTGAAATCTAATTTAGACATCTTTAAAGCTAATTCTTCACAATCACGTTTACTGAAGGAGAAAACAATAACTGGGTTATATTTCTTTTTCCAGATCATCTTCACAATCTTGTAGATATCACCCTTTGGATCACCCTTGGCGGCACCACCTTTGAATGATTGTCCCTTCTTACCTCTGGAGTTAACAGAGTTTGGATCATCACCAACTTGATTACTAATGGATGCCATTGCCTTTTGGAAATTTTCTTCTCTGAAAGTACTCTTTTCATCAACGACTAAGTAAATACCATCACCATTACTTGGGAACAAGTAATGTTGTAACGGAGTTGGACGGAAATTAGTATAAACAATATGACATGGTTGAGCATGAATCTTACAAATCCATTCAGCAAATTCCATTGCATTAGGAATGGTAGCAGATAAGAAAACGTAACGAACTTTATCTGGCAATAAAATAATAGTTTCTTCCCAGACAACACCACGTTCTTTATCTCTCATGTAATGCACTTCATCAAAGATAACCCATGCGACTTCTCTCATGACTTCACTACCTCTGTATAACATACTTCTCAAAATTTCAGTAGTCATAACTAAACAACCAGCATCTGGATTAATAGTGATATCACCTGTCATTAAACCGACATCACCGAATTCAGCTAGTAATTCTCTATATTTTTGATTGGACAAGGCCTTGATTGGAGATGTGTAGATAACTCTTTGCTTTTCTCTCAATGATTGAGCAATGGCATATTCTGCCACCACAGTCTTACCTGCAGAAGTATGGGCAGAGACTAAGACGGATTCGCCTCTATCGATACAAGACACAGCGGTATCTTGGAAAGGATCCAGAGTGAAAGGATAAGTTCTAGCTTCGTTAGTTCTCTTATGATTAGCAATTGGTGTATAATCGTAATTAGGTGGCAAAGCAACTTGATGACGCACTTGATGTGATAATCTCATTTTACCATCTTCTTCAGCTGGGATGGTACTTGGACCAGTCAAACCGGCAGTGGCTTCCACCTCTCTGGAAGCTTCTTGTTCAAACGAATCTGTCACTAATGGTACCACAGGTTCCTTTGGTTTAGGACCAGCAGGTTTATTTGGTCTAATCTTCTTGGTGTTACTGGATTCATCATCTGATAATTCACGTTTTTTGTCCACATTCTGTTCATTAGATTGTTCCACTGGAGTCTCGGTCTCTTGGACTTCTTCGACAACTGTAGGTGTCTCTTCAAAGACGTCAAATAGATCAGCGTCCATAATTGTTTATGATTTGGACTGCTAAGCTTAGAACAATGCACTGTTACCCACTAACACACTGTATTACCACTATTAAAATTTTTCATATTAATTTTTCAACTCATCGCGATGAGCTCTGTAGGGTAACGTAAGAGAACAAGACATGTTAACCGCTTAATACCGAGATATCATGGCGTGGAGTATGTTAGTAACAGTATTAAACTGTTTATATTAATGTTCAACCTTTAAAAAGTCAAATTTTTCCTATAAAATATGATTTTTTGAGAATTGTTTATTTTGTAGAGATGATTTTTACATTTTAGAAGAAGTAATAAAACGTTCAAAATATTAAAAGTGTTCATATTCCATTAAATAATTTAAATATATATTTATTTAAGAATTTTTAAAAATGAAGTTATAATGCAGAATGTAAAGTTATGGGGTATCTAATGGGAATTCTGGTGTATTTATCAGTGTCTATGTTGAATTAGTAATGTGTCCATTGGCGTCAATAATATTCAAATTTTTCATTGTATTCCATTTTTCTCTGTCATATTCACTCATGACAATATCAGGATATACATTTTCGGAACCAACACTGTCTTGATTGGAAATGTTTCTTTCATTGACACTTCTTGTTTCAGGTTCAATGATTGTGGTATCCAAATTAATTTTGTCCACTGTATTTAACGTCAACGTTGTATTTTGATTTTTGTAAAACATCGAGCTTGCAGACCTTAAAACTCTCTCCATAGTCATACTATGAGTTCTTTCTGGTTTCCTTTCAATCTGTTGCGGTATAGAGCTAGTGATTGATATACCAGATAATGATTTGTTGGGAGAATGAGATTTCTGTAACGAATGTATGTAACTGAAATCAATACTTTTACCTCTGTTATGATATGAATCCATATCCATATCAAAGGCGTTTATAGGTGGGGTATCATTTATATTGGACAAAGAAAGTTTCTTACCTAATCTTTTGAATCTTTGCTTTGTAGGAGACGATTGTGAAGACATACCGTTTGTCATAGGGAAGGCAAATTGTAATTGTGAATTAGTTCTCTTATGAGTGGGAGTTCCAACAAAAAAACTTTGAGATTTTTGTCTATTTAAACTGGTGTTACCACTTATTATTGACACAATAGATTTGGTTGGTGAATGCCTGATATTGGCTCTAGAAAATTCTCTTGACGTTCTCTCCGCCAGGATTGATGTAGAGTTGTCTTGTTGAAAACTTTCTTCTAAGATTTGCATTTCACTTCTGTCCGCGTTGCTAAATTCGTGTAAATATTCGTCTAGTTCACTAATAGTATCAGATAATTGTAATTCTTGATTACTATTGATGACATGGTCAATATCATTATTTATTAGCTCCGCTTCCAAAACTAAGTTTTTTGGTGGTTTTTTGTTTAATAGTGGAAAACTGAAATTGGGTTTAGTGTTCAATTCAGGGGATTCTGGAATACAATCAATTTCTTGAGTCTTATCATATTGAAATGGTGACATTAACGCTGTCTTTTGCAAATCTGATGCAGTCCTCATTAAATTAACTTTATCCTTCTCCCACATTTCTAAAGTGATATTTGCTGGATATTCATGATGTGTTGGAGTTTCAATTTGATCTTCTTCAAAATGTAATCTTGGAGCATCTGTCAAATCTCCAAATTCGTTATTTTCTAAAATATCATCACTGAAATCCTCCACAGTGGGGATCAAAGGTGATTGATCTCTTGTCATAATACTTTCCACAGAGTTAACGGGCAACGTAGACATTGTATCTTGAACGTGAAGACATGGAGGTAACAAGGAATTATTAATTCTTTCAATGGCATCTCTTTCTTGTTCTAATTGAGGGGAATGATGCTTTTTTGTTTCTTGTGAAGGCTTTTGTGGTGATTTTTGTTCCACATTATCCATCATCGAAGTTGGTCTTCCACCAATTGGAGAAGTAATATTAGCTGTTATATCGGCTGAAGATGCAGAACCTAATAAATTAACAAAACTTTTAGGTAAATCTGATATGGTAGAAAGACGTGTCAAATAACGTGCATTTAAACTCATTTCATTTTTAGATATATTGTGTGTTGTCACAATGTCATTATTTTGGGTTGATGGTTTAGACTTCCTTCGTTGGGAACCAAACCCAAAATGCTTATTTTTGAATTTTAATGCAATGTTTTTCTTTGATATCGAAGACGATCTTAATCTTGATGCTATAGTATCCTGTACTGAAGATGGACTTCGAGATAGAGAATCAACAGGTGCTAATGATGCGGTGCCTAATTGGTGTTTAATTACTGATGCTGTGGTACCTTCCTCATCTGATGTTTTTCTATTTAGCTGTTGAAGCATCCAATCCATATTTTGTCTACTGTTATTGGACATTGTCACATTATTTGTAGCGATGGTATTATTCTTGAAAAATAATGTACCAAGTTCTGGAGTCAAAGTTTGGGCAGAATCTTTCAAGGGAATAAACTTGTCATTTGGAACATATTGAGTAGTGTTTTCATTTTGCTCAATGTAATATTCTTCTTCCTCTTCCTTAATTGGTTCATCTTTAACAAATAAATCACTCTCATTGTATCCCAAGAATATACCGTTGATAAATAAATTAAACAGTAAAGAAGACTCAAGCGCAATTAGGAGTCTTTCATGTACAACATCCTTTAAAAAAATGGGGAATTTTATTGTATGATTGAAAAATTCCACAGTAGAACCAAATATGATAAGTTGAATCAGGATGTTTAACATTTGAATATATAAATTTTTCTCCCTTGCCCTTAGTGTAATTCTAAGTAGCACTGTCAATGCATATAGAAAAGTTGCACATGTAATAATAATCAAAACGGCTTCACTCTGATGGTATAAAGCTATCAATGCCACCGACAGTGATCCTGTTAGAAACGATATAAGAATCGATCCTACCGACAACAATGGGAACATGATCTGTCTTGACTGTAGTTTTTAGAAAGCAAATAAGGTTGTGGTTATCAATCAGATCAGATGTTATATATTTATTTAAGTGTAAGCAACTATTTATTTTTAAACAAAAATAGTTGTTTTTTATTTATTTATTTATGAATTACTCAAAAGGGAAAAACGTCAAGAGAAAAAAAAGAGCGACCTCGAAAATTTCCTATTTAGGGAAGACTTCGAACGCTCTCCACCAACTTATCCCTTTTTATATCGATGAGACGCGGTTCATACGTTAACTCTATCCATTGCTGTATATACACTATAGTCTATTTAGTACGATATAACATAATCTCTGTCTGCTTGAAGTATCTTCTCCCATCTTCATCTATAATGACCAAACTTAAATAGTTTTTAACATTCAAATAGTTGCAACTCATATTAGGAGTCAAATCGTACCCACTTAAAAACAATCTTATGGGGATTGTTTCACCCTTGACAGGCGATCCATCCATTATTTCAAACCTTATAGCTGTAGTATCCAACAACGAGTTGGCAGGAGTTAGACCTGCAGTTTCTCTTGTCATAATACTCAATTCCATATGCTTAACTTTAAGTCGTGTCAACAAGAAGTATATTCTACCCATTATGACTTCTTTCAACCCATAATGTGCTTTAGAGAATTCGAATTCAATATGTAAACAATTTTCAATACCAATATCTAATTTCACAGCAAGTTCTGATGATTTATCCTTATTAGATTTCCCATTTTTGGGTATATCAACTTGAGCTTGATCCGAAGATTCAGTTTGTTCTACAGTATTTTCATCTTGATTTGTGGTGTCTGTTTGTTCTGGATTATTTTCCTGTTGCGCTAATGCATCGTCATCTACTGTATTAGTTTGTTTCTGTTTTACAGCTTTGGCCTTGGAAACTGGAGGTGTTTGTGGAACTTCATTATACAAGTAGACCCAAAATATCTTAGCTTTCGAGATATCAGTAGACTTTCTCAATACAGTTACTTTCACATAATATGTCACATCCACGTTTTTACCCCTGTATGATTCGTATCGTTTAGTTAAATCCTTAAATTCGAATGGATAAGTTTGTGAATGTTGAAACTCTCCGGCTGGACACAAATCGTAACTCAAACATAAAAATTGGTCCACAGTTTTCTTCCTAGATTCACTGTAATTCGGTTGACCTGTGGTGGAAGATGTGGCTAATTTAGATGTATTATTATTTGTGTTGCCCCCACCATTTGTCTTGACCATATCAATGGAACCAATAACAGATACTTTCACCCCTAAATGCTCCACTCTTTTACCTTGTTTCACTCGTAGTGTGATACTACCACTAATGGACTCACCATCTTCATACAAGGGTATGCTGTCCTTTAATGTCTTAGATCCCTGGCGAGTGGGAATCTCGACGTGTTTTCTAGATTCTTCGCCATCAAACGATATCTCAATGTCAATAGGTGATTTAAAGAAGAGACTCATCACAATATCGCTATATATATATCAATACTTGTCTTATTGTCAAAGGGATTGTAATCGTTATAAAGTTTCATACATTTGAAAAAAAATCGGACGTTGAAAATGACGATATTTACATGTCAATAATATATACAATATACATTATACTAAATTCTAGTCTAAGTCTTCTTTGCCAGTCTTATCCTCGTACACGGACATCAGATCAGTGACTCTGGAGTCAGATTTCATTTCTCGAGTCCATTCACTATTTTTCTCTTTACCTTGTTTGACCCAACTAGTTGGCCAGTCATCTTCTTCCACAATACCCAAATCTAAATCTCTTGGGTTTTCAAAAGGTCTAATAGTTTCTTGATTAACCACATTGGTTACTTGAATGCACACAGATTCAGCAAACTTTCTTTTCTGATAAAATCTGACGATTCTTTGTGGGATACTTAGGAATCCAATAAGATTTGGTATTGTAATCGTCAAGACAGGTTGATGCACTAGGATCGGTACGTGATCTTTTGGGTCTCTTATAACTTGCCCCTGTGATGACAATTCTCGAGGAAATTCCACATTAGCATACTGATCAGGTTGAATAAATGGGTTACTGACTCTGTCATCTTTCTTTGTTTTAGAATCATCATCTTCCTTTTTATCTTCATCTTGTACAACTTCATTAACAGTAGTTTCATCGCTAATTGTTGGTACTGTATCATTTGCAAGTTCTTCCACAATAGGTACTTCATTCTGAGGAACTTCAATAGTCTTTGTCACTTCATTAACAGCATCTGATTTCTTGATTTCACTGCTAGTTTCTTCTACAACGGGTGGATCTAAGGGACCTAATAACCCTTCATGTAACCCAGCAATATATTCTTTATAAGCACCTCTACCAAGACAAATGACACCACCACTTAATTTTGGTTCATTTACCACAGAATCATCACGAATAATTTCTTTGGCAGGTTCTCTATTATAAAAGATACCAATTAATTTCCTATAATCAAAATTCTTTTTAAACTCTTTACCTTCATCTAACGATAAAGAAGTATCATTTTCTACTGGAGTAAATTGATCCTCTTGTAAAAGTTCTTTTCTTACTTTTCTAATTTCATTAGCAACATAAGTTCTAATGACACCTTGTCTGTCTTCATCAACTACATTATAGTCGACACCAGCGTAATACAATATTGGTTTCACGTAACGTCTCCAAACTTTCATTGAAGTGTCCAAATAATCATTTGGTGGGGGAGCAATGAAAACAGTAATCTTTCTAGGTAACTTATTGACAGGCAAAGTTTCCTCTGATTGTGGTTTGACCAAGTCAGAATACCGTTTTATAATTTGTTTCTGTTGGTACTTATCATAAGCTATACCAGATACAGTGGCTGATAACACTGTCCAAAAGATCATCCAATTTCTTGATGGTAATTTGATAGTAGGTATACCCATCGCTTTCAAAGCAGGGTTGGAAAATCCTTTCCCTTTAGCACTTGAAGCAGCTTTCGCAGTGGTTTCCGCAGCTGTAGTATCAGATGGATTTGTTGTCATCTTTCAACCTGGTGGTATTTTGTCTTGGTAAGTGTTCGATGACTTTTAATTTTTCACTTTTCATATTGAAAAATAATATTAATCTCAATATTATTATTATTATTTATTAAATATGTCTATACAAGTTTATATATGCTTAACATCATCACATTCGTCATTCCAATCTAAATTGAATCTACCTTCTGGTGGCACATAATTAACAATCATTTGTATAACTTCCTCTGCAGTTGTTGCCACTTGAACAATTTCACCATTCTTCACACTGATGAAACCTTGATCAATAGAATGTTTAATGAATTGTAATAATGAATCGTAAAATCCATTAATATTAAATAAAATGATTGGTTTATTATGAATACCCAATTGTGACCAAGTGATACATTCCATTATTTCTTCCATGGTACCGTATCCACCAGGCATAGCAACAAATGCGTCACTCTCTTTAGCCATCATTCTCTTTCTAGAGTGCATATCAGATACAATAGTGGTCTCACCGTATTTGGCAGAGATAGGCGTTACACCTCTATGGTTCTCCACATTTACGTTTTTTTGAGCTTCTAATAACAATGAATCTTCAACAATTTCCACTTGATCACGCTCTTTGGAAACCAAAGCGTCTGGGATAATACCATGTACTTTCCCATCGTGGTTGGGACCCATAGTTGCTTCAGCAACAGCCCCCATTAACCCAGTGGTCCCACCACCATAAATCAGTTTCCAACCTTGCTCGTGGAACAAGGACCCTAACTTGGTAGCTTGCTCACTGTACACTTCATCACTACCAGAGGATGACCCACAATACACACAGACACTCTCAATTCCACTCATCACTCTTGAAACACTCTCTTTATCACTAGCAAACGTGTGTCAATTCTTTCAAGATCTTAACAAGAATGTCACTTTTCCACAGTTTTTCATCTTTTATTATGGCATTTCTCCCATAACCTCTAAAGTAGTTCCTATTTTATATAAAGAGAAGAGAAGAGAAGAAGAGGTTTGATAAGGAAAGACACAAAAGAACCTCATCACGAAGTTAATTGAAACATGTGGGACCTGTCGAACGTGGGGATTGTGGGACCCGAGGAAGGGATCGTGCACGGGCACATCCATAACTACAATAACATGACGTATATCCATGGGCACGTGCATCACAGTACACAGCAGAAACAGGAGCAAGAACAGTTGCAAGAACAGACGCTGGACAAGTTTAACGATTGTCAACATTTTGAATTCTTCGATTTCCATGACAGTAATTTGAAAAACAGTGATAGTAACTTGTTACCTGCCAGTCCATCTGCGAAACCTGTCGTGTTGAAAAGAGAAAATGGTAATGAACAAGAAGACGATGAGGAGGCACGTAGTACGAAAAGATTGAAGACTATTGCTAGTGTAGATAGCGACTCTGAAGAGTGTATCTACCCACCAAAAGTTCTCGAGGTGTGCTGTGGTGTAGACCATAAAGATCGTGTGGATTCATCATCGTCTAATATTGAAACGATACCGAGAAGTAATGTAGGTTCTCAAGATAATAAGAATGAGGTTGTTTCACAACATTCTTCTTGGAAATATAATGATGATTTGTTACAGTCTTCATACAATCATGCAAATAATAATGCTATTTTGAATAATTTGAATATAAGGCAATTTCTTGATCTTAATTGTGATTTAAATTGTAATAATGATAATAAAGATAATAGTGATTGTGTTCAAGATGATGACGATTTTTTTGACAGATATTGTCAATTGTGTGATACTAATGAAAAACATCAACAACATGTCTACGAGGATATTACCGTTAAGAGTGAATCTGGTCAAACTAGTGTATCCAGCTTATTAGATCAAGATAAAAAGAACATTAATACAAACACTAATGCTACTACTGCCAATAACAACAAGACTACAGACTTGAAAATTTTAGAAGATTTATGTAATATATCTTCATTGTATGAAGTACCATTGGCTAAACATATGAATCATACACAACATGTACATAAAGAGAAAAATGGTTACAAGAATGATAGTGTCAATCTATTAGGACCATTGATTAAATCACATACTGACACTACTTCACACGTTCATCATAATCACGAGAATATGAGCCTCCCTTCAACATTACCACAGAATCAAAATCATCATCATCATAGAATTCAATTGTATGCACATTCTCCAAATTTCAATGATATTGTTAATGACACTACACAATCCATAATTAACCCACCAAATACCTACGAAGATATCAAAAATACACCCACTGATAATCCATCGATACAAGATCCAACAACGATATCTCCAGATGAATTGAACACAATAAATTTTAATTGGGCCTTCAAGAGAGATGAAAAAAGTGACTTGAAATGTAAATGGGACCCTTGTTCTCATTCAGGTGGGTTTGATAATTTGATTGACTTACAAAAGCATATGTTTGTAGATCATATCCCACAACAAGACACTTTAGACTATTCATGTAATTGGCAAGGTTGTTCATTCGAAGGTAACGATGCTTGTTGTCTAGTGAACCACATTAATGACTCTCATGGTATTAATTTTGGTATCAAGATTGTAGAACCTCAACCTGAAACAATTATATGCCGTTGGGATGGTTGTAACAAGATTTTTGACACTTGTGAAGAGTTGAATAATCACTTGGAATCAGAACATTTGACCAAAGGTCAATCGCAATACACATGTGGGTGGGAGTCATGTGGTAAGACATTTGCACAAAGACAGAAAATTGTACGCCATTTAAAAGTTCATTCTGGGTTTAAACCTTTCAAATGTAAACATTGTTCCAAATCATTTTCAAGTAGTGAAATATTGAAACAACATTTAAGAATTCATTCTGGTGAAAAACCATATGTATGCAAGATGTGTGGTAAATCATTTTCAGTGGCATCCTCATTAAGGATTCATATCAGAACACATACAGGTGAAAAACCATTGAAATGTAAGATTTGTGATAGAAGATTTAATGAATCGTCAAATTTGAACAAACACATGAAGACACACGAAAAAGATAACAAATGTTCTAAATGCGGCCAATGCTTTAATACGTTGAAAAGATTACAAACACACGAGAAGACGTGTCACTAAATAGCAATATATGTATATATTTATTAATTATTCATTCATTCATTATTATTCGTCGTTTTTTTCGTCTTAATAAAAAACTAAAGTGGGTGAGATTAAGGTTCGAGACAGATACAAACAATTGATAAAAACTGACTCCCAAGATGAATTCAACTAAGGACCTATTCGAATATGGGTTACAATTATTTAAGAAAGGGAAGATCTCATCTTCAAAAAATGTTAACCAGAGTCAATTGGAAGCAGTTTTCGCGCAAATAGGTAAATTTACTTCAAATGGTAACAATAATCAAAATGCATCATCTTCAGGCATATCATTCACTGAGATTGTCACCAAGAAATTTATACAATGGAATGATTCAGTAATTTCTCATCAAGTACTTTTTATTGCCATTGCATTGATGGTAGTAACATTTGGGTCATTCAGTTCCATCAGATCCATCCCGACTACTGCATTACCACCAAGCAAGGAAGATCCCTTATTTGATCCCAGTGATAACGATATCTGTAGTGGTTGGCACACTGAAGATAAGAGAAATGGAAAGAATGAAACATCGGATGATCTGATATTAAGTGAGTGGCATGCCTTGACAATGCCTTTGCCCGCTGGGGCCTTGCTAATAGGATTATATTATTTATACAAGTATGGTCTACTGCCTACAATTGTTACAATATTACGTTGGTGTATGATTATCATTGGGACAGTAAGTGTTGCCGATTTCTGCTCATTTCTACTGAGAATGATTGTAAGACATGCATGTAAACGGTTCCATTGGAATCCTCTGGTAGTCGTATCAAGATATAGACTTACAATATCAGATGATAATAAAGATATGAATATGATAAACAATTTAGAATTTGTGGCAAATTTCCAATACGAAGAGACACTAACTGGAGAATATGGTTATCGCGATATCATAAAATGTTTGAACAAAGATGGCAATCGTGGTATTAAGAAACTTTACTATCGTGAATTTTCTAATCCTAGTGATATTGAAAGTGCACATCAAATTGGTAATTTCTTCTTTGATTGGATTTTACTTTTATCAAGTATATTTGGATTATTAACTGGTCTTTGTTACCTGTGGTATCCTGAAAACTGGATTATTTGTAATTTCCTCGCCACCAATGTATCTATTTGGTTCATCAGTCAAATTAATTTGAAAAATTTAAAGAGTGGTGTATTAATATTAGCAGTATTATTCTGTTATGATATTTATTTTGTCTTTGGTACTAATGTAATGGTCACAGTGGCACAAAATCTTGATTTACCAGTTAAATTCTTGTTACCAGTACGCTCCTCAACTGGATTAGAGAGAACAAAATTTGATTTTGCGCTATTAGGGACAGGTGACATTGTCTTACCTGGTATTTTCATTTCATTGTGTCATAAATATGATATTTGGAAATGGCATTCCGTTCATGAGTCCACTGAATTCCATTTACTTAACATTAAATCATACATTGGTAAATATTTCATTACATCTTTGATCAGTTACATAATTGGGTTAGCTTCATGTATGGTTTGCCTGAAGTGGTTTGGTGTTGCTCAACCAGCTTTGCTATATATAGTTCCATGTTTATTAGTTGGTGTGATTGGAACAGCTTGGTATTACGGTGATTTATCTGAATTCTGGACGTTCCAATATGACACAATTGTAGTGGATCATGAAGAAGATGAAGACGATGACAGTAAACTTTACAAAGATCTAATGACTTTACAATTTGAAGACAGTGATGATGACGATGACGATAAAGATTACACTGCAGAAGACGAACTAAGAGATGAATTAATCATGGATGAACAAGATGAAGTGAGTGATGATGATGATGAATCGGAAGAGTACTAAGAACCATAAAATATGTAGATATATGTAGTTGTTGTACTTTTACGTCCATCTATCCCAGATGGGCTGGAAACCCAGTCACCGGGAAATGGGTCATGCAGAAAGTCGTGCGATTTTACGCGGGAATTTTACCTTACGATTGCACATTCTCAGCGCTATTGAACCTCCGCTCCACACGTTATCCATCATCATCATCGTCATCGGCGCAGGTCTCGAGGGGAAGAGAACGCCATTTTCATTTTTGTGATGAGTTTTCAAGCGTGATCAATGTCAATTCTTCGAGAGTCAGAGTCAAAAAAAGAAAAAAGTGTAGATAAGCTTAAATTTTTCAAATCTGAAAAATATTTTTGACGTTTTTAACAAGATATAATCAACAAATATATCTGTAATTCTAATTACATCTGTGGAAACCAGAAACATACAAACAAAACACAACCAAGATGCTAAGATTAGTACAACAACACCAAACTGTCGCAAGAGCTGGCTTCAAGCACTTTTTGAGATTACAATCCACTTTCACTATCCCTAAGACTCAAAAGGGTGTTATTTTCTACGAGAATGGTGGTGAATTACAATACAAAGATATTCCTGTTCCAACTCCTAAACCAAATGAAATCTTGGTTAATGTGAAATACTCTGGTGTTTGTCACACAGATTTACACGCTTGGAAGGGTGATTGGCCATTACCTGTCAAGTTACCCTTAGTCGGTGGTCATGAAGGTGCCGGTGTGGTCGTGGCTAAAGGTTCCAATGTGACCAATTTTGAAATCGGTGACTACGCTGGTATCAAATGGTTGAATGGGTCCTGTATGGCCTGTGAATTGTGTGAAGCTGGGTTTGAATCTAACTGTGAACATGCCGATTTGTCTGGTTACACTCATGATGGTTCCTTCCAACAATATGCCACTGCTGATGCTGTGCAAGCCTCTAAGATTCCACAAGGTACTAACTTGGCTGAAGTGGCTCCTGTGCTTTGTGCCGGTATCACTGTTTACAAAGCTTTGAAAGAAGCTAATTTGAAAGCTGGTCAATGGGCTTGTATCTCTGGTGCTGCTGGTGGTTTAGGTTCTTTAGCTGTTCAATACGCCAAAGCTATGGGGTTCAGAGTCATTGGTATTGACGGTGGTGAAGGTAAAGAAGATTTATTCAAATCTTTAGGTGGTGAAGTGTTTATTGATTTCACTAAATACAAAAGCGGTAAAGATATGGTCAAAGCCATTCAAGAAGCCACCAATGGTGGTCCACACGGTGTGATTAATGTGTCTGTCTCTGATGCTGCCATCTCATTATCCACCGAATACGTTAGAACTTGTGGTACCGTGGTGTTAGTTGGTTTACCAGCTGACTCTGTCGTCAAATCCGATGTGTTCTCTC
Source organism: Kazachstania bromeliacearum (assembly GCA_003708535.3). NCBI lineage: Eukaryota > Fungi > Ascomycota > Saccharomycetes > Saccharomycetales > Saccharomycetaceae > Kazachstania > Kazachstania bromeliacearum. Next base: position 286,647 of record PPOP03000001.1, on the reverse strand, counting down.
ATGTGGTCAAGTCCATTAACATCAAGGGTTCTTATGTTGGTAACAGAGCTGACTCCAGAGAAGCCATTGATTTCTTCAGCAGAGGTTTGATCAAGTCTCCAATCAAGGTTGTCGGTTTGTCTGAATTGCCAAGCGTCTACCACTTAATGGAACAAGGTAAGATCCTGGGCAGATACGTCGTTGACACTTCCAAATAGATCCAATCATGTCTAGTTAATATACATAGTACTTATATAATGTGACACTTTTAATGCAACGACATTTCATGACGAACAGGGTAACCCCGGTCCCCTATTGTTTCCAAGCGCGATTTGGAAAAAACACTGAAATTTGGGTTAAGGCCCCTCGAGAAACGGTGTTGACAAGGGTAATTGCAGGGTATTGTGTTTGAATTGGCACAGTTATCGAGTCATCACAAGCTAGTTTAGTTGCTAACAGTCTAGGAAAACAGAAATTTTGAAAGAAAATTGTGATAAATTGCTTTAGAAAGTGACAGATCAATAAAAATTAAGAAGATTAGATAAAAGAACATGTTTAAAAGACAAAGTACATACCGTGTGGAACCAGGATCAGTGGATTCGAGTGCTCTGGCAGCTGCTTCTGCCCTGGGGAAGGCATTGACCAACAACGGGAGGAAAGTGGATCATTCGAAATTGCCCGTATATAATACTCCAAGTCGTTCTGGTTCTATGTCAAATATTAGAAGATCGGTATCTATCACTGATCCCAAGAGACTTAGTTCATTGGGGAAAACAAATAATTCCAATTCACCTTTATCACATGAATACACTAAACCTGTAATTAAGAAGAGAAACTCTATTGTGAGGAGTCCCTCCACAGCTCAAATGTCAGAAAAACATGCTCGTCGTACTTCCAGTTTACCCAGTGCTAGAAGAGATTCCTTGACTAGAATTCAACGTCAAGAGGCTCAATCCGCATTCCACGATTTTGGCGGTCCACAAGCGTCTAATGTCGTTTATGCTAATAAACCAAAGACAATGAAGAAATATCTTCCAGGGCCTCATGGGTTGATAGCAGTAGAAGTGCCCGTGGAACAAGCACAACAGAGAGCAAAACGTGGTTCTTATTCTATGACTACTACTCACTATTCAATCATAAGGAGATCCACTAGTGTACATAACGATTTGAATAGCCCTTCTAGAGAACCATTACAAGTGAAAAAGGTAAACACTAATGGGAAACGTACAAAATCTTTAACCAAAAAACATTCACAACCTAAAGTTAATAATATCCCAGAACATAATAGAGTGTTTTCTCATTCTACTGTTGAAATAACCCCAACACCAATGATTGAAACTTCCATGCCCGAAGAAACTGAATTAGAATTAGAACAAGAAAATAATAATAAGGATTTATCCAGCGTGGAACTAAATAAATTACTAAAGGAAAATATCGAATTAGAAAAGAAAATTATAAACGATGATGTATTGACGTCGGTAGATGATCATGTATTAGATTTAGTACAGAAGGATGTTGAAAACACAACACAACCACCTGTAGAAGACACAGTACATGTCGAAACAACGAATGCTGTTGAAGATGAAACTTTAGTTGAAAGGGAAGAAGCAGCAGAAACTGTTGAACATAAGATAGTAGTTGAAAAGGAAGAATCATCTCAAACAATTGAACTAGATAATCATGCAGAAATTGAACAACCAGTAGAATCACCAGTTGAAAACATCATTGAAAATACTGACGAAGAGATTGTTATACCGCCAGTCGATTTTGATCATTTACAAGAGGTTGAGAATCAAGAAGTAGAAAAACCGGTCATACCCTTAGTCGCTATCGAACACATTGAAGAAGATGTACCTGCATTGAGTCCCGTTATACCAAATGAACCAAAGTTTGATAATATAACACATATTTCATCCAACTTACCTGACGGTGATACCTCCTCTTTTTATAATGACCAGTCTAGTATTAAGACAGATATATCTGATACTTCAGGTTTAGGTATTGTATCCGAACAAATCAAACCAATTGTGCTCGATGATAGCGAAGAGGAAACACTTGAAAAAGAAGATGAAGAAGATAATGCTTCTGATGCATCTTCTTATATGACTACAGAGGAGGAAATAAAATTGAGACAATCACAAGAACCAGAGATCCCACCAATTAGTTCGAAGAGAAACAGAAACAGTGTATATGTTGTACCCAATGATAATGATGATAAAGAACCGGCAAGTACAGGACCAAGTGAAGGATCTAATGAAAGAAAGAAAGCAAGCATGGCTGATTATTTACGTTCCGCCAATCCTTATTTAACGAAACATACAGCTGAACCAGTGGAAAATGACCAACATGTGGAACCTGTTTCTGATCGTATGACATCATATTTAAATAAAACACCAGAGAAATCAAGTAATCGTGAATTAAAGCCTTCGAGACCAACTCAAGAAAATAGGTTGACTCCCCCAATGAAGTCTGCATTAAAGAAAACTCTATCTAATCCTAAGAATGCATCAACAGGTCACTTACAATCTGCTGCCAAGGGTGCCTATCTATCGTTGACTACAGCAGAAAATACAAGATTGAATGCACAGATTTCTAATGAGAACTTAGTTACACGTAAACCTTCAAGAAGAGTGGTAAGACCACAATCAATGGTGACGCAAAGTTCTCAAAGGTCTTCTTCACCTCTTGCTAGAGAAAGGAACACTCAAAAGAGATTATCTACCGTTGAGAGACAACCCCATGCTTTAAGAAATCAACCAAATTCATCTAAGAGAAACTCAAGAATTGACAATACCCGGACAACTAATATTAGATCAGCCAATAGAGATTCAACAGTACATTCGGCCACCAAACAAGTGGTGAATAATTCAACGATGAATAGTATCTTGTATCCTAAAGAACCACCTCAAAGAAAATCAAGTTTTGAGAAATTAAGACCAAAAGAAGATAATTTAGGTTTTAAAAAGATGTCTTTAAGAAGTGATTTAGTAACAGACTCTGCTTATGAACAAAGTGGTATGAATAATAACTTCCATCAAAATCCAAACAATCAACAATCACCACAACGTAATCAACAACAACCACCCGCTCTGAGTGTTTCTAATAAGAATTGGAGTTCAAGATTTCAAGATTCTGATTCTGAAGATGAAAATCTTGCTCCACCTAGAAGCTCTGGCCGTGACCGTTCTGCATCATTCAAAAGTGATTCAAAATCAAAGGGCCACGGATTTTCACTTTTCAAGAGCAACAAAACTCATTCTTCTACGGTGGATAACTTAGTACCTCCACAGCCACAATTTATGAACGATCAAAGGTCAAGTTCTAACCCATCGTCATCTCCAAGGAAAATGAACACAAAATTCAGTAAAGGCTCTTTAAGATCGGCAAGTACATTTGAAAATGCCACATTTGAGACCCCCATTGAAGCTAATTCACACAGAATCAATAGTCTCCCTGAATATAAATCAAACACAAAGAATGATCATGCAGATGAACATAAGAAGAGCAATGGGTTTGGTAAAAAGTTAAAAAAGATTTTTGGAAGGAAAAATAAATAGGACGATTTCAAATATATATATATAAATAAGTGTTCAAATGTACCATACTATAAGGTTTAATAAACCGTAATAATAATTCTTATATTATATTAAATGTCTAATTTATATATCACAAGTATAAATAAGCTAAGCATCGATACTAATAAAACTGCTTGGTTTTACAGCAATTTTTTCTTAGGACTTTTGTTCTCGGTTTTGGTAAGTAATTATCAAAGCAATTGTTTTTGATTGAAATATCTTAAAGGTACTACATCACTTAAGTATCGATCATATTCTCACATAATACGCATAATATAATTTAATGACTAACAAACAAATACCCACTCTTTTAAGCAGAGTATTAACTCTAATCCATTAATCTTCTTATAATCATGTTACTCTGTTAATGTTGACATTGTTATGAACACTCTTGTGAGTTTGTTACCAATGGCATTAAATCAATCTTCCCCTACTGCTGATGTCGATCTAATTCATTTGTGAGCATACAGAAGCTGTTATTGGACGGTTTATTTCCACATTAGAGAGTTTGGATAACTTTGATATCACTTTACTGTGATTTTTAAATATCTTTGAAATGTATATAGATTTCTTTATTTGGAACAATTACCCATCGGATCTCTTCAAGAATTTAAGAAATTAAAGATCTTAAGTTATTTAAGGAAAACTATGAGGTTATAAAAGAAATACAGTATATTAATATAATGAATAAACAATGAGAATCATACTGTGTGACTACAATGAAGCAATCACAAAATTATGGAGAAGTCAATTACCGCAAACATTGTTGAAGAATAACAAAGTGCTTCATATACATCAAGGTAGTTTGAAATCGTTAATGGAAAGAGACAATCTTATAAGTATTTCAGAGCATACAGCAATTGTGTCCCCAGGTAATTCATTTGGATATTTAGGTGGTGGGTTTGATTTGGCAATAAAGGATTATTTTGGTGGAGCTCCCTTTGAAAATTGGTTTAGAGAACAATTAGGTAACACATATCATATTGTGGGGTCTACGAATATTGTGGATTTACAGGAATATAATACTCATAGTAATGATAGAGGTGGAATTAGGTATGTGATACATTGTCCCACCATGGTCACACCACAATCTCCCATTTTCGATCCTAAAAATCCCATGAAAACAGGCTATGAACCTGTTTTCAATACTCTATGGAATATATTGTTGAATAAACCGAAAGCAGTTGATCAATTAATCATTCCTGGGTTATGTAGTGGATGGGCTGGGGTACCACCATCGATATGTTGTAAGAGCATGGCATTTGCTTTGAGACTGTATATGTTAGGAGATGCCATATCTGTGGAATTGAAAAACATAATAATAATGTACACATTAAAATACCCCTACAAACCATATTTTTTGAATAGTTGTCGTGCAGAATGTATGGAATTGGGGATTGATACAAAACTTCTCGAAGAATTTGATATCATCAATGATAATTTTGAAGATATAATACCATTACAATTAGAACAAGATCAACATTCGTTCAAAATATAATAATTTTTAAAGACTCTATACATATATACCATTAAAACATAAATCTATTGGAATCATTTTCAAACAGTGACAGACTTTCTAGTATGACATCTGTATAAAACCCAAGATACTATAATACCCAAAGAAGCTAATGCAATATTTGGGAAATATGAGATAATAAAGGCATTGTTATAAACTTCTAACAATCCTTTTAGAATTTTCTTAGGGAAGTGAGTAGATCTCAATAAGTTAGAATCTGAAATAAGTTTGTAATGATCTTTCTTGGTAAATTCGAAAGAACCATGATCTTTTTCAAACATAAATTCCCATAATAATGACGATAACGATTTTTCAAAAGTCATTAACGTCAAAGATGCACCCATGACATTACCAATGGATCTCCACAAGTAAAATATACCAGTGATAGTTCCCTGTTGAGATCTTTCCACAGTAAACACAATACTCACCAAAGTGGACACTAAGATAGAGGCATAACCAAATGCAGCTATAAAGGAAGATGTAATGTAGATAAAATTCCACAAGAAGGATGATGATGAAGAGAATGAAGACACGATACCCTTCAATCCCATTTCTGGATTAGAATGACTCACCAACAAGCAACCAATTGTGATACCAGCAAATTGTGTTGTAATACCAGCTAATATAATAGCAGCAGAACAATGTGCTAAATTCATCTTAGTCTTTCTTAGTACCCAGCCTGTTACCACAGAACCTAGAGCTGTCCCAACAGATGGGAAAATTAAATATAAACCTGTAGTGGTGACACCGACATTTTGTACCAATTGTAAATAAATTGGCGATCTAAAGATTTCACCGTACACTACAAATGAAGTGATCACAGTGACAAGAGATGATAAACCAAAAGTTCCCTTCAATAATTCCATAGGCATAATTCTTTCTTTGGCAAAATAGAATTCCACCCATAAGAACACTAAGAAACTAACTACAGTGAACAATGTCAATATGACTTTATCTAGTTTCGTAGAAGTTATAAATAATAGCCCACTGATTGTGCAAACTAAACTTAAAGAACCAAAAATGTCAATACGAGCAAAATTCTTCAATGTGAATCTTTCATTCATTGGTGGTAAATGAATCAATTGGATATTAACATTTCTATAAGCTAACAATGAACAAAGCATCAACACAGGTACTTGTACACCAAATGTAGCTCTCCAACCGACAGATGCTAATAGAAGCCCACCAATTGGAGCACCTAATAATTGACCACTACCAAACACCACATTAGCATAACCTTGGTATGTACCACGTTCTTTAGCAGTACAAATATCACTGACTGCGATACTACTCATAGCATTGATACCACCACCACCAATACCACAAATGGCTCTGGCGATAGAAAATTGAGTGACATCTTGAGCAAAACATGTTAACAAACAACCCAGGGCAAAGAAGAAATGTGCTGTCAATAGGGCAAACTTTCTACCTGTGATATCAGATAATTTACCGTATAGAGGTTGGAATGCGGTATTTGTTAACAAATAACTTGTAGCAATCCATTGTTTCTTATCAGATTCACCAAATTCAGCGGCGATACTGTTCATGATATTGGCTACGACAGTCCCATCCAGGGCACTGACAAAACTACCCAACCACAAGGATATCAGGATAGGTAATTTGGGTAGGGCAAGATTTGCCTCATGGTATTTTTGTTCTAAGGTCTTACTCTCTTCAGCAGCGATAGTAGACGTAGTCAACAGACTAGCAGTTTCATCTAGTGCCTCCATAACGTCTTAATCTTAGCGTATTAACAATACAATAGCAATACAAACTGAGTCACGTAATGTGTTTATATATCGAGATCTGGAAAGTGTGTCTTCCGATGACTATCGCAGTCAAATTTTGTGGATAATCATATATAACGGAAAAATGATAGATCTGATAAGGAAACGTTTTATTTACATGGAAAGAATGTATATACATATATAATATTATATTGAGTGAAGCATGGCAAAGTATCACACCGGGTTTGCAGTCTTTTCTTGTTCGCTGTCCTTGATCTTGTTGGTTTGTGTTTCATTCAAGTATTTGTCAAAGGCGTCATTCCTCTCAGGGAAGGGACGTTTACCTAACAGGTTGATCATGTCTTCTCTCGTTAACACTTCTTTCTTTAACAACAACTGGGCAATCTTCTCCACGTCCTCGGCTTTCTCCTTTAACAGTTTAGTACACCTGGCGTGTGCCTCCTGTATGATTCTATGTACTTCAGAGTCGATTATATCACCTGTCTCTTCAGAGAAGGGTTTCGTCAAATCATTTTCATTCTTCTTTTGATAGTTAATCCAACCAATCTTGTCACTCATCCCTAATTGTGTAACCATGGCAGTGGCCATATTTGTCACTTTCTTAAAATCATCAGAAGCACCACTGGTCACGGAGGGGAAATGTAATTCTTCAGAGACTCTCCCACCTAGTGACATGGTCATTCTATCATTCAATTGTTGTTCACTTAATAGGAAGATATCACCTGGTAAATATTGTGCATAACCTAATGCACCTTGACCACGAGGAATAATACTAACTTTCAATAATGGATCAGCATATTTTAAATACCAACCACAAACAGCATGTCCGGCTTCATGATAAGCGACAATACGTTTCTCTTCAGGTGATAGCAATTTAGACTTACGTTCTACACCACCAATGACTCTTTCAATAGCTTGTTCAAAATGATTCAATTTCACGGAGGTAGCATCATCTCTTGCGGCAATTAAAGCAGCTTCATTACAAACATTTGCAATATCAGCACCTGAAAACCCTGGTGTCAAAGCCGCCAATCTATTTTTCAAATCATAAATGTCACTAGCTAATTTCAGATTTTTCAAATGTACTGCGAAGATATCTTTTCTACCTTCCAATTCAGGGTTATCAAGATTAATATGTCTATCAAATCTACCTGGTCTCAATAGGGCTTTATCTAAGATATCTGGTCTATTTGTACCTGCTAGGACGACCACATGATCTGCTGATGTGAACCCATCCATTTCTACTAACATTTGATTTAAAGTGTTTTCTCTTTCGTCATTAGCACCTGAAAAATTACCCTTTTGTCTAGCTTTACCAATGGCATCAATTTCATCAATAAAAACAATCGAGGGTGCATTCTCTCTAGCGGTTTTAAACAAATCACGCACTCTAGCGGCACCAACACCAACAAACATTTCAACAAATTCAGAACCTGAAACAAAATAAAATGGTACACCAGCTTCACCAGCAGTAGCTTTAGCTAAAAGAGTCTTACCTGTACCTGGAGGTCCCGATAGGATAGCACCTCTGGGGATCTTAGCACCCATACTTTCATAACGAGAAGGTTCCTTTAAGAAACTGACAAATTCCATAATTTCCTCTTTAGCTTCATCACAACCTGCAACATCTTTAAATTTAATCTTCACTGAGGTTTCTGTATTGAATTGTTTAGCTTTGGAACGACTCAATCCAAATATACCATTACGTGAACTACCTGCCGCTGAGGCAGAATTCTTAGTTAACCATATAATACCTGCAATCATAACAGCTGTGGGCAATATTTGATACATGGCACGCCCCCAATTACCTTCTTGAACATATTCCACAGGTACTTTCAAAGCATTTTCTGTGTTTAATTCATCTTGCGCTCTTTGTAATTTATGTTCAAACGATTCAATGGAACCAATTGTGAAATATACGATATTATTCTCTTGACCATTAGAACTTGCTTGTGTTTTCCCCATATCATTTAATATCACTTTCACTAATGATTTATTGACCACGACCAATTTATACACGTAACCTTTGGACAAATATTTAGAGTAAAATTCTTGCCAAGAGATTTCATTACTGCTTTCTCCACTGTTAAACATGTCCATAAGGAATGACAATAACATAAACGTCACTGCCAATTGAATTAAATTCACGTTATTATTGGGCATGTTTAAATTATTATTTGTTGAGAATTGTTTACCTGTGTTCCCACCACCAGCACTATTAGCAGCATCTCTTTCAGCATTGGCTCGTTGTTGTTTATCCCATTTTTCTGATTCTGTCTCTGTTTCTTCTTCTGGCTGCTTCTGCTGCTGTTGTTGCTTCGCTTGTTCTTGCTGTCTGCGAATAGTCTCCTCTAATCTACGTAACCCTTCATCGATATTCTTCTTGCGTTCATCCCAGTCTATACTCGTATCCTTCTTGGTAGCTTTCAAATAATCCTCCACTTGTTTCTTCACTTTCTCCAAATCGTTCTCATTGGCTTCTTTAAACTTATCCAGCGATAAGGCACTGCTGTGTAATAATCTTGTGGTTGCCACCATCAGCGGAATGGACCGTTTACATGAAATGGATCCCACCAGATTTCTGGTCAGTGCCACTTGTGAACATGGTCTCAACACTCGCAACATCTTTATATAATATATTGATACTACTGACTTGTTGCACACACCACTTCTTCTCTAAACTATTACTTTGTCTCTTATAAGGAGTTTCTTTAAATTGATTTGTCAGAATGAAATATATTTGTAAATAGCTTTCCACTATTAACAAACAACAAGACACAATATAAACTGGGTTAATATGGATTGGTGATGATACTATATCTAATTAAGATGTGTTGATTGTATCACTGATGATATATCCCCTTTTGTTCCGACTTTCCTATGACGTATATACGTATAATACATAACTTTTACGCCTTGATTAGTAATAGCTCTAATGACAAGGACATCACATCACTTGATTCAATTAGTAATACAAATATATACACAATACCATTACGCCCCGTTGTGTATTGTGGCGTGACACATTCTCATCTAATATATAAATGACAACGCCTTTTGGAAAACTTTTGACACTTTGTCTCATTTCCACCCCCTTATAGAGAGACGAAGATATATAGGTCTACTAATATCAAGATGGGTAATTTGAAAGTAGCTATAGTTGGTGCCAACGGTAAAGTTGGTCGTTTAGTCATTGAATTGTTGAAGAAAGATGATCAATTTGATACACCTTTAGCCGTGGTGAGAACTCATGAACAACAGGAATACTTCACCAAAGAGGTGAAAGTTGACGCTACATTGACCAGTATTGAACACTCATCAGTGGCAGAGATTGGTCACGCTTTGAAAGGTTACGATGCAGTGGTGTTCACTGCAGGTGCCGGTGGGAAATCCCCAGACAGAATTTTTACAGTGGATTTAGACGGTTGTGTCAAATGTATTGAAGCTTGTGAATCTGTTGGTATCAAGAGATTTATTGTTGTGTCAGCTTTGAAAGCGGAAGATAGAACTTTTTGGTGGGATATGACCTTCTTAAGATCGTATTACATTGCCAAGAGAGCAGCTGATCATGATGTGAGACATTCGTCATTGGATTACACCATCTTACAACCAGGTATGTTAACTGATGATAAAGGTACTGGTAAATTCACACCTGTGAAAGATGTAGATGATCAATTAGCTAAAGGGGAAAATTCTATCTCCAGAGAAGATGTCGCTCTCTTCATTAAAGAAAGTTTATTACATGAAGTTAACACTAAGAAGAAAACTATTCAATTATTAAATGGTAACACGCCAGTGGATCAATTTGTTAACTCTGTATAATACAATTACATATTTCATTATATACGTTCAAATTCTTGTTGTGCTTTAATAGCGTTTAATACTGTCTCATCTACGACACCTTCATATATCTCTTTGGGCACATTACTTAACCCAGTGTGACATTTCAAAACATCGGGATCAGCAATCTTAGTCTCATATATGATTTGTGAATCTGCAGGTGATTCATGTGTTTTTTGGAACCCAACAATTTTAGTAGGTTGTGTACCTTGAGGTAAATGCAATGTATTAGTGTAAGGATCTCTTAAACCTTGACTCTCTATCAGTAAGATACGCACTCTATCATAATACATGTCACTGTTAAATCTACTACAGGCAGCAGCATGTTGGTATAACCAATTGGTGGAATTCAATTGAGTCTTAGTGGCACCTAATAAACTACCCCCAGTAGCATGATTATGAGCATTTCTACGATCGAAAAATTCCACTGCATTTTTAGCTGGATTTAGAATAGAATTCTTAGCGGCTTCAATGTATTCAGATTTTTCAGTCATTCTAGTGGTTGTTCCCTGTGCTGCTGGATGTGTTCTAGTTTTCTTCAAAGCCACTGAACCTTCAACGACTCTACCTTGTTTACGTAATTCATTCTCATAATAATCATCCGTTATATTTTTACCATCTACAATAATCTTAGCACCAAATTCTCTAAACACACTTCTAGCGGTCACTAATGCAATTTGCCTACTTCTGTAAGAGTAAGGCAAGACACTTCTATTGATCAAATCATTTTTTTGCTCCTGTGATAAGATGTACTTGTACAAATTTGGATGATATTGGAAGAACAAATATGAATCTCTGAACCCCACAGCACGAGCAGGTTCTGTGGATAACATGAATTTCCTGTTCCCCTTATCGAACAGTGTGAAGCTACGTACTAAGAATTGTCTACCACCAAGTAAATCACCATCTTTAGTAATCTTAGTTTCACCTTCAGGATCATCTGGTAATGCATATTCTTCATTAATCACTGGGATTGGTTCACCATTATCATCCACTGGAATGGCATTACGTAGTCTCTTACCCTTGTGGAAGGGTACAGGCGTAGAATTACTTCTAGATCTTCCTTCGTCTTCTTCTTCATCATCATCGTTATCGTCGTTGTCATCTTCTTTCTCTTCACGTCTTCTTTTAGTCCCAATCTGTTCATCTTCATCTTCTTCGTCATCGTCTTCTTCCACGTCCTCGTCATCGTCTTCGCGGTTGTTAACAGGTTCAGGAGATTGGTACTCTTCATCGTCCGCTGGTTCCTCGTCAATATCTAAACCTTCAGTGTCAATCTTATAATCCAATCTAGCGGAACGAGAACGCGACCGGGACTCCACAACGGGCTCTTCAATGGCACTACTATTGTTACTGTTATCGTTATCCTCACTCATCTCTTAACCAGTTCTTCTGTTGTCTCTATTCAGTATTTCATTATTACATATTAAACTTAAATACAATATAAACAAAAAATATGTTTTCCATAAATTAAGACAACGTCCACAGTGATCATCAAGATACATATAGTCAATTACACTATATAACATATTTATCTATACATCAATTCAATCGAATTGCACGGTCCAGTGCTTGACACAGGCGTCCAAACCTGTACTGACCAATTTGTCACTGTCTTCCCATAACAAAGCGGTGACACCGTCTTTATGAGCGTTCAAGAATTTAATGGTTCTCATGGGTCTCTTTACAGAGTAAATGTAAATGTTGGTATCTAATGAACCAGTGGCCACCATATCCTCCTCTGCATCGTCTCCTTGTACGGGTTGCCACGAGATGGCATTGATTCTACCTGTATGGAACGCCCATCTTGAAGTCTTGACGTCTTTAGTCTCTAAATCAAACAGAAGGATCTTACCCATGACATCACCAGCAGCTAAATAATGTTCTGAAGGTGAGATGGAAATCAATGATGGTGTAGCTCTTAGAGCTGTGTTCAATGTATAACTGACAGACAAATCGGCCAATTTAAACACTTCCACGGTGTTTGATTGTTCATACCCGACAGCCACCAAATTAGTGGATATGCCTACACTGGAAACTGGTTCCTTCAATGACGATTGTTGTGCAATTTCACCACTGATAGAGTCTAACACCAACAAGGTATCTTTACTGGTCACCACTGCAGTGACACCATTATGAGATGAAGCCACTTTAGGTTGACCATCAAATTTGTAAACTTGTTTACCATTAACTCTCACGGTATCATCCCAAGCCACTGTAGACACTTCAGGGTACTTGGTGTTGTCAATAGATACGACCAAGTTAGTGTGACTCTCTTCTTGTGAATTTTCTTCAGTGGTCCAATCCATAATTTTACCATCATAGGAACCTGTCACCAATGGATTCACTGCTAAAGCTGTAATACCTTTATTGTGACCTTGTAATTTAGTGATTGGTTGTTCGTTACCTATTTGGAAAATTTGTAAAGTACCACTCAATGACAATGAAATCACTTTATCTGTAGCAATGGCCACTACACCGACTTGTTGATCATTTAAAGTTTGACTTGGTAAAGTCCATTTGTAAACACATTTAGATTGTTCCACATCCCACACTCTAATTATAGCATCAGCACTGGCAGTGACAAATTTTGTCTCATCTAACCATGACAGAGCAAATAACCCACCTGTGATTGCTTCCTCGGCATCCTCGATATATTTGATAAATTCACCTGTCTTACCATCGAAGCAAACAATCTTTCTGTCAGATCCAACACTAATGGCATGTAAACCTGCACCTGGTGAGAATTGAACGTCTCTAATAAATTTCCCTTGGTCATGGTGTGTTCTATCACTAGCGGTAAATTTAAAGGGTGGACCCTGGTAGAACACCACGGCACCGTCATCCCCGACAGTGATACATCTCATCGGTCTTGATTGTTTGAAATGACAGGCATTAATTCTTTGAGAATGACCTGAGATTTCCCCCAATGAATTACCTGAATCCCAAGAGATGAAAACACCAAATTTGTCTCTACCTTCTCCAACAACACAAAGTCTCTTACCTTCAAAATCCCAGGACAAATCAGTCACTGGTCCAGCAAGCACTTGGAATTCAGATTTAATTGTCGTAGTAGTAGTGGCAGTCTCCTTATCTTGATTCCACCCCCAAACAATAACTTTCCCTGATTCGTCACCGGAGGCCAAATATTGTGAATTGGCGATAGGTGAAAACTTCACCACAGTGACATTGGAAGTCCCATGACCTGTGAATTGTACAATGGGGGTCTCGTTATCAGAACCGCCCAGGGGACGAACAAATGCAGATTTCCCACATGGGTAAGCTATAGCGTTCGTAGCAGCGTCAAACGACAAATGTGTCGTGAAATTACGTTGTGTGGCCGGTTGTGGAGGCACCACAGACTCCAATTGAATAGATGGCATTGCTGATATCCTTGATTTATACCCGTTTACTGACTGAATAAAGGCTCAATCAATATTGTCTTCAAATCTCCTTATATGGAAAGTGAAAAATCGTTTCCGACGATGAAAATTTTCAATTTTGGAAAATTATTATTATAAGAAGCTCATCGCAAAGACATTACCCACTGTGTAGCCAGAGATCCAGAGAGGTATACAAGTGAAACCATGTCGTCTGCGCAACCAAGAATCGTTACCGCCAGGGCTCCCGTGTTGCCCCAACAGACCACGCCCGAACAGCGTTACTGGAGACAGTACTCCTCTGCACAATTGGTGAAGGAGCATAATAGTGTCACTCATGTGGCTTTCAACCCAGTGAGCCCTCACGATTTCGCTGTGACTTCGTCCACCAGAGTACAAATTTTCTCATCGAGGACCAGACAAGTGGTCAAGACTTTCTCCAGATTTAAAGATGTCGTCTACTCTGCATCATTTAGAAATGACGGTAAATTGTTAGTCGCTGGTGATGCCACTGGGTTAGTCTCAGTGTATGACTCGTACAATCCAAGAACTATATTGCTTTCAATCAATGCATCTACTCATCCAACACATGTGACCAAGTTCCACACACAAGATAATAAATCATTGATCACAGCCAGTGACGATAGAGTCACTAGAATTTGGGATATATCTCATGCCTATGAACCTATTTTGGAATTAACTGGGGCTTCAGATTATGTACGTTCAGTGACTTGTGTGCCCTCTGCTCCACATTTAGTGGCCACAGGTTCATATGATGGGTTGGTAAGACTATATGATACCCGTACTGAAAGTTCTAATCCAATATATTCATTAAACCATGAACAACCTATTGAAAATATAATTTCCATGTCCCCCACTCAATTGGTATCTTGTGGTGGTACAAATTTCAAAGTATGGGATTTGACTAGTAATAAGAAACTATATGAAAGAGGTAATTTCAACAAGACAGTGACTTGTTTGGACTACGTGGAAAATTTCGATTCACCAATGCAATCTGCTCTAGTGGCATCCTCTTTGGATGGTCATGTTAAAGTGTTTGACCCATTAGACAATTTCAAAGTTAAATTTGGTTGGAAATTCTCTAGTGCTGTGTTAAGTTGTGCTGTGTCACCAAGTGACGCTCAAGGGAACAAACATTTGATTGCAGGTATGTCCTCCGGTCTATTAGCCATTAGAACCAAGAAGAAAGAAAAGACCAACAAGAAATCTACAGTGAAATCAGTCAAGAGTAATAATTTCCAAAGAATGATGAGAGGTTCAGAATATCAAGGTGATCAAGAACATATTATTCATAATGATAAAATGAGAGCACAACGTCGTGTCCGTGCATTCGAAAGATATATAAATCAATTCAAATGGAGTGAAGCATTAGACAGTGCATTCGTCCCCGGTATGGCTAAAGAATTGACATTGACAGTGTTACAAGAATTACGTAAACGTGGTAAGATTCGTGTAGCATTGTATAACAGAGATGAAACCTCTTTGGAACCATTATTGAATTGGTGTTTGAAAGGTATAGAAGATGTCAGATCTGCTAACGTCGTGGCAGATTGGATTGCCGTGGTGTTAGAGTTGTACGGTAATGTATTGGACAATTCACCAGTCTTGCAAGAAATGATCGTCGATCTGAGGGATAAAGTGAGAAGGGAAGTGTACAAGGCTAAAGAAGCACAAAAGATTGAAGGTATGCTTCAACTATTGACTAGTTAGTAGTACCTTTTGGTTCCCCTTCCATATAGATAGCATCGTGTAACTTAAGTTTAGTATATAGTACTAATATAGAAATATAAAAAAACATTGAAAAATTAATGATTTTTGTTATTGTTTATATATGTAAACATCTCATCGGGGAAATTTGGTGAAGAGGATGGCTTTCAAGATTGAAAGGTTTTTGCAATTGCCACCTGATATAAGGAAAGAAGTTTATTACCATTTGGATGGATCCTTCACTCATTTACAACCGTCATCTTTGGATTCTTTGTACTCTTCCAATGTAATTGACACTTTACAATTGAAAAATTCTCAATTGTCCAAGTCCAGAAAGAGGATATTGAAAAGGTTATACCCCATTTTCAAGCCATATTTGGAAATGTTCGAATACAACACTGAATTGGTTTATTCGTGGTTGGAATTTGCATTGTGGTTAAAATACGATCCAATTGTTTTAGATTGCCTACGGTTAAATCATGATTATGAAGGTTCTTTAATCGGAGTCATTGATATGATTTATTTGGATGAATCATTAAGATTGGGGTATTTTGATAAAGATTATTTGTTACAAGTATGGTACACTAGGAGTGAATACAAGAGATGGATCATAGAATGTAGTCCGATGGGAGATTTAAATTTAGAAATGACGTATTTAAGACTCAATTTAGATGGGTTGAAACCTACATTAATGGAGAAAAGTTTAGATTTGATTGAAAGAAAGAAACTGGCAACTAATGTATATGAGCTTTTGATCGATGATGAAGAATTAGTTGATGATTTAATAGATCAAGATGATTCAAATAATCTGGATTTCATAGTTTCACAGGATCATTCAAAGAAACGTAGAAAGATGAATAGCATACCGTCCACAAACATACGGTTTGTTAAAGAGATTGTCACAAGGACTAAAACAATGAAAAATTTAAAGAAACTTTATTGTAGAGGTTATGGTTTATTTGACACTTTAATCAATGGACATGGATTCAAAGAAAAACCAGGGACATCCATTCACTACCTAGTGAGAAGACGTATTAAACAAATAGAATTGTTACAAATAAAGGATTTGAATCGGTTCAGTCTAGCAGATTTTTCCAAATGGGATAATTTAGAAGAATTAATTTTGAAAAATGTTAAGATCATTGATTTGAATAAACTTGTTCTACCAAGAAATTTCCACTCATTGACTATCAGAAATGCAGAAGAAGTGACATGGTGGGACATTTGGGAAAAAATAGATGAAACCTACTCTGCAAAAGATAAATTGGTAGAAATGGATCATTCCGTGGGAAATGGAATTTTATTACAAAATTTAAATAGTAATACATTATCAACTGAAGATCTTTACCAATGTCGAAAAGAATTTTGGAATAGAATACCAGGATTAACATATTTAAAATTGGATTGTGTTGCCAATTTTAAAGATGAAATAGTAGTGATCCCACTTACACTATATTTTAATGATCGTGTGCATTTCTTCCATTGTGACACTCTGAAAGAAATTATACTTTTATAGTGATCGTTTTAGCATTTACACAAAACAATTAGCATACATACAAACATTCTTCTATTGTATAATTATGATATTATTTATTTACAAGATTATACATACATACATATTTATCGAATATTATTATTAAGTGAACAAATCTCTGTTATTTCTTCTATTCCCATTCTTTTCTGTTCTCTTCAAATTTAAATCCCCCAATTTAGCCAATTCATTCATCACATACTCCTTATATGAAAATTCACTAGGGTCTAATAACATTTCTGCATCAAATACAATCCCTTTTCCATTTTGTGACCATTCATTAACCCACTTCATTGCCAAAGCAGTATCTTCTTGATTTGAGTTTGTTCTCAATCGTTTGAAAACTGTATAAACGTCATTAGTTGGATTAGTTTTGCAATTAGGATACCATTCAGTTTGGCCATCTTGTAAATTCATTAAGTACAGCAAATAATCTGCAACAATGATGGGATCAAGTAAATTACTCTTCACACATCCACATAAAGATTGAGACAAAATACGGTTGTCACTACTAACCCTACCTGGCAAGCCAATACCTGGTGTATCAATTAGATATATTGGTTGCTTAAAGTCATCCTTCTTGGATATTCTTATACATTCACTAGTACTTCTTGTGACACCTGCCTCATTACCTGTTCGTGCTACTTTCTTCTTCTTACCCAGTTCACTTCTATCATTACTCAAATATCGTAATGAATTAATTAATGTGGATTTACCTAAATTAGGTACACCGGTGACCAATGCTCGAAATCCCATAGGTAATGGAATACCATTGTGTGCTAATTGTTCACTGTGCCAATTAATTATCTTCATCAAGTTTTTAGCATCCGTCTTACTCCTTGAATCTATCACAATAAACTTCTCATTCAATTCATCATGCCATTTAGTCAATTTTGAAAGATACTCCTTATTATGTACCATCAAATCTCCCTTGGTGTAAACCACTAGTCTATTGATATCATATTTGTTGGATAGGAGCACTTTATCAAAAAGTATGTTTCTCGTGGATAAAGGTGATCTAATATCTCTTAATTCTAATACCATGTTCAATTGAGGAGCCAAATACTCGAATTTTTTCAAAGCTTTCATTTGATGGCCTTTGAAATCAGATCGGACTATATTGTATCGTGGGAATTCATATCTGGGGGTGAAAGAAGTGTAAGTTCTAGTGAAACGTTTATACATTTCATGCTTGTTTACCAGGTTTTAGGGTCATAACAGTAATAGTAATGAGATCGAAAAAAAAAAATATATAAGCAGAGATTAATGTATGGGTGTGTTCTAATGTAACAGACTCGATTCCAAATGGCCAAAAGTGGTTCTCTTTGGATCGATGGCATCAAATAATGCCTGGATCTGTTGTCTTATGTCGTTGGTGATGGTCACTTGGTAACGTGTCAACCAATGGAGATGTCCCTCGGTGATGATTCTCTCCATGACATGTTTGTTATTAGACTCTATGATAATGGATAAGAATTGATCCCAAGGTCTGTAGTCTGTCCCTGGTGAAAGACCTCTCAGATCATGGGCCCAGAATTTGAAATAATTGTTCCAATCATTTGCTTGTCCCAATGATCGTAAGATGGATGTTATTACCATTGAGGATGGTTTATGGTTAGAAGCATCTAGTAAATGTTCAATGACTTGATACATCCCAGATAATTTGACACCATTATGTGTGACCATAGTTTGTAATAATAACGAGACAACCTCTTCTTCTCTTAACAAATCTTCTTTACCATTAGTGTTATACAATTTTAACACTTGAGTGATCACAGTATTTTGAGTTAACAACCCTTTAGGGTTCAAACGAAGGTTAATTAGGACGAGCTTGAGAAACTGTATCATATCTTGTTTGGTTAATTGTTCACCTGATGCTGTCTTACAAAGAAAATAATCTTTGAGAAATCTTGAACATTGATATTTGGTTGGATCTACTGTGTTTAAAAGGGACAGAAATTTGAACCGTTGTTCCCAATACAGATGTGGATCGCCACTGAATGTCAATGGCCAAACAGTTTCAAATAACAATTTCCATTGACTTATATCTACATTGTTCAATGGTTGATCTTCGAGACACTGTGTAATTTCAGATAATGCCAAAAGTGATGAGTTTGAGTCAATCGTTGGACAAACTTCTATCGCAGAATTAATATCAGCAATAACTAAGGCATCATGGAAATTTTTGATTGGTAACTGTCTCGCTGTAGAAAATTGTCTTCTCTGTTGTGCTAATCTTCTCAACCCAGTAAGGATATTATTATTTTCGTTGTTCAAATCATTATCATTTTCTAACAGTTTGGATGGCATTCTTACATATTTATGTTTCTCCTCATCGGGTGCATATAATTCTTCAAGATTAAGTTCTTCACGTCTTTGTGGAGTCAATATATTAACAAAAATATCGTCCACATGACAATCAATTAAAAACCAAGCATCTTTCCAATTTTCTTTCATACCATTACCATTTTTCAAATTTTGCAAATTAGGTTTCCTGTTTAACCGTTTAACCCTTTTCCTCTCTTCATTGGCACTAATTTTACCTTCCACAATTGCTGGTTTACCAAATTCTTTCTTAATCAATTGATTTAATTCGATAAAACTTGTCTGACAATGTTTTGTGGACATTGCTGTAGCCACCACAGAATATTTACTCAATTTAGTTTGTACAGTATCCTCCTTATTGCCAATGAAATCAAATATCAAAATATCAGTTAACCCTAATTTATCTCTCAAGAAATTTGTAATCTTAATCAATGAATCAGGGCACCCCTTCGGGTATTCAATCTGTTGTTTGGCAACTATAGGTTTCTGTGTATCATTCTTCACTATTTGCATATACCAAGGGACATTAATATCTTTACTGTTCTCATTTTCAATATCATTAACATCCTTCTCATCACTTAAATTCGGAAGGATGTTATTGGTGTAATACATTTTCTGTATCGGTGTTAAACTCTTTAGAAGATACCGGCTTCTTATTAGCATGGTAGCATTGTACTTAATTCGACTGCTAAGCATTATGGGTAGATACTTCAGTTTAGTTTAAAGATCATTCGTCATAGTTATAGTAACTTCATAAAAAAATCTCCGTTTTAAGAAAAAAAAACATATAGATATATTTATTGAACAATATAAATATATTACATAAAATTACAAAACAAAATCATGAGGTGAAATAATATCTCTCTCTGTGTGTTTATTGTCCCCTCAATTCAGGTTGAATGTTCTCATCAGGAATGTCACCATTTTTTTCCTCTTCATCTTCTCTCACTGCAGTGTTTTCAGTGTCATCTTCGACCACTTGATTGTCGTCATCTTCATCTTCATCATCATTATTATGACTATTTAATGGTTGTACTTCCACTTCTTTAAAATGGGATGATAATAATCTTAATTGTTCAGCGACATCGTGTGGTAATTTATCATCAGGAATGTCATCTAGACTTAATCCATCATCTAAGATGGCCATATTTTTAATCATTTCTTGTTTAGATCTCTTAGCGAATCTTTCCAAATCATCATCTGCTAGAGCTCTTTTCAATCCAATAGAGTCACTAATAGCAGCTTGTGCAGCGGCTTGTACATCTTTAGATTCTTGATTAGCAATATCGTCATGATGATGAGAATTCATATCCATTACGTGAGTGGCACCTAATAATGCTTCAGGTAATTTAGTTTCCACTTCGTTATGATGATTAACATTGCTACCAGTGGTTGTAGTGTTATTATTTCTATTTTCATGTTCAAAATTTGTATTAGATGTACTTGGACTAGCCACACCATTCTCTTGAGTTTTATATTCACCAGTTTTCTTCTTCTTTAAGACAAAACGAGCTTTGTATGTAGTGACACGTCTAGAGATTAATGAAGTGAATCTCTTATTAATGTCATCATTATCAAGATGATATCTTTGTTTAATAATGTCTAATAATCCTGATTGTTCCACAAATTGTGATACTTTAAATTTATTCATAGAATTATTACCTCTACGATACAATTCTTCTAAAGTGTCATCAAAATTTAAATCTTGTTGTAAGATTCTTGGAATCTTAGTCAATACGAATTTATCTAAACTCATATTTTCTTCTAATGGATGACCATGATAAGGTTCAATCTTAGTGACAATAAATGGACCCATAACAGGATCTTCTTGTTGAAATCTTACAGATGGTTCTAATAAGACATCAGAAGAATCTTTCCCCTTTAATTTACTGACATCATCAATTTTTTTATTGACATCAGTAGTGTTATTGTTAACACTTGTATTATTTTGTACAGCGGCAACAGCAGCAGCTATAGCAGCAGTGACATTAGCATCAGTGGCATCAGATTCAGTGTATTTTCTAGTAGTATCATTTCCCCCATCAGCATCAGTGGCATCAGTATTACCTTCAGTATTACTACCGTCATTACCATTTTCACCTTCCACTTTCACCACATTAATCAAATCATCCTCATCATCTTGATTATTACTGTTATTATTTTGTTTGGTGTCTTGTTGTTTCACCACAACATCATCTTCTTCCAAACTAGCCAAAGCGGAATGTGCCAACACATCGTCATCGTCACCAGTGGCAGCCATCAGGGCATGATGCACGTCTTTAGCACTAGTGGAAGAGATACTACCGTCAGCATTGATTCTAGTGTTGTTACCAGCATAACTTAATAACACTTTGAAGGGACACCCTTTCAAATGGCATGCAAAAGTGAAATGTTTGTTTCTGTGTGAATTCTTCAAAATGATCGGACACCTGGACTTAAATTCATAGTCATTAATAACATCATACCAGGACTCTAACGTCGGGAACTTTCTTGGACTGTGGTTATCCGCACCAACAGCCAAATTATTATTAATTATAGGATGTTTGTACTCGTAATAGTTTGTCATTTTATACTACTCCTTTCGTTGGATGGGATAATTGAAGTCAACAAAAGTTCAAATTTGTTTTTTTAAACTTCAAATTTTTTGTCAAATTTCCATAAAGCTAAAAACGTGCGTCCGGGTAGATTGGAAAATCGAAACGCGTTAAAATAAAGGTTTCAGAGAGATGAGATGCTGGTTTTAACGCGTCAGTTGTTGAAATCAGCAAGATCCAAGTGTAAGAAATATGGGTATTAAAGGTTTGAATGGGATCATCATGGACAACGCCCCCCTGGCGGTGCGTAAGTCTGAGATCAAGGCTTTTTTCGGAAGGAAAGTGGCTATTGATGCTTCAATGTCATTGTATCAGTTCTTAATTGCTGTGAGACAACAGGATGGGGGTCAATTGACCAACGAGAAAGGTGAAACTACGTCACATTTGATGGGGATGTTTTACAGAACTTTGAGAATGGTTGATAATGGTATTAAACCATGTTATGTGTTTGATGGTAAACCACCAACATTGAAATCACATGAATTGGGTAAGAGAACTGTGAGAAGAGAGGAGACTGAAAAAAAATTAGCAGAAGCCACTGATTTGGCTGAAAAGATTAAACAAGAGAGAAGATTAGTGAAAGTGTCCAAAGAACATAATGAAGAGGCTAAAAAATTATTGAAATTAATGGGGATCCCCTATGTGAATGCCCCCGGTGAAGCTGAAGCTCAATGTGCTGAATTAGCTAAAGCTGGTAAAGTTTATGCCGCAGCCAGTGAAGATATGGATACTCTATGTTATAAGACACCGTATTTGTTAAGAAAATTGACCTTCTCTGAAGCTAAGAAGGAACCCATCCAAGAAATTGACACTGAAGCTGTCTTACAAGCCATGGAATTGACCATTGAACAATTTATTGATTTAGGGATCATGCTTGGTTGTGATTATTGTGAAAGTATTAGAGGTGTGGGACCGGTCACAGCATTGAAATTGATTAAAGAACATGGTTCATTGGAAGCCATTGTAAAATATGTGCAAGAAAATGATACTAAATGGAAGATCCCAGAGAATTGGCCATACAAAGAAGCTCGTGATTTGTTCTTAATACCAGATGTTATCCCGGGCAAAGAAATTGAATTGAAATGGACACCACCTGATGAAGAAGGTTTAATTGAATACTTGTGTCATGAAAAATTGTTTAATGAAGAGAGAGTCAAATCAGGTATTAAAAGATTACAAAAGGGGTTGAAATCTGGTGTACAAGGTAGATTAGACGGGTTCTTTAAAGTAGTACCCAAGACTAAAGAACAATTAGCTGCAGCAGCAGCAAAGGCTAAAGCCGCCAAGAAATTAAACAAGGGCAAAATCATAAAGAAGAGAAGATAATATAGCCTATATACTATTATCCATATATTGACATTGTAATATACACACTTTATACGTATACTGTACCCTATTGCCCCTATTTAGTAAGTGTAAGATCTTACCCTTATTATATAAGAAGAACGTCATATTGAAAAAAAAATAAAAATAAAATAAATATTGTTCAAGATTCTTCCCTTTTTAATACAAATCTTAACCCAAACAAGACAATTAACCCACTACAAGAAAAAATGTCCGTGCAAGAAACTGAAACTCAAATCATCTTAACTCATCCAGACAATGTTAACACTACTGTCACCATTTTGAAATACGGTGCCACTGTGATCTCATGGAAATTAGACGGTGAAGAACAATTATGGTTATCCACTGCTGCTCTATTAGACGGTTCTAAACCAGTCAGAGGTGGTATCCCACTAGTTTTCCCAGTGTTCGGTAAGAATGACACTGATCCATTATTGAAGAAATTACCACAACATGGTTTAGCTAGAAACTCTACTTGGGAATTCTTGGGTCAAACAAAGAGTAACCCACCAACTGTGCAATTTGCCTTAAATGAAAAAATTGCTAACCCAGAATTAACTGCCCTATGGAGTGAAAAATTCAACTTGATCTTCACTGTGGAATTAGGTGCTGATTTCTTAAAGACTGACATTGATGTGGAAAATTCATCCACTGAAAAAGATTTAACATTCAATTGGTTATTCCACACTTATTTGAGAATCCCAGATATTGAAGATACCATTGTGTCTAATTTGACTGGTAACACTGTTTACGATTCTTTATTAAAGGAAACTGTAGTGGACAAGCACCCAGCTGTTACTTTTGCTCAAGAAACTGATGTCGTGTACCAAAAAGTGGACGAATCTCGTGTCATTCAAGTGGTTAACAAGGGTAAGCCAATTCATACCGTCAAGAGAGTCAATTTACCAGACAGTGTTGTTTGGAACCCATGGATTGCTAAGTCTGCTGGTATGGGTGATTTTGAACCAAAGACTGGTTACAAAGAAATGCTTTGTATCGAACCAGGTTATGTTTCTGAATTGAAGACTTTGACTCCAGGTACTAAATGGTCTGCCTCTCAAATCATCTCTAAGGATGAATTGAACTACCAAGCTATTTAATTGATATATATTGATGTATATACTTTTTATATAGTAACGCTCTTTAACGTAAAAAAAAACACTGCTTCTATCGCTCGGAGTTCTAAACGTTGTAATAACAAAACTAAACGAAGGTTAAAAGAGTTAAAGCCACCCTTTACTGTGTACCTGAGTGTTGGTTAAACCAACAACAAAAAACCAAAAAAGAAATGGACGAGTCCGGAATCGAACCGAAGACCTCTCCCATGCTAAGGGAGCGCGCTACCAACTACGCCACACGCCCAGTTATTTCTTGAAAAAATGGATTTGGTGAAAGGATCGAATTAAATTAAATCAGTCACGCGACATAACACATTTTTATACGTTAAACTACTCAAAACAGCTATTCAAAGAGTTTAAATGGATTATAATGTTTTCAAAATTGGATTTGACTGTATTGAAACATATCCACTCTGTCCACGAGCAAGAATTTGAACAATAAATTGAAAACATATTTATTACATTTGCTCTAATCTTGGACCAGCACTAGTTACAGTAGGCCAATTATAAAAATACCATTTTGTATAATTTGAAAATCATGTTGTAGAATGGCTACAGTTAGACAGTATAGCTCAAGCTGAGAATCGTAATTTGTGTCACAATTGGAGTATATTATATCACTTGTCACGGTACCGATGCGATTTTGGTGGCGAAGATTTAATAAACAAATACACTAAAGGTGGAACCTTTATTATTGTCAATACAGTTAGGTAACTCACTGATTCTATTAAAGAAAAGGTTTAATCTGTGCACAAATTGATATTTACACACACGAATTTTCTCTGCCGCTCTCTTTGGATCATTTGGTTGGTTTACACTCATTATTTGACTTGTGTGTGATATTAAAAGATAACCTCTCCATTATCAAAGGCAATACATTCCTCAGTGAAAATATCTGTTTTTGTACCAGTAGTGTGTGTGTTTTTCCATCTAATAGGCACTCAACTATGAGAGATTCCAATTATCACTCTATATCGACCAATCGACCTGTTTTGACAATAACTTCCACGGTATATGACCGCAGAGCATTAGATATAAGTTCAGATATACCGTTAATAAACTCATTAAACCACTTAACATATTTAACGTCAAATTCAGGGAAAGTACGAGAAACATTAGCCAATGATGGTGCTTTAGAAAGATTAGTCTCCATTTTACACAGTTGTTATTTACCCTTACAAGATTCCATTTCATTATCCGATCCAAATTTTAAACTGGATAATCTAAAATGTTCTGACAGAATAAAAGTGGAGAAGAAATTAGCATTAAATGCTTGGAGATGGACATTGGCCTTCCAATGTCTTGTCTTGACAGGGACTAGAGGTACAGAATTAATAAGAAAACAAGTGGTCTCCTCCGGTGTCATTCCAGTATTAGCCACAGTATTAGATAATTATCTGTTATATCATTACAATTATGATCATTTAACTGAAGAGAGTTTGAAATTAAAATTTAAGACTATTGACTCTAAGGAAATGTTTTTACTCCTGGCAAAGGATCATTCAGAAACATATGAACAATATCTAGAATCAATTATGGGAAGTGATATTTTGAAATTATCATTTGACAATAATTTCCTTGTAAATCAATTAAATGAAAATTCAGCCACTGAACCTTCTGATTTTGGTCATATTTGGTCATCTTATAAATTATCCAGTAAAACAGAAGATAAGAACCATGAAAATTGTTTCCTTGGGAATCCTAATCAAATACCAGTCATTTCCAGACCAAGAGAATTTTTCTTGGGGAGGATTATTCCCAAACCAGATGATGTCATTTGGTCATTACAATTGTTAGCATTTATCTCCAAATATACATATATGAAAAAACAATTACAATCTGTGGAATTAGTGGACAGCTTATCGTTTCGTAAAATTATTGATAGAGTAAGAGAGAGATTAGATATTGTACAACAAAAAAATAGTATGGATGGTAATAACAATAACAATAATCAAATCGTCACAGGTATGGCACAATTTGACGAATCTAATTTTTCACCAGATGATTATATTACAATTTCAGATTTACCGGCCACTGTGAAAACCAATACGCATATTTCCAAGAAAACTCATATGAATACCAAAGAGGATAATCTTTTCAAAGAATTAGAGACAGTATCAATGAAATGTAAACAATTACATAAAAATAAAAAATTCTTCAATGGACTAGGTACACATAACACGTCACAATCGAAAAGAATAATCGCTGAACAAAAAATTGTAGATAATTTTGAACAAAAATGGAGTTATAGAAATATATCTAAGGATCTTGATGACGAAACATGGAATTTTATCATTTCTAAAAGATATTTGAATTTATTTCCACTGGTGGAAAAATTTACAGTAACACCAAGAAATACACCGGATGTAGTTTATTGGAGTTCAGTGATAATGAGAAACTCATGCAGGAAAAATGAACTTACTGGAGTTAGACAATGTGCAAATTTTGGTTGTGGTAAATGGGAAGAATATCCAAGACAGTTTGCCAAATGTAGACGTTGTAAAAGAACCAAATACTGTTCTAAAAAATGTCAATTAAAGGCTTGGACACATCATAGATATTGGTGTCATGAAGTGACAAGTAGTTCTAAGATGACTACAAGTAACACAGAAACTAATACTCCTAATAGTTCTCCAAGCAACATTAATACCAACGTATCAACAACTGCAGCAACTACTGCAACTACAATAGCCACAAATACAGATGATAGTGTTATCACTGATGAAAATACACCTCCAATTAACACTACTAATAATTTAACGTCATAATAATCAATATTCAACTAATTTACATTGGTTAACAAAAATATTTCAAATGCATTCATATTCATTCTATGGTAATAGATTGAATTTTTATTTTCTCATAAATTTAATATATAACTTTTAGCAAATATATATATATAGGACTTCTTTTAAAAAACGGTAATAATAATGAATAATTAGTCTTTCCCTTCAGCGACACTGATAGAAATTGGTGGGTTTGGTAAAGGTTCGTTGTCAATTGGAATTGTATTAATTTTTTCCCAAATATAATCCCTCAAAGAAAATTGTAAATCATTATGTCTTTGTATTGTCTTAAAATAAGACCACCTTAACATCATTATATACATCTGTAAGAATGTAAAGTCAGGCCACAATGTATCACTAAATTCAATTGTTGAATTTTCATGGGATTGCCATAACATATAATCTGATAACCTTCTGTGGCCACTAGTTCTTATCAATAAATCACATCTATTTGAAAATTGATCCAAATACATTGTGTCTGTAAATTTCTCGATAGACATTTTATCTCTAAGCTGTTTCTTTACAGTTGATGTTATAGTTTGTAAAATGTCATTCCTTGAAGTATAAGGGAAGCAAATGTAAAGTACAAATTTGTCACCACCTTTAGTACAGTCCTCTATTTGTTGAATCTTTACTTTCATATCATTTGATATCAAAGAATGGTCACCTATAATTTTCAAACTAGAACCGTATAAGGGGTCACGGTAATCATTGGCTCTCTGAGCAAATTCATCTAATTTAACGGCAAATAACTCCATTAATGTATCCACCTCTTCCTTGGGTCTATTGAAATTCTCAATAGAAAAAGCATAAGCACTGACACACCTTACCCCCAATCTTTTACAAATGTAAACTAAATTCAGTAAAGTCTTACCCCCAGCTTCGTGACCCTTCTTTAGGGGAAGATTCTGTGATTTGGCATAACGACGGTTACCATCCATTATAAATGAAACATGTTCAGGCACGGGTCCCACACTCAAGGAATAGATTAAGATGGATTGTAACTTATCATATATTTGGGATGTGTAAGGAAGGGTGAAGAACAGATCCATCATATTTCCGTGTTTTTTCTGCCCCCAAGCCATTATTTGATAGATGATCTCTAAAATTAAAGTGTAAAGCCACATACCAGGAGTTTCGATATAAGCTTTGAACATTATCGTTTTTTAGTGTTTTTCTTATTCTGCTTTAACGTTTTAAGAAAGTAAAAAAAGATAGCCGCCGAAGTTTTTTTTGGTCCCAATAGTGTTCAGATACGGGTAACGTAATAAATAGTGATACTTGTGTGTAAGTATAGATTTATATAGTATGACTATCTAAAATTATTTAGTATGGTCCCACAATCCACACAGCTGTGAATGGTCTGGTTGTTTTTAAAGATGGGTTCGAAGGAGTTCCCGTGGCAAACGTCACATTTTAACCCAACTAAAGCTGATATGTTATGGGAAGGATCGGATCCAATGCTTTGTGCTAATGATGATGTACTCCCATGAACGGAAGTACGTG
Organism: Kazachstania bromeliacearum; assembly: GCA_003708535.3. Classification (NCBI taxonomy): domain Eukaryota; kingdom Fungi; phylum Ascomycota; class Saccharomycetes; order Saccharomycetales; family Saccharomycetaceae; genus Kazachstania; species Kazachstania bromeliacearum. The sequence continues at coordinate 257,677 of PPOP03000001.1, read as the reverse complement.
ACCCCCTAGTGGAGGCCATGCTGGTAGGTGTCATAGCACCGTTGAAATTTTTTATGTTAGTAGATGATAATGTTCTACCTATTGGTCCATTGGATCGTGCCGCATTGGCACGTAGACTACTATTTGACATTGAATTATGTGCATGTGCCAAAGTTGTATATGAATGTGCTCTTATCATTCGAGATAATCTGTTTGAAATACTACTACTTTTACTTGCGGATGAACTTAATGAAGCGGAACTATTGACACGCATCATGTTCTCTGCTCTATATTCTTGCAGTTTTTGAAGTACTTTAGTTCTTATTTTTGTAGGGATGTCTGCTCTGAAAACACGAATTGTGCCTGTATTATCTGTACTGACCATAATGGTCCCAATAGCAGCGACTGGGCTGAAGATGCTTGGATTAGACGATATATATGTTTCAGTCTGTTGTTGAGATGCCATATCCTTGAAGAATCCTGATGACAATTCACATATGAAATCGTTGGACATGGATAATATTTTAGAGGTTCCAGAAGGAGCGATAGTCACTGAAGTCACAGGAGCTTGGTGAGCTTGGAATCCAATATAATGAGAATTTTTGATTACAGTATTGTTTTGAGATGATGTTGAGGATAATATCGAAGTTAACTTTAACCCATGTTGTTGTTGGGTATTTATCTCTGGATTATTGAATACACTCAATGTCAATTTATCATCAGTAATATTTTTTTGACTGGATGATCTGCTTAATGATTTTCCAAGCAGATTCTTCAGACTATTAGAACGAGATAAGTTTCTCTTTGGTTTGGTCGTGCTAGAGCTATCATCTTGATAAGGTTCTGCATCTGACATTAACCTCCAACCATAAATCCAATTATCATCACTACTTGTTACCACAACAGGATACTTCGCAATGTCGTTCTTCGATAAATGTGCCTTATGTGTACCATTCTCACTGTGAAATCCTTTTAAAGTTTCTAACAATTGTTTCTTCTTAACATCGAATACTCTAATACGGTTATCATTTGAAGTAATAATAGCTCTCAAAGATTTATCTTTTTCACGAATGTAACATTCAATTCCTGTCACTCTAGGTCCATGATGTCTTTTAGTTGATTCGGATGATTTGGAACCCGTATTATGCGTATGTGTATCAGTGACATGGAAAGATAACAGGGGATCTAGTCCTCTAGTCATCAACACATGTATGTACCCATTGAAAGTACCAATGATGGTATATTTCCCATCTATCGGAGAAATTGTCACAGATGTAATTAAATCTTTACAATCATATTCATAACTGACTTCATTGTCTAAGATAGACCAAAAACGACATTTGTGATCTAAACAACCACTGACAAAGAATCTATCGTCTGTAGGATGGAATGCCACAGAAGTAACAAAGTCTGGATGAACAAAGGTCTTTAAAGACGTTTTCCTATCAGGGTGCCATAATTTAGCTGTTCCGTCCATGGATGATGAAATTATAAAATTATTTTTAGACCAATCTAGAGACAATATATCCTGTTTATGTTCTTTGAAAGTTTGTAAGGGAGTTGGATTAAAGACAGGACCATACAGGTTCATATTTTGTGTAGGTTTATTTTTTTGTTCCATGTTTTCAAAGCTACTATTTAACCTTGGAGAATTATTTGGTGATGCTTGCAGTCGTAGTGCCTTAGATTTGGCATCATGGTATGTTTCTACAGTTGTGTCTAATTCCCATCTTTCCACGGGTGAACTTATCACTTTCCATATAATAATATTAGCGTCTTTACCACCAGTGGCGAGATACCTTCCATCAAGACTAAATTTAGTGGTCCAAATTGCCTTATTATTCCCCCCGGCATCATGGTTAGCATTAGAAGTAGATCTAGAGAACGTTGGAGATAAATTTGCACATAAAGGACTACCTGTATGACCGTTATTGTTGGCGTTGTTTCCAGGTGAAATATAATCTGGTACCGATTGTACTTTCAATTCTTGTGCTAAGAATAATCTTCTAAATTGTTCGATAGCTTTAGATCTCTTTAAAGTCTTAATGTAAGTGGGTTCCTTTAAATATTTTTCGAATTGATCTAAATCAATGGAGTTGAATGCAGAGAAATCAGAAAATTCGTTCATTATAGGTGACTGTGATGTCGAATCATTTTGTGAATGAGCTTTCGTTTTGGGGAGTGTTTCATCATTATGAGAAGATTTAATATTATCTGTCTTGGATCTTGCCATGTTGAAAGTTAAAGGCTTAATATCAGCAGAATACTCTGTATTCTTCTTCTTTTCATTTACATTCTTCGATCTTCTATGGTGTGAATTAGCGGAAATCATTAGTTCATCCAACCCTGCTTCCATAGAATCAGTATCAGAAGTGGAATTTGATGAAGCACTACTAAATGATTTGCTCACTTTGGGCCTCCCGAGAGGACTGGTAGACATAGTTTGTTGTAATGATAGTAAGTTAATGCTTAGTGGATCAGATTTGCACGTCAAAAATTTCCCAATCAAAAGTATTTAAAACTTGCTTGTCTTCTAAATGAATATAGTTAATAACCAAACCAAATTCAAACAATGTAGCCTTAGAGAACTTATAAATTGATTTCCAAACAACTCAAGAATGGCAGATATCCAAATTTTGGTGGTGTTTTTCTATTCAGTATAAGGTAATATTTTTTTTCATTTTCCCAATTTGGATGTCAAAAAAAAACCGGTATTTAAGAACCCTTACAGCCGTTGATGACACATCACGCATAAACTACTGGTAGTATAAGTAGTATCTATTTCATCACACATTTTAATATAAATTTATATATATATATATATACTCTTTATATGAGCCGATCATGTCTTGACGGTAGGTTCTTCAGTGGCAATATATTCTTGTAATTTCAAGAATTTGATGATTGGATTCATCACTGGCTTCAAATATTCTTCAGCAGTTAGACTATATGTGGTCTTGTCATCGGTATACCTTTCCAAATACAATCTGATTGTGGCACCAGAAGAGCCTGTACCGGACAATCTAACTACAAATCTGGCACCGTTGTCTAATTTAACATACAGACCTTGATGTGCTGATACAGATCCGTCCAAGTCCGTGTAACTGAAATCACCAGCTTCTGTAACTGTTAATGATTTGTCGGTGGGGAAAGCAGTGCCCACTGGGTTACCATTTTCGATATATTCTCTCAAATGAGAAATAACTTTAGCGGCATCCTCTGATTTAACATGTTCGTAATCGTAACGAGTAAAGAAAACACGACCATATTTATTCCAAAATTCATCTTGAATGATCTTGATTGATACATCCCTATCTGGGTGACGTTTATTGTAAATAGCCAAAACGTTCAACCAAGCAATAATAGCCCAAACACCATCTTTTTCTCTCACATGGTTAGACCCAGTACCGAATGATTCTTCACCACAAATGGATAATTTCTTGGCATCAAATAATGCACAGAAGAATTTCCAACCAGTGGGCACTTCATAACATTTTAATCCATGTTGAGCGGCTACACGATCAATGGCACTGGCAGTGGGGAAGGAACGTGCCAACCCGTAAATACCTTGTTTGGCAAAATATGGAATCTCTGAAGCGTATTCAGCAATGATAGCCACAGAGTCACCAGGTGATACAAAGGCTGGACCAGCACCATAAATCATATTTCTGTCACCGTCACCATCTGAAGCGGCACCAAATTCAATGTTTTCCTTGTCGACTCTATCGACTAAACATTTAGCATAAGTTAAATTTGGATCTGGATGTTGACCACCAAAATCTGGTGATGGATGCCAATTTTGTAACACTTCATCTGCAGGTAATTCAAATTCATCTACAAAGATAGCTTTACCGTATGGACCAGTGACACCATTCATACCATCAAATAATAATTTCCAATTTTTAGTGTCTCTTTGAGTCTTAATAAATTGCTTGATCAATGGGAAATCAAAAATTTCTTTCAAAAACTCTACATAACTTGCTGTAGTATCCACCACATCCACTAACAAAGGACCATATTTAACATTCTTTGCCAATTTATCCAATTTCAATTCAGGGAAATCCTCAACGATCTTATATTCTTTCAAATTCTTAGAGACTTCCCAAATCTTGTTAGTGACAGATTCAGGTGCTGGCCCACCATTGGACAAGTTATATTTGATACCAAGATCATTCTGTGGACCCCCTGGATTATGTGAAGCAGTTAAAATGATACCACCGGTACATTTATCTTCATAAGTTCTCATAATATGAGAGGCAGCAGGTGTAGATAACAACCCATTTTGACCAATAACCAGTTTACGAATACCGTTAGCAGCACCGATGGCAGCAATCTTATGTAATACTACATCGTTATAAAAACGACCATCACCACCCACGACTAAAGTAGCACCTTCAGCACCTTCAGGGATAGCTAAGAAAATAGATTGGATGAAGTTTTCCACATAGTTAGGTTCATTCATGAACACTGCAGTCTTCTTACGAAGACCTGAGGTACCTGGTTTTTGATCCAGGTATGGTTTAGTTGGTACAGATTTAATAGACATAATTGTTTTTTGTTTGATTAGATTCCTTGTAAATGAAACACAATTGATTACTACTGTTACAATAACATTACAATAATACAAACATATTTATATAAGAAAATAGGAATATAGGAGGGATAGTAACGCCAAGAACGTTGCCTGTTGGCATCACGATACGTCGCATGATCCCGCTGAGACTCACCCCACTAAATAGCGGCTACCCCTTCCGTATATCATTTTTACGGGGAAATTTCATTGCGTTATTTTTCAAGGCTCGAGGTATTTTCCAGTTTCCCAATGGGGCACGGCAGTTCAGGGATGGGCCCTACAAGGGTGGGGACTGCTTCTGGCCTGCGGCAATGCTGGTGCTAGTTATGGTACCGGTAGTGATGATGAATGTTCTGGCGCTGTTGGATGGTTCGCCTGTTCGGCGGACACTGCTCCGATGCCAAGCAACGACACTAATTGTCGGGGCAGATTAAATGGCATCGCATGGACGAGCGTATGGTGTAATGTCATCAATTAATCTATCTTATAACTTTAGTGGTTTGTAAAACTCTTTTCCTGTTGACCTGTATATGAATTCATCAGTTCAATTATGTACCACTTGTAATCTGCTGTGTTTAACAGTGTTTGGTATTTTCTATGCAATTGATCCAATCGTTTACACTCATCTTCTCAGCTTTCTACAATAATTATTCTTCCAAACATCGTTCCGCATCATGTAGACTGCGACTGTCCATTATAGACTTGCTACTTTCTATAATAAACGGACTGTAATCAGACACTACATAGTTCAGTAATATATCTGGTGGATGATATGCATGTTTAACCTTCTAAAGAAATTGATTTACAACATCACTCTGGGAAATTCTTGTAAAAAATGACGTTATTAAAAGATCAGATCTCTATCTATATCTATATACCTTTTCTTCGTGGGAAAATTGTTCTTTCATATTACTCCATATCTTCTGAACGCTCACCTAATGCAAGCAATTCTTCCAAAGGCGGAGCTGCTACAGCTGGGCGTTGGTTTTCTCTTTTAGGTTGCCATGTTTGAATCACAGGTTGGATGTCTAATAAGGACACTAATTCTTTGGAAAATTCCTCAGTGTCTGGTGAGGTATTTGGAGTTACCAATTGTTTCAATGGGTTTCGTAGACAAGGTGGAATGTATTCATCCTTTCTAATGCTCCCAATAACTGTCTTGGACATCCAGTTCAAGTCTACAGATGTTTGTCTATGATACGATACAAATGGTATCCTCAATGGATCTGCCTCAGGTTTTGTTCGGTTTGGTAAAGGTAAGTTGGTATCAGTTTGATATTGTGAAATATGAGTGAAATATTCATTATCAGGTACCATGTGGACTGTTTCTTCTAAACTCATCGAATCTACATATTGTGACATCAACATATCCAATTTATCTTGTTCTTCCTTATGTTCTTCTGTCGTGATGGTGTCTGTCAACTTGGGTTGATTGAAAGTTCTGAACTCTTCTTTGAATGGTAGTTTATTTAGTATCAATGTTCTTACGGGCTGATCGTTATTTTGAACAATATCAAACGGTAGTTGTTCAGTCGATATTAGTAATGGAGTTAAAATACACATTTGTACATCAGCATCCGGTTTCTGTACGTATCTCGCTAATATGACTTTATCAAGCTTTAACAGTGCGTCCACCAGTGCACTGAACGAACACATATCCCCTTTAGAGCCAGTTCTTGTATCAGCCAATATAAAAGTGGATTCAGATGATAAGTATGATTTAGGAATACATTTCCGCTCTGTAAACCCTCTGATATCAATCCCTGGAGATGTCTTCTGATATAAATTATCTATTAGGGTAGGTGGAACCGTAACATAATCTGAACCATATCTATATGCTTTTGTTATTTTGTTTACCTCTACACTAATTGCAATTTGAATATCTCCATTAGAACTTTCGTTGTTAATTTGATAATCAATTACTGATCTGACAGGAGTGTATTTGTTGTCATTTATAACCAACTTCTTTGGAGGCACGTGAGCGGTTTTGATAGCTGGATAACCTTCCACATTGATTGATAAGGAACACATATCAGTATCTGGTATATGTTCACTTTTTACTATTGAATCGATATCTGAACCTAATCTCAAGTAACCTGAGAAAATTCTGACAGGTTTTGTCAGTGGAATTTGAGGTTCTTTTACATTCAAAACTAAATCATGTAATAAGATCACTTCAGATTCATTTGAAGCTTCAATAATATGTTTCCAAGGGGTATTATTTCGAATATGTTCATTTGATAGGGTCTTGGAGCAATTGATCAAATATAACCTCGTATCAGTCAACTGATCTATAATCACTGCGAATTCTTCTTCATTTGCTTCTAAAGCATCCCAGTTATCACTAAAGACCATCATTTGTTTCAACATTTTCCTCTTGGGTAATTTCTTATTCATATCCAATTTTGCTAACAATATGGTTCTAGCCAATGTGAGACCAGCCTCATCTTTATGTTTTAGTTTCTTTTTATTGTTTAACCCTTTGATACCTCTTATAACTTTTTGCACTGTAATGATATTAACAGGAGACCAACATGTAGTCAATGAAGTTACATCTTCCACGTCAGATAAGTTGTGAGTGTCCACTGTATTACTCATATAACAACTAACCCAATCTGTTTTCCTCGCCTTCGTTGATTTTTCCAACAGGGCATCTGTAATGTATGCTTGTAGATAGCTAATACTAGCTCTCTCTACCATTGAGTGGCTACCATCTATGATAAATGCCGTACACTCCGCAGACATTGTGTTATAGCTAATTATATCTTTTGTTTGAGAGTATACCAGTTAAATACTTCCGACTCATCAAGTAATCAAAAATCCTTTGTATAGAAATCTGAAAAATTGAAAATAAAATACAGTTTTATACAGATCAAAATTTATAACTGCGATGTATATTTATACTTATAAATTAATGAGGTGGTTTGCTAGCTGATTCATAATCTAATATTTGAAATTGGGCTATATTTGTTGCAAGTCATAGAATAAATTCAGCTTTATCGATGAAGTAAAAGTAATTATCTAAGCTCCGATTGAAGTTTGTTAGTTTTGGGGATGGTGTACTCTTAACAAGTATATCAGTCTTCTCTGTTATTCCATATGATCAGTAACTGAATGTAATTGCCTAATGATTAGATGATACTGTTGTGACTCGATGTTGAATATTTCGAGTAGATTTTTTGATGTTCATGATGAGTCTATTTTTTGATATTGAGCTAATTTCTGAATATGGCCGTATATTTAATAGGCAGCCTAACCGGTTGGGTAAAGAATTTGCATGCATTGTTTTAGTGGTGTAAAATATCTTTATTCTACTTCTGAAATGCAGTGAATTTTACTTGGTCAAATTTTTAAGGTTAGCTCCACTAAAAATATTTGAAAGGGCTACTTGTTTTACTCTGTATAAAGGTACATCTGTTATTCTTAATGAGTATTTTTCTTTTACATATATTTAATCTGAAGATAGGAAAGTATCAACCTACTCTAAGTGTTCGTAATATTAGTCATTTAGTATATTCAGAGTTATACTAGTCATTGGTTGCATAAACTGTGATGTTATTAAGCCCATTACTTTTTCCTCTTCACCTAGGTTACTCCTTTGAGTTAATTTGAGAAATGTGAATTTTTTTATTTCTTCTTTAAAGGGTAATACTGTCATTATTAAACTTCTTATAAGTTGCCTAGATGTAGCATTCAATTTGATATCAGCAAACTAATACACACATAACCTTTTTTGATCCCATATATTGGTACAGTGTATATCTAACCAATATGACTTGATTTTGTTTTAATATTATATCAATTAAAGCACTGAATGTAGTGATGTTGAAGATTGATATATTATAGCATAAGCAAATATGAATTTAGATCTCTTGTCAAATAAAAGCGGAGCATTTCTAGTCTTCATATACAACAAAAACTGCTCCTACCTAACATAAACCGCCAAGATCTTTGGAACGCAACAGTTCTAGTATGTTAATTTTTTAAGACCATTAACAATGTCTCGAACGGTTATGCTAACGGTATATTTGAAAAAAATATTGTAACTTCATATTACTGAGTTTAATAAATTTACAGTTACATAATCTATAAAGTAAAGGGGGGTCGTACTTCTCAATATATTTTAATAATAAGTCAGTTTGTTTATTAATTTGGATAACTATTTATTGTTACGGTTCTCTACTAAATGTATAAAAATTATATCAAAGGTAAATTCGAAATGATCATTTAGTTTTTCTATAAATTATGGAGAATACGACTATTAAATTACATTTAATGACTTGTACAGCATGATATATGCATTTCAAGTCATTAAATGTAATGATACTTTTATTTAAGATTTTATCAGAAGTTAATATTCAATAGTTTGATCTGGAAGGAGTTTGGTTATACGTTGACCAATAAACTTTTAACACAAGTTGATGCTGAGCATCAGAGACCCCAACCTGACGGCAGCTTGGAGACTTGACGTACACTCAAAATGAGTTCCCAAAGGCAAAAAAAACAAATTAGCCCTGTAGGGGGCTCGAACCCCTAACCTTGTGATTAAGAGTCACACGCGCTACCGATTGCGCCAACAAGGCATACTAATTTATTTTCCGAAAATTTGTAAAAAAGGTCACAATAGCATGCTTGCACCTTGTGATCAATTTATCTAATCGTACTAAATGTTGGTATTATGAAGTTATGAAGTACAGTGTCATAATACAATAAGAACAATATATATATTTTTGCTCTTGACAAGGTTCCGACAGAAAAATAGAAAAATTAGCGAAAAGTTTCAAAAAACAGCATTACAAGATTAAAATAATTTATAACTATATATATCATGTACTTATAAAAGAATAATCCGTAATTTTATTAAAAGAAAGACTATGTGACCAGTGTCAATCCTTTTTTCATAGATCAAAGAATTATAGGGAAACCTATAATCTTAAGCATTCAAAAAAGGAAGATACAATCACCTCCACCAACAATTAAAGAAGATAAAGCGTCTGATCTTTTTTCACCTGTATCATACAATAAAAATAACAATCAAAAAATCACTGAAGTACTTGGTGAAACAAAAAAAATTGGGAAAATTCAAAAAGATAAAAACATAACACAAATCAAAGACAATATAATTGACCCTTTAGATGACTTTGTATACATCGACACCTGTTCTGGAATAAACTTTGCACATAGGACAGAACGGATGTCAAATTACACAACCATTGATAATCCTCCTGAATATTTTAATTTAGGAGACCAACCAATGGTGATCACTTTTGAAGGGCTAGGCTATTTAGACATCATAGGGAACGATAATACAATTATTCCAATGGAGACGTTTTATGCACCAAATGAAAACAGAACTATCTTATCGGCAACGAAATTAGTTAATGAAGCTAAACTTATGTTAACCGAAAACTATACAAAATTAAATTCGGGAAACAAAAACTTAAACGTATATCATGATGAAGGTACAGTATGTATTGAAGCGAATAAAATCATACAAATACATGATCAGAAAACTAAAACAATTGCTAGTATTAGACCGATGAATCCACTTACAACCAAACCAAATATTACTTTAATTGAAGCACATTTGAGATTAAATCACATTCCTGCAAAACTAATCAAAGAAACCATAAAAAGACATATATTTGAAGATGTTGCATTTGTACAAGATCACAAAATACATGATAACATGTGGTGTGACACTTGCACGGCGGGGAAAATGACACGAAGATTTCACTATACAAATAGTATGAATCATTATACGTCACAAAAAACGCCAAGCTCATCTTGGAGTACCGATACGTTTGGACCAGTCAATGGATTACCTATTGATGCTGATAGGTATATGCTATTAATGGTTGATAGTGTGTCTCGGCTACTAATTGTAACTACTCATAAGCATCCAGACATGGTAACTTTTAAAAATCAAATCGAGAAGAATATTAAAATGATCAAAACTCAATATGGTAGAACGGTTACAGAAATCATTATGGATAAGGGCAGTGAATTTAATAATTCTAAAGTTATGGAAATGCTTGAAAACTTGGGAATCGTTGCGATCAAAACAACAACTCAAGATCACGCTGGGAATGCCAGAGCGGAGAAGAATATTCGAACTGTTATTTCAGATGCTAAGACACTTCTGTCTCAATCAAAATTAAGTTTAAAATTATGGTCATATGCTGTGAAAGCATCAGCTAATGTCAGAAATAGCATGTATAACAAAAATGCGAAAAACTGTCCTTTACTATGCATTTCAAAAAAACCAATTAAGATCATTCTTAGATCTTTCATTCCGTTCGGAGCACCTGCACTACTATGGATTCATAAAACAAATAAACTAAGACCACGAAGTGTGAGAGCCGTAGCACTGTGTAAAGACAAGAACAGGTTTGGATATTTTTCTACGTTCCAAAAACGAGAAAAATTATTACAACGACAAACTATGTTTTACCAGAATATACGGTCATTCCAGACCATCCAGAACGTAACTTTGATGACAATATTATTGGAACATTTTTAAAAGAAGCCGATGAAAAATTGGGGGACCTAGAGGAACTAGAACATGATGAAGAAGAAATACAACAAGGTTTTCCTGATTCTCCGATTGACATGGATGATGATATGGAAATATCAGAAGAAATTAATAATCGGGAGGATGAAATTTTAGTCCACAAACAAATCACAAAGGACATAAATAGTACTGAAAATGTTTTAGAACAGGGTACTATAGATCCGCATGATATTCGTAACATTCCTTTAGATGACATTTTTCAAAAGAATACCACATATGAAAAAGTAAATGATATCAATGAAGAAGATGAAAATGATGAAGATTACATTTATGAATCGACCAGTGAAGACGAAACTACTGATGATGATGGTGCAGAAACTAGTGAGGATGAAACACAAGTCGTTGAAGAGATACTTATAAATGAAATAGCTGATGAACAGAATGACATCAATAGTCATGAAATTGATGATGACGGAGAGGATTTAGACGATGACCTGACTAACATAAACAAAAGCAACTTTGAAAATGAAAAAAACAGCGAGTGAAGATGCAACTACAAGTGCATCAAATAAAACCAATTATAATACTGATGAAATGTCAAGATCATCAAAAGAAGAATTACAAACAGAAAAATTAACAAATGACAATAAAGTTGAAACATCAAGATTTGATGAAAAGGAATTCTTTGATGCCTCTGAAAACATAGAACAACACCAACAAATCCCAAAATCAGAAAAATCAATAAAAAATAAAAATAAGAATAAGGTGCAAAAACCTTTCAATGTGAAACAATATATCTATGACTGACCTGATCGAAAGACAGCATGGTTAGATAAAAAATTCACATTTTTGGAGAGTAAACCACGGTTTTCAAGAAGACGTGAGGATACTACTGATGGCATTGACGAAAATCATGCCATTATTCAAAACGGAAATGCTACACAACAAATCAATGGAGCAAAAAAGTTTAGAATTGCGTTTGTTTTCCCAAAAGACAAATGGGAAAATAGAAAACATGTGGGAGCCATTTATTATAAACAGGCTATAACTCATAATGAAAACCCTCAATCGAAAGTTGCGTTTCAAGAGGCATATAATACAGAAATTCAGAATTTAGTCAATATGAAAGTTTACGATCCAAAAATTAGACTGAATAGATCTGATGTACCTGCCAAAAAAAAATCTCAATAAATACCATATTCACGGTAAAGAGATCAGGTCAACATAAGGCTAGAATTGTCTGTAGAGGGGATTTACAATCTGAAACTAGCTACGGTGAAATTGATACTGCCATATTAAATATTGACTGTTTAATAATTTTTCTCATTATTGCCAATAACAAAAAGTTTCGTTTAAAAACATTTGATATTAATCATGCGTTTCTTTATGCAAGTCTAGACGAGGAACTGTATATTACCCATCCAGAGAACAATAGATGTATTACACCCGATTTGTCTTTCGGGCAACTCCAGGAACTGGGCCCCACATCTCTTGATAGATATCATTCTTCTTCTTATGTATGTATGCTCATATTGCTGAAAACACTAGTGAAACAAAAAAAATAGCAAAAATAAAACCTAACGAGGATGTTAGTGACACTTCAAACGAATTGGTATATATCGACACATGTTCAGGCATAAACTTCACTCACAACAAAAAGTGGATATCGAATTATACAGCCATTGATAATCCTCCTGTATACGAGATCAACCAATGGTAATTACGTTTGAGCGGATAGGGTAGCTCGATATAATAGAGGATGACAATAAAAGTATCCCAATGGAAACCTTTTATGCCCCCTACCACAACAGAACTCTCCTACGTGCCACTTAATTAGTGAATGAAACTAATTTGAAGTGGACAGAAAATTTTTTCAATATTAAACTCGAGAAATAAAAAATTAAACGTATATTATGACGAAGGGCATCGAATGTGACAATATCCTCCAAACACATGATATTAAAACTGGAAGAGGGTTAACGAAACCGGATATTACTCTGATTGAAGCTCATTTGAAATTAAAACCATATCCCTGCAAGGAAATTATAAAATGACATATATTTGAAGATGTTGCTTTGGTACAACACCGCAGTCAATGGCTTACTTATCGATGCTGATAAGTATATGTTATTAATGGTCGATAGTGTGCCTCAGCTACTCAAAACCATGATTACAACCAAATTGAGAAGAATATTCGAATGATCAAAACCCAACACGGAAGAACGGTAAGAAATATTCGAACTGTTATTAGGTTCAAAAATTTGGCCGTATGCAGTGGAAGATAATGTTAGCCATAGCACCAACCTTCACAAGTAGTCATCACTTGTATCAATTCCATATACCCCACAACACGTGCACACGCGGCTGTACACTGCAATCGTGCATCGGAAGGGATACCACCATTTGTTTTACTCCAACGACTGGAAACTGCAATATATAAGCCATTGATTATTTAATACTGGACCCCACTTCTCCTGAGTGCTGACAACAACAACAAGATGTCAAGCTTTTGGAACGCATTTCAAATTTATAACAGAGACAAACACGCCAAGAACCCGGATATGTTCGGGGGGAACCACGTCAACGTCGGTACCACACAGTATTTACACGCTAGAGAACATTTCGACACTCCAGTGAAACAAGCGGACAAGGAGGCTGCCGTGGCTGCTGCTGTGAAGGTCTCATCGTTCGATGATTTGGATCCATCAATGAGACAAGCCATCGGGAACATGTCTCAAAGCGAGTTTAAATCTATTTATGACGGGTTAAGAAAGGGCGAACCCAATAACAGGGTCAATTTCTAACCATCTCATACTGTTACACTTATTTGTTATTTGTTATTAGCTTTGTATAGCTTTATATATATATACTATTATATCTGAGTCACCGGAACCGGCTAAAAAATATGGAAAGTTTTTTTTTTTTCAGTTTTTATATTTAATCATCGATTCGTGAAGATTCTTTCTTGGTAAATAAACTCCAAATTGGCTAAGATCTAAACTAAACAGATTTACAACAAGACAGAAAGATGTTGATGCTTAGACCTGCTTTGAAGACTCCTGCCTTGAGAAGAGCTGTGTTGACTCGTTCTATAGCGTGTGCTACTCGTAATTACACTTCCGTGACTCATAAATTGAATAATGGTAGACCAGAACCTGCTCCAAGTTTCAATGTAGACCCTGTCACTACTATTTACAAATCTTCCAACGGTTCTGAAATCTCTAGAAGTAAATTATCTGAAAAATTACGTGCTAATCAAAAATTAGATAACTCGTTTGTCGGTTTAACTGGTGGTCAAATCTTTAACGAGATGATGGGTAGACATAACGTTGATACCATCTTCGGTTACCCAGGTGGTGCTATCTTACCTGTTTATGATGCTATCTACAACAGTGAAAAATTTAAATTCGTCTTACCTAAACATGAACAAGGTGCCGGTCACATGGCCGAAGGTTACGCTCGTGCCTCAGGGAAACCAGGTGTTGTGTTAGTCACTTCTGGTCCAGGTGCCACCAATGTGGTCACTCCAATGGCTGATGCCCTAGCGGATGGTATCCCAATGGTCGTGTTCACTGGTCAAGTGCCTACCACTGCTATCGGTACTGATGCATTCCAAGAAGCTGATGTCATTGGTATCTCCAGATCTTGTACTAAATGGAACGTTATGGTTAAGAACGTCGCTGAATTACCAACTAGAATTAACGAAGCCTTTGAAATTGCCATGTCCGGTAGACCAGGTCCAGTGTTAGTCGATTTACCAAAGGATGTCACTGCTGCCATCTTAAGAGAAGCTATCCCAACGGCGAGTGCATTACCAGCTTTAAACAACGTGGCCACTAGAGTCACTGATGACCATTTGTTCCAATACATTAATAAAGCTGCTGATTTGATCAATTTAGCTAAGAAGCCAGTGTTATACGTCGGTGCCGGTATCTTAAACAACGAAGACGGTCCAAGATTATTAAAGGAATTAGCTGACAGAGCTCAAATTCCAGTGACCACTACTATTCAAGGTTTAGGTGCCTTCGATCAAGAAGATCCAAAATCTTTAGATATGTTAGGTATGCACGGTTGTGCTACTGCCAACATGGCTATTCAAAATGCTGATTTGGTTATTGCCATTGGTGCTAGATTCGATGATCGTGTCACTGGTAACATTGCTAAATTCGCTCCAAAGGCTCGTCAAGCTGCTTTGGAAAACAGAGGTGGTATCATTCATTTTGAAATCTCCGCTAAGAATATAAATAAAGTCGTGGAAGCACAAGTTCCAGTGGAAGGTGATGCTACCACCAACTTGGCTACCATGTTACCAATGGTTTTCCCAGTTAAGGAAAGAACTGAATGGTTCAACCAAATTAATGCTTGGAAGAAGCAATACCCTTACAACTACATGAAGGAAACTAAGGACTCTAAGATTATGCCACAAACTGTTATCTCTAAATTGTCTAAGGTAGCACAAGCCACCGGTAAAGAAGTTATTGTCACCACTGGTGTCGGTCAACATCAAATGTGGGCTGCTCAACATTGGACTTGGAGAAAACCACGTACTTTCATCACTTCCGGTGGGTTAGGTACTATGGGTTACGGGTTACCATCTGCTATTGGTGCTCAAGTGGCTAAGCCAGATGCTTTGGTCATTGATATTGATGGTGATGCCTCCTTCAACATGACTTTAACTGAATTATCCTCCGCTGTGCAAGCTGGTACTCCAGTGAAAGTGTTATTGTTGAACAATGAAGAACAAGGTATGGTTACACAATGGCAATCATTATTCTACGAAAACCGTTACTCACACACACATCAATTGAACCCAGATTTCCAAAAATTATGTCAAGCTATGGGTTTCAAATCTTTGAAGGTCACCAAGCAAGATCAATTAGATAAAGCTTTGAAGGACTTCGTCTCCACTGAAGGTCCAGTCTTATTAGAAGTTGAAGTGGAAAAGAAGGTGCCTGTGTTACCTATGGTTCCAGCCGGTAAAGGTTTAGATGAATTCATTAATTTCGATCCAGAAGTGGAAAAGAAACAAAATGAATTACGTCACAAACGTACTAACGGTAAACATTAAACATTTTTTCTTATATAACTCTCTTTATCTCTCTCTATCTTTAATGAATATATTTAATACTTGTAAAATCGAAACTGTTCTAGGATTTGTTAATTCAATATAGTTACATCACTATATATTTCCACCCCACTCAAGATGATACAATAAATATTATACTTGCGAAGCAATAAACTTTTCAACAAAATTACAATATAACAAATGACTATTTACAAAGATGAATAAAATAAGTAAACTATAATCTACAATATACAATAGATGCGACAAGGATTAATAAAGATAAATGAATGAACCATTTCAGAAAGGGATATTTACTCTTCCCATCTCTATTAAATGGAGCACTTTTCTCAGTGGCCAATTGAATAAATTTGGTCTTCCCCTTAGAATATGGTAAATATCTTGTTTTAATCACTAAATCCATCCAGAATGGTTGTTTGAAAACGGTTCTCTCATGCGTAAATGCATTAAACCCATAATCTCCACCATAATTCCCATAACCTGAATTACCAATACCACCGAACGGTGCCTGTTGAATACCTACATGGATCACAGTATCATTGACTATACAATCACCGGATCTAATACGTGTTAAGATATGATCAATTTCTCTTTGTGATGATGAGAAAATGTATTGCACTAATGGTGTATCGAAATTTGCCAACACTTTATCAATAGTGTCATCTAAATTCTTATATTTTAAAATGGGTAACACTGGAGCAAAATTCTCTTCTTGTACCAATGAATCATTCCAATCCACATCACACACAAGTGTTGGTGGGAATAATGTACATTTACTATCACTTTGACCATCTAAAGTCAATGAATGTGGGACAATGGGGGTACCTTTAGTGTTATCCAATTTGTCAATGATCTTGTTATAAGCTAATTCATTAATCATATGAGTGAACTGAGTGTCTTTATTTAAAACGGGGAACATCTCATTTAATATAATCTTAGCATTATTGACCACTTGAGAGTAAATTGATTCATGTACTAATAAATAATCTGGTCTAACACATAATTGCCCAGAATTAGCAAATGTACCAAACAATATTCTCTTCAATGCTGTGGTCAAATTCTTCAATTTAAAATTTTCTGTCATAAACACTGGAGATTTCCCACCTAATTCTAATACACATGGTATAAGATTCTTAGCTGAAGCAGTTGCTATAATAGAACCGACTCTTGGTGAACCAGTGTAGAAAATCATGTCCAATTTGGGATTCTCAATCAATTCAGTCGTCTGTGGGATTCCACCTTGAACCACTTGCAACAACCCATCAGGTAAGCCAGCCTTGGAAATTATCTTGGCCATTATTTGGGCACAATGTGGTGTCAATTCACTTGGTTTTAAAATGACAGAGTTACCACCTGCAATTGCATTAGCCACTGGAGTCATTGCTAACAACACGGGGAAATTAAATGGTGCAATGACCAACACTGTTCCTCTAGCAATCTTCTCCACTTTAATACTGCCAAATGCAAACGGCGGAGAACGATCCTTCACTGTCTTGGGTTTCATCCAACGAGGCAATTGATCGATCATCAACAATATATCGTTAACCAGTGGGATCAATTCTAATGAAATACTTTCCTGTGGTGCACGATGGAAGTCCTTAAGCATGGCCTCAACAATCTCATCCTGGTGATCCTTGATGGAATAGTACAGTTTTTGTAATTGTCTGGTTCTAAACTTTAAATCCTCCCTGTGCGAGTTCCCCTTGACTTGTGACAATTCTCTTTGTCTCTCCTGATAAAACTTGTTGGCCTTATCAACAACACTTGGTATATCACTGACCTCAGTGTGTTGTAACATCTCTTCACTACTCATTATTATGGTCTTCTTCTCTCTGTTTATCCCTTTATTGGAGTATTGAATGGTTTTGACATAATTGTTATTATTTTATCCGATGTTTATGTATAAAGTATTTATTAGTTTAATGCTTAGAATATATATGGTAAAGAACAATGTATACTGTGTGATTTGTAGTTCAATGAGACGATGGTGAACTGACCTGAGATGTTAAACCTGAAGGGTCGTAATCCGAGTGGTCCTCTTCATCTGGAGCCACATCATGATCATTACTAACATCACCATTATCGATATCATGATCATTATGAGCATCATCAGCATCATTATTATCATTACTATTCTTATTATTGCTATTTTCATTATCATTAACGCGAGTAGATTCTCTTGCGGCCTCCTCTCTAGCCTTCATCAATATCAATCTACGTGGTTTAGCACTGTTTCTTAACACCAGACTATAATCCTTCTTAGTATCCATCTTCTTAGAGAAATATTCATACAATTGTGCCAATGTCAACAGACAGTGATGTCCTTTATAATTATTATTCCCCAATCTAATATTCTCCACCACTCTGATGGCATCTTTCCTCCGTATCCCCTCATCGAGACCATACTTCGTGGGTGATTCCAATATATCATTGATCTTATTAATTAGACGTTTCCTCTTGGCGAAAAGAGTACGATCTTTACCACGTCTTCTCCAAGTGGAACCAAACCTTCTCTCTAGGGACATCAATGATGGTTTCCCAGGGAACCCTTCAAAATATTCCCTAGCGACGTCCACTACACTCTGTATGGCTCTATTCATTTGATATTTCATAGCTTGTTCTAATCTAAGTGAGTTCTCTAACTCTCTTCTTTGATTGTCAGTGTCACTGGCTCGACCATTTTCATCTTCAGACTCAAAATCAGATTCAGCTGAACGACGCATACCATTAGAACGCCCGTTTCGTACAGGGTCACGATCCCACACACTACATTCTCTTCTTTCTCTCTTAATCATATGATAATCACCACGTAATATTCTTTCATCACGCATTCTAGTTCTGAAACTGTCATCACCATCTTCCTCTTCTTCCTCCGTCCCTTGTGGGGCAGGTGGGTGTATCCTAGCAACGTCCCCCTCCGTAACATTCTCATTAGAATGATCCAAGAACCTTACACGTTCCCCACTCATGATTCCAACGACTTCTTTAAACAATTCTTTTAATTCAGACACATCTTTTACACACTGTTGTAAATCTTGGAATCCAGTCTCCATCTTAGCCATCAGGCTGACATACAACGAATCTTGTTCTTTCTTCATGGTCTCCATCTTCAATTGCAACACTTCATTTTGTTCCTCCATCTTAGTCATTTGATCGACCATGAACGTTTGGAACGTCTCCAACAGTTCCTCTTTACCATCTTTACCTTGTTCCCCTGGTTGTACCACCTGTTCTCTGTTCTCCCCATCACTACCAGCATCAGCATCACCTTCAACTTCTCTGACAGGATTATTCATTTGATTACTGTCTATCTCAATGTATCTTTTTACTCTTCTGTTCTTTATAATAAACAATAGTTTTTTAATTCTTCGAGATTATATAATATATGTAATTACTATGTAAATTATAATAAGAAGATATGATGCAGGTGTATATAATGGAATGTAATACTGAGTATTTGATAGTGTTTATGATGACAACACTGCCACCTCTTTTCTGGGTAAAATTGAACCAGTGGAACTCACTAAAAGAATATATCGATAGGAGGGACACATATACACAGACAACTCATTGTATATCACCACTGACTGCATTAGAATCGGTGTTAGAAGCACCAACATCAGCACTTGGTGTCAATACATTTTCTAACAAAGCCATTTGTTCTCTCAATTTATCATCATCTTGCCCCAAAGCTTTCTTATTCACATTATTGATGGGCAGTAGTCTTTTCCCCACATTATCATCCAACAATTGAATCTCTTGTCTCAGTTGTCCCGTAGCTGTCTCTAAATCACTGTAAAATTTCTGTACATGTTGTGTAAATTGTGGTTTCAAATCCTCGTTGCCTCGTTTCATCTCACTGAATGTGAACACTACACGCGAGGCCTCTTGTAACATCGTACACAGTGTCAAATCTATGGATTCTAATGATTTTAATCTCTCCTGAACGTATTCTGACTGCATTTTTATGTTGTTTTGTGATTGGTATGCTATTTGTTAGTAGTGTTAAATAACGTTTAAATGTTTTAATTTTTCATTATTATTATATGTTAATAATATTAAATAAAGAATATATTAAATATTGACATGAAATTGTCCTCTCATTCCCTTTTGACTTTCTTACGGCCAGCGTGTAACATTTCTAAGACGTTCATCCTCCTCTTACCCATTTTCTCATGTTCAATTTCATGTTTTAAAGTTTGATGGTCATCATCTTCACGTTTTACGTCATCGCGTTTGATTTCTTTGTTTCCCTCCTCTTGTTTGACCTTATTATTACTCTCTTGCTTCATACCAGGCTCATTCTCTTGCTTGATACCATTCCTATCTTTGTAAACATCACCATTTTCACGTTTGACCTTGTTGTGAATAGGTTTATTCAAATATTCACTTTTATTTGCCACTTTCCCCACATCTTTGCTCACTTCATACACAATGTACAATTTATCATTAAAAGATGGTTTCAATAATTTATTCAATTCACTTTGTGTCCATTGAGTCTGCTCAGGATCCAACCATTGCTTCCAAGTCTCAGAATTCGGTTCCACCACACTGGGCATCCTCAAATGTAACCATTCTAACTCTTTGGGGGCGTGCCCCGTAATAATGGTAAACGTATGCAAATCTTCTGCCTCCACATAATCGTATAACCCAGCAATATACATCAATGATCCATCTTTCTTAGTGATATAGTATGGTTTTTTCTGTTTATCTTTACTCCATTCATAGTACCCACTAACAGGTACAAAACATCTCTTCTTGGGGACACATTGTCCCCACAATTTACTGGATAGTAGATTCTCTAACCGAGCGTTAATCGTTGAATAACCTTTAAATTGATTCAAATCTCGAGCCCAATGAGGCACTAACCCCCACCTCATCATAGTCAATGACTGTTTGCCCTGCACTTCACCATCGCCAACACTACTGTTATTACCACCACTACCGTTCTCATCGTTATGTGCACTGGAGAGATGGAACACGGGCATCACATTAGTAGGGGCCACATTATACGACCCACTGAATTCCTTTGGACCACCGCTTCCAAACTCCACATGGTCACTAACATACCCCAATTGTCTACTAATTATACCAGCTAATTCATCAGCATCATAAGTTAAAGCGTATCTTCCACACATTAGTAAATGTGTCTTCAGCCCTTTATATATTGTATTTCATTAAAAACATATTAATAAAGAAAACAGTTGAATATAAAACAATACGAATATATATCAACTAATAACAAAGGTACAACCAGTATGTGGGAAAGACTATTAGCAGTGAAGAGACTCGCTACAATGAAACACAGGGGACAACTGATACAAAGTTCATTGGGGATGGCTGCGTGGAGGAGGAGAGCCGGTGGGAACAAGATGTGGACGGGCACGATGGTGGGTGCCACAGCGGCTTGTTTAACGTTGGGAGCAGGTCTATATGTATACAATCAAGGATCAAAATACACTTACGGTCGAGAGACTGCTAAGTGGATACAACAAGGTATATGGCATGAGAGTAATAAAGATAATAATAACTATATGGAGTCTTTGAATCGATACGTCCGAGCATTGGATTCAATGAATAATTCCAATGTTGATCAAATAAGTGACTTGTACACTCGAGTGGAGTTGAAAATAGCAGACACATGTGAGAAATTGGGTATGTTTGAAGACGCTAGAAACGTTTATTTAGAGATGTTATACAGATTTTTCGATGCATTGAATGAACCAGGCAAAGTTCCTGATGATGAGAGACCAGAGTTAATACGTAAAGATTTGAGAGTGCTGATTAAATCATTAGAGATGAATCAAGATTTACAAGTGGGGAAACAAAATTTGTTAGCCCATTTATTGTTGGCACAAGAAGAAGTGTTAATGAGATCACCTGAATTGAAAGAATTTTTCGATTTGAAGAAGGAGAGAGCCAATAAGATTATGCAAGGTAAACATATGGATTTAAATGAATTTAAGACATTTGTGGACAATGAACATATTAAATTTGATGATGATGGGTACATGATTTTAGATTTACAAAAAAATTCCAGTGCCTGGGAACCCTTTAAAGAAGAATTATTTATTGCCCGTGATTTGTATACAGCGTATTGTCTTTCCTCGAAGGATATCAGTGCAGCATTATCTTGTAAGATGACCACAGTGGAATGGATGGTTATGGCAGATATGGCTCCAGGTCAAATCTTATTGGCTCAAGCTAATTTAGGTTCATTATTATATTTACAAGCTGAAAAATTAGAATCTGACATAGATCAAATTAATGTGAGAACCACTAGTGATCCTGAATTATTGAAAGATGAACACATTGTACAAATGTTAAGGATCTTGAATAAAAATCGTAAGAATTGTTTAGAGATGGCTGAACGTTGTTACGATTGTATCATTAATTTGTTTCAAAAAAACAGTAAATTGAAATATCATATGAAAGATCAATTAGACAATTCTGTGGCACAAGCGGTGGCTTTATCTACATACGGCAAGGGTGTATTACAATTGAATGGTGGGTCCGTGGAGAAAGCGGAAAGATTATTAAATGATTCTATCACTTTAGCAAAAGAAGCTGATTTCACTGAATTATTAAATGAAGCAGAGAATGAATTGAATAAAGTGAGAGAATTAAGATATTGTGTAAATAAGAATGCATTAAATAAATAAAATAATAATAATAATATATTTTTTATTTTATAAAAAAGGGTTTGTTTGACCAAACTAAAGAATAATAAAAAGAGATTATAAATTTATTAAACTTAGTTAGCGGTCATGACTTGCCAAACTCTAATGACGTTGTCAGTGTAACCAGCGAACAAAGTTTGACCATCAGCGGACCAAGCTAAAGAGATAGCATGTGGTTCAGCGGCCTTGTTGTAACCAACAAATTCTGGTCTCAAGTCGTCAATTAAAGCTTCTGGGTCCAAAGAGTAAATCTTAATACCAGTGGCAGTAGCAGCGGCTAACCAGTATCTGTTTGGAGAGAAAGCTAAAGCGAAAACTTCGTCTTGAGCGTTCAAGGTGTACATTGGGGATTTGTTAGACAAGTTCCACAACATAATTTCACCGTCCTTACCAGCGGAAGCGATCAAAGAACCATCTGGGGAAGCAGTGATGGTGTTGACGTTACCGTTGTGACCGATGAAATCAGCTTCAATTTGGAATTGGTTCAAGTTCCAGGCCTAATTAAAATAATAAATGAAAAAAAATTTGTTAGTAAAAGAAATTTCAATTTTTGATAATAAAATATTCCATTATTATTTTCCAATGCATATTTTTGAATCAGAGATCTTGGTGATAAATTGTATGTCTCATTGGAGATAGATAGTCTCCTCCGAAGTAGCAAATATGTTGTTCATCATTTCAAAAATAATTGCAATTGTGGAAATAGTAATAAAAAAAATTTTCTTAGTAAAAAATAACATACCTTAACCATTTTGTCGTTACCGGCAGAGATGACAGTGACGGTTTGGTCATCTTCAGACTCATTTGGAGCAACTCTAACTTGAGAGACCCAGTCGTTGTGACCCAACAAAGTGGCCAAACATTGACCCTTGATGGTCCAGACCTTGATGGACTTATCTCTGGAACCAGAGATAATCATAGAGGCCTTTCTGTCAATGGCAACGGACATAACATCACCCTTGTGACCGACGAATCTTTGGTAAGTTTCACCGGTGGCGACGTCCCAAAGTCTCAAAGTCTTATCCCAAGAAGCGGATAAAGCGTAAGCACCATCTGGAGTCAAAGTGACATCTTCAACGATGTGAGAGTGACCCTTGAAAGATCTAACTGGGACACCGAATTTTTGGTCGTCACCAGTCAATTTCCAGGAGATCAAAGTCTTATCTCTGGAACCGGAAACCAATAAGTTTGGTTGACCGGCGGAAGTGGCCAAAGATGTGACCCAACCGTTGTGACCTTCTAAAGTACCTCTTAAGACTAAAACTTCGTTAGTAGACATTGATGAATTGTTGATTTGTTATGGAAGAGACAAAAGTGGCACAAGACAGACAGCAATACGCAAATTTTCCAGTCTCTTTATAGATCCCAGTGCGGTTCATCGCATCGCGTTTGCGTCGGTGGCCAAACTTTTCAACAACCGTGCCCACGTTTTCGCGCAGCGCACAGCGAAACACCGCGAAACTCTGGGAACGGAAAATTTCAATTGAAAATTGGAAAAAAATGGAAAAAAACAGTCACGCGAAATCGATATTTGATAATCTAGTATTGAGAAGAGCTTGTAAGGAGCCATCACTTGCCGATTCTCTCCCAGACGAACTTGGTCTGATAGAAGTCGCTGTACTCCGTCTCCAGCACGTCAATGCCCCCGGGGCCCCGGTCGATGAACACTTGGCCGGACCCGTCCACCACGACTCCCAATGATCTGTACAGTTTCAATTTGAGTAAGTTGGCACGGGCTTGAGGGTCGCTGAGCAGTGTGTTGATCTCTGCGTTGTTGGGGGTCATTGCAATGGTGTTACCTTCGTCTTGTTTCACTAAAGTTTTCACTTTACTGTCCACTGTATCCTTTAAGGCCAAATTGGCCGTCTCCAGTTCCACTAATTCGTTAGAGTAACGAGACAGTATTTCATCTGGGTTATGTAATTCACGCGATTGTAATTGAGCTCTATGTAAATCTTGAGACAACTGTGCTAATTGTGATTCCATAGATTGTAATTGATCTTGAAGATTGCCATTGGTACGGTTTTGATCCTCTATAGCCAGATGTGTCTTATCTCGAATCTCTGAAATTTGACGTTTAATACCTGTAATCACAGAGACATCCTCTTCAATAGTGAATCCGTCTCTGGCACTCTTTAACAGATCTATAATCTCGTTGGTCATTGGGAGTCTTGTTCTGATCTGTTTCTTTGGTTTGTTTACTTTAAAGGTTTGAAAAAAAATAAATACTCATCTATTTTATTCACTTACAAAGTAAATACATACTACCAATAAAACTCATAGCAATCATAGATATACCTGTACGTAACACACCACCTTTGGTTAATCCGTGGCCAGTGTCCCATAGTAAATGTCTCACACCGTTGAATCCATGGAATGTGAAAAACGTCACTGTGATGAATTTTAAAGTGTTGTCCATCTTGGGCCCCACTTTACTCTTATACCATTGTGTCACACGTTCACCTGTGGTCAAACCAGTGCCCAACATGATAGTCAAAGCGAAAAACCCTGTACCCAACACAACACCAGTAATTCTATGCAATGATGACACGTACCATGTTAATTGTGGTTGATAAATAGTTAAATGAGGTGAAATGGGTCGTCTAGATCTTTGTTCTTGTAATGTACGTGTGGCATTGGATGTTGTGGAACGTTGATAACGTACAAATTGTTTTAAAATGGAATTTTTCAACATTACTGGCTATTCTCTATTGCGATACAAGAGTGTAAGTTTGTTAAGTGGATCTCTGTCTCGCTTATATAATATCACACGAGACAGGTACCCCTAGGGGACACCCCAAACACGTACTAGCGTAACAACTATACAGTTACTGAATCTTATAGTGTTATAATCATCTTGAGTATGTATTAGTCTTCACATAAATACGTATAGACTATTCACATAACAATCATAACTAAGTTCTTTCTTGAACATTTAAATGTGCTGCATTAGGATCGAATACCGATATCAGGATATGAACCAGGTTGTTTATGTTTCTTTAATTCTTAATGTGAAACTAAACTACGTCCGAAACCTAAGTTACTCAAGTGACTGTGACTGATATGTCATATGTTATTGATGCTTCTGTAGTTATATATTTACTTTATATCCTTAATCAAATAGGTTCTATTAATAATTAAAGTGAATATACGATAATTGAATTGATAAAAGTATGTTCCTTGTTCTTAAATACATAGTTCTAATAAAGTAAAATATGTTATCTTGTCTTCAATCTTATATAAACAACTGGCCAAAAATCTTCTGCACGACTGTACTACACTGGGACAAAATCCACTGAACATAAAGATATCCGTAGGACTTTTAACTTTCTTTAACTTAATTATCTTGTTGTTAATTCTGTAATTTCCAGTTAGTATGACATTCGATTCATGCATTTTTCAAAGACATTAGAGATATCAGATCATGTACGACATAGATAAATCGATATTTAAGGAGGTTTGTTCTTTTCAAGTTAAGTTATTTTGATAAAATATTAATTAAGTAAGTGTCAATTTGTGATGACTAAGTTACTTGACAATATTTAATCTGATACAATAAAATATATCATTAATGTTTTCAAGCTGATAGAAAATGACTTAGCACTAAGGTTTATGTGCGAATATAGACTTTTAATAAAAAATACGTTAGCAATGAAAGAAGTTAAAAATTATACAAACAACTATATAAATTAGGAGAAATCAAAAAGAATTCATGTTACGCCTATACTGGGGAAGTATCACTGTTCTTTGGGCGGTATAACTTCCACACTAAGTGAATAGTAACACCAATAGAAATAGCCAGGAGTATTGAGAAAAGTATGATACTTACTAACTTTCTCCATCTAATAAACAAATAGAGTATAGCGGGTACTGAGGAAAGAGTAGAAAATATTATAAAAAACCTCCAAATAAAGCTGAAACATATTAAGAGCCCGAATGTAATTAAACCTAACCACGACTTTCCGGTAGGGGGAGTTTCTTCTTCAAACTCAAAACTTTGTTGTCTTGAATCTTCAGCTATATCTCCTTGGAGAATATTAAACAACATATTGATATTTGTTTTAATCTCTTGATCATATTCATTAATATTCTCCACAATTCTCCTCCAATGAGTGATACTCCCACTGTGTATGGTTAATAAGTAGCCTTCACAAATGAAACAGTAGATGTAACCACTGTTTAAGGTACCATCAGTATCAATTATATTTGCTTTCAAGCAATTAAAAGTGTAATTGTTTTCATGTTTAGGTTCTTGCATGTTTTGAGACATAATAATAGACACGTACTTTGGGTCCACTCGGGCCAACCTTAATAATTTTAAAATTGTTACTGAATCGGTTGAACCGGAGTCCAACCATCTAACAGGTACATCTCCTGAACGAGCTTCAAGGGATGCATCATTATGGAGAGCAAAAAAACCAGCTACAGTGTTGGTCCTTTCTTCATACTTGTTATCGTTACTCATGTCAATATAACAATAATGACTTGTCGTGTTAGTGTTATCATTAACAATTACCAAAGAGGACATTTCTTATTTTGATTGTGTTTTGCTTTTGTAAGAAAGGAATATAAAAGAGAAGAATATAAAAGAGAAGAATATAAAAGAAAAGAATATAAAAGAAAAGAATATAAAAAGAAGAGAACACAAGAGAAAAAGTGTACAACAGAGATGAAGAAATCTCAAACAAAATCTGATATTCCCACTTCTATTTATACGTTTGTTTTAAGGGTGCAGCGTCTGTACTCCAATCTTTCCCGATTTGTCCGGGCGTTTTTGTGTCACATTCTCACATAGTAAACACATAGTTAAGTTAACCGCCAAGCGGGTAACGCCGTGTCACGGGACTTTTTATCTGTGGAGAAAAACCATATTTTGTAAAACGCGGGGTAACAATATTTTCAGATATACCCTTTTTTAATTTGGTTCTAACAGTTATATGATTCATCCTTATGTTTGCATACCATTTAATATAGGTGCACATTACACATTGAATATGACAGTTATTAATCATTTGTGGACTGGTTTGTCTGGAACACAAGAGGAGGGGCCAATTTCTGAGCAAGTATCAAATGAAAAGGAAAATGTTGGGATAGAGAATCTGAAGAAATATTACATAACACGATTCCATAGTCTAGATGATTCTACAGATGAAATAGACGCACTTAGGCAAATGGGTCGTATTAATCGATACTGGAATTATCTGGTGCGCTGTTATTTATATTCCAACCCTCTTCCTGATGATTTGCCAGTACCAAAACCAGATGTTTTTAAAGAGCCCCTACCCAATAAATGGAGAGAAGTAGAAAAATTATTTTATGATGAGATTGACAACCCTGAATTTCAAAAAGAGGTGAAAGAAAAGAGGGAACTTCAAAATCGATACCAAAGCAAGTTAAAACTCCAGGTAAATAGGACTGAGGATACGCCAAACAAAGAGAACGTGGGAATATCTACGGTGTTAAGTTCAACCAGTGTTTTATCAGATGAAACTGCTTTACAACGTACGTTAGAGAATAGCAATGATTATGCTAAGCAATTTCCCGATCCTTCCAAACTTTTGAATATGGCAAATGAGTCGGGATTGGTGAAGAGAAATACCAGTCTTTCAGAGGGGCACAATAATAGAAGGAGAAATGCTTAGTATATATTTGTGATACTCATTGGTTGGAATATTCAGCACCATCTAGTTGATATCATAAATGCAATATTTAACAGTTTGCTGATTAAAGATGTTTTATCACGATTCTCGCACGAAAATAAAAAAATTAACATATTATTTGACCATTAAGCATTCACAGTACTGTCTTTCGTTGAGATAATAATATTGTAGAAGGTATTTCATTTTCAGTTTTCAGTTTGTTGTTGTAGTGTAGACTGGGACCATGAATCCTAGAAATATATATATCTTCCTTAATATTCTTATATTATATTTTCATGATGTATTTTATAATACATACAATTTGTTTGTGATTTAATAGTCTGAGTAACAACTCAGACGATTAGAACAAATACAACTTGTTGATATTATAATTTAGGCAAAAAGTCTAATGGAGACCCAATTATTATGTATATTGGGTCATTTATCCAAGTGTGCAAGAGTCGTACATAAACATTCTGGCAGGAAACATGATTTATATATAATGTAATAAGTTCCTACAAAGTTTATTACACTTTGAGTCTCTGTTAATTGATCCAATTGAGTTGTATTTTATTTTAAAACAACTAATCAGGTGGTCTAACCCTGTAGTGAAAATACTCTTCCCATTTTCAAAAGTTTGTAAATTACGTGGTTGTTTGGCCGAGCGGTCTAAGGCGCCTGATTCAAGAAATGAAAATTTCTTAACTACTGATTAAACAGTAGGAACACTCAGGTATCGTAAGATGCAAGAGTTCGAATCTCTTAGCAACCATTTATTTTTTTGCATTTTTTGGGCTTGATTTTTGACAATACTTCAAGAATTAATAAGAAGGTCCCTAAACACGTTACACAGCATATACCCCACTACACATGGCTGAATTCATTGATCTGCCGTATTTACAACAACAGCAACATTATATCATCCCGGGGAATGCTACTTGGTCTAAATTTATAAACACTCCATACAAATTGTTATATTCATTACACGATGTGATCACTACTCATGGTGATTCTACTCCAGATGGACTAGACCTTTTCGATTTCTTCTTCAGTAAATTTGCCCTGATGTGCCTAGTTACTGCAATGTGTTTAAACAGATTACTTATTAATTTCTCCATGAGATCAAGAAGAGTGGGGGTTTGCGTACCTGACATCGTGAAAGATTTAGGTCATTTATCTGCCATTGGTTCACTGATATATACCATGTGGTGGCCTCTACAGACGGCAGAAGTGACCAATCATTATTTATGGTGTCATTTCCTTGTATTCACTTGGTCTTACGCGGTGGAAACAATGATCTCTTTGGCTAATCAACAATTACCCTTAGAAGGTTCAGATTATACAATTTTTGAATTAGCATTACAATTCTATTGGATGCAGAAAAACTTGAACCAAGTCACTTGGCCATACATTTCAGATCTAATAGTAGCATTAGCCAGTAGATTAATAATTCATTGTGTGGAATTGTTACAAATACGAAGGGCGAGACTTATTGCTAGTGTCAGTGTCAATTGTATCCATTTAGGGTATTTGGGTCATTTAATGGTTACTTACGGGTACACCACTGTTCCCATAAGTATTAGATTGAGACATTTACCCAAAGTGTTATACACAGCAGAGACATTATTATCATTGTGTTGTTATGCATTGGCTGTGATCGTTAGATATGGTTCCCACACAGCCTCTATACAAGATTTACAATATCATTCATTCATATCTAATTGGTGGAATCATTTAAATTTTAGTGGTGAAGAAGATTTCACTATGGCAATAACCAAATTAGGGCTATTATTATGTGGAGCACCTGGTTCTCAAGAGAGTAATTATCATAAAGAATTACCCAGTGTCCTTATACCTGCGGGTGTCAACCCATCATTCCAAATAAGTCAATTGGAAATTCCCTTGAAGACCAATGCCCCACATTTACAAATGGAACAAAAAAATGGAAAAGGTATAGTACATGGAATTTGGAATCTTATACAGTGTATTTGGTTTATATTGGTACCCAAACGTATTCCAACAGAAGATATCTTTAAAGGTAAACTACCAGTTGTGGACACATTGCAGAAAGATTATACAGAATACAATGACGATGAAGATGACGATGATGAATTGGATGATGATTATGTTATAGATGATCTAGATTATGATTCTGAACCAGATATGATAGAAGAAAAAGATGAAACAAATTTATTTGAATTAATGGCACCACAATCATCTCCTGATGAAACACGTTGGTTATTATCCATGAAATCAATATTACAACTACATATCAGTCATCCTAAGAGACTTACCAGATCACAATGTGCTAAATTAGAGCATGATTCTACTCATAACGACTGGGACAGTACATGCGTGGTTTGTAAGACCAATCAAAGAAATATTATCATTTGGCCTTGTAAATGTTTTGCCATTTGTGAAACTTGTAGGGTGTCCTTAGCGTTACGTGGGTACAAGACATGTATTTGTTGTAGATCTGATGTGTCAGGATTTAGTAAAGTACATAATTAGCTTAGCATATTTAGAAATATTGTTTTATTTTTTTTTATAAAGGTCATTAAAGATGTAGGTATATACATAGAGAACAAAAACTGGATATCAATGGTGGAATAAACGGAATGCATTTTCAACGAACACTAAATCATTAGCGTCAGCGGCGGCAAAGACAGCTTTATCCATAACAGAACCAGCTGGAGCGGCAATATATTTAACACCAGATCTAACGGCTCTGTAGACATTATCTGGGAATGGGAAGAATGCATCAGAAGACAAGGAAACGTTATTTAATTTAGATAACCATTCCTTTCTGTCTTCAGCGGTCAATGGAGTTGGTAATTCAGCGAATTTAGATTCATATTCAGATTTTTCTGGTTCTTCAGTTGGAATTTGACCAGTGACGAATAAATCAATGGCATTAGATTTTTCTGGTCTCTTAACACCTTTAGCCCATTTGAAACCAAGTACTCTTGGATGTTGTCTGAACCACCAATTATCAGCTTTGTCACCAGCCAATCTAGTACAATGAATTCTAGATTGTTGACCGGCACCTAACCCGATGACCATACCGTTCTTAGCATAACAAACGGAGTTAGATTGTGTGTATTTCAAAGCAATGGTAGCCACAGTTAAATCAATGGAAGCTTGTTCAGTTAAATCTTTATTTTGTGATACGACATCTCTAAATGTAGCTTGGTTAATGATGACATTATTTCTTTTTTGTTGTAAAGTAACACCGTAAACTTGTCTACTTTCCAAATCATCTGGAGTGAAAGTTGGGTCAACTTGTAAGACACAGTATCTACCACCCTTCTTCTTTTGTAAGATGGCTAGGGCTTCTGGTTCGTAACCTGGAGCAATGATACCATCGGAGACTTCCTTAGAGATGATTTGAGCAGTTGGAACATCGACAATGTTGGATAAAGCGATCCAATCACCGAATGAGGACATTCTATCAGCACCTCTAGCTCTAGCGTAAGCACAAGCTAATGGAGACATATTTTCAATATCGGTGACGAAGTAAACTTGCTTTTCCACATCAGTCAATGGGATACCGACGGCGACACCAGCTGGAGATACATGCTTGAAAGAAGCAGCAGCAGGTAGGTTTAAAGAAGCAGATAATTCTTTAACTAATGGCCATGAGTTCAAAGCGTCTAACAAGTTAATGTAACCTGGACTCCCACTTAACACTTTAAATGGTAAAGATTCAGTTTCAGTGATGAAAGCTTGAGCTGGTTTTTGATGTGGGTTAGCACCGTAACGTAATGGTAACATTTCTTTACCTTCAGAGTATTGCTTTCTGAAGAAATCAGCAATGGCAGCATCGTAAGAAGCGGTGTGTTCGAAAGCTTTCAAAGCAAAAGTGTTTCTTGAGTCAGTGGTGATATCACCTTCTTTCTTCAATTCTTCCAAGAATTGAGAGTAATCACTTGGATCAGACAAAATGGTGACTCTAGAGTGGTTCTTAGCAGCGGCTCTTAAAAGAGTCACACCACCGATATCGATTTCTTCGACGGCTTCTGGTACGGTGATACCGATCTTGGCCACAGTTTCTTTGAAAGGGTACAAGTTACAAACGACAAAATCGATCATTTGAATGTGTTGTTCTTCCAAATCGGTTAAATCACTTGGGATATCTCTAGCCAAGATACCACCATGAACAGCAGGGTGTAAAGTCTTCACTCTACCACCTAGCATTTCGGGGGCGTGAGTAATGGCAGAGACGTCTTCCACTGGGAAACCAGCTTCACGGATCATCTTAGCGGTACCACCGGAAGCCAAGATACGAACGTTACATTCGTTTAACCCTCTAGCTAAATCTAAAAGGCCTGTCTTGTCGTAAACTGAGACAATAGCTGTTTTTTGGGACATATTTTGCAGGTATGTGTTTATATGGGAAACAAAGGGTTGGTCAGTTTGGTAATGAACTGTTGGAAATACCAATTGAGATATATATTATATATATATATATAAGAAAATTTGTGTTCCATTTGATTAACTCATCGAAGTCAGAAAAACGGAAATAACTGTGTTGACTTCTGAGGGTCTGATTCCAGTTCGATGAGTATTAATTCAATATTAATAAAAAGGAACGGCCGAGTCAAGACCAAGACGGAATCGGAGTCAGAACAAAACAAAAAAAGGAATGATAAATGTCACGTTGCACGAGATCCAGATCTGGTGCCCACGTGACTTCCAGATCTCGCGCGTTCCTGCACAATTTCCGCATCGGGAAACACGCGAAACAGAAACACGCCACCTTTTTGGCGTCCGCAATTTCATTTCCCGAAACGGAAACGTAAGGTGCCCCTGTTTCCCGCCGCGAACCAGCCATTTCCGTTTCACTACGGCGAATGCAGGGCTCGACCTGTCCCGCGGCTATTTATAGCGGGATTTCGCGCCTGAGGCGTTTGGGCTCGAGCAGTATATAAGCAGAGGATCTGTGAAGGTACCTGGTCTGTCTCCATTGCTACACTATCCCAAACTACCAAACACATCCACACACAATATAATAATGTCTTCCTCCGCTGTCGCTCAATCCACCGCCAACTTGGTCGGTAACACCGTCGTTGCTGCCTCTTCCGTCTTATCCACCAACGCTGGTCTAGTGGGTAACACCGTGGTCGCTGCCTCTTCAGTCACTGCTGCTTCCTCTGTCACTGCTTCCGCCAAGACCACTTCTGAATCCAAGGCCGATGAAGCTTCCACCACTAAAGCCAGTGAAACTTCCGCTTCTGCTGCTGAAACCACCACCACTAAGGCCTCTAAGAACGCCGCTGCTGGTTTAGTCGCTAACCCAGTCTCTTGGAAATACGGTGTCGCTATGCTTTCTGTCATGGTCGGCTCTTTCGTCTTCGGTTCTGCTATTTAAATCAATTGACTCTTTTTGATAACATTACTACATCCTTTGCATACATATTATAATACATCATTCACAAGTGAATGGAATTTACGTACATCTATATATTAACATAATAATATAAACCTTTTAGAATTCGTCTCTGTCACATGGCACGTGCCGGTTTATTTTTTGACATAATTAATTTATTTGATTCAATTTTCTCGGATTTGAATCTGCCACTTTCCACTGAGAGAGGCAAATACACAAGACCAAACATAATGGGTAACTTCTTTGTAGAATTGTTTGAGAGTATATTCACTCCGGGGACCACCCCGCAATTGATCATTGCCACCCACTTCTCGTTTGCCGCTTTGTTGGCCACTTTAGGGTGGTTGATATACGTGACCAGTGGGAACATTCATTTCATAATGTTGTTCACCATCGCCACTCTGTTATGGATCTCTGTGATTTGGTTCATTCAAGAACTAAACAGTGTCAAATTAAAGAGTAATGAAGAGTTAGGCAAAGATGATAAGGGGAAAGATACTACTACTGCTGATGCATCCTCTAACACTACAGGGTTTGACAAGGGTAACAACACCCCAAAGAAATCTAAATCCAAATCTAGAAAGGCATAATTATATACATATACCTTATATACATGTAATAATTCATTATAACTATTTGATGTTACTTTAATTGGACATCAATTTATACAATTTTTCAATGAAAAAAAAGTCGGAAACAGAAAACTATAAATAAAATTGAAATGGAAGAACATCAATCAGGTACACTTTAACCAAACAATCAAAAAGCATATATATATCAAGATGGATGCGGGACTTTATGCTATGCAACAACCACAACAACATTCTGCTAAATTTAATTTAAGAAATAATTTGTTACATAGTGATATTGGTGATATTGATATTACAAAAGAAATTCCAGTGAATGGACCTGCTCCAACACAACAGGGACAAACGCCAATGCAACAACCGCAAATGCAACAACCTTATTACCCTCAACAGCAACAAATGCCTCCTCAACAACAGTATATGCCACAGCAACAAGGAATGCCACAACAACAAGGTATGCCACAACAGCAACAGATGTACTCTCAACAACAGATGTATCCTCAACAGCAACAACAACAGCAATATCCAAGGAACAGACAAGTGTATCCTACTCACAATGCTAATAACAGTGAGGCAAATGGGAAAAGATCATATTCATTAAATCAAAAATCGTTCTCTAATTTCTTTAAAGGTAAAAGTCATGGATTTGGTAAATCTAAGAAATCTGCTGCTATAGATGACGATGAAGAAGTGTTAATAGACGACCCAGATTCTTCCACTTTATCATTTAATGATATTCAAAAATATGGGTTTAGAGATGGTGATAAATTAAACGTTTCATCAGATTCCACTCCATTAATCCCCACGTTAATCACTAAAGAACGTGCTAATATGACTAATGTAGAGAATAGGAAATTCTTAATGACACAAAAGAAAAATGCCTATGCTGCTATGGCTAAACAAAATCAAAATGGTGCACCAAGAACAATGTCATTAGCTGCTCTTCCAAATGGAAGAAATCCATATCAACAACAACAAATGATGCAAATGCAAAATGGTTCTCAAGGTAATTTAGCATATGGCGGTGCTAACGTCACTGGTCCAAGAGCAAATTCAATGATGACAGGACGTCCACCAAATGCAAATTTCTTCCCACCACCACAACAGCAACAACAACAGCAATTTCCACCTTATGATCCACAGCAACCACCAAGAACCATGTCTTTACAAGCAAATCCACAAAATAGAATACCCATGCAAAGACTTCCACCACAACAATCCAATCCAAATGGATTTGTATCTGGCCAACCACCACAACAAAATAATGCATTCCCACCAAATGGACAATTCTCACAACAAAATAATCGTACCATGTCATTACAAAGTCAACAGGCACCTCAAATGGTACAACCGCCAAATTTGAGATATCAACGTCCACCGCAATCACAATCTGAACAATATTTATCATCTACATCTTCTAATAGTTCAGATGCACAATTGGTTAACAGTAATGTGGGGTCTACTACAAGTGTAAGTAATTCTGAACATGATTTAGAGCAACAACCACAATTTACATCACCTTTAAAAAATAATATAATCATACCTGAACCACCTGTGGAAGAGAAACCAAAATTGAACGTTTTGAAATTGTCAAGACCTCAACAAAATGAAATCATTGAAAGACAAAAACAACAGAGAGATCAAGATTTAGATTTAAATTTAAGACCTTCAAGTCTATTAGAAACGGGTTTGAAAAAATTGAATTTAAATGACAGAAATGTTAGAGATTCCACTGCCACTGCTATATCCACTTTTGATGATTCACCAGAGAAGAAGGCATTGAAGAAGGAAAATTCTGGGCTTTACAAATTGGAAAATAATACAGATTCTAAAGCTTTTGTCACTGCACAAGAGTTTCATAACATAGATCATGGAATCGTTCCAGATTCTCCTACAAGATCAGTTCCTGATAGAGACCCAAGAAGAGTTGCTGCTGCATCCAAACGTATCTCTGTGTATAAAGCCAATTCACCAAACTCTTCGTCTACATCTCTAGTATCTGTACCACATTCTACCAGGACAAACCAGTCTGTCAGTACCACAAAAGTCGCTGATATTACCAATGTGCAAATCAATGATTCTGTCTTGGCCACTGTTGACAACACTTTTGACAATAAGTCTTCTAAACCTATACTAAAACAAGGTGATGATGACGATGATGATGGGTTTGTCTTTGACAATACTTTAAACGTTCCTTACACTGGGATCGCTGGAAAGGAAACAAAACAGATATTGATTTCAAAAGAACAATTAAACATATTGAATGAGAATAAACATTTAATGGAAGAATTAACATTAGTCTCTACAGAATTGGCTGAATCAATCCAAAGAGAAACTTTACTTGATGAAGGTTTAAAGATTTGTCAAAGTAATGGAGTAAATGACAAGAGATTGTCATCCATGTCATCCACTGTTTCCTTCGGAGATTTTGAATGTGAATTGAGGAAAAAATCTTCAAAGATTGTGGAATTGATTCAGTTATTAAATGAGGAAAGAATGAAGAGATTTATTGCGGAGGAACAAGTATTACTCAGGGAAAATGGTGTGAAACCAAACACTTTAGAATTGACTAGAACCATTGAAGAATTGAAATTTGAACTTCAAAAGAAGGACAATATTATTGACGATCTTAAGAGTAAATTAAATAATTGATTCAAATATTTAACAGTTTATACATTTAATGATTAATAGAGTTGTATCATTCAACTACAGTTTGATATTATAACTCATTGGAATATTTATAACCCCATTTATCACTATTCACGAATTTTGATATATTTCATTGGAAAAACATTTAAGAATCTCTGAACGTGTATTTAACATGTAATAAACTAGTATTCAATAACCGCTGTAAGAACATAGTAACACCAATTGATCAATATGAGTGGTAGAAAGAGAAGAAACGATTTTGATGACGATGATTACCATCAAGATTACAGACCACATGTACAAAAGAGACAAAGAATCCCACCTGTGGTTCAACTTTGTAAAGAAATGATGCCCGATATTGCTACCATTGGTGAATCCAAGAAGGCTTTCGAAGATGATATCAAATTTGTCAGCGAAGCTATCAGTAATGAATATGGTCATGAAGAATATTTCAATGATGCTCTGTTAAGCACATTCCGTGCCGTGGTCTTAGAACAACCTCAAAAGCAACCTGCCATTGCCCTTTTAACTATGACAGTGAATTCTTCCAATGAAGTTGCTGGTAAGAGTATTGTCAATTATTTTTTCGATCAATTACAAAAGACTTGTGATGATACTGTAAAGGATGATTTAAAATTGGCTTCTAACGAAACTGGTCCTTGGAATAAAGCTAAATTATTGATCAGATTCTTATCTTTGTTGTCTCCAATGCTTTTAAACGAAGATCTTTTAACTATTTACAGAAAGTTCTTTGACTTAGCCATCGAATTGAACAAATTGAATCCAGAAAAGAGAAATCCATTAGCTGAATTGATTTACACCAACACACTTTTAAACATCCCATACTTGTTTTTCTACAACAGATCAGATGAAGAATTACAAAAGAGTATCGATGAAATTGTCTCTAATGTTGAATCTAATTTTGTTGTCAAAACCACTAACATCAATTTATTGAGAGAGTACAATTCTAAGGCACCATATGATATTATAGAGTTACCTCAAGTTGCTTTGCCAAATATTAGAAAAGTGCTAGTTAATGGTATGGAACAATTATCCCAATTGTTTTGTGACTGGACTCATTTATTACCTCAACAAAGTGGTGACCAAGGTTTTAATGATGCTCTACAATTACCATCTGTACAAGACTTAGAACCATTTAGCCATTTAAATAAGAACATTGGTTCAGTTGACAGCATGTGGAGAACACCAAATTACGTTTTCCATGTTTATTTACCTCATTCAAGTGGTGACTTCGACACTGTCATCCCAATTACCACATATGCTGGTCAATTGTTTAAAGATATTTACATTGATATTGTCGAAAGTTTAGAATTTAACAGAAAGGAAGTTGCTAAACAATTAGTTTCCTTAGGTTTATTCTTTAATGAAAAAATCTTTGCTGAAGCTGGTGAATCTATTGCTGATTTGATCACTACTTGTGAAGAAGATCCTTTAGCTACTACTTTTAAAATTGAAGATTTGGCCATTGAAACTGTTTTAAGTTTAGTCTTCAAACTTCCAACAGTTTCTCAACCATTTGCCTACTTTTACACTTTATTGGTTGATATTTGTCAAAATTCTCCAAAAGCTATTGCTCCAGTTTTTGGTAGAGCTTTCAGATTCTTCTATAACAATATTGACAACTTGGATTTTGAATTGAAATTAAGATTCTTAGATTGGTTCTCTATTCAAATGAGTAATTTCAATTTCTCTTGGAAATGGAACGAATGGGAAAATGATACTATGAAATTTGGTCAATCCTTTTATAATCCAAGAATTACATTCATGAGAAATTTGATCAGAAAAGAATTGAGATTAACATCTAACCCAGCTGAAGTGGATAACAGTTTACCACCACAATTTAAGAATTATTTAGATACATCTTATATCACTTTTGACAACTTGATTTCATTTTACCAATCATTATTTGTTAATTACAATGTTAATCCAGATGATGTAAGAAAGAATGATCTTTTCTTTAAACAAGATGGTATCCCATTTAACGAATTAGTCTCTGAATTACTTGATTATGTCCATAAGCAAAACGATGCTAGAGAAGAATCTGAATTAGAAAACATAGTGAATAAGATTAGAGAATCACATGGTTCCATTATTCAAAATTTCGATCGTTTCATTATCATTTTGATAACACAAGCTGTGGTACATTCAGGTAGTAGATCTTTATCCCATGCCAATAAATATATCAATGATTTACAACAAGAATTGAAATCATTGTTTGATAAATTAGAAATTGACACAGAATTAAAGGAAAGTTCGATCATTGAAGCTGTGTTAGCTTATTGGAACTCTAACTCACAAAATGGTTACTTAATTGTAGACACTTTAAGATTCGCTGGTTTGATCAGTACAAAGGCTATTTACAATTTCTGTTTCTCCGAATTTGATGGTAAAATTTATGGTTTAACTGATGTTACATCAATTGACACTGTTTTTAGAACTCTATCACAACAGGTTGTGAGTAATTCTACTAATGTTGAAGATTTTGAATTTGTCTTTGAAAAATTATGTATTGTTATCAACAAGACTGTAAGCGACTTAAATATTCAACCAGAGGAACAAATTGAAATTCCTGAAATTTCTGAAGAAACTACAATTGACCCTGTCACTGAGTTACCAAGATTGGAATTGTTGTGGAAATACTCTAGTGCTGTAAGTTTTACCAAGAGTTTATTAAGAAAGTTTTCCGATCAATATAAATTATTAGAAGAAACACTTGCTGGTAATATGGATAACGCAATTCCACATGTACCAACTAGAAATGTATTATTGGAATGGATCAAGGAAGTGAAGGAACTGTAAATTTAAAAGCAATTTTACATAATTTTTGTAATTGTGCATATATGTATAAGAATTTTTTTCAATTGATTATAATTGTATATTATTATTAAAAATGAATATTAGATATTAAAGTCTATAGATATTGTTTCGATATTATTAATGTATGTAGAATGAGATGAATATAATTATGAATGGATTGTTCAAAAAATCCATTATTGATTTAGGGATGATGAATAACACTCTTGTAACTTTCTGTTTTTGTTATTCTCTTATCTAACCTGTCTATATATGCCTGGCGTGCAGTGGTGTTACTGGAATCAATAGATGTTTCTTTTGAATGAGTACGTTTAGCTGATGTTCCTACGCTACCTCTCCTGTTTAAAGATGGTGGTTTAGGGAAATAACTTGTCTCGTCTTTAGCTATATCTGAGTCATCCATGGATGAATTAGAAACTGCAGTGTCCGCAAGAGAAATAGGTGATGTATTACTTGTCTTTAAAAATAATTTAGAATCTGTATTCATTCTGCCAATTCTATCATTCGATCTATCTGATGTAGTCAATATATCTGCGAAGTATATTGAATGTTCCACAAATTCAGTGAATTGTTCTCTTGTGATAGGTTGACCTGAGAATTGTAAAGTTTCATATAGGTCAATAAATCGATATGCTTTTTCCACTTGAACTTTACTATTATTATCTTTAATGAATTGATTCATAATGATATCAGAAAATGTGTCCTGTATATTCAAATCAATATCCACTATAGCTAAAAAGAAGCCTTGATACTTAATTCTATTGGAAACCGTCTTCATACACGATTCATAATTCAAATACTCTGGAAACAATTTATCAACATTAGGCAAATCGCATCTCAAAGGGGGTTCAAGACCTTTATGTATCACTGGACCTTTAGGTTTTTTAAATAATGTACCTAATTCCTTGGATCTATCCATATTCTGCAATAATAAGTTTCTACTTCCTTTATGTGGCAAATCATCCGCAGTGATTGGTATGTAACGTCTCGGTATATCCACCAGACAACTTCTTTGGTATAATACTCTTCCTACTATGATGGTGATACAAGCAACGGCAAACACCACTAGGGCACCTACTACGATAAATGTGTTCAATGCATTATTGTCTGATGCAGTGGCTTGTGCAATGGAATCAATTGGTAAAACGGCTGCAAAGCCAAGTAAAAATAGAATGGAAATGGCTAATGAACCTCGATACAGCCATGTTTGCAA
Organism: Kazachstania bromeliacearum; assembly: GCA_003708535.3. Classification (NCBI taxonomy): domain Eukaryota; kingdom Fungi; phylum Ascomycota; class Saccharomycetes; order Saccharomycetales; family Saccharomycetaceae; genus Kazachstania; species Kazachstania bromeliacearum. The sequence continues at coordinate 216,536 of PPOP03000001.1, read as the reverse complement.
TTTCCTGACGTTAAAATGTCGCCTTTCAGGAGGATTGGGCATTTATGTTTTGTTTGTTTTGTTTAACTCTTTTCTCTTTAATAATTGTTTATGTTTTCTAGAGTCAACACTATTCTCTCTAGGTTGTTGTCGTTGTCAAACTTGGAATGTTATATTTCAAAGCAATATGATGATGGAGTTATGAAACCTTCTCTATTACTAAGTTCCTTATTGTTTGAAGGTTTCTGCATAAGGAAAGGATGGTACCTCATATTTTGATTTTTCCCGCTTTAAAATATATATATATATAACTACAATTTGTCACTAAAAAATGAATAAATAAATAAAACGAATAAACTAATCCTATAGTAATAAGTATTCATCTCGTAACATGAAGTCTCCCAATGACTTCCCGTAGTTTTTCACCCATTGTTTAAGAGCAAATAAATATATTTGGTTGTTTTCTCCGATACAATTCAGATGTTTTAAAGTCATTATAATATCATTAATTCGTAAACCTGTCACTTTCGATATATCTTCCAAAGTGATACTACCTTTGTCAGCCAAGCACCCTTCTAATAAATTCCAACATATCACTTGTGACCAATACTTAATATACCCCACCATACCGAATGGGGATAAAGGTAGTTCTGGACCCGATATTATATCATCCGTTCGGGATAATTTATATGAGAACTCTATCAACAATGAGCCCAGTCGTCTTCGCTGGTAAGGTGGTAGTGTTAGAATACATGCTAAATTGTTTTGATGGTATGATACTAGATCCTTGGAAAAAAATGCCATGGGTTTCACTCCATTAGTTTCATACAAGATGTAAAAATCGTAATGGTCCACTTTAAAATATACGGATTTATTGTCTAGATACAATTTAGTGAAAAGACATAAACATTGACAGAACAATTTATGTTTCGAACCTTTCACTCTTCGTATTGTGTATTGTGGACTCATATATTTAATCCTGCCTGGTGCCTTCTCTTTGAAAGTACACATTGAGGTATGTTTCACCAGATCATCAGAATCAGCTGTATATTTGAAACAATATTCACAAACATACAAAGTATCTAACCAGATACGATCCTTAATGGGCTCTGCGATTATGTCTGCATTAGAATCATCAATCCCCAGTATGGTGGAATCTTTTTCAAAATAAACTGTACTCCCATACCATGTGGGAAACCGTTTATCCAGTCCAAATTGAACTTGTTTAATGTTTGGTTCATTTAATATACCATATAGACTCTCTTTCCCCTCTTCGTCAAAGTCACCGTTCCGTATCAATTTCTTGCGTGATGCTTTCCTCACTCTAGCAGATTTAATACGACTGGATCCTGGATTACTGGATCTTAAAGAGGATCGTATACGGGAAATGCCTTGTTTCGTGTTATCTTGTTGCAACTTCTTTTTGGGTTTCCTTCCCCTCTTACCGGGAGGTCTTCCTCTCCTAGGTTTCATTGGAGTAATTATCTCCGATTTACTCGGTACATAATCATTATCAGCTTCTTGTTTCGCTATAACCTTCTTTTTGAGAGGAGGTCTTCCTCTCTTGGCTTTAATCGGAGTGATGAGCTCTAATCCACTTGGTTTTACTGAAACTAAATCATTCTTAGCTGCTCGTTTTGCTAACACGTTCTTTTTACCAGGGGGTCTTCCTCTCCTGGGCTTTACTGGAGTAATCCCCACTTCAGGAAGCGCTACTTCCATTGACAGATCGACTCTTTATAATATACTGCTCAAGCCTTTATAATAAATTGACGTGATTTGATACATTTTTTTCAAATTCTTAACAAGTTTCACTTTCTCCTATGTAAATTTGTCAAGAAAAGATATGGAAGCAATTCCAATTCTGGTTTAGTTAATTTACATATACAATATACACGCTCAAATGCATATAGTTTTATACATAATTACCACACTCACACTTGTGTATCGCTATAGTGATTGATCCTAATAGTAATACCCACTGTATCATTGTACACGGTAAGAGCATCAAATCTTTCCAAATAATTTTTCAATGTTTTTTTAACGTTAAATTTGTGGTTATTATGGAAACCCTAGTAACAGATCACTTAAATAATCAATTAGTTTTGCTCAATTGTGCGTATTGTTTACTCGTTTAGCCGTTTTCAGACTGTTCTAATTGGGAGCATACGTTTGGCTATATTTAATAAAGATTTTGAACAGTTAGCAAGCATAGTTTTTTGGTGATTTAATAAAGTATTTACACAAAAGATGGAGAACAGATTCAATGCCTTTACGGATACCCCCAGGGGGAACCACTGGTTAGCAGATTCGACAATTACCACATCCACCAAACATAATAATACAAATGCGTCACCGAGGCGACGTTTCCAATTTAATCCTTCAATAAATGAAGAGACAACAATTAACTCATCATCATCTCCACAAAGAAAATCGAATAAGACAAGAAATAACTTGAAATATAAAGAGGAAGAGTTACCCCTTATATCTCCTGGGATGTTAGATATATCAAGACAACGTTCATTAGCATTATTCATTTTCTTCATTTTACAAGGTTATAAAATTTATGATTTAATTCTTTTAAAGACAGGTTTACCCGTGTCAGGTTTACTATACAAGAACTCACGTTTCAATTTCTTAACCAAATATTTGTTTCTAGATTCTACATTCTTCTATTTCCTGCCAATTTTCAAGATTCCAAGATTATCTTTCACACCAGTGATTATGTTCATTCAAATATTAATAATGGCTGCATTGACAATCTTCTTGTCCACTGATCATGAATTCACTATTGTGACAGTAATGGTCACATTATGGAAGAAATTGTATTACAAAGAATTAAGTGTCACAGGTTCTACTGTGAATCATCGTAAAATAATGGACACTTCATCACATTTTAAAGGTGCTTTGACAGTTAAGATATTACCTGAAAATACAGCAATGTTTAATCCATTACATGACTCGTATTGTTTACCTATGGACTCTTCTATCATTTCTCTAGATGGTATTAATGTGCCAGTGAGAATTAATTCCACCGAAGATATTAAATTTGTTCAATTGGAATATAGATCGCTGTACACTAATGAAATTCAATTGAAAAATTTAACCAAGAGAGAATTCTCTGTTATTGAAAATCCATCCAAATTAATTGCTAAGGATAAAGGTTTATTACAAACAGATCTTATGGAAAAGGATTCCACTATACGTTACATTAATTTACCAATTAATGAAATTGGGTTTTATCAAATTAAAAAAATTGTCGATTCCAAGGATTTGAGTTTAAAAATTTATCAATCACATTTAATTGTACCTCACTGTCCTGTGGCTACAATTAGTGGAGACGGTGACTCAAATAGATGTGTTGGTGATTCTGATAAAGTATCTATCGAGATTCAAGGTGTACCTCCATTGAAATTAAGTTATTCAAAGACAATCGGAGGTAAAACATATACCTATAAGGATACTAATTTACAACCAGAATATTTTGAATCTCCATTACAATCTAATAAAAGAGATGTCTTCACTGCTGATCAATTGAAAGATTTGAAATGGGCTCGTTCTCATCCAGTAACCATTAATTTGGATTCGTTAACTTCACATGATGGTATCTATCATTACAAGCTTGACAGTCTAGTGGATAGTTTAGGTAACTCTATGGATTTCACTTCATTGGATCAAGAATGGAAAGAACAAAATGAATTGGCATTAACTTTTAATGTTCACAGTATTCCAAGAGCATCATTGGAGGAAAAATTTGATTCTAAATCTCCAACTAAAAGAGCTATCGTTGTTAATCTTGAAAAGGGACCAAATTGGGAAAAGGATATTCCATATACAGCCGCTATATCCTTCACAGATTCTAATGGTAAACAAAATAAGAAAGTTATGGAATTGTCCTCTTTACAACATATTTTTAATGCTGAATTACCTGGTTCATACAGTTTGGAATCAATTGACTCCAAATATTGTTCTGGTGTGGTTATTGGTAAATCCAATTTATTAGTCACAAAGCCAATTCCACCAAACGTGGAGGTTAAATCTAGTCCTATCCTAGATCAATGTGTTGGTCAAGTTGGTCTAAATTTTGATTTAACTTTCACTGGTGTTCCACCATACTATTATATGGCCAAAATTTATAAATTAGAAAATGATCAACGTAAACTATATGATACAAAGAGATTAGTGTCTAAAGGTGCTAGAAACCAATTTACTTACAGTCCATCTAACGAAGGTAATTATGAAATTGTATTTGATCAATTGTCTAATGAGGTCTTCACTGAGCCAATTGCTTTAGAACCTAAAGATGCTTATACATTCAAGACATCAATGAGAGTTAAACCAAGTGCTAATATAAGGCAACAATCGGAAATGAACCTATGTCTAGGTGGCAAGAGTAAGATTCCAATCACATTCAAAGGTGAACCTCCTTTCACTTTACACTATGACATTTTGGAAACATCATCTAATAAGAGAACTGCCTATGATATTAAAGACATTAAATCACATTCATATAATATTGAAACACCTGTATTTGATGTTGGGGGTGACTATATCTTTTCCCTAGTATCGGTAAAGGATTCATCTAATTGTTTGGTTAGTTTAAGTGAACCTGATGCTAGAATTAAAGTAAGAAGAGATGTACCATCAGCTTCTTTCAACTTGTTAGGGAATTCCAATGAAGCTAAGATCAAACAAGGTTCATTTGCTGAAATTCCGATTAGATTGGCAGGTGAAGGACCATTTGTAGTAAAATATGCACAATTGGATTCCAATGGAAAAATGGTAAAGACACATGAGGCCAGATTTCAATCCAATTTCAAACAAGCTCTTAAAATTAAAGATGAAGGTATCTACAAGCTTGTTGAAATGCGTGATTCTAGTTGTAATGGTAAAATTGATAACATTGACAGTCAATTCAAAGTTTTATTTTTGGAAAAGCCATCATTTGAGGTTCAAGTTAATCATAAAATATCCACTGTTGGTCAATCTGTTTTTGTGAAAGAATCAGTTTGCCAAAATAATGAAGGAACTGTTGATTTAGCACTTTCTGGTTCTCCACCATTCATTTTGAAATATGAAATAACTTCCCCAACAGGTCAAGTTTCTGCCAAGAGAATTCAAGTGACCACAAAATACGCTTCATTACAACTACCTAACGACCAATCTGGTGAATATATGATTATGATAAAGAGCGTGTACGATGCTAATTATGGTGAACAAGAATTTGCACGTATAGACTCTTCCAATAATCAAGTTATTATTAAACAAGTCGTGAATCCAATCCCACAAGTTCAATTTTCAGGAAGAGGTAAAACTATCAGAACATGTTCGGCTAATTTAGAACAAAACTCTTTGTTAGAACCAATTAAATTGAAACATGTACAAGGAGAGGGTCCATTTTCTATCACCATTTCTGTATATCACGAAAGTACTAGTAGAACAGACCAATTTACTTTGGACGATGTTGAATTGAAGGATTTCCCTTATCATAAACTTTATGAAGGTTTGAAATTAGGTAACCATGATTTCACTATTGAGAGAGTTGTCGATTCTAAGGGTTGTGTTAATGAGTTCGCAAGTGATAAAAATAACCACATATCTATTTCTGTCACAGATGTGCCTAAGATTCACTTATTAGAGCCAAATGCCGACTATTGTGTGGGTGATTATGTTTCATACCAATTAAACGGTGTAGCACCATTTACCATTAAATACGAATTCAATGGTGTTCAATTGAAATCTGAAGAACGCTCTTCACAATTTATCAGAATGGCTTCTGAAGCTGGTACCATCTCAATTAACTCTATTCAAGATAGTATCTCCCAATGTGTTGTCAATTTTACTAATCCAAATATGGAAAGAGAATTCAAAAAGTTATCCTTAAACATTCACCCTATCCCATCTGTGACAGTATCACAAGGTAATTATTTAACTGAGGATATTCATGAAGGTGACCAAGCTGAAGTAATCTTTTCATTTGAAGGGACTCCACCATTTTCATTGACATATGTGAGAACTGAAGAGGTTGATGGTAAGCATGGTGAAAGAAAAACTCAAGTGGTTGAAACTCATAAAGTGAATGATATTTATGCATATGAATACAAGGTTGTTACCAGCTTACAAGGTACTTATGAAGCTATTGAAATATCTGATGCTCATTGTTTTGCCAAGAATGAACCATTCTTCAATAATTGATCAAAATATCACCATTAAAATGTATTGTATAATAGTAACAAGTTCAAATATATAAATATATATAACAAGAATTAAAATAGATTCGATCTTCGAAAATTTGCTACAGTTTTGAGCATCCAACCATGACATTAACAACAGGTCTATCGTAGGTAAAACAAAAATATGACATTGATATGGATAAAATAAGTTTAAATCTACCAGAAGGGTGCTATCACCCACATAATTCCACCAGGTAGCTATAATAAAGAATTAGCATTGTCACTTTACAAGACATTGATCTGGATTTGTTAATTTATTTTTCTTGATTATTCATTGTCAAAAATTTCGATACGAAAGCGCGGACATTTCTTACGGTTACTTCTTAACAGATATCTATTATATGCAATGTTATTCCGCAGCAGTTATTATGCATTATTTAAAAAACTAGAAAAAATTTTAAAGAAGTACCTGACTTTTAAAACTATATATGTATCTATTGGGCGTTCATGTATATAAAAAATTTAGAAAAATTATAGAGAGCCTTCGGCAATCAAAGTCTTGGATAATTCATTAACAGAAGTAACGGTTCTTTCAACCATTGTTTCGACATCAGCTTCAGTGATGATGAAAGATGGGGCGTAAACAGCAATATCCCAAGTTTCAGTGTCGTTCTTAGCGTGACAAGTTAAACCCATAATGTTCAAACCATTCTTTAAGGCAATCTTGTGGAAACGAGCACCGACATCCAACTTTGGATCGAATGGAGTCTTAGTCTTCTTGTCCTTAGCGAATTCAACAGACCAGAAACCACCAATACCTCTGACATCACCAACAATGTCGGAGTCAGCTAAAGCTTCACCTAATCTCTTACCTAATAAGTTACCCATTTCGAACATGTTCTTGGTTAAACCTTGAGCCTTAATCTTTTCTTGGATTTGTAAAGAGACGGAACAGTTCAAACCGTGAGTGTGGTAGGTTTGAGCACCAACGATCAAACCGGAACCACCAATGTAGGCTTCCATGATCTTTGGACCAATCAAGACACCCGCAATGGTAACGAAACCAGAACCTAAAGTCTTACCAACAGTTTGGATATCTGGAGCATCGGAAGCATCCAAATAGTTTTCCCAACAGTTCAAACCACCGTTTGGAGAACTTCTACCGGTACCACACATAACTTCATCTAACATGAAGACAATGTCGTACTTGTTACATAAGTCACGTAGACCCTTCAAGTAACCCTTTGGTGGTGGAGCAGTACCTAGAGAAGAACCTGGTAAAGTTTCAACACAGATAGCAGAGATGGTTTCTGGGTCTTCCTTTAAGATCATTTCTTCCAAAGCAGCGTGTAATCTGGCAACGTATTGTTCTTCAGTTTCACCATCCTTCATGTCCTTGTATGGGAAACATCTTGGCATCTTCAAGAAGACATCTGGAATTTGCAATTCTGGGAATTGATCAGCAACGTAGTTTTCACCCATGGATAAAGCACCTAAAGTGAAACCGTGGTAAGAACATTCTCTGGTGATGATCTTTAACTTCTTTGGCATACCACGTTCCTTTTGGTATTGTCTAATGATCTTCATAGCATTTTCATTAGATTCAGAACCAGAACAAGTCCAAAGAGCAGAGGAGAAAACACCAGCTGGAGAGTTGTTGATGTAGAATTGAGCTAACTTTTCAGCTTCATCGTTAACAATAGCAGCTGGGAAAGTGTAAGTGTGCTTACCGAAAGCTTCTTGGAACATTTGTGGGACATCTTCATCAGCCCAACCTAAAGCACCAACAGCGGCACCAGTACAAGCATCGATGACACCTTCGTAAGTGGTTTCTGGAGTCTTGACAGACATGTAGACACCCTTACCTTCGGTGACAATAGTCTTAGCATCAGCGACACGGCCGTTGAAAACGTGGGATTCTAATTCAAGGGTTTGAACAGTCATTTTTGTTGTTGTTGTTAGTTGTTTGAGTTTGGTTTTGTTGTAATTGGATGATTTGTTGGAAGAGATTATCCCAGTTTATGAAAGTTATATCATGGGTTTATATAGTTTTAGATTTGGATTATCATAACTTGGAACTTCAGATAAGGAATTTCCTCATCGGGACATGTGCACGAATGCGGTAACTCACCTGTCCGCAGTTTCCATATTAGAAAAAAAAAATTTCAGATAAGATAAGGGAAACATGATACGTTATCAATGGAAAAAGATACCTAATCTATATGGAATGTACGAGAGTTTCATCGGGTTTTTTCCAATGTTGATATGAAGGTGTAGTCGGAGTTTACCTTTTTTCCTTGCGATTAGTTAGTATGATAACAATTATCTTATCAGATAATTGAAGGGTAATCAGCCTATTTTTTTTTTCTTCTCTAAATGATAAGGATGAGAAAATTCAGAGTTACATGAGTCACTTCAATGCAAATGGCCTGTAACTTTGCTTAATTTCGGTTGATAAGTTATTTTCAAGTGTTTACAAAAATTTACCAACGTGTTGATGTAAACACCTAACTACCGAATAAAAGATAGCGGAAATGGAAAATCACCAGTTCTTTACACGTTGGTTTCTGCGCCACTAATAAGTGCACTATTCAATTGGTCAATACCATACCCAGTTAATCCACTACATTCAATAAATTTAATACTCTTCTCTCTGATTGGTATGTTGTCAAATTTTTCATTCATACCAAAACTTTCACTAATTCCTTCTTTCACTTGGTCTATGGTATGCCTTTGATCTTCTGTGACTAAATCATACTTGTTTAACAGTACGATAACTTGACAATCGTAACCTATTCTATCCTCGTCTCTCAATATTAAGGATTTCAATTCTTTAAATGATTCATCGAATCTTATGGGGAGACTAATATCTACACACCAAATTAAGATGTCTGTTCTGTCAAAATAATTATCCCAAAAGGGTCTCAATGTAGTTTGACCACCAATATCCCATAACGAAACGTTAAACCCTGTTGGATATGATATAGTATGAATTTGAAATCCAATGGTGGGTGAAATCTTGTTATTTTGTTGCTCCTTGGGTAACAATTTATTGACCACAGTGGATTTACCAGAGTTATCTAACCCTAGGATCAGACATCTGATCTCTTTATCCTTTCTTTTCTGCTTCTTAATTATTGTCAATAAGCCCATATGGTTTTTCAATTGTTATTAAGTTGTATAATATAATTTTTTTCATGATTAATATATAACTATAAAGAGAGAAAGATTAAGATGAGAAATCCAGTATGTCCAAACGATCTATAGTGGATTTCAATAGATCACAGATACGATGGAAGACAAGTGGGGTGCGGTCATCAGGTAAGAGACAAAGGAAATTAACTGAGTTTGATATACCTACTGCAACGTATTTACCATTAAGGAAAAGATCGGGGCATCGTTTAATTGTGGGTGAAGATGATCCTATTATAGTGGATGACACTGTATTGGACGAGTCCGTGAGTGGTGTAGAGGTAGAGATTATTGGATCAGATGAAGAAGTGGTTACATTGATTGAAGATGATAAAATTGATATGCAAATAGATGATAATATTCAAGACACTGAGACATTCCCACGGGATGATAATATTATAGAAGATACCAGTATACGATGTCCATTTTGTAATTTGAATATTTCCTCCATGGAATTATATGAAAGAGAAGCTCATTGTGATTCGTGTTTAAACCCTTCCAAAGCTGTTGACAATGTGGAGGTGATACAATCTACTAAACGTAGTATAACACGAATAAGTAAGGATGAGAAAGTCACCACAAAACGAGCGAATTCAAAAGGTACTATTGCAAAGAAACCAAAGAAAACTACTTCCCGCAAACCCAAGGCACCATTACCCATTTTCAAGATATTACAATTTTCCAATTATCGACTTGTCGTAGATGGATTCAATTATGCCTCTGTGGATGGTATCAATGATTACTTCCTTTCTCATTTCCATTCCGACCATTACATTGGAATTTGCAAATCTTGGAACCAAGGAAGAATTTTCTGTTCGCAAATCACTGCAGATTTATTGATTGAAAAATTCTCTTTGGACAATGAAAAAATTGTGGTGTTGGAGAATGGTGTACCATATTGGATAAATAAATCCCTCAGTGTCGTACCATTAGATGCTAATCATTGTCCCGGTGCGCAAATTTTGCTGTTTGAAGAGACAAACGGAAGGAAAATATTACACACTGGAGATTTCCGTGCCACGAGGTCCATGTGTCAAGAGATTAATAAACGTTCTACGCAATGGCATCAAATTTTTTTGGATACGACGTATTTGAATGTATTGAAATCTCACCCACCACAGGATTTAGTGATTCAAGAGACGTGTTCATTTATTCGATCTTTACGAGGGAAACAGAATAATCCATTGGTGACACCTGTGAAGAGACGACTTGTTCTTGTTGGATCGTATGCCATAGGGAAGGAGAAATTAGCATTGGCTGTAGCGGAAACGTTACAATTCCAGGGCGTGTACGTGAGAGATCAATCATTACGTTCGCATTTCATGGAATGTCTTGATTCACCGGGGGACAGTGATGTTCATATTGTTCCGTTGCGTGTTTTGAAAGATGATACCACAATTTGTAAATATTTGAAGGAAGTTTGTTCATTGAATTGGTTAGAATGTGAAGTGGTTGGAGTGATCCCCACTGGGTGGACATTTTCACCTGGTTCGTGGGCATTTAATAAACGTGAATGGACCCTGGAGAGTCGATTGCAGTGGTCCAGGGAGTGTACACCTGGTGAATTTAATCGTGATTGGTTTACACAGAAACGTTCACAGAGGGGCAAATTTCAAATTTACAAGATTCCATACTCTGAACATAGTAGTTTTTATGAATTGATGGAGTTTGTTAGTAGTGTACATTGTGACGAAGTGATCCCTACGGTGACCATTGATAAAGATTCGTACGAGTGGTTCCCCCTGTGGCAAAATATGCAAAAATAAGTATATTATTAATTATTATTATATATATTATATTACGATTCATCTGAAAAATATTGTGAATCCAATGCAGTGTCCTCATCAAACTGTTTAATTAAAGCTTGCGGTATATTAATCGATATGGGTACTCTCCTATCCGATGGATTAACCAATCTATTAAATCTCATAATTAAATTTGCATTCTTCACAGAGAATCTCTTGGTTAATTTCCTGTAGTACAACCCACACGCGTTGCACAGAGTCCTGTTACCGTAGGGCCCGCGTCTCCATTCAGGAGTGATATGATCATTACAATGATGACATTTCATCAACATTGTCTTTTGAATCACATGCGAGCTTGCCGGGTTGTGTACCTGTTGTCTTTTCCTCCTGCGTGGTGGGTTCACCGGTGGCATGGGCAATTGTTGTGGAGGGTACAATTGTGGGTTGTATGTGAGTGGAGAGTGCGGAGCCGATGTGTTGTTGTAGAACACTGTTTGCGGCGTGGCAGCTTGCAGGGGCGGGGCAGGTACAGGCGTCGCGTACGTGTACCCCTGGGGCAACATCATCTGTTGTGCTGGTGGTTGTTGCAGTATATCTCTTATCGAGGGCAGCTGAGTGTGTCCGGTGTTGTTGTTGTTGTAGAATGTGTGTTTCACTGGCATGGCAAACACTTGTTGTGGTGGTCTATAAACGTTTGAGTTCATCATTAGCGAACTGAGGGGGAATTAGTTTAGTAACAAACTTTTGTGCCAAGACGCAGCGGGGGGTACCTTTATATAGAAAACGAGATCCATGGGCCGTGTCGTTCCCTTGCACAACCCATGGAGACGTTGATTTGAGGCAACAAATGAAATCGGAGAAGCCACCACCAGATTCGGGCAGCGGGCAGAGTCGCCCGCAGACGGGGCCGCAGGAAAGACGCAGCAGGATCTGGGCCGAGATGTACGCGGCAGCCGCGGGAACAATCCCCGCACGCGGCTGTGCGGCGTTTTCTTAGCGGTTTCCACCCACTGTGAACTGCCCCGGTGTCTGCGCCGTGTGGCGGTGACGTTTGCGGCGCGTCATTTGCTCCGGTTTCCGGGTTCCGCGGAGCGGGGTGGCCGGGTGGCGTGTTTGAGTTTGGCGAATGTGATAAGAGGGGGGGTTGCAATGGGTGTGTGTGCAACAGTGCAAGAGACCATGCACAAGTACACCAAGGTGATAGACCACGACAGCTGGCTGCAACGTGTCTCGCACGACAAGGAGCGTGTGCCCGGCCACCACGTCAAGTGGCTGCTGTTGAACTATTTCGTAGTGAACGCCCACTGCGAGGCCTCGGTGAGGATGGCCAAAGAGTTGGGGTTGTTGCGAGGGCAATTGGACAGCAACGAGTTTGCACAGTTGTTCAAGTTGTCCCAGAGAAGCTCGATCAGGCAGTGGATAAGACGGGGTCAAGTGGAGACCGCATTGCAATGTATCTCAGATGAGTTCGGTCTGGAATCATTGCAATCTACACATACAGATGAAGTGGATTTGCATTTCCAACTGTTGCTGTTGAGACTGGTGGAGTTGATTAGACAAGAGGAACAACACGATACAAGTTTCATATTGCAATTGATGCAATACGCTAAGGGGACACTGGCACAACGTGCCTCACAAAACAGAACCCATTTACACGAATTACAAATGGTGATGGCATTGTTACTGGCCGGTGACGCAAACAGTAATGAGCAATTAAAAGATTTGTACTCGCTCAAATTAAGGGACAAGATTGCCGAGGCGGTCAACGCTAGACTGTTGCAAGGCCCCGTGCACGACCGTGTGGTCTTGCAAAACAAGTTCACCAAAGTGTTGTTACCCGATGTGGTTGCGACAGTGGATGACGCAAGTGTGTTCCAAATCTTGGCCAAAGAAAAGACGTTACCCAAAGTTAATGACAAGATACAACTCTCTGATGACGATAAGGCAACCCCCCTGGACGGGTACCACGATCATTGGCAAAAGACTAAAGAATTATTACAATTGCAGAATGGTCAAATGGCCAATCACCATGACATCAACAAGGCGTTCTTGGAGCCAAGACTAGTACAATTCGTACAATTATGGGCATGGTGTGAAAATCAACTGCACGCAAACGATATCGGTGTCATGAAACGTCCCCATGATACCATACGGGAATGAAATTTAAACTTTTTCCATATATATAATACGTAATATATTTGTAATGATGATGCGCCCCACTGAAACATCCGCAGGAGCCCTCCGTATTACTAAGAAGATTGCACCTGGAATTCACACTTTAACACGTCACCCGTCTGCACACGCAGGAAACATAATTGCACATGGTCCAGTGACGTGGGCATCAACTCACCTTGACTCGTGTACAATACGACATGTTGCGTCACACTGAATTCACTGCAATGTAACCACTCCGAATCTTTGGCCAAATGATACAATTTTAATCGGAGACAATGTAAATTCGGACCAAATTCTGGTCTAGATTCTAGGGAGAATTCTTCTGGTGTAAATTCAATATTGTATTGTATGTGGCTTTGCCATAGGGCCATTTGGTTCGCATCCACGGCCATACATTCCACATGCACTGATGCCACATGAGGTGGTTTACGGAAAAATTTATCTGGTGGTTCAAAAGTTTCCACTACGATTCCCGTAATTTCATCTTTCTCTTCTCGTGAATGGAACTCATCGCTGAGTAATATTTCTCGCAGGGCAATGGATTCGTCCAGTGGGCCCCTGTTTAATTCGTCCTGGGTACCCTTTTGCAAAAGAATCATATCCACACTGATGTACAATTCATTCAACATTGCAATGAATCCAACGATTAACAAATATAAGGTAATTCGTCCACTCCAGGGGTCATCATGAATAAATGATTGTAATGATGTGGTTTTCAATTGATTGATTAACCATGTTTCTAATTCCAAGTAGTGCATGGGTACTAGTTTGTAGCATTACGCTCTCTTTGACAATATTACTAACTTGTATATATATATAGATGTCATATACGAGTCGCTGATACCGGATCCGAATAAACGACTTATTTATTTCGTTTGATCTTGGAAAATTTTAATTAATTCCTTCTCCACTTTGTTTACCTAGGGGAATGTGTTAGTAAAAAATGTAGTGTAATATTAAACAGTTCAAGAGTACTTACCCATTTATTAAATTGTTTGTCGTGCAATTTTTGTTTGATAGTTTTCTTAGAGATATGATATGTAATTTTGGAAATTTTAGTAATTTTTGTAACCTCGTCTACCATGGTCATATTTGCATCAACAGTAGGTTGTGCCACTGCCAATGGTGGTTTAGGTGTGACTGCCAATGGTGGTTTAGGGGTCAATGCACTATTAATTGTAGGTAAATTCACATTATTCTCATTCAACCCACTATACAACGGTGGGTTCCCCCTCACCTGAGTGTTGTACTCGGACAACAAACTGGTGTAAGATTGTGTATTATAATCTGGTAACACAGGTTTTGTAATTGGTGCAGTCTTGTAAATAGGTATATTGACCAAATTGGTTGGTTCACTCAATTGAGTCTTATACGTTGGTCTCTTACAATTGACACCATCGTTTATTGGGGTGACAGGTACCACTTCACTTATTTGTGTGTTGAAAATATGTGATGGTTTCTCCATTGTCCCATGGGAAGGTACATTCCCCTCCCCTCCCCTTTGCAACTTCACTACAAATTCTAATTTAGTCAATAATTGTTTCACTTGTTCAAAATCAAATTCATTATTAAATGTCACTTGGAACCTATTCAAATGACATTCACCACGTATCACACTCAAATATTTACATGACATTGAAGGGCAACGCATGGTAAATTGAACAGGGCGAGTATCATTACCAATGGCAATACTGGATACAAAATCTTTCAATTGTTCCCCCTGCATGGTCTTCACATCTACAATGTGATTTCTCAAACAAATATGTAATGTAGTGTTGGAATTAGTTGAATGATGAATCCATTTATTTAATTGAGGGGCAGCCAATTTACTTTGAAACCCCAAAGGTGCCTTGGCGGGTTCACTGTATTGTGAATAACATTTAACATTAACTTTAAATTCATGGAATTCTGTCATTTCTTTTGGGTTCTTGTGGTGGTGTATAATAGAATATTTGGGGTTTTTTAGCCGCCGTTAAATAAAATCTTTTTATAACAAGGCAAACAGAAAGCGTCAAGACATTACAAATTAAAACAATATGATTTTAATATTTTGTTGATTATAATTTATGTGTTTCATTTATTTGGTGATTTTGCTACCACTCATTGAAAGCACAATGTTATACAATAATTATAAATATTACCATTAAAAATTAAAATTTAGCATTCTCATTAGGAAAATGGGAATTTCGACTATTGACACTTGAAACGTTTCACCTGAAGTATACACCACCTCAAAATCACTTGACAACGATTGCCACTGTCAACATCACTAAACTTGGAATTAGTCATAAAGCCGGGTTACTCCTCTCTATTTTATTATTATTATAACCACATTCAAATACATCAAATTCACAGATCACATCTCATATACAGTCTAACACAACCCTAATGGTGTATTTTTACGAATCCCAGCATACTGAGTTCCCACAAACTTATCAAATTGCCACTGGTAAGGACAAGTTTGAAAATGATTGGTTAATTAAGTACGGTTATAAAGAGTTAAATTACATTTGGTTCCATGCGGATAAATATTCAAGTGGTCACATCTACTTGAAATTGAAACCCAATGAGAAAACTTTAGATGATGTACCCGATGAAGTGGTCCAAGATTGTTTACAATTGTGTAAATCTGAATCCATTCAAGGTAATAAATTACCTCAATGTACCATCCTGTGTACACCTTGGACTAATTTAACTAAAAATAAATATATGAAACCAGGTGAAGTGTCATTTAAATCTACAAGATTTATACAAAGGAAAATTTGTTATTTGAGAGATAATAAAACTTTAAACAGATTGAGTAAGACTAGAGTGGAATTGTTCGATAATGCGGAACAATTCTTACACCAAGCTAAGAAGACTAAAAATCCAGAATTTTTCACTCAATATATCAATACCAACAAAGAGCAATTAATCCTCGAAGAGAAAGAACGTAAGCAAGCTAAGAAATTAAACAAGAAGAAGAAAGAAGTCGATGACTTCTATAATTGATTGCCTGTCACGTGCCTTTGATATTGTCATTTTTTGAAAAATTTTTTGTTCAAAGAAAAAAAAAATAATAATATAGCGATGAGGTTGAAAAATTTTCTTATATTAGTTCAACCAAGATCTTTAAAAGGATAACAATAACAACAAGATGTCTAAGAGATCCATTGACGCTGAAGAAGAAGAAAGAGTGGTTGCATCCAGAGTTGAAGGTCAAGATGCTCCAACTTCATACGATGTTAACATGGATGAAGATGAACAATTTAGTGATGACTTCGGTAGTGATGAAGAGATCATTGAATTAGATGACGAAGACGATGAAGCAAAATTAGAAACTGAAGATGGTAATATTACTGAAATGTCATTGGAAAATGCTGAAAAATTATTAAAGAAAGATGAAATTGAATCTAGTGCCCCCAAAGGTCAAGAATTATATTTACCTCATAAATCTCGTCCATTGGGTCCAGATGAAGTGTTAGAAGCTGATCCTTCCGTTTATGAAATGTTACATAATGTCAATTTACCATGGCCATGTTTGACTCTAGATATCATTCCAGATAAATTAGGGTCTGAACGTAGAAATTATCCACAATCTATCTTAATGACTACTGCCACACAAGCTTCTAAGAGAAATGATAACGAATTGATGGTACTAAGTTTACAACAATTGAACAAGACTTTAGTGAAAGATGATGCAGACAATGAAGATGAAGATGATGAAGATGAAGATAATGATTCTGATCCAATTATGGAAAATGAAAACATTTCTTTAAAGGACACTACCAACAGATTAAAAGTTTCACCATTTGCCAGTCAAGGTCAAGAAGTGTTAACTGCTACCATGAGTGAAAACGGTGAAGTGTACATCTTTGATTTAGGTCCACAAACAAAATCTCTATCCACCCCAGGGTTTAAAGTTCCAAAACCTGCCAAGAGACCAATTCATACCGTGAGAAACCATGGTAACGTTGAAGGTTACGCTTTAGATTGGTCCCCAATGATTAAGACTGGTGCATTATTAACAGGTGATTGCTCAGGTCAAGTTTACTACACTCAAAGACATACATCTAAATGGGTTACTGACAAACAACCATTCACCGTGGCTAATAACCAATCCATTGAAGATATTCAATGGTCTCGTACTGAATCTACCGTTTTTGCCACTTGTGGTTGTGATGGGTTTATCAGAATTTGGGATACTAGATCTAAGAAACATCAACCTGCTCTTTCTGTTAAGGCTTCTAACACAGACGTTAACGTTATCAGTTGGTCTGAAAAATTAGGTTATCTATTGGCCAGTGGTGATGACAACGGTTCATGGGGTGTTTGGGATTTAAGACAATTCTCACCTGATAACATTAACAATGTTCAACCAGTTGCTCAATACGATTTCCATAAAAGTGCTATTACATCTATCAGTTTTAACCCATTGGATGAATCTATCATTGCTGTTGCCTCTGAAGATAACACCGTCACATTATGGGATTTATCTGTGGAAGCTGATGATGAAGAAATTAAACAACAAACTGCTGAAACTAAAGAACTAGAATCTATCCCACCACAATTATTATTTGTTCACTGGCAAAAGGAAGTGAAAGACGTCAAATGGCATAAACAAATTCCAGGTTGTTTGGTAAGTACAGGTACTGATGGTCTAAACGTTTGGAAGACTATTTCCGTGTAATAAAAGCTGACATTTAACAAACAACAAAAACTCAACATTCACATTCACTGTATATTAAAATATTATAAATAAATATATATTTAATCATTACAACTCACCAAATAAAATCGATTTAATAACTTTTACATTAGGTACTACAAATGTTCTTTCATCCAGTTGAATTATGTCATTCAAATCACGACTCACCTCCCATATAGATTCTGCATGCTGATCAATTTTATCAATTGCCAATGCACGTTCATCCATATGTGTTCTTTCTTGTGAACCATTGAAATACTCATTTCTATTTAACCTATCAACCAAGATACCATTCCAACCTGCTTGTTTGGCAGCCAGCATATCTTTTTTCAATTCGTCCCCAATGTGCCAACAATGTTTTTTCAAATCATCTATTGAACTGTCTTCTAACAATTCTGGTTTTCGTTTAATAACATCTTTCAATGCATAGTCAAATATTTTGATATCAGGTTTTGAAATGTCTAAATTGTAAGACAGGTACATATGGTTTTCAAAAAATTCGAAAAGACCTAGATTTTTTAACAGATGATATATTGCAGGATCCGTATTACTTATTACACCGAGTATTACATCTGGATACTTTTCCTTCACCATTTGTAAAAAATCTATTATATCTGGATAAGCAGAATATGCCTTAGCCCCCTGAAATCTAATCAAAATTTCTTGAATCATTTCATTAGGAGCCTCTGTCGGTTGGAAAAGACCCTTAATCAATTTGGACCACCAATCATCTGCTGTTATGTTGGAATGTCTACCGTAATTTGGATATTTTACCGTTAACTCTTTAAATATTATGTGAAATCTTTCACTTAGAAGATCTGGTGCAACCTTAATCCCATATTTTGAAGCTACTAAGGAGTATTGTTCCAACACAGGTATAGTGGTACAATATAAAGTGTTATAAGCGTCAAATGTTATCAATTTAGGTCTTGTGACACTATTGCTCGAAAGCCAGCGACGAACAGGTACTTTCTTGAAGTATGTCATGAATTGATATTCTTATCTTAATTGGTAAACAGATCAGAATTTCAAATTTCCGGGGAAAATAATTGACATTTTTTATTAATTAAAAGGTTCTGTATGCCTTCAACTAAAAAATATACCAAATCAAGTTTTTCACATACATAGCATGAACTTAAGGAGGAAAAATTTCTAATCTTTCCTAAATTAACTATTTAAGGTTTGGGCACTTTTTTCTCAAATAAAGCCCTCTTCGACCAGTTGCTTAATTTACTCATTCATGCAGCTTACACCACTAAGAATCTTTAGAGTGGAGCTCAGATATTTCTGATTACAGTTTCTTGATCAAATAATGACATCATGCATTACTAAACGCAACTAACAAAGGTTGTGGTGGGTTTTTCTTGCTTTTAAAGTTTCCACCAGGTATCAGAAGTCCAGAATAAGGAGCAAAAAACGCCTCTCTACCGTTCCAACAACGGTATATCTATATATACAGTACATAATTCTACGGTACCATAAAGAGCTATACGATGTAGTAGTCTTTGATTTGTTCCATCGGAGATTTTTGCCTTCGGAATCCGTCAAATCTGACCCAATAGGGAAATTGATGTCTGGAAGTGTCTATAAAGGGGTCAATATTCGGTTGGAGAACTTTCCTGATACAGTCTTTTGTAATGAAAAACTGTGCTGCAGAGAACTTTGAACTTTAGTTTTTGAAGGTTTGTAAGCAGAAGTGGGAAAAGGAATGGCAGTTGGGTTAGTAATGACTTAATAACATAGGAAAAGAGCACCCTGAAAAACAATAAAGAGTCATACCTATTTCAAGTCAATATTCTTTATGTTCAATAGAGAAGACTAAAACAAACGTTCGCTCAAATAGCTTTATATGCCATTTCAATTGACATCTCCTATGTCTCTACACAAGATACACGTAATTCCGGGATAGTTGCTGTTGCTGATAAATTGCGGTCACATTCTACAAATACCTTTACTGTTATATATCCATTTATCACAATACTGCGTCTATATAGGGTGAGTACCAGATCAGTCAAGTTATATATTTGGTTAGTTATCGATACTCTTTGGATCAAAGTACTTTTTATAAAGCCAGCTCTAATGGTTTAAACACCCTCAGCTAACCTTCACTACATCATTTGGTAAATAGTTCGAATGTGATCCTTTAGTCAATGGTCCAAATTGTGGTCATATCCCTATAGATACAGATCATATACTATCAAACCCAACCCTAACATTAAAACTCCATACAAAGTTAAACAAGACCTAATTATATATTTTGGAAATGTTTTAAACCCTATCGAACCCCGAATTATTTCTTTTAAGCCTAATCGGGGTTTGTCAAATCTAATTTTTTTTTTGACTCCCTACTTTACTCAAATCCCTAAGACGTCAACCATAGGGGCAATACAATCAATCAGAAGAGATAACTCCCCATTCAATAGGCCAGATAGTGTTAGTTCATTTCAAACAATACTGTGATATTCAATAGCTGTGTCATTGAGTTTTTTTTTAAGCTGGAAGAATAAAGAAGAGAGAGACAAATGGGTAACGTTCCTACAAAACTGGAAGAAGACGGGTATGGTCAAAGAAGTGGTGTCGTTGACCCCACTGGAGGTAATAGAAGCCACAGTGATTCAACTGCAAGCAGATCTAGACATGGATCTCTTGTTAATGCTATATTAAGCAATGGACCTGTCAATAATGGACGTAGTGGTAACCCTTATAAGAGGAAAAACAGTAAAGAGAAGGAACAAATGAAAGAAGCTCACGGAATGAATTTAGTGGTGAAATATGAAGAGAGTGTGGATGGTGGATTTTTAGCACCATTTGGTTGTTACAATTTTGAGAAACTTGATTATGATTCTGATATCGTGAAAAGATTAATTATTGCCAGGAAATTAGCTCCATTTTATACACCTTTACAAGATTTTGATGAAACTTGGTCTGATGAAGAATTGATTAAAATTGTTGATGGATTACCCTTACATGCATCTTATAATGAAAATCCAGAAGAATTTGAAGATATACCTATTGGTAATTTAAAGAAAGCAAATTTTGATTATTTAATTGATAAATCTTTATCTAAGAAGGATCAACGTCGTATGAGGTCTAAAATATTTAAGGCAAGATTACATCAAAAGAGAATTATTTGGCAAGAGAACGCTAATGAATTGTTTTTAGAACAAAAATTAGAGAATAATAAAGGTATTGCCAAAAATAAATATTTACCAAATGATGATTTGAAATTAGAATTATACAAAAATGGTGCAGAATGTCCCATTTGCTTCCTGTATCTACCAGGTCCATTTAATTATTCCAAATGTTGTCAACAACCCATTTGCACAGAATGTTTTGTTCAAATAAGGAGAGCTGAACCTCATTTCCCTCATGAAGAAGTTGACCCTACACAAGGTGTCACAGATGACTGTGAAAAGGATCCCAATTTATTAATTTCAGAAGCATCTAATTGCCCATACTGTGCTACACCAGATTTCTGTATCAGTTACACACCACCAAGTTCACGTAGAATTGGACCAGGTGGCATTCCAGCTAATGAATTTGTAGCGAATGCACAAGTAATTGAAAATACCACTGAAGAAACTAGTCTGGTCAGTGCGGATGACATTCGTCCTGATTGGGAAGTGAAATTGAATAAAGAGAGAATGAGGTTAGCCCGTAGATCGGCTAATGCTACAGCAATCCATGTGAGTAATCAACTGGTGGACCCAGAATACACTACATTGCAAAATGCATCAAGTAGTGACACACCCGTGGTAACTGTACCGCCTCCAAAACCTTCAAAGAAGAAGAGACAAAAGAAAACGGTTGAACAATTAGAAAATGAAATGATTGAAGAAGCCATAAGATTAAGTTTACAAGATGATAATGCTGTTTGATACAGTACATATAAATATAAGATAGATCTTTTTTAAAACTACATTAACTTTAATACCAGTTTTTGCTGTCATACAAAACGGCTTCGTTTTAAGTGACACACGCAAATTTATTTTGAAATTTTGGAAAAAAAAAGTCCAAGAAATGATTGAAATTTTGATCTTTTCAGTTATTGCTTGTTAGTTTCTTCTTAAAGAGAACCAAGGAAATAGTCTGCTTCAAGCTTAAATCGATTATTCTACCAAGAAAAAATGTCTACTGAATCCGCTTTAGCCTACGCTGCTTTGATCTTAGCTGATGCTGACATCGAAATCTCTTCTGAAAAGTTACAAACTTTGACTACCGCTGCCAACGTTCCAGTTGAAGGTATCTGGGCTGACATCTTTGCCAAGGCTTTAGAAGGTCAAGATTTGAAACAATTATTGGTCAACTTCTCCGCTGGTGCCGCTGCTCCAACCACTTCTGGTGCTGGTGCCGCTGCCGCTGGTTCTGCTGAAACTGCTGCTGAAGAAGAAGAAGAAGCTGCTGAAGAATCTGACGACGAAATGGGTTTCGGTTTATTCGATTAAGAATATCATTAATATATAAATTACTATATATCTTTTTATTATTAATAACGAATAACCTCTTTTTTCTCTACTTCAATTATATAATATTCTGTCTTGTTTTGAAAATGAAAATAATAATATTCTTATAATTTTATATTTTATTATATTTGAATGGTGTAGAAGGTAAATTAAAAACGTAGATACATAACTAATATTAAATCTATTTCTTCTTTTCAGCTTCAGCTTCAGCCTTATCTCTGGCTCTCTTTTCTCTGATACCCTTGAATCTCTTTTCAGATCTAGCTAATCTTAAAGTAGTGTAAGCGGAAACACCGTTATCTTCAACAGCTCTAGTTTCAACGTCAGTGACTGGTTGAGCAATTGGGAAAGCGGCAGCAGCAGACAAGACTTGTTCAGCTTCAGCAACACCGTTTCTTGGGAAGACAATGATCTTAGATTGGTATTCCTTTAATCTTTGAACGTTAGTTTCGAAGATTTCTTGGTTTCTGTTTTGACGTCTGTGGTCAACAGCAATACCAATGGTTCTGGCGTAAGCAGCAGTTAAACCAGCAGCCTTAACTTCAGCTAAGGTGAAACCTCTACCGGCTCTAACCTTTCTGTTGTACTTGATAGTTGGAGCTCTAACAACTGGTCTCAATAAATCTAATGGTCTTGGAGCAATCTTAGCAGCCTTAGAAGCTCTAGCTTGACGTCTAGAGACCTTCTTACCGGCTTGGTCGAAATGAACCTTGACACGTTCTTGCCAGTGCTTTCTGAAGTGGTTCTTCAAAAGTGGTAAATTCTTGGAGATAGCTATAGTAAAAATAATAAAAATATCATCTGTTAGTAAAAAAAGTTCTTTAACAAGTCTCTTCTTGTTGGATTGATATATCTAGACGTCGGTGGTACTCTCTCATATTTTTGATAAATAACCCATCTCATTGTGTCTCTCCCCACTTGTACGACAACTTCAATATCATCCACTTCATTAATCTCGTAATTCACACATACCCATTGTTACTTGATTCCTAGTTTACTGGTAAAATAAGACAACCTTTGACCGTACAATACATTTGCATATATCATATTTCATCAATCGATTATTACCACTGTGAGCAGAGTGGGCCCGCACTACGACGAACGAGCCTGAGTTCCAGGCGGCGGTCCACAGCGAATTTTCCCAGAAGCGGATTTTTCTTTGTGCGAATTTTCAGAAAAAAAAGACGCAACTTTTTGGCGCGGGTGTGCGGGTGTTCCACTGGGTTTATAGTGTGAAAATGGCCTTTTTCGAGTGACTGCGCTCATTTTCCTATGAAAAATATCCCAGTTTGCTTTTTTGCGTCGGTCCCAGTGGCTGTCTTTCTGAAGGGGCCCGGCGGAAAGCCCAGTGGGGAGCTCGGGCGGGACTGAGCGTAGACTCTACTGTCCGTCCCGGGGGAGACTCCTGCCTGGAGCAATCTCGCTCTCTGTCCACTGGTTCCAGACACTCCGGTCCACACAGCAGAGAGGGTTAATTTAGTGTAGTGAAAAATACTAGTACTAAATTATCATCAAATTTTAACTAAGTGATCAAATAGAAACATATAATACAACTACAAAGATGTCTACTGTCCCAAGTGTTCAAGTATGTTATTACCGCTAGAGCGTA
Source organism: Kazachstania bromeliacearum (assembly GCA_003708535.3). Lineage (NCBI taxonomy): Eukaryota > Fungi > Ascomycota > Saccharomycetes > Saccharomycetales > Saccharomycetaceae > Kazachstania > Kazachstania bromeliacearum. The sequence goes on along the minus strand of PPOP03000001.1, from coordinate 192,513 downwards.
GTTATTGCCAAAATTACTTCTGAATTGGTTTGTTGTGAGAAGATGAGATATAGATTACAATTATTTCCATATTTTGATTTGGTCCTCATGAACTATTGAATTAAGAATTTTGAGCAATGTTATTACAAGAAGATGTTCCCTTTTTACTAACAATTATATTCATGGCCTTCCATGTACTATTATTAATTTAGACTTTCGGTAAGAAGAAGTCCGCCACTGCCGTTGCCCACGTTAAGGCCGGTAAAGGTTTAATTAAAGTTAACGGTTCTCCAATCACTTTGGTCGAACCAGAAATCTTAAGATTCAAAGTTTACGAACCATTAATCTTGGTTGGTTTAGATAAATTCACCAACATTGACATCAGAGTTAGAGTCACCGGTGGTGGTCACGTCTCTCAAGTTTACGCCATTAGACAAGCTATTGCTAAGGGTTTGGTTGCTTACCATCAAAAATACGTCGATGAACAATCCAAGAACGAATTGAAGAAGGCTTTCACTTCTTACGACAGAACCTTGTTGATTGCTGATTCTAGAAGACCAGAACCAAAGAAATTCGGTGGTAAGGGTGCTAGATCTAGATACCAAAAATCTTACCGTTAAGATTCCAAACAACAATCCACAAAAATTCATGGGAAAGAAATTATTATATTTATGTTTTTTCATTTCATTCATATTTGTAATTTAATAAACACATTCATTTTCTTTACATAATATAACTTAAAAATAAAAATTTTAAAATACTATATTAATTTGCTTTTATAGATCTATATATATATACATTACACTCATCTAAATTGATGAGTCTCTGCCGATGAAATACACTTTGGTCCAATCTAATGCCACAAGGACTCTATTTCTAAAAGATTGGAACATAGTCAAATATGCAGATTTCCAAAATAGGAAAGTGAATGAACCTGCAGATGTGAAATTACTGTCACCCATGGGTAAATCAGCAATAGCTTTCTCTTTACCCACGTATGCCAAGGAACCTAAATGAATATATTTGAAAGGTTCAATGGTATTTTGTAATTTTTGTATTTTCAATTGTAATTTACCTGGATCAGTAACATTTTGTGTCTTTAATTTCCAATCAAATTGATCTATCTTATACAATTTGTGGAAAACTCTAGAAAGATATTCACCTTCTTGATGTGCCACTTGTGCTGTAGGGACTAATCCCTTATGGAAGGTACAATCACCAATGGCATATATGGAACCTTCACCACCTAACAATTGTAATTTATCATTGATTAACAAACCACGTTTACAATCTTGTTGTGGTAATTTATTCATTAAATCTTTGGACACTTCACGTGGTGCATTACCCGTGGCCCATACTAACACACCATAATCTATCTTATCAATATTACCAGTTTCCACTGACTTTGCTGATATTTGTGTGGGGTTCACCTCTACGACATGTGTCTTTAACCTTAATTCAATGTTTTGCTTTCTGAAAAGATCCTGTGCATACCCCCATAAATGATCATCAAATGAAGTTAAAATGTGTGGTTGACCTTCAACTAAAGTCACTTTAATTTCTTTTGACAAATCGGGCATCCACTTACCTAAATCTTGATCAATATAATCTCTTAATTCTGCAGTAAATTCAACACCCGTGGGTCCACCACCGACAACGACAAAACTTAATAACCGTTTCCTTTCAGGATCATCAGGTGGTAATAATGCTGCCTCTTCGATACTATTCATCATTTTAAACCTAATCTCTTGTGCGTCACTAATTTCCTTTAAAAAGGATGAATTTTCGTAGACACCAGGAATGTTAAATGTAGTGGGTTGTGCACCCACCCCAATTACCAAATAATCATATTTCAAATTCAAAGTTTCTGGGGATTCTGTAGTGTGATCTCTAGGAACAGATTTGACTTTCACAGTTTTATCCTTTGGATTAACTGATAACGCTTCCGCTTCAAAATATCTCACTTCACCTTGTGACCTTCTAGCAATTGATCTCACGGGTTCCACAATTGATTTCAATTCCACTGTACCAACTGGAGTGGAAGGTAATAATGGTGTAAACAAGAAATAATTTCTTGGTGAAACCACTACCACGTTATATTCCGTTGTATCCAATGATTTTAATAATGAAACTGACCCCCAGCCAGATCCCAAGATAACCAAAGTTTTTCTACGAGATCCGTTATCAAATGTTACTGCTTGTGGTATTTGCTTATAGGGGTTTGATTCCCTGTATAGGGAATAACCAAAATATGATATACCTAGTATTGAACTATACAAGGTAATTTTCCCCAGAGCTTTCGCCGTGCTCTTTAAATAGGACTGCCTCACCGTCGTGGCTTGCTGAGCCCATCGAATCTGACCAGAAGAGAACAATCTTCTCCCTGGTAATCGGGACTGTTTACTAAACTGAGTGAATGATCTCCTAACTAATGAATTCATCCTAACTATATACACTTTGATGCTTTCCCTCTGATTGAAAGACAGGACAGACTCTTGAGATTTACACAGGATTGCATATTCACCCTATATATAATGTAATAATCCTGACAAAACTTGACGAATCAGCTGAGAGACCGTGCCTGTAATCCTCGAGGGTTGAAAAACACGGATATAACCCGATGATGTGTCAGTAAAAGGGCATTTCTTTTCGAATCCCGATAGTTTCTCGAAGGCGGGGTTTCTTCTCCGTTTTTTCAATTTAGATCCTTCCGGAAGATCTGTTACCCGGTGACATCATCAAATTTCAGTGGAAAGTTCTGGATTTCTTTCAGTTAGATTTTGTCGTCCCTATGGTAACCAGGAACACTTACTTAATACAGGGAAGTGAATAACACACACTGACAAACAATGGCCAGAGGTAACCAAAGGGAATTAGCTAGACTAAAGAACTTGAAGAAGCAAAAGGAAGCCGGCAAGGGGAGTAAGAAGGACGGTGATCCAAAGAAGAGAATGGAAAGTGATGCTGAAATCTTAAGACAAAAGCAAGCTGCTGCCAATGCCAGAAAGGAAGCCGAGTTATTAGAGAAATTGAAAGCTGAAAAGGCTAAACGTTAAGTAGTTTTATAATCCATAGTGTTGTATACTTTATTGTATGTACGACACTCATAAATATATGCATTTTGATCTTTTGCTTTAAATCAAATTTTGATAATAGTTTTAAAAATAGTATCTTACAGTAAATTTTATTTATTCATATATATATGGAGTTGTTCTTAGTTGGCTTCTTGCATATGTTCTTTAGCTTCAGCGGCCTTTTCCACATCATATTTGAAGTCAAAATAAGATTTTTCGAAATGATGTAAACGGACTAAACCATCTTCACCACCAGATGTGTATGAAGTACCTTGAGGTGAAACGGCCACAGAATTTAATGGACCGAAATGACCTTTCACTCTACCAATTTCTTCTTCAAAAATTTTGTGATAAAATCTAGCTTCAAATTTACCTTCACTAGCACTAGTAGTAGTAACATCTTTAGCATCTTGACCACCACCTAATACGACGAATTCCTTTAATGGTGTAATACATGCACTGTTTAATGGACAATCAGCTTCATATGATTTTAAAACTTTTAAAGTGGCCACATCCACTATATAGGACATAGAATCTCTTGATGATGTAATGAAATAAGTTCTATCTGGTGAAAATTGTAAATCACTGATATTTGATGTATGTAATTCCACAGAATCAACTAATTTGAAACCGGCATCCACGTCATATTTACTCACTTTACCATCTTTATGACCAGCAATTATAAATTTCCCTTCAGTGGACCAACCGGCAACAGTAACAGCTACAAAACCTTCTTGAGTGTTCACAGTTTGAATTGGTTCTTCAATAAATTCAACGATTTCAGAAGTGGTTGGATCTCTCTTGACTTGGTAGATGTTAATGGAACCTGGGTAACCCATAACACTATCTAAGATAGCTAACAAGTAGTTACCACATGGTGAGAATTCGACATTTTTCACTGGCACTGGAGATTGGTATGTGTGAACAGTTTCACCTGTACTAATGTTCCAAATCTTGATAGAGTAATCGGCAGAACCGGTGACACAGTACAAACTGAATTGGTCGACATCGATAGACCAAATAGTACCAGCATGCCCATCTAGAGTACCTAATCTTTCACCATTAGCAGTGTACCAAACAGATGCTGAAATATCCTTAGAACAAGTGAAAAGTAAATCACCTTCTTTATTATATTTAACTTGGGTTAAAGGACGTTCGTGTCCCATTAATACTAGAGGTCTCATTGTGGATGTGTGTGTTTATAATTTGGCTCGAGTTGTACCTCTTATTAAGTTAGTTCAGATGCTTCTTAGTATTAAATTTGACGAAAATTTTTCTTCGCGATGAAATTTTCAGTGGATCAAAAGCCGGGTGGTTTTTAGAGAGGGTTTATATAGTAATACAGTAATAGCATTAAAATATGAAGGTGATAAGATCAGTTGAATACCGTCTCCATTGACCGAGAACGTTGTTATGTGAATAGAGGGTAAAATTATTGTAATTATACCTTTTTTATTTAAATTGATAAAGATTCTTATTGATCAAAAATGTTTATGACCTTTTTTAATAGTAGATGGTCCACATATGATGTTCTCAGATACTATACACCACTGGTAAACAGTATATAGAACTAATTTATTTAATATCTTTTGATCCTACTTACTGAAATACTCCATAATAACATTGTAAACCAATTAATATAACTCTCGGAATCTCTTGCAAAATTGAAAGTTTCAAAAATAGTGGTAAACCTTTAAAAACAAGATATCCAATGAGTCATGTATGGTTATCTACGGCAAAGACCACTTTGAAATGCTTTTCCTTATTATATGTTACACATACTCATATCTATGAATTTTCTGAGACTAAAGGTGAATCGATGATACCGACTTTATCCAGTAGTGGTGATTACGTACATGTTTCTAAATGGTATCGAAATGGTCGAGATGTGAAGATGGGTGATTGTATCATCTTGAAAAAACCGCATGATGCCAGTAAAAGAGTGTGTAAACGAATTACTGGTATGCCCGGAGATTATATATTAGTGGATCCATCTATAGGTGTAGATGATCCTGAAGCTCTCAATACGTTTATTAAAGTACCTAGGGGTCACGTTTGGGTCACAGGTGATAATTTATCAATGTCATTAGACTCAAGGAGTTACAATGTAGTACCCATGGGGTTAATTGTGGGGAAAGTGGTAGCAGCTAATGATCTTAATAAGGGTCTTTGGCAAAATAGAACAATTTTAGGTTTTCGATGGATAAACAATAATTTCATTGATGTATAAACATAAAAAAAAGTATGAGATTTTAAGAAATATACATGTATATATAGATCGATAGTTTTCAACTAAATAATTAAATTTCTTAAGAATTTAGTACCTACAATCAAACCAAAGACACCCAAATACATTGAAGCGTTTAATGTGTCAAAGATACTACTACCTAGATAGTATTTAGTGAAAATGATTTCGAATCCAACGACACTGAATAAAAATCCAATGAAGTATAGGAAATTGGTACCACTTGGTAAGTTATCAAATCTGATACAACCGAAAGTAATCCATGAAATGACTAAGATAGCACCTGCACCGATGACAATTAAAGCGAACAATTGTGCTAAGAAAGGTGATACTGTCTTTGGTGGAGATGGGAAAACGTGGAAGATTTCAGGTAAAGCATGATAACGAGTTGGTTCTTTGAAATTATCTTTATCTAATGTAAAATTCAATTTCAAATCGAAAACTTCATTGTAAATGTTTTCTGCTTTATTATTTGGGGAAGCAACAATCAAGGACCCAGTCAATGGTTTGTCCTCTTTGATGGCATAATGTAAAATTGATGGAGGTAATTGTTTAATATCAATGGCGAAGATCACAGAGGCAGAATTAGCCTTCTTGGCTTTCAATACTGGTTTCAAATTAGTTTCTAAATCTTTGTCTGTTACACCTAACAACAGGGAAATTTGTTCTGGTACTTCTTCATAACCGGATAAATGGAATTGGAATTTCACTGGTTCCTTAGTGGATTCAATAATTACAGGTTCCACTAATTTTTCATTAATAGATTCTATCTTTATTGGTGTTTGGTTATAAGTCAATTTGGCATTCTTGACAGATAATGCTTGAGAGCACCATAGCATGGTAAACAATACCACTGCGTATTTAATCAATTGCATTTTCAATTGCTTCCTTTATAATTAGCTATATCTATATATATTGTTATACGTTTCCATTTAATTTCTCTCTTTTTTCCAACTTGTAGAGACCGCGATAATGTTACCCGGCAAACGGTCAATTTCATATATGATTTATTGTATTATGTTCCATAGTCGTGGTAGAATTACTAGTATCTTCACAATCAGTTATCAATTTCATCTTTATCAGTATTTTATTCAATATTCTATCAGTTTTAAAATAAATTTTTTGACCTAATTTAAATGAAACGTTACTGAATGCCCCCATTACTATCATTATCATTGCAAATCCAAATGAAATTAAAAACAATGGTATTATTAATATTGCTGATGTGGCTATCAACCCCATAAACACTAGTGCATACACTAAGATGGCTCCCGTGGTGAATGTGGCAATCATGGTTATACAGATTAATATTGGTAAAATGGCAGCACTACCGCAGGCTAATAGTAAGATAGTGGAATATGGTTTTGATTTGAATCTCAGGGCAACTTGTTTTACCACTAATCTACACCAAATGAATATTATTTTATTATTGAATGATGTTTTATCTTTTTGCTTTTGTTTTTGTGTGACAGTTTCACTATTATTATAAAGTGACCAAAGGAATGAGATGAAAAAAAAAGTAGAAACCACTGAATACCTGGACGACGACAAATTGTTCCTCTGCGTGTGTGTCTGTTTACACTGTTTCACACTGAATTAATAATTTTAATCTCATCACAAACCCCTTCGGATCACCGATAATAAAAATATTTATTGTTAGTTTGTTAGTATAAGGCAAAAAACACACACATAGGCACATATATAAAGCTAATTTGGGTGCACATACCTTAATAATGCTGCCAATTTGGGGAACCATAGATTTAAATATAACATAAACCACCAAAATTTTTCATATATGGTTGATTCCAATTTATCAAAAGTATCCACTAATTTAAACATAAATTGTATATAAATTGTTCTTACCGTTCCATCGTTCCGTTTCTGTATCAATTGTAACGATTCCTTACCACTACCACTGGGTAAAGTAAATTTCAACAAAGTGTTTTGTAATGTCTGTTCTTCTTCCCTGGGGGTTACTTCTTCGTCTCTGGGGGTTAACTCCTCTTCATGTATTGCATTCAATGGTTTAAAATTTTTACTAGGAACCGATGTGTTAATAATAATGGGTAATTGGTAAGGCACAGCAGAATGATCCGCTACGTCCTTGCCGACTCGACTATTTTTGAAAGTGGCAAATGATTTGCTGTGTCTCTCGTTACCCCTATGCATTACAAACCCAAATACAGTACAGTAAACAAATAGATTCGCGTATTAAATAGTTTAAAAAGTGTATACACAGATTAATAAACCTTATTAACTTCTCCAGTTCTTGGCTGCAGGGATGCGGCGCACACGGCGCTACCATTCGCTCACTGCATTGCGTTCTGCGCCGTTCCGGGCGTTTTCCCCTCTCCAATGGGGGCGATCTCAACAGCGAGAGAAATATTTTGAACACGAAACGAATTTTCGGGCCCACGCGTAACTAAACCCGGTACTGTGTTTCGCAGTAGGCAAATCAGCATTATATTCTCGTGTCAGATCATGCAGAATGTTACTGAGCCGCGATCCGCACGGAGGCTTTCTGTGGGCCCGGTTGGGGCGGCCCCCCACGGGATCCGTTAGGCCGCCCCAGCCGGGAAGCGGGCCGGGTGGGTAGCTGAGCGGAGGGTGCGAATCCGCGTAGGGCGCCCTTGTGTGTGCTGTACTGGGCCCACTGGGCCCGTGTAGATATCAGCAGGCCCACCGGGCCGGGTGTATCGGCTGTGCTTTGTACGCTGGTATGCGTAAACAATACAACTGGTGATATCACAATAGTCCCTCACACGCGTGGATATTCCCGCGGAGAGAATAGGATCTTAATTACATAATGAGGGACTCACTTACTTAAGCGCAATAGAGTTTTTTACCTCCTACAGGGGTTTAACACGCGTAAAGGTAATGGGCTCGGGATTTTTGCAGAATGTAGTAAAAAACATTCTGAAACAATCAGTGCCTCCTTTTATTTATTTGTAGTAAGTTCAACATTTTTTTTTTCCCGCTTTAAACTTTGTTTTGCGTGGATGCATAGAAGTATTTACACACCATTCATGATTATTAAACGAATGTGTGCTTACGGAGAGGGTCCTCCGGTTATACTCTTGTATAGGAAAAAAAACTTCCTGAAAAAAATGTACGTATTGTTACCCACCCACGTAAAGGTTAACGGTTTTTTTATGTAAATTTGCCCTGCCCTTTTCAGTGGAATTTCAAGAATTGGGTTTGAGTTTGACTTTCAGTGAATTCAACGTTTATAGATTTTGTATCACACCATTTTGTATATATATATATATTATTATTCCATTGTGTGTTTAAACAGTAAACACTTCCCTTCCTCTGTCATCTGTACAGTTATTATAACCAATACTGTTAATTTATTGAGTTTTTTTCCAATTCAATTACTTTCCTGTTTGTTTTTTTGGGATCTGTATTGGGTATATTAGATTCGATTGTAATCTCGAAAGTGAGAAGAGAGAGAGAAAAAACACAGAACAAAAAAAGACTTAAAGGAATTCTTCAATTACACAGTGGTCCTAGTTCTTTACTACTATAACGCATCACTAATCTACTACATTACATCAACGTATTTAAAGTTTTTTTTTTGTTGATTAGTTAAAAGAATTTAGGAAGAACGAAAAAAAAAAAATACCCCAATGACCTCAAACTTACCCACAAAGAGTGATATAGGTTATATACCAACTGAAGGGACTAACAAATGTATATCTAATATAGATATGGACACTATTCAATTGACTGATAGCCCGTTGGATGACTATCAAAGGTCAATCTTCATCAATGCATTCCAACAAGGTAAAGACAGCATCCAATTACAAATGGAAAGTACATCGTATAAATCTTCACTAGTAAGAAAGATTAATGATACTCCTTATCTACCGCAATCCATAATAATAGAGGATATAAATAATAAACCCACAAAGAGACCAAAGAGTAACACTAAACAAAATAAGAGAAGAAAAGCACATTCGAAAAATTTACTCAACTGTTGGGAATATACATTCCCTGATATTGAAATACCTTCTGAAACGGATACCAATACAACTGACGATGAAGAATATACTAACAAACTCATGAAGGATATACCTGACTCAATCAAAAATAATCTATCATTGAACCCAAATGGAAATCAAATATTAAATGGGAAAGTTTTTAACGATAACGAAGACGACGATGAAAATGGTAGTTCATCAGGTAAAACTAGTATCACCACAAATTTCGATCATGATAACGTTGTATACTCAATAACAAAGAATCAACAGTACAGATTACAAAAAATTCAATATGACTCCAATGCTCGTAACAGATTTATTAATCCCAATAATGGTATCATTTGGTCCGAGGAAGCTGATTATGTGTTCTTTACAGGGATTTGGAAACTTTGCCAGGATGTAGTTAATGGTCTTATCAATACTACAAGGAAGAATAATTCCGAGAGTGAAAAATTACAAGAACAATGTAAGATTGATTTTGAAGATCTTTTGAAAAATCTTATATCACATCCATTATTTGAACCAACAACAGTGGAAGGTATCACCACAGTGAAATACAAGGATTTCCATTTGAAGAATGATATACCATCACAAACGAGGAAACAAATTTTATTTGAATTTATCAATGAACTTTTGCAAAGGGGTAATAACATTTCTGGAGAATCATTAGAAAACATTGAGAATTTACAAATTGTCCATCGTATTAGAGGTGGGTTCATTAGAATTCAAGGTACTTGGCTACCGAAAGATTTAGCTAGATTATTATGCACTAGATTTTGTTTCCCCATAAGATATTTATTAATTCCAATTTTTGGTAATAAATTTCCACAAGATTGTGAAAATTGGTTTTTTCATAAGGATGAATTACTATCAAAGGAAACAACACCTTCATTCACTGCTATTACAAATAATAATCATTTGATTTTTAATCCAAGAGATTTAAATCAATCTAAATCATTGGAGAAAAATTTAGGGATTAATTCTGAAGGGACAAATAAAACGTCAAATAAAAATAGATCAAACACAAATACCACTAGAAATAAACCTCCATATGAGAAGAACCAAAATGGTAGTGATAAATCTATTAATTCAACGGTATTATCAACTTCTGAATCTTCAATTTCACCTCGTTTACCATCAATTAATCGTATTTTAAATCTTTCCTCAAATGAAGTTTCTCATATTCCAACCACTCAACAACAACAACAACAGCAACAGCCACAATCACAACAACAACAGCCACCACCACCACCACCACAACAGCCACAACAGCCACAACAACCACAACCACAAATGTCATCTCCTGTAACATACTATGTGAGTACACCGGCATCAATGGTACCTGTATCGCAACCTATTGTCCACAACAATAACAGTAATGTTGGCTATTATACCAATGGTCAAGGAGTACCATTATCAAATCAAATTGTTATGGTATCACCGCAAGGTCAACCAATACCACATTATGTATCATCTCAGACACCACAATACAATAATAACATCAATAACACTAATAATAATAATAATATTCTTTATCAACCTGTTCAATATTCAAACACGGGTCAATGGTCCACTGCGAATCCAATGGTATTACAACATACTGCCAATCAACTGTCATATGGCCCTGGACCTCCGTATACTCCTGTTGAGGTAATCAATCCTCCTTTTAAAATTATCAATCCTCATTTTTCAAACAACGAACAACAACAACAAATTCAACAACAACAGCTACTACAACAACAATTACAACAACAACAACAACAACAACCGGGCCCAAAACGAACATGGTCTGATATGTCTGTCCCAACACAATCTACTAGAAGTGTGTCTAATCAACAACCCATGGTCTATCAGGAGCAAGCTCCCCAAGGAACTCGTCCTCGTCCTGGTAAGCGTACTCGATCGAGTTCAGACAGTATGGGATTTATTAAGAAATATAAAGATCCTCGTGATAAAAGTAATGGTTGACAACGTCGTTAGTGTTTATTAATTTGCGCAATGTTTGTGAGTCAATGTCGTTCATGGCTTGGTAATCGCACTTGGTCGAGTTCAAATGATCTGAGATTTATCAACAAATATGAAGATCCTCGTGGTAATTGTAGTAATAGTAAAAGTTAACATTGTCGTCGGTGGGTAATAATATCCGTAAACTTTGTGAGTCAACGTCGTTTCGTTCCTGGTAATCGCACTCGGATTGAGTTCAAGTGATATGGAATTTACTGACAAATCTGAAGATCCTCTTAACAATAAAAGTAATCAACAACATCCGTCAGTGGTTAGTAATTTGCATAAACATTGAGAGTCAATGTTGCCCTGACCCTGGTAATCGGATTCGGATCGAGTTCAAATGTTATGGAATTTACCAACAAATGTAATGATCCTCCTAATAATAGTAGTAACCCACAACATTTGCTAGTGGTTAATAATTTGCGTAAACATCATGAGTCAAAGGTCTCTACTTCAACAATGTGTATATGTATATATGTATATTCCTCAATTGAAATAAAATTTGTTGGAAACGAAAATACTGTGCATCGTACTCACAGTTTTAAAATTAATTTAACTTCTGCGGGAAAACAAAAGCAAAATGCATATTCAATAAACCTTATATCTGAAAACGGTACAAGTTTACATTTGTTGTAAACTATGGTCATTATGACTTCAGTTAATAAACATTGATGATAACAAGGGATAATAAAATATCGAAATTTGAAGAATTGCATGAAATTGACGAAATTGACGAAATTCATGGAATTCCATTTTTGTTTTGCATGATACCCTAACTCATGTATACGATGACAAGAAAAAACAACATTGAGAGATAAAATAGAAGAAGCAAAAATTATTATTTCCCTGCTTCGTTTTCAAGAGATTTTTTTGTAATCGACATTGTAGCCAATCTAATGACAAATAATTTGTAATATTTTGTCATCCGAAAACCGTGACGATTTTTCAATTTGTTTGTTACTATTAGATTTAAATGCCAGGTCCCCGGATAAAACCCCCAAGTCAAGAAAAATCCTGCATATTTTTGCGTTTATTTTGAAGCATCATTCACTGAGCTAGCTATAAACGTTGGGAGAAAATTTTTTTTTTGTTTTTTTTTTAGTAGTGAGGTGAGCAAAAAAAGATGCAATATTTGGGATGTATGATATGGATAGGTCATCGGAAATTTAGTAACCCTCATATAGGCAAAGATGATTACACCTAAATTTGAAGTTACTCAAGATGATGAATTCATCTTAGTCAAGATAGCTATCAGTTCAATTAGATTCTCATCTAGTGGAGTGGAAGTTAATATTCAAGATAATGTATTAATATTCCATTTAGCACCATATTATTTAAGATTAAGGTTTGATGGTGAATTAGTGGATGATGAAAGAGCCACTGCGCAATTTATTGCTGGTGAAGAGAGTATCCTAGTCAAGGCACCCAAGGCAGTTAAGGGTCAGGTGTTTAATGATTTAGATCTGCATAGTAAATTGCTAGCACGTGTGGAGGACAATAAATTGGAACCCAGTAAAGGTGCATTAATACAAGAATTGGATGGTGATAAAGTGGAAAATATTGCCACCATGGGGGAAACTTTCAATTGGGAAATTGAACAAACTGAGGAGAAAGATGAAGAAATTTTGCATGGTGTGAAATATGGGTTTAATAATGCATACACTGGGATCATTGGTGTATCATTATCCAATGGTAACGATATCAATGAATTGAATGACCCTGAACATACTGGTACCGTGGAGAGAAGTAAAGAGAGAATCATTAGAGAGAATAGAGTGTTTGATGATGAATATTATGCTTCTGAATATTTAGTTACTAAATTTGGTAACGAAGAAGATCTGGCGATTAATAGAATCAAAGAGATTCTTGAATATACACCACCTTTAATCAAACAAATTTTAGAATGGCAAACCACAATTACCAACCCTGAAGATACCACTGTGATGCCCTTAGAGTTTACCTCAAAGGAACAAGAACAAATGCAAAATAATTTACCCAAGAGACAAGATTATTTACTTGATGGTGAAACTGTTAAATTAAATTACATTACGATATTGAATTTATTGTTCAGTTACAATTTTGAAATCTTGGAAAATGAAGGTGATAAGACTAGTGAAAGTGTTTGGACCATTGGTAGATTAACACCACAAATTGCATGCCTTGACCAGCATCTAATTGTCCCCGAGGAACGTCCTGAATTATTAATTGAAGAAGTGAAACCTAAGGAGAAGGAATCTATCATTAAGGCTTCCATTGTCACAGGGATAAGAAGATCATTATCGTACCCATTACATAGAAACTTCGACTTATCCAAGAAGGCATGGGAAAACGTTTATTACATGTTACGCGCGGGTAAAAGAGTAGTTATCAAATCACTGTTGGCCATACATGAACTGTTCAGATTCCATGATATCTACTACGTGTACAACAAGTGTCTGCTGGATGATCTGTGCAGTTGGTTTATCTCTCAAGGTAACGAGACGGTGATACGCAGTCTGGCCTTGGAATTACAACAACAGCTGACTCACCTGGACAAAGACCAAATCGAGTTCGAGTGCATTGCAGATGTGGACATGGAAACAGGTGAGACATCCACTGAGAAGATAAGCGTCCGGGAGATAGAAATAATCGCCGAGCAAATGGCCGGACAGCAACAGCAGGAGACCCCCTCGGCCGTGCACGGTGACCCTGCCCCTATATAAAGATAACGTATCTATATATTTATGCATTACTCAAAGATTAAACTTATTAGCTAAGACGGGCCCGCACAGCGCGGCTCCCTGCGGCGCATTCTGGGGCGCTATTGTTCTCGCGGGCCTTCTCGTGCACGGCCATTGTCTTCGGCTGCATATTGCGCGGTTTCTTTTTTTTTTGTTGGCGAAATCACCGTGAGACCGGCTGCCCCTTTTCTGTTGCCCCTTTTGGGAAAACACGGGTTTTCACTTGGTTTCTTTTTCTGGGGCCATTTCCCAGTTTTATAAAACACATCGGTATGGAGATAAAATCTCAACAACAAGAATAGTTCACATCGATTGTACCATAGCCAACCAGCGATGTCGCGTTATAATACTATGCCCTACAGCATGTCGGACGTGCTGTCACACCAGCAGGAAAATTTACAACATTTACACAGTTTACAAAATCATACGAGAAGTTTAACCGCTGCAGATTGTCCCAATTCGTATTTCCAACAGAGAGTGGAATTGGAACGTCAACAGAGACACTTGAAACAACAACAACAGTACCAAAGATTGCCATCTTTGCAGAAATCGTCCTTATCGTCAGGTGTAAAACAACCAATTTATGAAATGTCACCTCTAGAGTCAAGTAGTACTACTACGACTCCACCACACACGTTGACAAAGGACAATTTGAATTTATTGGAATCAAAGATTAAATCTAATAGTTTGACGAGGCAAAAGAACTCCATGACGTCATCGGCGTCTAAAATAAGGACCAATAACCAAAATAATAATAATAATCAAAATAATAGTAGTAATCCGTTAGTGGTATTGATCCCCACAACGGCTCAACCAACTACCGTATTGGCTGATAGATTTTCCGCTTGGAGAAATGTTATCAAATCTATCCTAGTTTATTTAACGGAAACTGCTTCAATTCAAGATGAAATTGTCAGACAACAATTAAGATTAACTCATGCGATTCAATTCCCATTTTTCAGTGTGGAAAATCATCATCAACCCACTACGTCAGAGGATAAATCAAATCAAAGATTTTTCACACCGTTAGGTAATGGATCTATTCAAGATTTACCCACTGTATTGACTCACTACCATGAATGCATGGCTTCTAATGCCTCAAAGGCCTCCAGAGAATTGACTAATGATGTGATTCCACGTTTGGACGATTTAAGAAGAGACTTACTGGTTAAGATTAAAGAAATTAAATCGTTACAAACTGATTTCAAAAATTCTTGCTCTAAAGAATTGGCCAACACTAAACAATTAATGAAGGCATTTTTCGAATCTGTGAAAGATGCAAATTATTCACAGACAAAGACTGATCCATATCTTTGTAAAGTGGCATTAGAGAAACAAATTAAGAAACAAATTAATGAAGAAAATTTCTTACATGAAGCATTTGACAATTTACAAAAATCAGGTGTAGAATTAGAGAAAGTCGTAGTCATGGAGATTCAAAATGCATTGACCATCTACGCTAGAATATTGGGACAACAATCTCAATTAGTATTTGATATCTTGATCTCTAAATTAGATATGGGATTTTTCAATGTGGATCCACAATTTGAATGGAATAATTTTATGATGAAAGATCCAAATTTTATCCCATCTAATTTACCCATGAGAAATTTTAAAGATATTGTGTACAAATCACAATTCGACCCCATGACTTATGAATTGAGATCAGGTTTCATTGAAAGACGTTCCAAGATTTTAAAATCTTACACCAAGGGATTTTATGTTCTTACTGCAAATTTTATACATGAATTTAAGACAGCTGATAGAAGAAATGATTTAATACCAATTTTATCTATACCATTAGCCAATTGTGTCTTGAAAGAATACTCGAAAAATTTCAAGACAGACACTAAATTGATCATTCAGGAGAAACAACATGGTTTAATGAGTAGAAATCAAAATTGGGTATTTAAATTTAAATCAAATAAAGATATGGTTAGATGGTTTAATGATTTGAAAAAATTGACCAATACAAGTAATGTTCAAGAAAGAATATCATTTGTTAAGAATAGATTAAATTTGGAAAATAACAATAAACCACCTACACGTACTTCTACCATGGCTACTTCGCATTTAAATGTAACACTAGAAAACGATAACAATAATAATAATATTCCAATGGAGCCCACTGGTAACTCTACTATTAATACCACAGATGATACCACAATCACCAACACAGAGACAAATTCATCTTTCCCACATACAGAAGATTTCCATTTGTATGAGGAAACCACTATGCCCAATATATTCATCGATACACCATTCCAAGTTCAAAAAACTTTAAATTAATTAGTTTCAATTACTATCTACTACAAATATATATATATTTTTAACTATTCCCTTTTTTACCTATCTCTTAATTCTGTAACTAATTCTAATAGTGGTCCAAAATCTGCTGATCTTAATAAATTAAATTCTTGAGCGAAAAGGATGAAATGTCTGAAACTTGTATTTAATACTGTTTGTAAATTCAATTCCAATATTTCATTGAAATGATGACAATATATGTGTGCATACACTCTAAACAATCTTCTTAACATTGGAATAATAATCTTATCAGCAAAATTATCTGGGAACACACCATCTTTCCTACTGGGGAATAAATTTTCATCATCAAATTGATTTTGACACCATATCATTAAACACTCAACATATTTAGGAGCATTCACTGATACAGGTGCTACACCTCTTTCAAATGACCAAAGATATTCATATTCATTAGTAGCAATCATTCTTGGACATGTAGTGGGGGAACAAAATTCAGTGATTGTACCATATAACATATTAATTTGATTATAGAAATCCACCACGTGAACGGCAAGCCATTCGTTTTCATTTTCTCCCTTTGGTAATTTAACAGCTTGATTCAACACACCTTCCGAACCTAATGTGACTTCAACAATTTGTTTAATGTCTTGATGTGTAGTCACTGTAGTACCTGTAGTCGGTTGAATGAACGGTTTTTGATGTGAAGGTGTATAATTGAAATCTGTCACCTGTTGTGATTTATCGTTATCTATCTGTTGTTTCACTGGTGTAGTGGTACCCAATGCCACGTTGCTATTATTATCATAATTTGATTGTGGTTGTAAAGGTGGGGTGAAAAGTGATTTTGGATTCAACCCCATCTGTTGCTGCTGTTGCTGCTGCTGCTGTTGTGGTTGCCCACCATTACCTGTATTCCATTTAAACCCTCTTGTAGAACGGATAGTTTGGCCTGGACTCAGATGACTGGAATGAATATAGAGAAAAATTTTGTTAGTAAACAATCACCCAAATTGAACAAAGGATCTACTCCTTGCTAAAAGGTAACATACAAATTCTGCAAAAAGGACATGACGATACTCTACTGATAGTTATCCACTCATCCATAACAGATCAAACACTATTTATCATTTTGTCCTTTGCCCAAAATAAATTTAAATGTTTTCGAAAAGCCCAAAAGGGAAACAGGCAGGGTTAGCACCGTTTCCGCATTGGGCCCTGCAGGATTTCTTTGGGGCCGAAATTTAGGGAGCGTTACCCTGCTTGCGCCGCATCAGGCAAGTAATATATTGTCAAATAATAATAGCAGTAATTCATCGAGGGGACATGGGGTGAACAGTGGGGGCCAGTACAAGCAAAGGAATAGCTGCTGTCGTCTAGTGAAGGATAGTGGTTGATTGACACAAAGTAGGGCCACATTTGTCTGCTGTTTATTGATATTTTTGCAACGGGATCATGTTCAAACGAGTGGATTTCTCCGAGGATACTACACCTTACGATTCTAATAATGAGGAAAATGAAGTGAATTTATCTCCTTCCACTAGTAGGAGGGGCACGTCCAGTCCAGAATATATACGGTCCAAGACTGTCAGGATTCAAGAACAAGAACAAGGAGACGAGGAGGAAGATGACGATGATGAAGATGATACTATTAATAACAAGTTTCATAACTTACCCACTTTTAAGAAAAGACCATTGAGTGACACACCAAGAACAAGTCGATGGACGTCACCTAGTATATCGCTGAGCACTACACCACAAGGGAGTTCCACAGATTTGAGTAGCTTAAATACTGTAAAGAGTGAATCCCGAAATGAAGAAACAAGTGATAAAGACCAGAATGTTAATGACAACAAACCTCCAGGGGAAGATCAGGAAAGACAATCTAATGGTATTTTATCACCAAGTAGATTTTCACACCCAAAGAGAAGACCCACTACTATTGATGTACCAGGTTTAACAAAATCTAAATCATCACCAGATGGGTTGATCGCTAAAGAGGATTCTGGTTCGAAATTGGTTATTGTAATGGTTGGGTTGCCCGCAACGGGGAAATCATTTATCACTAATAAATTGTCTAGATATTTGAATTATTCACTGTATTATTGTAAAGTTTTCAATGTGGGGAACACTAGAAGACAATTTGCAAAAGAAAATCATATGTTAAATCAAGATTCTAAATTTTTCGATCCAAATAATTCAGATTCATCTAAATTAAGAGATAAATGGGCTTTAGACACATTACATGAATTGTTAGATTACTTATTAGATGGGAATGGTTCAGTGGGGATTTTTGATGCAACTAATACCACCAGAAGTCGTAGAAAATTAGTAGTGGATACAATAAAACAAAGAAGTCAACACATTAAAGTGTTGTTTTTAGAATCTATTTGTACAAACAGATCAGTCGTGGAAAATAATATTAAATTAAAATTATTGGGTCCAGATTATAAGGGGAAAAACCCAGAAGATTCATTAAAGGATTTTAAAGATAGATTAGCCAACTATTTGAGAGCATATGAACCCATTGAAGATGAAGAAGATATACAATACATTAAGATGATTGATGTCGGGAAAAAAGTTATTGCCTATAAGATTGAAGGGTTTTTGGCATCACAAACAGTCTATTATTTACTTAATTTCAATTTAAGAGAAAGACAAATTTGGATTACAAGAAATGGTGAAAGTGAAGATAATGTTCTTGGTAAATTGGGGGGAAATTCTCATATAACACCTCGTGGTTTGAAATATGCTCGTGCATTAACCAAGTTTATAGATGAACAAAGAGCTTTGTTTAATGAAGAACAAGCAAGTAAAAGAAGTAAAGAGAGAATAATTAAGAATAAAGACAATTTTAAAAATTTACATGATGATGATAATGATGATACAGAAAATGATCGTGCATTTTATGTGTGGACAAGTATGCGTACTAGAGCCATTGAAACAGCTCAATTTTTCAATGAAGATGATTATCCAATCAAACAAATGAAAATGTTAGATGAACTTAGTGCTGGTGATTATGAAGGTATGACATACTTAGAGATTCAAGAGAAACATTTTGAAGAATTCACCAAAAGACAAAACGATAAGATACGTTATCGTTACCCAGGTATTGCCGGTGAATCATATATGGACGTCATCAATCGTTTAAGACCTGTCATTACAGAATTGGAAAGAATTGAAGATAGTGCATTGATTGTGACACATAGAGTAGTAGCCAGAGCGTTACTTGGTTATTACATGAATTTGAGCGTTGATATTATCTCCAACTTGGATGTCCCATTACATTGTATATATTGTTTGGAACCCAAACCATATGGGATCACTTGGACTTTATGGGAATATGATGAAGCTGCAGATACGTTTAATAAAGTACCTGAATGTGATCTAAACACCACCACTGTACAAGAAATTGGTTTAGTTGATAAAGAGAGAAGGTTCTCTGTTGTACCAACTGCTCCACCAACATCAGATCTTGGATCAAGTGATTTCTTATTAAGGAGAAGAGCAAGTGTAAGTTTCTCCGATCGTGGAGTACATGTTCATAGTGCAATTAATGGTGTTCCTAAATTAGCTTCTGCTCCAATTGTTGAAGGTGTTAGAATGAAAAATACAGGTGGAGCTACATTTAATGCAAGACAACCCGCTGGTATACACCATCCACCTCCAGTTACACAATCTTCTTTGATGAGAAATGCAGATGATAATGCTTACCCACCTAATAAGTTGAGAGAAAAATTTGAAGTTGATAAATTGAATGAGAAACTTTCAAAGTTAAAGAATGTCACATGCGATGAAACTGCTGAAGGTACTGAACCGTACATGCCAGAATATCCAAATACACCAATGACAAGAAGTCAAAGTCAACAGTAAAAAAGAAAAAAATTGAAGTAAAGGCTACATGTTAAAAAAATCATCAAAATCAATAGTTAATAGGTAATGAATTGTCGTAAATATATATACTATTCTATGTAAAATTGGTTTTAAAAAAAAATATTAATCTAATGACCCATATACGATCCCAATAGCATCCACCCATTGGCCAATTCTACCATGTAAACCTAAAATGGCTTGTCCCGTTGGAGGAATCAATTCAGCTAAATGACCACCAGTTTTGTTACCGAACATATCAGTGACTCTACCGTGATTAGTAATGATTTGAATAGCATCCACCCAACAACCACACCTGATATTGAAACCGGTAATAATTTCGTTTGGTTCTAATACAGCATCAGTATAGTTAGCAGTTTGCTTACCGAATAGTACACTTGATGAAGATGATGCAGGAATTGAAACACTTGTTTTAAAAGTATTAGCTAATTTCCCAATGTATGTTCTTGGAGGTACCACAGGGGCCTTTTCATCTCCAGTTGAATTATTGGCGTCTTGTAAGAAGAAACGAACACCATCCAATGCACCACCGTGATAAATTCTGACTGATATCACTTTCCTCATATCCACAGCAATAATACCAACATCTGTACCACGATCAGCACCACCTAATAATGGAGATTTGATACCATGAACCTTGGGTGAGTACCCATATTTTTCCATGGATAAACTTTGTACTTTCATTAATGATGGGAAATCATTCAAGAAAAGTTCTGGTGAATTCACAGCTAACACTCTCACTTGGAAATCGTTACCATGTTTAGCCAATTGATCTGGTGGTAAGCGAGAACGTAAATCTTGTAAAGATAAGATAACTTCCTTTTGTGGACCCACACCACCTAATGATTTAGGTAAATATTCAATGAAACCTCTTGCTAAATCGTCAGCCACTACTTCAATTAAATAAATACCAGTAGCAGAGGCAAAACGACACTTTTCACCTCCCAAGGGGTAAAATGAAGGGTTAGAAACTTTGTATTGCCCATTACGACTTGGTCTCATAAATGTTGGATCATAATAATCTTGTTCTCTAGTGAATGATGGGTGATACAAATATCTTAACAAATCCATACGATTCCATGTACATTCTTCCTTTGGATAAATAGGTGGTTGAGCACCATTTGATCTGGTTCTAATGGAATATGATTCTTTAGTCAAAAATGATCTGTTTAATCTAGTGTAATCTCTTAACATAACACCATTTACTTGATGTGGAGAACCCAATAAATGCCCAATTTCATGCATGAATGCACCTAATGTGACAGTTAAACATTCCCAATGTGAACCACATTCATTACAATCATTAGCCACTTCTTTAGTGGAACTCTTGGTATCATCTAAGAAATATGGAACAATGTCTTCCATACAAGTAGGCCACGAATAAATACCATGAGAACCAAATATAGCTAATTTAATGTTATCGTCACCACCACCTAATGCAGCATGACCAGTGATAAAATGGCCATCCCAATGACTATCTAAATATATACAGGCAGCTTGAACAGGTTTTTCATTAGTAGCAAATGGTCCACCATAATTTTTCAAAGATTCCATTGCCCAGTCAAACAGGGCACCGGTGTTCGTTCCCTTACTATTTTGTTGTGCCACATTATGATCTCTAATTTCTTTCACTGTCTTACTTGATCTGACCAAATGAACTTTAATGGTGTTTCTCATAGCCATTTGTGTTTTAAATTGTGAATCCCAAGTAAATTCTTCGACGACATTGAAAGTACGAGCACCAAACCCATTTCTTATCATTTGTTCATTAGTGAACGCTTGCATTAATCTAGCAGCAATTCTTAATTTCTTAATGGCTAGATCCACACCATTACCACGTTCTTTATTTATTTGACTCTGTGGTGAATCATATTTTAAAGGTGAATCCTTAGCCACTATTAAACAAAGATGCACCGGTTTATTTTGAGTCAATGGAGTGTAATGACATGTCACAGTCTTTGTAATATTAGTATCAGTGACAAAAGTCAAACGATTCTCACCAGGTGCCAATAAAATGGTAGCTTTAAAGAAATTAGCATTCACTGGGAATGACAAAGTGGGTAATTGTGGATGTTGTACTTGAATACTGTGAGCATTGGCCTGTTTGGGACACGAACCGTGTACAGTCACACAGGGAGACACAATTTGTTCACCTTCTGCCAGATTGAATAGCTCCATATTGATTGTCCTTTTCTTGATTGGGTTATACTTATACAATAGGGATCTTGTCTAAACGATTTTTCACATGTTTTGTATATTATTATTTCTCGAGGAATTAAAGACGCTAAATTGATACAAAAATTAACACGACGACGTGATATTACGATATTGAAAAACTCATTGATTATACCAACACCTCAAGGGAAACGTCACTAATGAATGAATAAATGGTCAAGGACCATTCAAATCAGGGATTTCCCTAATTAAGGAACCTAACACGCTGTCAATTCTGATCCCGTTCGGGTAACAAATTGAGATCTTATTTTCTAATAAGTTACAAATTAATTAACATAAGACATCTGTCAAAAGTTACAAAGTTCTACTCATCTAACAAGAAATTCTGGAAAGAACTATATTACCACATAAGGTGTCAAGGCTGAATAATGTCACACAAAAAGAAACGTTTGTATCCACAACAATTAGAAGCTCAACTACCAGTGGTTCCGCAGACGGAATTACCCACTCAACAACAGGGAACACCTTTAGTGACTCCTATACACCAACAACAATTGAATCAACAGATCGACTATGTTACTGCTGACTTGGATAACATACATTTACACAACGTTCCAATGGTAAATGATCCAGCTTTGTATCAAACACAACAGGCACAACAACCTACTCCATCTGTAATACAAAATACATTGCCCAGTTCATCTAAACTAATGAATGAACTTTACCGTTGTGACTTGATAAACGAACTACCACCTCCAATTAATAACCTTAATTTACCACCCCCACCCGTTATCGTCCGTCCTGAAAAGATGTTGGTCCCCAGTGACAGTGCTAATGCCTCATCCGATTACATTAGATGTACTTTGAATGCGATACCTACAACACAGTCTTTATTGGAGAAATCTAAACTACCATTTGCATTAGTAATTAAACCTTATCAACATTTACATGACAATGTGGATCCACCACCATTGAACACAGAGGGACCATTGGTCCGTTGTAGACGCTGTAGAGCATACCTGAACCCATTTTGTATATTCGACCAGCCAAGGCGATGGAGATGTAATCTGTGTAGATTAAGCAATGAACTGCCAGGTAATTTTGGTGCTGGTCCAATGGAGGATCCATCGTTTGATCCTTACTCTAGAAATGAAGTGAAACATGCGGTTATGGAATATCTTGCTCCTAAAGAATATAATCGAGGATCTATACCACCATCGGTGTACGTATTCATCTTGGATGTCTCAATAAACGCAATTAAAAACGGTTCTTTATATGCAGCTACAAAGACAATAGCCGAGTCTTTGGATACAATACCTAATCATGATGGTAAAACTGCAATATCTATTATTTGTGTAGATCATGCGCTACATTATTACCAAATCCCACGTGATGAATCTAATGCAAAGCCTAGGTTATTTGACGTTGCTGATATCGATAAACCATTTATACCAGATCCAGTAAATTTATTGGCTCCAATGGTAGATAGTAAGCATAATATTCTAAAAGTATTAGAATCAATTCCAATGACATTCAGTTCAAGCAGTGTTACGGATAAATTTGCATTAGTGGCAGCTTTACGAACTGTTCACAAATTAATTTATCATCTTGGTGGGAAAATTATCGTCGTGTCATCCACACTTCCAAATGCTGGTCCTCATCCCCTGGAGGTAAGAGACAAACAACAACAATATAATGATTCTGCTAGAGAATACATTGAATTATTAAAGTGTAAAGATTCATTTTATAAAACTTTTGCTATTGACTGTAATAAAGCTGGAATCACTGTGGACTCTTTCTTATTGGGTGAAAGATATATGGATATTGCTACATTATCTACTTTGAGCCGTTACACTAGTGGCCAATTACATTTCTATCCTGGCTTCACACATGAACATGAAACGGATTTCAAGAAATTCGCTAGTGAATTCAGTAAGCATTTATCGATGGATATATCCCTAGATGCACTAATGAGAGCTCGTGGATCTTCCGGTATTAAGATGTCTGCGTTTTACGGTCATTTTTTCAATAGAACATCTGATTCATGTGGATTCCCCACCATGCCAAGAGACCAATCCTATGTATTTGAAGTGACTTTAGATAATGCTATAGTAGCGGATTATTCTTTCATTCAAGTTGCTATTTTACTTTCAGCAAACACTGGTGAACGTCGTATTAGAGTTATTACTGTATGTTTACCCACTACAGAACATCTCCATGAGCTATATGCTTCTGCTGACCAGTTGGCTATTTTCAATTACTATACTCATATAGCTTTAAAGAAGGCCACTAATAACTCTTTGGGACATGCTCGTGATTTCCTTACCAACAAAATTCAACAAATTCTTAAAGCCTTCAAGAAGGAAATTGTTACAGGGAATGAAGGTGGTGTTATCCCATTAAAATTCTGTGCCAATTTAAGAATGTTACCATTATTAATGCATTGTTTGACCAAACATCTGGCCTTGAAACAAGGTATTATACCTTCAGATATAAGAGCTGATGCCATCAATTCCCTAGAGTCTATGCCTTTAAAATATTTGATTAAATCCGTATACCCAGCCATTTATTCTCTGCATGACATGGCTGATGATTTAGAATTCCCTAACGAACAACTTAATGCTTCTTTAAGTAGTTTAGAACCGTACGGCTTATATTTGATAGACAACGGTTCAGATTTAATTTTATGGGTTGGTGGTCACGCTACAGATATGTTAATTAATGACATGTTTGGAGTAGGCACTATTGGTGAAGTGCCCTGTGGGAAAATGGAATTACCAGTGATCGAATCTTCTGAATTGAATGTCAAAGTTAGAAATATTGTTAATACTATAAGATCACAAACAGATGATGATTGTGTCACTTATCAGACATTACACATTGTAAGTGGATCAACTGAATCAAATGTGTTTGGCGGTACAACCAGAGCAATTGGTGAATTACGTTTATGGGCTATGACTAATTTTGTTGAAGACAACATTTTCAAGACTGAAAGTTACACTGAGTTTTTACAAAAGCTAAAGGGAAAAGTCAATAATTAATTAATTATATATATATGTCGAATTACATAGATACAATCGATCTTTTCAAACCTGAATTGACTTTAAAAGTACTGAATTGTACATTTCTATCACGTAAATATTTTTCAAAATCCAAGATACTACCACCAACACCAAAATAAATATCTTTAGCAGCGACCAAAGTATTCACAGAGACATTACTATTTTGGAAGTACTGCTTCAAGTCTATAAGTGTTTCTGAAATAATTGGTAAATTTTCTGGTTGATATATGGTTTCTGAAGTTAAAACTAGTACTTTGTTGTTTGAACTAGTAGATTCAATCAATGAATGGATCAAATTAGTAAAATTTCTACCCCATGAACCTGAAATTAATTGAAATGTGATATTTCTTTGTTTTAAATCTTCATATAAAGTCTCTAATAATTTTTCAGTAAGTAACAATTCGTCATCTACAATGGGGACATTTTCATCATCTGCTTTTTGTAAATTGGTCCATTGTTCACTGGTTAATATTAATTTAGCCCAAGTGATTATCATATTGGGTAAACTAGCCAAACGAAGTACACTAGCATTATAATCTGTCAAAATAATTTTTAGACCTGTGTTGGCACCACTTAATAAGTATTGAGCGAAGATGTATTCAGTGGGTAATGCTGTACCGCAACCTAATTCGATGACATGATCAATTTGTGTCACATCGATCTGTTTGGAAGCAAATGAGTCAACTAAATCGATGGAACATTCCCATGATTTCAACCCACCTTCATATACGTTTTTTCTCAAATCTTCATTGATTAAAATATCTAATTCGTTATTAGAATCATTTTCACTCATCAATTGATGTTTTACGTCAAATAATTCTCTTCTGAAAAGAGTAGACTGTGTTTCTGGCGTGTTTATTTGTTCAAATGTCAAACGCACATCCTTTAATGATTGTAAAACATGTTGTAAGTCCTCAATTTGTGGTTGAGCCACTTCATTTTGTAATAGATGAGGTGAATCTAATGGGTTAGTGTATTCGTTGTTAGAAGCAATCGTCTGTACACTTTCTGTGTGATTGATGGTGGATTCAATTAATTCATCATCTCCTAGATCATTAGATGTAAATCCAAATGAGAAACTCATTGTTTTACTTATTGGAATACTTCTTCTTAATGTGATGATGGTATAATCTAGTATTAATTTTTCCAAAAATTTTCATTTTTCGATGACATTAAATCAAAAATCAATGTATCAATAAATAAATAATATTGTAAATATTTAATCACAAAAAACCTACCTAGATCTTTATTATATATAATCAGGTATGTTAAGGTACTGGATCGAATGAATAAATTTATTATAAATAGTTGTAATATATAAAATAGATAATAAAATAGAGAGGAACTACAACAGATTTTAGTAGATATAAAGAAAAAGGAAAACATAATATGTTCCATCTCTATTATTTTTTTTAGAAAACCACCAAAGTACAACCGTTTCCGTTCTATTTAGATTGAACTTGTGAGTAACCACCCCAAGGATTAGCATTCTTTGATTTCAAATATTCATCTGATTTCAATTGCCATTCTTTAGTCATAGTTGGAGAGTCTTCCCCACCGAATTGTCTGATAAGGGCAAACAATGCCATAGAGATGGTCAACCCTGCAATTACACCTTTAGCGATGAAAGCACCGTCACCTTTCTCTAACACTGGTCTTCTTGGCCCCCATTCACCGTAAGAAATGTACCAAGCAGCTTGTTTTTCATCTCCGGTCAAATCTGTCCAGGGAAGCTTCTGGCGGTCAGCCAATTTAGCGACAATATCTTCTTGTTCAGCAACGGGCATCTTTTCCCATCTCTCCTGTATATTCGATATCGAGGCCCTTGAGACTGCTTGTACTTGTGCGAACCTTACGGGTGACACACGGCTCACCCTTGTCATTGAACTGCGTAACATAATTTAAATAACTGTGTAAATGTGTGTATTAGTTATTAGACAGAAGTATGTTGTTATAACTACAAAGTCTCGGAGTAATTAACAGTCCACTGTTGGTTAAAGTGGTTCAATCCTTTTTATATGGAACTTGTCAAATCTCCGTAAGAAAAAAATACAGCGAAAATCCGAAAACTCAGCCAATCAAATTGACGGATCTGGTGAAAACTTACAAGTATTAACTAAACAGTATGTTAGTGGTTGATATATAGTCATATGTATAGCGTATCACCATAGCGGGTTCTGGTGTCTGATTTGTTGCGTTTGTAGTAGGTTTGTCACGGACCTTCTGTGTTGTAAACGTAAGGGCAATGCAAGTGTTTTGTTCAAAATGTTTGTCGGCTCGTGATGAGGTCTCATATGTTTTTCATTCTTTAATGGAGTGGGCTTATGTAATGTAAGTGGAACCATGAATTGTTCTAATTGTTTTGTGGTTATTACGGTGGTCTCCTTCTCGAATAGACTATCATCAAATTTTATCCAATTCATGGGCAAACGTGCAAACTTGGCATATTCACAGGATTCAAATTTTAACTTGTCTTTTAATGTGGCCATTTGGAAAATCTCCTGATATTTTGATTGACTTTGATACCCACCAAACATGAAGATAAATTTGTAAATGTTCCATATTTGCTCTTTTTCCGTAGGGTCATTAATCTTAATTATCGCTTCTGGATTAGGTTTGGGTCGTTCTTTCAAGATAGCCAACATTTGTAAATCCAAGACATATTTCCCATCGGGTCTCGTTATATAATACACTGGCATGAATCTTTGGTAATCATTTTTGACTTTAAAATTAAGCAATTTTATACCTAATGGGTACATTGTCCGAATACGACGTCTACGAGTTACCTCTTTTTTATTCAACTGCCTTTCAGTTTCAATTTTTTCTTTTCGAGATAATTCTTCTAACCTTTCTGCTTCAGCAATCTTGGCTTTCTCTTTATCTTCCACTCTTTTACGCTCTTCATCTTGTAATTTTTGTAATAATTCTTGTTCTTTCTTTCTCTTATTCTGTATTCTTCTTTGTAAATATTCCTCTTCTGCTTTCAATCGTTGTTCTTTCTCTTCTGCTGTCTCTTCATGAACCTTTGGCTTTTTAGCCACTGGTTGTTCAATGCTTATATTGTGATTAGATGATGAACGTTTAATATCAGGAGTTATATTGTGATTAGATGGCGACCTTTTACTTTCATTGACAATACTGTGATTTGATGTTGTCCTTTTGATATCATTGGCCACAGTGACATTGGATGATGACCTCTTCATTTCATTGATTTTATGACTAGAGGAAGGACGACTCTCTTCTTCTGGTTCCATGGGGGTACTTGGTCTTCTCTTATGTTGTTTGAAGATAGGTTCGTCGTCTTCATCCTCAAGATTTCCAACTTCTTGATGATGTTTCCTTTCATTAACCTCCGGTACGTTTTTCACATGATCATGTTTCAAAGTAGCAGTGCTAACAGTACTTGGCTCAGTCTTTTCAATCTTAGGTTGAGTTTGGTTGGATGGTGTCCTTGATGATGTCTTCTCGGTTTTATTTGATTCTTGCCTTTTCTCAATTTCATCCAATTTAACACCTTTTTTCCTCATAGCATCTCTCAATAATTTAATTTCTTTATCATCACTAGCACCCAATACACTATTCTTAGCATAATATAAAGCAGTATGACCTCTCTTATTCTTCAATGTCGGATCTGCACCAGCTTCTAATAAAAGTTTTACTGTACCAATATGGCCACGACCTACTGCCACCATCAAAGGGAAGTAATCTTCTTTATTGATTTTATTAATTTGTGCACCAAATGCTAAAAATAAACTAGCAATATCCTCATGACCAAATCTGACAGCTTCCAAGAATGATTTAAAATCTATACGACCCCCATTTTCTAAATATTGACCCACATATGCTAATTGACCTTCTTTGGAAGCTTGCATCAATTTCTCTTTACCAACAGAAGAAGTTAAATCTGTCCAATAGAAATCAATCATACCAACATGGTTAAGTGATTTATTGTGACCGTTAGCATTACTATTTGATCTACTGTTTTTCTCTGATTTTTTAATTGTACCGAATGTATCATTATCATTGTTGTTACTACTATTATTTGTAGATTTGTTTTTATTGGACGAATCATGATTTTGATTCCATTTAATGGTAGCTTCCCTTAAACAATTCTTAATTTGTTCTACTAATTCTCTTTCCTGATCGTCTAAATCTTCATCTTCTTCAATGGCTTCATATGCAGTTAAACCCTTGGCATTCATTATAGTTGGATCAGCTCCATGCTTTAAAAGACATTGAACTACTTCAAAATGTCCATTGGCAGATGCATCCACCAAAGGAGTATCTTGAAACATTTCATATGATTGTACATTAACATTAGCACCATGTTTTATTAATAATTCCACTATTTCTAGATGACCATTCAATGCAGCTTCATGCAACGACGTATTACCAGCATTATCTTGATCATTGACGTCATAGTTTTCCTCTTCTATAAATTTAAGTGCCATATCATATTTACCTTTATCACAAGCAATTTGTAACTTGGTTCTACCCCCAGCATCTCTGTAAATACCCTTTTTAGATTTAGGACCTTTAGAGACAGCAATATGTGAAGGTTTCTTCTTAATAACTTTCTTCAAAGGAGATACAGTACGTGGTTTCACAGGTGATGAAGAGGGATTCTTCTCTTGCAAGAAACTACTAGAAATACCCATTTGGTTTGAATCACTAACATCAGACAATTCTGAATCTGAATCATTGGAGAAAGTTGTATTTTCTAATGCAGATGATAAGTTTCTTAATTTATCACCTCTTACCAATCTACCTCTTCTAATTTTAACAGGAGAACCTTGCTCTGTATCAGCATCACTAGCTACTTCATCGATATCCACGTCTTCATCTTCCTTTTCTTCCATATTTTCATCAGCAATCATATCAATATCTGGTTCTGTTAAGACTGATTTCAATTCATCTCTAGAAAAGGGACCTAAATGATCTTCAATTTCATTAGTATCATGTAATTGTGGATATTGTTCTTCCTTCCGCGTATGTGATTCTCTGTTATGTCCTTCTTCTTCCTCTTTCTTTAATTCATTAACAATTTCTAATATATGAGCTTTATCTGTTTCAATTTTCTCCACCAAAGGTGCCTTTTCCACGATTATGTTTGTTTGTGGTGTTTCAACCTTTACTGATTCTTTATTTTTCTCTACAGGTTTATTGATAATCTCTTTGGTTACAGATTCTTCTTCGGGCTTTGGTTTATTATCATTACTTACAGATTCTTTTTGATTTTGTTTATTTACGACTGTTGGTGTATCTTTCTGTTGAGTACCCTCTTTTTCTTTGCCCTCAATCTTATCTAATTTTTCCTTCTCCACTATCTTTTCCAACTCTTCCCTCCTCGTATTCACATTGGAAAGATAACTGCTTAGGGATCTTCTCTTGACAGGTGGTTTCGACTCAGTTTCTCCCATAACGTTTCACTATGCTCACAGAATAAACAAATAATCAATGTATAACCTCAGCAAAATAACTCTGTGGTACACTGTTAAAAACTCGCTTATGTAGATCTTTGTACTCTTTAAACAACACTTCTTATTGTAGCTTTTCACATCATTAGTTTTTCACTTTTTTCAATGAAAGAAAAACAAACAAATAAACAAACAAAGACACATCGAACACTTCTTATTGTATCATCAAGATCCCATACGAACATATAATTACAATGGCCCCTCCATTTTTCTCAGACATTTCTCAAAAGATCAACAACTTGTTAAACCAAGATTTCTTCCACAACACTCCAGCTACAGTGAAGGTGACTACGGTGACTAAGAGTGGTGTCAAGTTCACTGTAAACGCCAAACAACAAGTGAAAGAAGGTCCTATCCAAGCTGGTATTGAAACCAGAATTTTTGACAAGGCCACTGGTTTGGCTATTACTCAAGGTTGGTCCAATCAAAATAAATTGAATTCCAAGATAGAATTATCCAATTTGGCACCTGGTTTAAAGACTGAGTTAGTGTCTACTTTCATCCCAGACGGTGGTGCCAAGACTGCCTTGGTCAATGTATCCTTTGTGCAACCATTTTTTGCTGCTAGAGGTATCTTTGATGTCCTAAAGAAACCATCATTTGTAGGTAATTTGACATTAGCTCACGAAGGTGTTGTTGCCGGTGCTGAATTCGGTTATGATATCACTGCAGGTGCTATCTCTCGTTACGCTGTTGCATTGGGTTACTCTGCCAGAGATTACAATTTGGGTGTCTCAATCAACAATGCTCAATTGACCACAGCATCCTTCTTCCAAACTGTGAGTCGTTCTTTACAAGTGGGTGCCAAGGCTTCTTTGAATCCTAAATTAGGTTCCAATGTGAACATTGAGTTCGCTACCAAATACTTACCAGACGCTACATCTCAAGTGAAGGCAAAGATTACTGATGCTGGTAAATTAACTGTTTCTTATAAGCAAGATTTGAGACCTGGTATCACTTTGGGTCTTGGTGCATCATTGGATGCTTTGAAATTGGACGAACCATTACATAAGATCGGTTGGTCTTTGAACTTTTCTTCTTAAACTCTGACAAAGGACTAACGTGTAGATAGATTTATCTTATTATTACTATATTTTATTTAATGAATAACTGACATTACAATATCAATAAATTGGTATTATCGTCACTCAATACGAAGCTGTATTATAGATGTTTTTCAATCTCATCAATTTTAAAAAACATTCAATAAGTAAATATGTATGTATTTCTAATGGTTTTAAAGTAATAACGGTTTATAAAGACACATATCGAGTTATCACGTTAACACAATGGTGTCTGTTGCTTTGTTAGGTGACGAATTACCAACTGTGACATCAGAAGATTTTGGGTTTAAACCCCTGGGTCAAAAAATTATCTTACCTTCATACAATGAAATTTTACCATTTGCCAACTTAACCAATTTGGATATTTGTAATGTGAAGGAAATGTTTACTGCATGCAGTGGTAACCGTGTGGTGGTAGGTGATTTACAAAAATTGAGAGATTGGGTTACTAATGATGACGAAAATACAGAAGATCAACTAACTTTCCCTTGGACTAAAAATGATTTAAACAATATTGTATTGGTACAATTCCATTCAAATAATATACTTATAGTGACAATTGATGGGACTTTATTGACAATTAATATTGATGATAATTATTCAGAAATTAAAACTCAAATTTTGAAAAATGATGATACTATAATACAGATTCAATTGATTAATGATCTATTACTAATATTGAATGCCAGTCATGAATTGATCGTATATAATGTTGTCACTAATGAGTCCAATGTGATTAGGAACGAAGTGACAAGTTTCGACAAAGTGAACAATGAAAAAATTGTCGTTTTAACACAAAATGAAAAGAGTGTGGAATTTTATAGCCTTTCTGGACAACCGGTATCCTCATTCACTCACCCAAATGAGATTATAGAAACATTAGATGATGAGACCATTCCCCTTGATATACGTGCTTTGAATTCTGATCAATTCTTAATTGTATTTGGTAACCCACCAGCAACAGATGCTGATGAAGAGATCTTCTTTGATCATAAAATTTATGTTGTGAAATATACCAGTGGTGATCAGATTACGTACCATGAAACGTTTGATATTGCACCACCTTTTGGTTCCGTTAGAAGATATCCAACCTATTATAACATTACACTATCAAAATTGATTGACGAATCTGATAATATAAACATTTTAGGTTCAGCATGCTCCAGTGAATTGAGTATATGGGATTCTAATGAGGTCATTCAACCTTCACAAGATAGTGAACGAGCAGTTTTACCAATCAATAAAGACACTGATAATGATACGAACCCAATCGGGATGGCATTAGATTATTCCTCCGTTGGTACTATCGCACAACCATGTACAGGTGTAGACGTGGTGGAGAAATTACCATTGATATATTTGCTAAACAATGAAGGGATGTTACAAATTTTTGGGTTTTACCATGGAAGAGCTATAAAAGAGAACAGGTATCATGTAGAAAATTTGGCATCCGTGGAAGATGTGCAACGGTCAGAACAACCTGTGAAACCTATGGAAAGTACCCCCACTGAAGAAGAGAGTGTATCCTTAGATAAGTTGAATTTGGACAATGAAAAAACCGCAGAAGTTACTAAATCAACACCATTTGGGTCTCAAACTGAAAACCCATTTGGTAAGACTACTAATGCTGAGAATCCATTCACTTCTTTTAAGACCAACACTCCAGCGTTTAAGTTTGGTGATAACGCATCTACAGTGAGTGGCTCCACTATAACTCAAAATGATGATAATAAACCAGCCTTTGGCCAATCTGGTTTTTCAAATAATAATAACGTATCATCTGCAACTGCAGGTAGTGCCTTTGGTGCCCCAGCTTTTGGTTCTGCTACTTTTGGTGCTGTAAGTTCTGAAGAGTCTAAACCACTTTTCGGTCAAACATCATCTACAACTACTGGCAGTGCTTTTGGTAATCCAGCTTTTAGTTCCGCATCATTTGGTAAACCATCACTGAATAAACCAGAATCTTCATCTGCGTTTGGAAAGCCAGCTTTTGGTTCATCATCATTTGGCCAGTTGACAGGGGACAAACAAGAGAATACATCTGCATTTGGTGCTCCAGCTTTTGGAAAATCGTCGTTTGGACAGTTATCTCAGGACAAGCAAGAATCCTCTGCATTTGGTAATCCCTCATTTGGTGCTCCTTCTTTTGGTGAAAAGAAAGTCGAAACTACGGCCTCTTCGTCATCTCCTTTCGGTAACACATCTACATTCGGAGCTGCCAGTCCATTTGGTAAGACTTCTGCGTTTGGTACTGCTAATCCATTCGAAGCTGCTTCTCAGGGAACTTCTCCTTTTGCCAGTCTAGGTAAAAAAGAATCCCCATTTGCTAATTTTGGTAAAACAGACAATAAAGTTGAATCCATTCCCTTACCTGAACGTTCATTAGCATCTCTTCCAGTGGCTGAAGAGTCAAGTGAAGAATCTGAAGAAGAATCTGAACAGGGATCTGACATAGATTCTGTAACTGATAACATCGAGCAAAATAATGTTAGAGAAGAAGAACAGCTGCAGGAAAGTGAAGATAATGAGAACGATGAACAATCTGAATTGGAAATTAATAACGACAAGTCTGATGTTGAACAAGAAGAAACAGATAATTTAAGTGATTCTACTGTTGAACAAACTCCATTCGATTCCACAATGATAAGTGATAAACCTTCAATTTCTGCTTGGACAGATCGTATCAAGAAAAGTGCTAATATATCATCTTCAAATATGACTACCTCACCATTTTCTAATCTTGCTAACGAAAATAATGACAAAAAGAGTGCATCTCCATTCTCATCATTCGCTAATAACTTGAATGGAACAATATCACCATCGTTCTCTATTCCTAATCTGAATGCAAAGATCGAAGACTCAGGAGAAACCAATAAGTCTTCTGAAATTGAATCGAATGAAGAGAATACAGAAGAATCTGTTGAACCAATTAAAGAAATTTCTGAAACTGTCTCAAAAGAAGAATCTGACAAAATTGCTGAAGAAGAAACTGAGCCAATTAATGAAGAAGGATCAGAATCTGTCACCAAAGAAGGAGCAGATGAAGAAGAATCTGAACAAGTTGACAAAGAGGAACCTAAACAAGTTGATGAAGAAGAATCGGAACAAGTTGATGAAGAGGAACCTGAACAAGTTGATGATGAAGAAAAAGAAGAAGAACAAGAACAAGAACAAGTCGATGAAGAGAAACCAGAACAATCGGGTGAATCCGTTGAAGAGAATTTGTCTGCAACAGAAGATGTAACTGAGGAGGACAAAGAAGAACTCGACGTTGAAGAAGTTGCTAATAGTGATGTCAGTGAAGAGGAAAACGATTTACCTGATGCTACAGCAGATGAAGAAGTAGTTGAGAAAATAATTGAAACCGGTTCAAAGGTGGAACAAGAAAATAATGAAGATCGTGAAGCATCACTTTCTGCTAGTGAAAATGACATTAGTAATGAACCATTTGATAAACTGGAAGATATCTCGAAGGAAGAATTGGAACAAGCCAAACTAGTTGATTCCTCAGTTCAGTCTACTGTTGAAATGTCAGACACTGAAGTGCAGACAGAACCTGTGGAGGTTATTAGTGAGGGTGTTCAAGCTAACAAAGAAACTGTTGACTTTTCTTCCCAGACTATAGCGGTTGAAACCGGCTCTTTCCAAGTAAATGCGTTTGAAGAAGACGAAAATTACTTAGCTGAACTTTACTTACCAAAACCATTAAAACAGTACTACACAAATGCAGAGATCTCATCTATCCCATATTCTTCTACGGATCCAACAATGAAATTATTTGAAAGAACATACCAACAAATAAATGCTGAATTTATGGTCTTGGAAGAAAACTTAGCGAACATGAACTCATATTTCCAGGATCAATGCGTTATTCAGATGGAGAATCGTACTGAAAAGTCTATTCCAAATATCTACACATGGAGAGTAACGGAAAATTCAAGATTGTCTGAGATTCTGAAAAAGAAATCAAAAACGTATCAAGATTTGAAAATGAAGATTGATGAATTTAACGACAAAATTTCACAATACAAAGTTAATGAACTATCCGCATTGGAGAGCGCTAAAATTAAATCAAAGAATGAGTATATTCAATTACAATATTTGAATGAAGAAAGATCCAATAATAGATTTGCTCCATTAAATTTCCACCAAAGTGAATTACAACATGAATTGCGTTCTAAGATGTCCTCGTTACATGAAAAATCTAAAGAAATGGGAACGTTCTTAAATTTGTTGAAAGTTTATGTTAGTTTCCAAAAGAATCCTTCTGAATTTAGTAGTAGAATGGCATCTGTGTGGATTAGTATAGAGAAGGATCGTCTTGTAAAAGAACAATCATCTACTCCACAACAAATAATCCCATTTAATAATCAATCAGTTGACAAAGAAATCAAAACATATGAAGTTGTTCAAACTGGGTTGAATTTAAATATCAAAAGACAAGTTGGT
The DNA here is from genome assembly GCA_003708535.3 of Kazachstania bromeliacearum. NCBI lineage: Eukaryota > Fungi > Ascomycota > Saccharomycetes > Saccharomycetales > Saccharomycetaceae > Kazachstania > Kazachstania bromeliacearum. Next base: position 156,122 of record PPOP03000001.1, on the reverse strand, counting down.
GAATTTTTCAAAAATAGAAATTCATCCAATTACTAATTGTATCAGTTTTCATTAAATTGTTACCTGTATCGTATATTTATTGATCTATATCGTAAATAAAATCTATAAAAAAAATAAACATTAGTCATTATAATAACAATTATTTAGTAAATTCTTCGATTGTTTCTTTGAATTTCTTAATTAAAGTGTCATTTTCTTCTTTTGTACCCACAGTAACTCTTAAACAACCGGTGCAACCTATTTCGGTACCTCTGAATCTGATAACGACACCTGACTTGGTAGCTAAAGAGTAATATATCTTCTTAGCCAAATCATTGTCACCCTTGTTAATTCTTAGTAAAATGAAATTTGCATCTAGACCACCAACGTATTGATCGTCTACGTATTCTAAAGATGTCAATTCTTTCAATAGACGAGCCTTTTCGATGTTTATGCTTTCAGCATTTTTTTCCATAAGTTCTAAATTGTGATCTTGAACAGCTTTCAATGCGTGGTCGGCTGTGATACTAGAAATATTATATGGTGCTTTCATAGCATTTAAAATCTTGGCTAAGTCCTTGGAAGCGTAAGTCATACCTAATCTAATACCAGCTAACCCAAAGGATTTAGATAAAGTTTGTAAAGTGACAATATTTGGATATTTGGTGACTAATGGAGCTGTAGAACCACCACAGAAATCCACGTATGCTTCATCTACTACTACTAAACCATTTGTCCAATTTTGTAAGATTTTTTCAATTCTGGCTACTTCAACTTGAGCACCAGTTGGATTACCTGGAGATGTGATAAAGATTAATTTGATTAATGGATCATTTTGAACAATTTGTAATATTTTTTCAGAATCGATTTGGAAACTGTTATCTTCTGTGATCAATGGACATTCCACTGTTTCAACATCATTAATGTTTGCACACACGGAATACATGGAGTAAGTTGGTGGTAATACCAATATTTTTTCCTTAGCTGGTACACAAGCAGCTCTAATGATTGCATCAATACTTTCATCGGACCCAACACCAAGACACAAGTTTTCTGCAGTTAAGGGTTCCAAGTTTTGACTGGCAAAGGCAGAAGTCTTGTTACGATAATTAGCCATAGCAGTCTTGAATTGAATTTGGTGAGGATCTGGATAACGATGTAATACAGAGTCTTCCATACCTTTTTGGGTTGGACCTCTACTATTTTCATTAGCATCTAATAAGATACCATCTTGGAAATCGTCTCTAGCACAACGGTAAGGTTCTAGATTGTAAATTTTTGGTCTGATTATATTTTGTAAGTTGAAAGTCATTATTTATATTCTTATTTTGCTGTTGATTATATTAAAGGTTATCTTGTTCGATGATCAATTGGCTTCTCTATTTTATAAATTCAATTTTATAAAATACTGGTCAGGTGCGCGAATAACTGATTGTATGGTGAGTCAGCCCAAATAATGTAATTAATTACACTATAATTTTTCAATAAATTGCTTTTGACTTCTTTTTTGGATTACCCGAAGATTCCATTTTTTTATTTTGAGATTTAGTGACAGGCACAATTGACGCATAAATAGATCTAATAGGCACTTAGTAACTTCTTTATCCTTCGATAAAGTATCTTTTAAATAAGGTTTATTAATTTTTATTAGCCATTAATATATAAATATATAGACATTGTGTGTTGTTGGTGGGATAAAATTACATAATAGTACATCCACTTCCTTCATCGTCACTGGTATTAGTATTAACTTGAGGACCAGCTGTTAGTGCCACTCTTGCGGCTTCAGTGAATGCTTCATTGACACCTTTATTAGACTTGGCACTACATTCTAAATAACGTAGAGCACCAATATGTTTGGCCATAGCCAAACCTTCCTCGTACGTTATCAAGCTACTGTTATTATTATTTCTGTTAGAATTTTGTTCATGAATATTATTTGGAGTAATAGCTTTATTTTCATTTTCAATGTTTCTCAAATCACATTTCAATGCCACCAATACAAGTTTCACACCTTCACAATGGTCAGTAATTTCACCAACCCATTTATTCTTGACATTTTCCAGCGAGTCACGTGAGTCTATGCTGAAACAAAGCATGATTGTATGCGTGTCAGAATATGATAAAGATCGTAATCTATCGAATTCTTCTTGACCTGCGGTATCCCACAAAGATAATGTAATATGTTGGTTGTCCACAAAGATGTCATGAATATAGTTTTCAAAAACTGTAGGTTCGTACACTTCAGGGAAATAACCTCTGGTGAACACATTTAACAAGGAGGTCTTACCACAGGCACCATCACCCAGAATGACGATCTTTCTTTCAACAGGTTTCTTGGAAGTAGAAGAAGAACCACATAGCAAACCCATTTTCGCAATAGCCTTTTATATTTGATTTATCCTGGAGTCACTTGTCTCCCTCAGTCGATTATTTATTTTTTTTCCAAACAGATCAAAAAGACAACACACAACTTAAAATTTCTTCCCGTTTCCGGGTAATCACGAACTGCGTGGCGCTCCCTCCAAAAGATAAATAAACAAATAAATGCGCCCTACGGCGCCGTTAGGGCTCGAACAACAATTAAAATTTTCCCCGGGAAACCCTAAATGACTTTCCAAAAGTAAAATATAGGGTTCGCAGGAAAGTTAAAATAAAAAACTTTTAAGTGGAAAGAAAGTTCTTTTCTGTGTCTTACGCGTGTTTCAGGCACACCATTAATCTATTTCTCGTCTTCTATTGTTCTTTTTCCTGCATTTGACAGACCTCGAAGGAAAATTGTAAAATTTATTACAGTGGTCTCCGATACCGGGACTCTCCGAGCTACGAAGGCTTCTGAGGCATTTAAGCATCACTCTTGTTGCCAAATTCTCCTTCGGACATCGTTGGCCCTCTAGAGGTTTTTGTCTCGTATGTCGTAAAGAAAATATGTTAATGTTTCAACACACACATTCTCCGCACTGCCTCTAGTGATGCAATTTTGATACTTACTTCATGCACTCTAATTTTGGCAATTTTTTTTGCCTGCGCTCCTATTCTGGTCTATTGTTTCAGTGCTACGGGTAAACAAAGGTTTCATTACGAAATCGAAGGCAAACATTACAGATCACCGTCGGATGTTCCCAGTTGTTTTTTTATATTACCTGTATTTTTTCTTTCTTAAAATATTCTATACAGATTTATATATGTAAACAACGTTCAAAAAAAAAAACTTCCCCTTCTAATTTATGATGCAGCCAACCTCTATCAAGGCTTCAAACGTTGGTACTAGATGGAGACACCTGTAGAGCCTTCACGGCAGGGAAATAAAGATCATATTACGTTAGATGGGAAGAATTTTGTAGGATATCATAATAATGATAATGCAACCAATTTTTTCCAAGATGACGTGATCGAATTGCCGGATAATGATAATGATAGAGATAGTAACTATAACAGTTACACAGAAGATTTTAATAAATGGAAAAGAAGTCGAAGTAGTAGTATGTTTAGTGGGAGTGATTCACAATGTACTCCAAGTAGTTTGTCCGGTACAACATTAAATCAATCACCTAATAGTATAAGAGATGCTAAGAGAAGGCAAAAATGGAAACCATCAGAAGACATTGAATTTATAAGAGTTGTTATAGCCAATTCACATCTATTGAAATATCTGGAATATTTTAAACCAATGAAAAATTTTTGGATTAAGGTCTCTCAAGTTCTATTAGAAGGACGAAAATATACCAGAAACGCTAGACAATGTCAAGATAGATTCAAATTACTGTTTTCTAGAGGAGTAAAGCTCGCTCGCATGAGAGACAAAAAGATTTTGTGGAAAAACAAAATTTTGCATTCCCTTCTATTGCAAGTGGCAGATATGTTTATTTATCAAAATAGTAGACTAATAGTTAAAGCAACACTTACTTCAGATGAATTGCCTCCAGATGATAAACTTAATTTTCTCGAGAAGGACATACATAAAGAAATGGCTAGTCCCAGTATGCTTGATGGTATAAAATTCCATCAGGATATAATGGATATAGATATTAAACCCAACATTAATGACTTAAAGATTGATTCTAATAGATTATCCTCGACTACTGCTCTTCCAAGTTCATCTACAACAACACCGTTGAATTTATTTAACATGTCACCTTCAAATGAAGAGACACCAACAGATGAATATAAAGATATAAGTGTGAAGGTTGAATCGATTGAACAACAATTGTTGGCAAATGAACATTTGTTGTCTCAAAGATTATTAACAACCAAACAAAGCACATTTCAATTATTATCAATAATTAAACAACAATTATCTGAAAAGTTATCAACAACCAAGCAAGAATGGTCGTCTACTTCTGACCAATTGCGTTCTAGTATAGATTATAGACATTCCACGCTGGAGGGTAGACATTCTGCACTGGAGGGTAGACATGCTACACTGGAGGGTAGACATTCCACACTGGAGGGTAGACATTCTACATTAGAGCAAAGATATACATTACTAGAAGAAAGGCAAATTCTGTTGGAACAAAAGGATGAGGCAATTTCTCAAAGTGTAAAGCAAGCCTATGATGTAATTGGGAGTATTAGAGAAGAAGTAGACTCGTTGAAATTACGTATTGGATTGCTAGAAAAGTCCAAGCAAGAGGAAGCAAATCATTTCGAATCATATTCTTCAAAATAGGATCACAAGTAAAAATCATACAATCACAATACGTTAGATTATTGTATCCTGTGAACCATTCCCGCATAACATCGACAGATTCCCATAGCATATTTTATATTTATTTGTATTCTTAATTAATCAGCATATAGTTTCATTCATAGGTAGTTTTACTTTTCAATGACTTCCAATTGGATAGATTGATACTATTACCATGTGAGTATCTTGCTTTCAAAAAATTTCAACGATCAGAAATAAATCGGATTTCTGAAACCTCTTCAAAACTCGACGAAATTTTTTTCTGCAGGAAATCATGGTTATGAACGAGAGTTGGGTGCAAGTTGCTGTATGACATAAGTATGACCATTACAATTGTCCTTTCTGTGTGTGTGTGTTTTTTGCCACTATACATGAACAGAGAGAAAGGGATTGTACACTGAATTATAATAATATTTGGTCTTGCCCAAAGTGGATAGTCGACAGCGCAAAAAGGAGGGGAACTTGGCGAAATTCTTACGAAATAAAAGTTGTGCGCAATTCTCGCATTTTCGCAAGTCTTTTGTTTTGTTTTCCTCTAGGCATTTTGTCTGATAAAAAATCTTAATTTTAAAGGTGCCCTACGGGAAGATTTTTTTTGGATCTGGAATTTTCTACAGTGGTTAACGTGTGTTTTCCACCCACCATCTCGGGAATTATGCTTTTACACTGCTCAATTAATAGTAACAGGTTTTAATTTTATTTTGAGCACAGCTTATTCCCGCATAATACAATAGGATTAAGTTCGGTATGTTGCACTGTTTCACTCAAGAAGAATGTTTCTTTCTTTCTTCACGTAAAATTGAATAATATAGCATCATTTCTACCGTGGAATTAGGTAATGTAGTTAATGGGGTTAACATAAATATAAGGTCATATAATTATCCCACGTTTGCGTGGGATAATGGCTGGCAGTACCCCATTGCAGCCCTCTTAAATTTTAGTTTCCTCATTGTTATCCGCGTTAGTAATAACACTAAATGAAAAGATTTATTCACAGTGAATTTGATAGATTTACAAATTCTATTGGAATTAGTCGAGATTTTTATAAAGAATATTAATTGCTAGTTTCTTTCTAAATTTGATAATAACAGTACTTCTGTGTCATATCATATAAAGCAGTACCTTTTTTTAGTTAGATTGTTAATTGTTGTGTGATATCAACTTGATCTCTGTTAATATATAAATACTATTTTCCGAAGGAAACTCTTTCAATGGTCAAAACAGAGAAACGAATCCTGTGTTGTATAAGTAATAGGGACATTGGACCTGTGTCTAATTGTATTAGCCGAATTGTGACTTTACTAAAAGGAACTTCCTTCAATTGAAATCTCCAAATTGGTTTATCGTTTCGAAAGATCCGTTATGTTCATTCCAGAAAATTAATCAATGTTAATAAAGATAATCTTAAATGCGTTCGACGTATTGACTTGAGCTTCTATTAGAAGTATTATTAAACGTTCCAGTTAGTATGCATGTCCTTGACAACAACTACTCTAATAGTTTGCTACTTTAAGCCACACTACCATAAATTATGCAAAACAAAAATTTCTCAATAATGATTATTTACCTTTTAGATCCCATATACAAAAACCTTCTACACAGGTTGAGCATCCAGGTTACTCGAAGTAACATCAGGTGGTAACTATATTGCAAATTGCACGGTTAGAGGAATTGATTTCAGTCATATCAGTTTCGATAGCTATACCTTGTTATGGATGAATGTTATAGTTCAGGGCATTCTCCTATTTGTTCATTTTTTGTTAGTAAGAGAGGAAGTTGATCTGTAAATGCCATAGTTACTATATTAGAGCTATAAATTGTGGTATTAACATATAGACCATGCAGTGAGTGATCTTTTCACAATGACTTGTACTCATAGAGTGAGAAGTGGAATTGTATGAAGATTAGAGAAAAGTGTTTATCTTCCAAAACAGATGGTTACAATATCATTGTATTCTATGAGAAAGGTGACCACAGTTTATTTAGTCAACAATTGACACTATTACACCTCTGGTATTGCAAGTTCAGATATCATATATTTTTAATAGGCCAAATGTTGATATAACTTTCTGAACTATATCAAAATATAACCTATGAGTGCCATAATGAGGTAATTGGAACTCTCTATTAGCTAAACCAATGGTGTTTTCTGAGAGCATCCCCTTCAAAAGATAGTATGAATGAGATAGATTTGAATCAGGATCAGTACAGACAAATCTTGACTGATTAAGTTTTATATGATTATTTGAGATAATTCAGAAGATCATAATATGCACATTGACGTTTTAAATGGGAGAATAGTTGATTATAAAAGAGTAACCACTAGCAGTCCTAGAATGGGGGAAGGAAATCTGTATCTTTTTCATAATTGATGTATTCGATAAATGAAATTAATTCGAGATGATTTATTCCAGACACCGGTATTATTGATATTCCTTGTTGTGAGTGCTTCTGAATGCAGCTTATTTGAAATTGGTCAATTGTTTACAACTTTATTGAAATCTCATTATGAATATTTATTGAGGTAAGTCAGCAGTGTTTCAAAACAGATAATACGTTATATACCAATAATAGTATAAGCTATTATTGTTGGCGGGTTTATAAGGAAATATAGGAAAGCAACATGTTTCAGAAAAACAATCGTATGCATATACCTCAATTCAAAAAAGCAAAATAGGCGAAAATATTAGCAACAAAGAGAGTGGAAAATTGTCATTAAAACATATTTGCTAGTAGTACTTTAAATGAGGTTAAAGGATTCCCCTTCCAGATTGCTAATACCTCAATAAAATATCATAATGATAAGAGGACTCTGAAAACGTGTTCTAAACTTCTTATAGTCAACTCTCAAATTGAAAATCATTGGTAAATCAGAATCCATCTGACACCAAAAAAGAGTATTCTCCTCTGAACAAGGCCATATACGTTGTCAATAATATTATTTTGCTAGTTGATATGCAGAATACTTTCCAATTTGATTGTTCTAATGAAAAAGCAAATAGAGATAAGCAATTAATATGAATGAAATAGTAATTCATTAAACTTGTTAGCTTCACATAATATGATTATCCGTTTCAATACGATGCATGGTCCTAAACAAACACGATATGTTCTATTGTCACTTTATTGCTTCTGTTTTCTTTTCTTTGTTAGAAGTTGTAACGGATACTACTAAAACAATGGAAGATGTGTTTTTTTTAGTTTTCTTGTCAACAACAACTCCTTGCAATAACGTTCATTAGCCGTACTATTTCTCATTGTTTACATTGTTAATAGAAATCAGTTTCGTTTATTTGAATAATAAATTTTACCATACTAATCATTCATAATTTTATGATAATACTAAATGTGTCCATTTGACGTAAATTTTCGGCTACTTTATTTAGTGTCAACGATATGACTACTTGCCTGATAGACATGTATACGGTCTACCTTAAATAGTAAAAAGAAGAAAGGTAATGGAGTATAGTATCCTGGAAAAAGAAAGACTTACTATTAAAATGTTATTAGCAAGACTTTTTTTTAATGGGAATCAAATCAATTCTTGAAATAGTCCAAAACAATACAACGGAAATTTGACTACTTCGAAAAAAATCACTCCTTTAAAAATGTGGGAAAAAAGAAGGTTGGTGTCACATCCTGTACACCCAAGAGAAACTGTGTACAAAGAGAATCGATTATCATTTTTTGATAGTAATTGAGAAAATAATTAGCAACGAATCTGGACTTTTGATCAGAAAGATTATCAGAATGATAAAAACTTTTTTACTTACTTCTTAGTCACTTTCGGCCGATATCAATATTCTGCTGAATAACAAGGTTGAAAGTTTACATCATTTGATACAATGCTTAAAGTTCGATTATGATGGTCGCAAACAAAATCAGCTCAGACTGAAAAAAATTTCTTTTTTTTACCACCATTGTTGGTTGCTTAATATTAACTCATTAAGGTTGACTCAGTAATATATATCTAACTGAGTGATGATTATATGGTTATGTACAAATCATCTGGTTGCCCTTCCTCTGTAAGACATACAATTTATTATTCCATTTCAATATTTTCTTCACTGAATTTATGAGACGAGTCAAATTAGCAACAATTTTCTTAATCCTATAAACAAACTGAAAAGATTTTTACTCGGGTAAACAAGATCTATTGAACAACTTTTTATAGTATCGTTGTTCTCCCTATCGACGTGTAGGATTCGTACGTTGGACTAAACTTTAAATTAACCTCAAGGTGAATGAAATAAAGATATACATTAATTTTGAACAACAAAACATTGGCCGAATGTTGAGATATTTTACAAGAGGTGTATATGTGCTAGTCAATCTACTTCAATGTGTGGACCATTGACCATTTGTCTACTAATTCAACTGAGTGTCCAGGAAGTGGGTATTCCTATCGGCTCTTTCTATCAGCAACAATAAGTCTCCTGTAATGAAACATTCGCGATAGAAATGAATATTAATTGAGATCATTAATATATTGTTTCCATTAATCCCGACTAAACATTTATTTGGTAATCTAGTACCACATTGTGAGATACCATTTGGATAAGATTCGTGTTGGTCGATCTTGGGTTTTTTCAACTTCTCTTAGATCTGAGTTACCTAACACTAATTTACCATGCCAATCTTCTAATTTAATACCACAGATAACATTAATGGACTGACAATTTTATACAAAGAGTTAGAAAGTTTACAACCATAGCTATAGTCGTAGTATAGATGTAAAGTGGTCTCATAAAAAATTTTGCTAATAGTCATTTGTTTGAGAAGAAAAAATAAATTTCTTACTAAATCATAGTTTTAGCTAATGAGAAAGTGAAACCTAATAGCCAATATTGATTGATTGATTATACTACAATTTATTCTTTGAAGACGTTTAATCTTGACTATCAGATAATCGTATTTGAAAGTAATCATATCTTATGAATGAAATATATATATATATATATATATATATTCGTAATATAAATGCTACATAAAACTAAAGTAATAAGCTTTATTTTTTTTTCTTGAACCAAAGATGAATAAATTAAAAATAAGTAATATCCTATAATGTAAAACCGGTGTAATTAAACCACCTCTCAAGTTGGTGGTGGGTGTTTTGGAGTATGAATCAAAAAGTTAACGGGTCGTTGTGAATTAACACCAGACCTTTGAGGTGATTTAAAATCTGTCGCATTCACAATCGCACTCTGTGATCTTCTATGACCTTTCCTATTTGCTGTATTTTGTGAATGTGTTTGCTTGTAAGGTGAAAATTGTGTTGATGGTTGTTGGAACTGGAATTGTTGTTGAGGTGGTACATTCAAATAAGGTTGAGAATTGTTTGGTTCTGAATCATTTGAATTTGAATTTGGTGGAACCAACATTACAGGCACTACACCTTGTTGGAAATAGCCTTGCATATTTTGATATTGAGCAAGATTATTATAATTTTGATAATTTTGTTTATTATCTTGATCTTGATATGAATTATATTGTGACGGTCCCGGGTATTGGTTATTCCACCCACGCGATGACGGTACAGGTAGTTGATATGCTTGTAAAGGTGGGACCTGTTGGTGTTGTTGTTGCGGTTGCTGCTGCTGCTGCTGTTGCTGTTGACGTTGATTCTGATAAATTCCATTTTCTGTATTCAGTTCACTGATAGATGGAATTTCTGATCTGTATCTACGATGACCTCTTGGGCTAGCCAATCTAGGTTCAGTTTCTTCAAGTTTTCTCTTTTTATCATGAGGAGATACATTTTCCTTTTCATCAATAACTTCAGATGGTGGTAATGATTCACGTTGATTCATGACGTTTAATATTGTATTAATAGATTGTTCATTAAATTTATCACTTTCAATACATTTATCCACAATATTTTGTAATTTAGTTAAATTTTCAGCTCGTAGTTCTTGTACTTGTTTCTTTTCTTTGGTTAATCGTATTTCCAAGTATTTTTCAAAATGTTCGTTATTATCGTCATCGTCAATAGTATTACCTGAAAGTTCTAATTCTTTGATGATGAGTTTTTTCCATGTGAGAGATTCTTTATTCAACAGGGAACTCACATGTTGTTTCCCCTTGGTATTGTTTTCAGTAGTAATTTTGTCAGTATTTGTTCCGCTTTGAGGTTGAAGCTTATCCATAATTATTCCTCAATGAAGCAATTGGGGAAATGAGCGAATGCAAATATGTAATTAAAATGTAAAATAAAAAATAATGAACTAGAAAGATTGATGATATCTTTATATTTGATTATTTAATCAAACAACTTTTATCAGATATCAAATGATAGAAGATAAAAATGAAATTGATGGAAAAGACAGAAAAAATTGGTGGAGGGAACAGAAAAATCGTGGGGAACAAAAAAGCACTGGGTTGGATTGGGTATCTATATTTGGGTGGTGGTGATCCAGTACTAAGTTGCGATATAGTTGGTATTCCTTGATTCACTTTGTATATTGAATGTTCATTGAGGAGGTCAAATCATTGCGTAATATAAAAATTTTTCGTGGCATCACGAGTTCGAGAAGATCTCCGGGTAAAGACACTATAAGCCAAATCAGGTAAGAAGGGAATAAAAATAGAATTATGGTTCGATTTTATATCAAATTAAAGGAGAAAGCAGGAGAAAAGTCATATAACAAAATAATAGTAGTGTTACAATAAGATAAAAAATTATTTAAAACTAAATAATATCTATATAATAATAGCTGTAGGAGCGTAAAATGGGGTTTATAAAAAAAAAATAAATGTTTTACAGTGAGTGTCCATTTCTTGATAATTAGTTGTACAAGACGAATTTAGCTCTACCAGATGTGACAGCGACAGTACAACCGTCAGAACCACCAGTGTAAGAACCATTTTCGTAAGCACAGTCACCGTTAACGACAGCACCTTCATCGGCGACAATCTTGACGTTGAAGTTCAATGGAGATTTGTTGTTTGGGTTTGGAATCAAAGACAAGTAAGAGATACCGCCGGTGGAACCAGCACCGAAGTTCAATGGAGCCCAGTTACCGACACCAGAACCATCAGTACCCCAGACACAACCATCTTCAACAGAGACACCTGCATTGTTCACGTAGTATTGAGCAGATGTCTTTAAACCTTGCCATTGGTAGTAAGAATCTTGATCAACGACAGTTAATGGTAAAGAGGAACCAGCTTCCACGAAAGTTGGAATGACCATGTTTTCAGTACCTGGGTAATCAGTTCTACAGATAGCAACACCTTGACCGATTTGATTTTCGACCACAGCGGCATCAACACCCCATTCACATAAGTAATCAGAGTTAGTGTTAGAACGGTACAATTTACCATTTTGACACAACAAACCACCGACGGATCTACCATCAGCTGGTTGGTTGTCTGGCCATTGGGTCTTGGACATACCTGGTTGACAAGAGTATGAACAGTAAGAACCTTCAGCACAAGAACCACCAGTGGAAGTGTCAGTGTTTTCAATACCGGTCCAACCACCTTGGTTCATCCAGTCAATGGAGATAACACCTTGACCAGCTGGGAAAGATGAACAGTCAATGGTACCGTCTTGGAACTTTTCACTTGGACCAGAGAATGAAGCTAAATCACCGTAAATGCTACCAGAACCTGAAGAGGAGGAAGTGGATGGAGCGGATGATGGAGCGGCAGCGACGGAAGAAGAAGTAGCTGGAGCAACAGAAGAGGAGGTAGTAGCTGGAGCAGCAGAAGAAGTGGTAGCTGGGGTAGCAGAAGAGGTGGTAACTGGAGCAGCGGCAGCAGAGGAAGTAGCTGGGGCGGCAGAAGAGGCAGCTGGAGCAGCAGCAGAAGAAGTAGCTGGGGCAGCAGAAGTAGCTGGAGAAGCGGAAGAAGCTGGAACAGCAACGACATTGGTAGATGGGGTCAAAGTGGTAGCTGGAGCACCACCGACGGTGTGACCTTTGTCATCGACGGTAATAGTTTCGTAGACGTATTCAACGGCAATGGCTCTCTTATGTTGGTGAGAGTCAGCAGCGATAGTGGTGGTACAGTCCTTGGAGACTTCTAAAGCTGGTAAAGCGTTAACGATAGCACCGGAACCAATCAAAGTGGCAGTTAGTGCAGAAGTAGAGAATTTCATAATGATATGTTAATTTTCTAAATTAAAAGGTAAAGGAGTGTAAAGTGTTAGTAAAAGATAGTTCTTGTAGTTATAGGAAGGTAATTAATTGTATTATATTGATATTTGATCTGCCCAGTTTTTATTCACAGTGTTTGGCAGATCTGACTTTCTAAAATTGGCTCGAGGCTTTGCGAAGACGCGAAAAAAAACATCCCTCTTTCGCTCCCGATTCGGAAATCTCGCGAATTGGAAACAAGGAATTTTTCGCGTTTTCGCGTAGTCACAATTTCAGTCACTGTAAACGGCTGTGTTTATTATCACTTATCTATCCATAGTGAAGGTTCAAATCGGGTCAGTTATCATATCAATAGTAACACACAAATGTAACATACTAATTTGTTTCTTAAAGGAATGTGTAGTAGTTGGTATTTTATTAAAACAGGTGTAAAACGAGTTTTTTTGTTTTCAAATAGTAAAAGTTTAAGGAAAGTAAATAGTTGGAATTTTAGATCGAGGGTTTTAAGTTCTTGATTGCGAAATTTGCTAAAGGGAACAGAAAACTAAAGTGTCTTTATATGTGGAAACAAATGTATTTTTTGGATAGGGAGTTAAGAGACAAGCAAGAAAGAAAACAGACAAGCGCAGATCCCCACTTTGTTTATATACAAAATTGACCAGCACGAAAAAAACATGGTTCGTTTCGAGACGAAAAAGAAACACGCTCCGGGCGCGCCAAACACTAAAACGGGCGGCCGTGCGGGCTTTTCTGTGCGAGCGATGCCGGCGGCGTTGCTTTTTGCGCATTTCTTTTTGACTGAACAGGTCCCGTTTGGGGGGGATGTGGCCGTATTCGGTGATGCTATTCCCAAAAAGGATCTGCCCCTGTCCCGTTTGGGCCTCTGTTTACCGTTTCTTTTTCGGCTTTCGTGTTAAGAATTGAATCAAACAGAGAAAAAGTAAACAAAATTACGTATATTAACTTAAAAACGATATACATTGAGAATGATTTAGTACCTACTGTTTCTTGGCATGTGACAACGATTCGATCACTTTGGCTAATTTAAACTTCTTGTTAAGCCCCCATTCTAGTAACTTGTAAGGTACTAAAATGGATATCCAAGATAGCAAATGAGACATGGTACCACGGTACAAATCCACTGGATCACTCTTACTTTGAATGACAGACACCACTTCCTGTGCATATTGTTCAGCACTGATAGGGTGGTTGTTCTTGGCCATCTGTTGTCTGTAAGTGAAGGCTTCAATACCTTCTGGGAAATTGTAAATGGATCCACTAGGTAAAGGTCTCTTGTCAGCGATATCAGTAGCAACACCACCAGTGACTACGTTGATCACTCTTACACCAAAGGGTTTCAATTCCAAATGTAAACCTCTAGCATATGAATGGATAGCAGCCTTTGAAGCAGAATAGATTGATCCAAAGGGGAATGACACTTGACCAGCAGATGAACCTGTAAACACAATGGTACCCTTAGCATTGACCACAAATTGTGATAATTCACGACACATATTCACATGACCAAACACATTCACTTGGAAACATTGTTCCAACACAGAATTACTAACATCTAATGCGGGGAAAGTACAACTTTGACCAGCATTATTGTACAATAAATCTAATTTACGTACATCTGTCACTTCATCCCTTGGTAAATTATCAGTCAAATATTGACGGAATGTGGAAATTTCTTCTGGTTTACTGATATCCAATTGATATGGCTTAATATTTAAACTTGGGTGCTCCTTCACTAATTCTTCCAATGCAGATAATCTACGGGCACAAGCGTACACTTCGTACCCTTCTTTACCTAAGGCAATGGTTATTGCACTACCAATACCTGATGAAGCTCCTGTTACAACAGCTACTTTACCCATTTCTTACTTATATTTATCTTGTCGTCCACTGTTGCTTAAGTTCTCCCCACTTTTAATTCTTGCAACATTTTTCTTCTTAATTCCGAAACTAAACCCTCCTTAAAAAACTTGCCATAATACTCAATTATTATTTTTTCTCATAAAATTAATATAAATATAATATAAACACATGTATATATACACAGAATTAAAGAACAAATTATTCAGATTCTTGTTGGAACACATCAGATAAGAATTGTTCTTCTTCAGTAGTATGTAATCCCTTAGAACCTGCTGCTACAGCACCACTTGGATTTCTACCACAATATCTCACAACAGCATCCTTATATTGTTCAGTTTCTTTCAAGGTGGTCTTTAATCTTGGTTCCACAAAGGCCCAAGCACCCATGTTTAATGGTTCTTCTTGACACCATACAATGTCTTGTAAGTTAGGGTAAGAATTTATAGTATCACGTAATTGTGCAAATGGGAATGGATGTAATTCTTCCACTTTCAAGAATGCTGTAGTTTTATCACCTAATTGATCACGTCTCTTATGTAAGGCAGTGTACACTTGACCACTTAAGATAACTAATCTCTTGGTCTCTTCTTTAGTACCGATAGCCTTACCATGTTCAACATCTTCAATTACCCATTGGAATCCACCTTCAGTGAACTCTGATAATTGAGATTTAGCTAATGGATGACGTAACAATTGTTTAGAGAAGAACAACGCTAATGGTTTACGGAATTGACGATGTTGTTGTCTTCTCAAGATATGGAACAAATTGGCTGGAGTAGTTGGATATACCACTTGGAAATTACAATCTTGATGTTGTCTTTGTAATTTCAATTCAGATGGGAAATATCTTGGATCTTCATTGGCTAATTGTAAAAATCTTTCTAATCTACCAGATGAATGTTCAGGACCTTGACCATCATACCCATGAGGTAACGATAACACTAACCCAGAACGTTGCTTCCATTTTTGTTCACCACCAGCAATGAATTGATCAATAATAACCTGTGCAGTATTGGCAAAATCACCAAATTGAGCTTCCCAAATAACTAAGTAATCAGGAGAAGTTAATGAATAACCGTATTCGAACCCCATAACACCGTATTCTGATAACGATGAATTACAAATGGAGAAATCGGCTTGTTTGTCACTTAAATGTTCCAATGGAGTGTAAGTACCTTCTGATTGTTGATCATGTAACACAGCATGACGTTGAGAGAATGTACCTCTCTCCACATCTTCACCTGATACTCTAACGTTATAACCTTCTAACACTAAGGAACCAAATGCTAATGCTTCACCAGTAGACCAGTCAATACCTTCACCATCCTTAATAGATTTACCTCTTTGGTTCAAAATTCTCTTCAAATTCTTATGAACTTCAAAATCTTTAGGCCATGAAGAAATAGTGTGACCAATGGTTTGTAAAGTTTCAGCAGGGACATTTGTTGGTTCATGTGGTAAGATTTCAGTGGCTAATTCTTTTGGAGACTTGAATCCTTCCCATGCAGCGGTCAACCATTCTCTTTGTGTTGGTTTGTAATCTTTAGCCTTTTCAAATGCCTCTTCAAATAAACCCCAAACCCATTTTTTATGTTCTTCAATGTCATTCTTAGTGAAAGTTCCTTCATTGACTAAACTGGTACTGTAAGCGTCGATGACAGATTTTTGTTTGGCAATCTGTTTATACATGAATGGTTGAGTAAATGATGGTTGATCAGTTTCATTATGACCATGCTTTCTCCAACCAACCACATCAATAATGGCATCTGTGTGGAATTCATTTCTCCATTCAGCAGCCAAGTTAAAGATATAAGTTACTGCTTCAACATCATTGGCATTGACATGGAAAATTGGAGCATCGATAGCCTTAGCCAAATCAGATGGGTATGGAGTAGATCTGGAAGATCTTGGATCAGTGGTAAACCCAATTTGATTGTTTGTTATAATGTGAATAGTACCACCAGTAGAATATTCTGGTAAGTTTAAGAACCCCATAGTTTCATAAACAATACCTTGACCGGCAAAAGCAGCATCACCATGTAATAGGACACCTAAAGCTTTGGTCTTTTCTTCTAAATCACCCTTAGCATGTAATAAAGCTCTTGTTCTACCTAACACCACAGGATCTTGAGCTTCTAAATGAGATGGATTAGCCACCAATGACAAGTTCACGTACTTCCCTGAAGTGGTTGGTCTTTGATAATTCATACCTAAATGGTATTTAACATCACCGGATCCTTCAATTTGATCACGAGTACTTGTACCTTGGAACTCAGCAAAGATTGATTCGTTTGGTTTACGTACCACATTAGATAAGACATTCAATCTACCACGATGAGCCATACCTAAAACGACATCTTCTACACCTAACTCGACTGAACGATCGATTAAAGTCTTGATACCTGGAACAACGGCTTCTAACCCTTCAAGACCAAATCTCTTATCATTAGGGAATTTGGTAGATAAGAAACTTTCAAAGGATGTTGCCCAAATTAATCTATCCAAGATTTGTCTCTTTTGGTCGATATTGTAAACGTATGGATTTTCGACCTCGATTCTTTCTCTTAACCATTCACACTTCACTTTGGATGGAATATGAGTGTATTGAATACCATATGATTGACAGTACAATTTTTCCAAATTTTCAATAATTTCTTTCAAAGTCATTGTAGTTCTACCATCTTTGGCAAATCTAGGTAGAATACCGGGACCTAAATGAATTTCTTTATTCAAATCATTCTCTGAAAACCCGTAATAACCTATAGTTAATTCAGGTGGTACTGGATTTTTCTTGTTACCACCGAATGAGATACCTAATGGGTCAATGTTAGCTTTCAAATGACCTCTCACTTGATAAGCTCTACAAAGCAATTGAACCTTTAAATGGAACGTAACGTTTTCGTCAACACCGCTAGCTGGATCGGCACCAAAGTGGGCAAGTTCTGTACCTTGTGGAGCATTTGATAAGATTGGAGGGGCTTGGAATGCGGTTGATGTTGCAGTACCAGGTTTCAAATTTTTCAAATTCTTAAAATATGCATTCCATGAAGCATGGACAGCGGTGGGGTCATTTTGCCAAACTTCATACATTTCATCAATATACTGTGCATTTGAAGTGGACAAAAAACTGTCTGTACCTGTTGTAATGTGTCTATGAGACGATTGTAAAGTGGCTGTTAGAGGGATAGCCGATTTCCTTAATAATGCTCTCTTGAGCAATGTTCTGGACCCGTTTTGACTAACAATGGTCCTTAACATATTGAATATATATAACTTAACTTATTAGAGTATGCCTTCTTGTTGTTTGTTTTAAACTTGTTGTGTGTTTGTGGTTATCCTTTCTGTCTAGGGAAGATAACTGAACTCTTTTAAGGCCGGACTTCCGATAGGCTGATTTTGTTTTTTTTATTCTGATTCGCTCAAACTAAAATGCACTTAATAAGGATAAAATAATATTTCTTGAAACAACGAACTGAGTGTTGAAAGTAACTGCTAGTCGAGTTGAATAATGTTTTATAATTCGAGATGAAGATTTGTCTCAAAATATTTATGGGTAGGTTTCAAGGAAAGAATTAATTTCTTGAGAGTAAGTAGTTATTATTATGATTATTATTTATATATGTATATCAAATGTTTGCATGTGTCAGCAGTGGATGCAAAGGTTAAATGGACCAACCAGAACACAGTAAACAGTGCGGCACGTTTGCCAGGAAATTCAGAGACCCGGGAGGGTAATTATTCTATTAACATTTTATTTTTTTACTATTACAAACTTATATGGTTTATATATTTGAAGGATGATCAGCAAACCACTTATCAGTGAACTCGTTCAATTTATCAGCGTCGGTGTGTACCCAGGATCCCTCTTCGTTGTAGAATCTGGCATTCTTGTACATGAGGTCCAAATCTTCCTTCACATCATTCAAGGATTTATATGTACCTCTCTTACAATTTCTAAGAATACTCTCCAAGCAAACTGGCTTCTCAATGATCGCATAGTAATCAGGATACAATTTCTTTGGAGGTAATTTCTCAAATATATCAGTTCTCAGATGGGAATCTACATCATCTTCTAAAGTACGCATTTCAGCAAATAATGATTCCACTAAAGCAGTTAGTTCACTACGTGGTGAAGATTTTTTCTTGTTAGCAGTCTTCTTAGGAGTAGGGGTCTTTGGAGATGTCTCTTTTGACTCCGCTTTAATGGCCGCTGGTGTATCAGCAGTATCTTCAGCTATGGCAAGTTTTTCTTCGTCAGATTCATCAAGAATTTCTGCTTTCTTCAAACTTATCTTAATTCTTAATCTTGGCTTCTTTTTCTCAGGTTCAATGATCTCGTCATCATTTTGGATTTCTTCCACACTATCTTCCAGTGTGGTGACCATTTCAGCAGTTCTCTTACTTCTGTTTCTTGATCTTGATGGACGTTTCTTAGGTATAACAACATCATCCTCCATATCAAGAGCATTTTCAGAGACATAATCATCATGATCAACAACATGGTCAGGGGTGTTTTCTAATGTTCTAATTTCTTTATCACCCTCATCATGACTCTCAGTATTATCATCTTGTTCCTTTTCAATCTTATTACGTTGTCTTCTTTCACGAGCTTCACGTCTCTTCTTGATGGCATCTTCTAATGTACTTGTTTCATCTTCAACAGCTTCTAAGAATTGCTCTTCAGTTAACCCATCATCGTAGTAAACTCTTTCAGTTCTTCTCATTCTACCGACAGCGACCGGTTCTGTTTTTAGATGAACTGTAATATCTTCATGGAACACGGGAGGTAATTCATCGAACTCAATTAATCTTGGTAATGGTTCCTTTAATCCTGCTAATTTGGCTTCCTTCTTCTCCTGTGCAATTCTCTCTTGATCAATCTTATCGAATAATAATTTTTCTTCATCTGAACGTGCCAAAGTTTCGTTTAATTCAAAGTCATCTAGTTCTGCTTTATCTTCATCTTCCTTGGCAGTTTCACTCTCTAATAATCTTCTCAAGAAAGCTTCTTGTTCTTCTGCAGTAGATTTATTATCGAATTTACCGGCTTGAATAACTTTCCCATCAATATCTAACTTTTGCATGGCTCTCTCTAAGATAACTTCTTCTACAGAGTCAGTAGTAATTAATCTTAGAATTCTAACTTCATTCTTTTGACCAATTCTGTGAGCTCTATCTTGGGCTTGTAAATCTTGATGAGGATTCCAATCTGTATCGAAAATAATGACAGTATCAGCAGTTTGTAAATTCAAACCCAGACCACCGGCTCTGGTAGATAGTAAGAAACAGAAATATTCGGAATCAGGTGCATTAAATTCGTTCAACATAGCAGTTCTATCTTCAGCCTTCGTACTACCATCTAATCTCATATATTTCAAATCTTTCATTCTCAAGAAATCTTCCATAATATCCATGACTTGAGTCATTTGGAAAAACATTAGCACTCTATGACCAGATGCCTTGAACTTAGGTAACACACGATTTAATAATTCAAATTTACCAGATACACGATATAGTAAGGGACTATTTCCTCTCGTTGGATTAATGACACCTTCTACTTCATCAAAAACGAAAGGATGGTTACAAATCTTTCTCAGTTGCATAATCTTATTATTCAAACCTTTAATACCTGTCTTAGTAGTACCTTCGGTACCAGCACCAAGAAACAATGCGTTATGTTTTAACATTTGTTGATATAATTGTTGTTGTAATCCAGATAATTGACATTTAATGACTTTTTCCACTTTGTCAGGCAAATCTTTTTCGACTTCTTTCTTTAGACGACGTAACAAGAATGGTCTTAACACTTTATGTAATCTTCTAATGACCAATAATGTTTCTTCTTCAGTCAATTCTAATTTTTCTTGTGTACCTGCGTTAGCAAATGGAGTGTTAAACCAATCTTCAAAGGTTTTTGCAGAATTGAAAATTTTAGGTAAGACGAAATTCAATAATGCCCACAATTCAGGTAAATTATTTTGTAATGGAGTACCAGTTAAAATCAATCTATTTCTAGTCTTATAGTAATGTTGAATGGTGTATGATAATTTAGATTGTGCATTTTTCATTCTATGCCCTTCATCAATAATCATATGAGCCCATTCATGTTTACATAACAAAGGTCTATCTTTGATAATATATTCATAGGTGGTTAATAACACGTCAAAGTTACCCACTTTAATTTGATGTTGTAATGCACGTCTTTGATTAGGAGTACCTTTATAAATGATTGTGTTTAAACCTGGTGCCCATTTTTCAAATTCTAATGTCCAATTAGTAATTGTTGACAATGGTACAATAACTAAATAAGGACCTGGATCTTTCTTTGTTTCGAAAAGATATGTGATTAATGAAATAGATTGAATGGTCTTACCCAGACCCATTTCATCTGCTAAAATACCATTTAAATGATTATTGTATAAGGATACCATCCATTCAAGACCCTTCAATTGATATTCCTTCAAAGTACCACCGACTAAAAGACTAGATTGCTTAGTAATAGTTTCTTTCACTCTATGTGCCACTTCGTAGTAATCAATTTTCTCTCTTTCTTCATTGGTTATTGGTGTTATCTCTTCACCATTCAATAATTTCGCTTCATTTTGTTGTACAGTGACAGCTTCAGATAACGAGTCTAAGAAAGAATTTGTTTGTTTTAATAATTGTGTAATTCTTGTATCTTTTGTTTGATCTAATAATTTCAAATAAGCTTCTTCATCATTAGATTTCAACGCAGCCAAACGTTGTTTGGCAGTTCTTTCAATTCTCTTTTGTTCATCTTTTTCAATTTGAACATGAGCAGCAGCACATATTTTACCGAATTGGTTACAACGGTCACGACGACTCCAAGAATTTTCCAATCTATCCTCTACAAAATCAGTAATAACATTAATTTTGTTCATGTGTATCTTACGTTCTTTCTTTCTCTTTTCCAATAATTGTTGTCTTTCCAGTTCTTCAGCAATTCTAGCGGTTTGTGGTACAATAACTTTACTTCTTACTTGTACTGATCTTTGGGCAGCCATAGTGTATGGAGAATCACGTAGATATGGAATATTATGATGAGCTTGACTGGTCACACTAGTTAACAATTTTTGTCTTAAAGATTTTTGTTTAGTTAACAATTTTAAACTTTTCAATTCCACTAAAGCTTTCAATTTCAATTTATCTATGTTAGAAGGTAAATCATCTTTGGTGATAAATTCTAAACAGTCATCTAAGGAATAAGTACCTAAATTGGCAGGTAATCTTTCCAATTCAAAGATTCTATTAGCAATTTGATCAGAGACCACTTCCTCCACTGAAGCTTGACCTAAAGTAGATGATGTAACACTGGCAAACTTACGAGATAGTCCAAAGTTCTTAGCGTTATCATCAAAATTCAAAGATAATTTGATTGGTGTCAATTTATCATTAGATTCAGATGAGTTCTCTAATGAATCGGCTTCTACCACTTCATCCAATAATCCATCTGGGATATCCATATTTCTTTCTAACATTTGTAAAGCTGCTAGTTGATTTGACAACACATTATCATCGTAAGTAATATCTTGTTTCTTGTTAGATCTTAAAAGTTCTAATTTCGCAAGATACTTATCTTGATCGTTTGAAATCTCTTGTAATGTTTTTTCAATAGCTGTAATTTCCAACTTGTTCTCCACAGGCTTATCAAAGACAGCTTTATAACGATAGATTAATTGGTCTAATTGGTCTAATGATTCTGGTTTAGGAATTGTAACATTAGGTATTTCTTTCTTCGTATCCTTCAATGTTGAGATTTCGCTCATAACATTGTTGGCTGCAACAGCAACAGAGTCTTCAGACATTGTGTAGTACTATTGATATTTATAAGGACGATCTGTAGTCACTGTCTTGTGTTGAAACCTCTCTACACCAAACGTCAAACGCTGTTTTCTTAGCCTTTTTCACAGACATAAGACAGCTCTGTTTTGAATTGTTCATATTTTTTCTTCAACGTCGTCAAATTTCGCGCTTGGCCGGGTAAAGTTCTGGTATCAAAGATACAATATAACAGTATGAAGTGTCGCAATGAGACGACACTGGACAGTGGTCAGTGGGGTTCCAGTGTATCGTGTAACGTGGTACTATCAAACTATTAGAATTATGTGGAAAAAATTGTGTTCCAATAGTTGCCTTATATCTTGTTACTAAGGAATAAAGGGTCCTGTTAATACAATATAGCATTTTGTAATTAGTTTGTAAATTTGTAATGACACCCGTATACACTTAAGAGTTGATGTGTTTGTTTATAAAGAGTGGTTTCCATTATTGTAACAAGAATAAACACACTATACTTTTAACAATTTTTTTGTAAGTTAATTTTCCAGATTATTAAAGCAAAGTTAGTGATGGTACATTGCCGTTTAATCAGAGGATTCTTGTAAGTAGCGTTATTGATCTGTTGCATTTATTTGAGAATCTCCTGAAAATCTGTGAAATTAATCAAAATATTATACTTTTGCTACATTTTATATTATTGTTTTGGTAAGTTTAAATGACAAATAATAAACTAAAACCATTTTGAAACTTCCAATAAACATCAAAAAAAATGAAAACTTTGATGAAATAAATTATAAGTGGTGTTTCTCAAAATGATTCCAGTGTAACGAAACATTAGAATTTCAAATAAATTCTTTACAAATCCTGAATATTGGGAATATGTTTTGTTAAAAATATTTTTCCTCAGATAAATATATTAACTAATGGTTTTCTTGACACAATTACCAATTAATAATATATTCCAACTCACTAACATGCTACACGACGAGCCTGAACACTACAACCTGTTAAACTGTTAATGTAAATATCATATCTGTCCTCTTGGAACTTAGTTAGGGCTTGGTAGGGTTGCCGGAGACTGGGCGACAATCTTGAAAAATAAACAGATGAGAAAACATTGAAATGTTTTGATCCCATATTAAAGACCGTAACTGTTGGTATAGAAGAAGTCCTATCTGGCAATTTGAAGACTTTAGAAAATACAACACATATAGTTTGAAAGCTACATACCAAAGGAAAATCATTTTTTAAAATTATTAACTAGTATTATTTGCATTTATCCTTTAAAGATTTTGAACTATTTATAAATAACACATTTGAAGATTACATACAAAGATGAATAACGGGTTCACTTTTCCGCCAACGAACCCTAACGATAACACGATACCTGATCATCCTATTCAGGATAGTACAATGGATATCCGTACAGAACAAAATGTTCCTGAAATTAATATCCCAAATAATTCAAGTGGGTTCCAATTTCCTCAGGCTACTATCGATACCACACAGGTATCAGAAAATATAACCACAGAGATACCTCAACAAAATTATTTTGTACCTATATCAAATACAGTGGAAACATCTTTCCCAGTTATTGATATTCCATCACCTATTGAAATACCCAAACATATAAGAGAAAACACTGTATTGATACCGTCTACCACAGTAAACACTACTCCAACTTCTGCGTTACCTGCTATACAAACACCTACAGAAATTACTCACAATGAATCTCCCAACAGAGATGTCGCTGAAGAATACGTCACTAATTTAAGACATCAGATGGCAACAGATAAAAAATCTCCCTCTGAATATGCATTACATATTTTATTCACCAAATTTATTCGTCATGCTGAAAATAAATTGAATATATGTTTACAACATCCATTAACATCAGAACCACCAATTATAGATATATTAGGAGAAGGTCTTGATCTTCAATTTGATAAAATTATTGAATCATTGGGTCATATCGCAAGAAAGAAACCTAAACCCGTCATCGATGCAATGATGTTTTGGAGAAAGACTAAATCAGAAGCTGCCAGTAGTACCGCTGATGAATTACAAATGTTATTGAAACAATATGAGATCGAAATGTCTACGACACCTACATCTAAAGGATCTACAGCTAACTTATTACAGAAGACTACAAGTTCGGGATCTAATTCGATACCGAAAAGAACTCTTTCCTCCAAATCAATTGCTGCTCGTAAGAGCTCTCTCGATACAACAAGAATAATAGAATTACGAAATGTCATTGAAAAGAAAAAAATTGATGCTATACAAGCAGACAGAAAATCACTAATAAGTATCTATATCTTATGCCGAGTATTGATTGAAATTGTTAGACAAGCTCCTGATAATGGAGATGAAGATATCAATGATAAGTTGGAAGAGATCGTTTTCACACAATTAAAGATCACAGATCCAATTTCTATTTCATCAAGTCTCATTAAATCATCTAATTGGAATTCATTTGCTGAATTGTTAGGTTGCATGTCAGAAAGGAAGTTTTTATCTGTAAGTGATAGATTTATCGGTGAACTAGAGAAAATTCCAAGCACTCTATCTCAACAAATGGAACCAAGTGTTCATTTATTAATTTTAGGAATGCGTTATCTACATTTGAACAATTACCCATTAGAAAAATTTGAAGAAAGTGCAGATTTTATGAAAAGTATAGCCAAGTTTTTCTCCAAGACAGATAATTTAATGGTTCGACTTGCATACGCCGAAGTTACAAATCAATTATTATTACCATTGACTGGTTCTTTAAGTGCAGAAGTTAACCATCCAACATGGATGGTAGCAATGGAGACTCTTTTGGCATCTGCTAAGAAACTTCAGTCAGATTCCAAATATTGGTCGAATGGGTTTAAATTAACAGTATCTATTTTATGTGCATCTTCACCTCAATTGTTTACAGAACACTGGGTTAACCTACTGTTAGCCAACTATAATAAAGTGAAAACGAAAAATTTGAATGAACGAATTATATTTGCTGTTGGTATATCTAGATTAATGTGGGTTTACCTTTACAGATATCCAGATACACTTAATAACACCACTAGAACTTTAACAAAACTATTCGAAGTATATTTGTCGACGAAAAAGAAAGAAAATTGGTTGATCACTGAATTTGGGTTAATTAATCCTCTCTCTGATGCGCTTGTATCAATTGGGTATATGCATCCTGGATTTTTGATGGAATCTGCGTTGATCCCCCTTATCAAACAATCATTTAATGGTAGGACTTTGGATATAGCTAATTATGATAAATTAATTTTAGCCATTAACACGTACGGAAGATTTTTAATGACTACAGAGAAACCACCTTTCCCAGAAAACAATAGCAGATATTATGAGATAAATTTGAACAAAATCACAATAAAACCAAATGACTCCTTATTTACAGACCACGAAGAGATATGCCTATACGTCTACAAACTTTTCTTGCTTTTAGACTCGAATATTGGTTCCGAAGTTTGGTCTCCTGAAAACCAACATCAAAAGCAACCATCCACTCCATTTGGGTCATTCTCATTTGGGTTCTCTAGTGATAATGAAAGTAAAGTGCCTCGGGACAGTTTAAATACTATATTATTTGCCACTGTCATAGAAACTATCCCAGGCTGTCTAACAATTTCCAATAAGATCCCATTTAAATCTACTATTGAAGTTCTAACGAGAAATGCTGTACATGCTGACAATTTTATTGCGACAAATGCTCAGAAAGCTTTGAAGGCTTTGGCTACCAAGAAAAATCCATACACTTTTATCACTTGGTTTGCCAAATATTCTTTTGATTTTGATGAAAAAACACAATCAAGTTATAATATGGCTTATCTTTCATCTATTGAGTATAACAAATTATTAACTCTATATGTTGAGTTATTAGGATGCTGGCTGGAAGAATTCCAATCGTCCACGAAAGAGGAGACCAATAAAGGAATTGGACTAGATGGAATTCAATTACTTCCTGTTGAAACTGAATCTGATGAAATAAGTGAAACAGAAAGACTAGAATGGAAAAACATTGTTACTGTTATTGAAGAGGTTGAAGGTAATGGTTTATTTTTCTTGTGTTCACATGATTCTACTGTTCGTAAATTGGCCATCAAGATTTTAGAAATAATATCCAAATTTGACGAAGCAATGGTGGAAAAGACAGGAAATATTCCTTCTGGCCATTCCAGATCATCATCTATCCATTTTGCTGCCGATAGAGGTAATCGACTGATTGATTTCTTGAATAACGCTAATATAGCATCGCTAATAATCCCTCAAAAGACGTCACTAAGTGCTGCTGAAAGGAACAGACTGGTTAAATTGAATTCAAAATTTAAAAAAGGTTTGCTAGTAAAATTGGCAGAATCATCATATGGTGTTGATGCTGCATTGTGGCAAAGAGCATTTCCAAAATTGTTAATTCTAATATTTCAGTCATCTCCCATCACAATGGCTCTATGTCGGTCTATTGTATGTATTCGATTGGTTCAAGTGCACGATATCATTTTACGGGTAGCTAATGATCCTGAATTCAAACCGACAAATATTTTACCTGAAACAATTGTAAATCAATGGAAACTATATCTTATCGCGGCCTGTACATCTCTGACATCCACCAGTGACCAAAAATTACATATTCCTACTAGCAAACATGAACACGGAAGAAAGAGAAGTCAACAAATATTTACTGTTCAACATCAAAAGATAAAGTCTGCAAAGTCTATATTTAAGATGGTACTTCCACTATTAAACGCAAAATATCCAATGATAAGAGAAGCAATCATATCAGGTTTGAGTTCTATGAATGTAAATATTTACCGAACCTACCTTGAAGCTATTCAAAGTTTCTTGATTGACTGGCAAGAACACAGTGCTAATAATCAATCAAGGATTGAGATGTTTCATATATTGACTATTTTGTCAAGATTTTTAAAGGAATCGTCTGTTGCTGAAGATGAGTGGGTACTGAGGAGGTTATCAGAATTTTTAAGACATACGAAGCTGTTTTTAGAAATTGAATCAGTCCAGAACTCTTACGAATATCAACCTTTAAGAAGTTACTTTGCAGAGCTACTTTTGAGATATTACGCTACAATTAAAGAACATAGATTGGTAGATGACTTATTTCCGTTCCAGGCTCGTGCTTCATGCTTCAACTATTTAAAAGAATGGTGTGGTTACGGCGAACATGCTCATATAGCGGAAAATAGGTACGCATATATGATAAGAAAGGCTGAAAATACGAGAGATAGAACATCGATATCTGCTGGTATTGAATTTCAAAGAAATAGACTGGAAGTTATTGTATTAGAAGCAATGGTTGTTCTTTGTTCAAAACCTATTACACATGTTTTGAGTGATGATCCTGAACTTCCAGTTGTCATTTCTTTTGATATCAAGGGTTTATTAGCATGGATTGAAGCTTTATTCAATTCGGAAAGCTCAAATGTTAGGAAACTTGGTGTATGTGCGTTAGAAAATATCTTAGAAAAGAATAATCAAAATGTTCAGTTGTTCAAAGATGTTGCTATACAATGTATTTCACCCCATCCTCATCCATCAGTTTCAGTTCTGTATTACATTACATTATGTAAATCAGTATTGAAACTAGATGACTTGATTTTAGAAGAAGATGAATTGGTCTCTTTGGGTTTATATGGTCTAGTTTCCGACAAAGAGGAAACCAGAACATATGCTGTTGATTTATTATCCGCTGTTGAAACGAAATTACACAAATCTTCGTATACAAAAGTGTTCAAGGAGAGGCTAGCAAATTCTTCAAAATCAGTTTACAAATCAACTGCTATTGAAATATCCAGTATTTTCGTTGAATTACTTTCACAAGAATTTTGTTTACGAATCTTCTCAAGTCTAGCTCGTATTTTGGATTTGTTTCCTTTTGAAATAAAAAGAGATCTATTAATTTTAATGGTACCATGGGTCAATAAGTTCACATTGAAATCCATCGAAGATTTAGACACATACATGGTATTAAATAATTTGTTTTACGTTACAATTGATCTAAATGATAGACTGCCAAAAGAGGTCGAACAGTTATGGATTTCTTTGGGTAAGGGTAATTCATTCCAAAATATCCATGTTTGTTTAGAATACATCATTCAAACATCTATAAACCACAGAAATCCTAGCTTTGTCCAAAAGGCATGTGATGTAGTCTTGTACATGGCCAATATCCCTGGAAGTATCGGGCTAATTGACACTTTATTAGGTAATTTGGAGCCAAAATCCATGATCCCAAACTTGAAATACCAAGCTATTGAACCAACCAACAAAGGTGGTAAATACTCTTTTGTTGCCAATATTTGGGAAAGGTTAAATTATACCGGGAAAAATATCATCTTTTCGAAGGCACAACTATCGATTATTTTCCTTGTAAACCTTTTGACCGACATTAATGAATCAGTTAAAGATAAAATTCCTACTTTACTGCACATTTCTCTATGTCTTTTGGATCATTATGTGCCACTTATCCAGGAAAGTGCTTCAAGAATTGTTTGCAATCTCATTTTTGGACTTGCACCCACCCATGAAAAATCTGAAGAAACAGTGGAGTTATTAAGAAACAAACACCTGATCTGGTCTTATGATAATCTTGTTAAAGACAAGAAGGGTGCTCGTTCTCCAAAAGCTATGGATCTTCTGATTAGAAATATCATTACTATATTTGAAAACGAAACATTACAGAATGACTGGCAAAGAATTGCCTTGAGATGGGCAACAAGCTGTCCTGTAAGACATATTGCATGCCGTTCGTTCCAAGTTTTTAGATCACTACTGACATTTTTGGACCAGGATATGATTAAGGATATGTTACACAGATTATCGAATACTATAGCTGATGAGAATAATGACATCCAGGGATTTGCCATGCAAATTCTTATGACATTAAACGCTATTATGGCCGAATTAGATGCTACTGATCTAATTAGTTTCCCACAGCTTTTCTGGTCATTGGTTGCTTGCCTTAACAGTGTTCATGAACAAGAGTTTATAGAGGTTCTATCATGTATTTCCAAGTTCATTTCGAAAATTGATTTGGACTCTCCTGATACTGTGCAATGTTTGGTAGCAACATTCCCTTCGAATTGGGAAGGTCGTTTTGATGGGTTGCAACAAATTGCCATGATTGGTCTAAGATCTTCAAACTCCTTTGATATGACCTCCAAATTTTTGGACAAATTAAATTTATTAAAAGATAGTCAAATAATCGCTGATTCAGAATCCCGTTTATTTTTTGCTTTGATTTCCAACCTTCCAAAATTCTTACATGCAATGGATCAAAGAGACTTATCGTCGATTCAAAGTACTGCTGATGCTTTAATTTTACTAGCTGAAGCTAATAAGCAGCCTTCACTTTCCAGACTTATTGATTCCTTGGCAAAAAGTAAATTCAGGTCTAAAAAGGATTTCCTAAGTCAAGTAGTAGGTTTTATATCAAGAAACTATTTCCCAAAATACTCGGCTCAAACGTTGGTATTTCTTTTGGGATTACTATTAAATAAGTTAGATTGGTTGAAGGTGGAGACTATGGAAATCCTTAAATACGTTTTTCCTTTGGTAGATCTAAACCGTCCCGAATTTACAGGTGTAGGTGCTGACCTGATTTCACCATTATTAAGATTACTGTTGACAGACTATGAAATACAAGCATTGGAAGTCTTGGATTGTGTTCCAGATGTATCCGGAAGTAAGATGGATAAAGATGTTCTAAGAATTAGTATGGGGAATAAGGATATTAAGAGTTCAAGTAATACAACAACAACCTTATTCGGTCTTCCTGATGATAGTGGTTGGTCAATCCCTATGCCAACGATGACAGCGGCCACCACAAGACATAATGTCCATACCGTCTACATGTCATGTACCAACACCACTACTGTGGAAGGAGGTGCAGAGGACCAAAATAACATCGATGAAATTGTTGAATTCCATGCCGATGGTGACTATGCCCTAGGTAGAATAGGAACAGTGGACTCATACGCAGCTCCTGAAGAAAAGGACGCTTCGTTGAGTCATATGTGGGCTGAATTGGATAATTTAGATAGTTTCTTCACTAAGGATACAGGATCAGTTATAATGGGGACCAAATCTGAAGCTAACTTACCTCACATTAGATCAGCTTCTACTGACACCACGAATACAGATCATACTGTAGCTCTTGAATCTGCTCCACAGTTATATGACTCTAAAGTATCAGTCATTCTTAATAAAAGTTTATCAAGAGCTCCTTCGAATGTTTCTTTCAAGAAGTATTTAGCTGATTCGTTTGCTTCAAGTTGGGCTAACGATGGTAAGACATCTGACAATGGTTTTCAAAGAAACACTGTTTTGGATAGTCCACTATTCAATAATGAAGATTATCCAATGCCCAGAGGTACTTCTCCTATATTAGGATTGGGTAATCAAACTCTATATAATGAGAGGAAATCCATGAAGAGTGGGAACAGACAAGGTAGACATCAAAAACATTATCATTTACCACGCTTTTAATTCACTGAGTCTAGTTTTACCTATTGAAAGATTGGATGTTGATACGAACATACTAAATTTAATATATGTTAGAGATAGTAACTATTATATACAACTTTTAATATATTATTTATAAGAGATAAAATCATAATACAACTATGAAGTAATGTCAATGCGAAAATTCAAAATTATTGAGTTGATTGATTATTCTGGTTTACATATCGACCAAACAATTGTGCATCCAATTGATCGAATACATTAAGAATACCATTATCGTCATCAAACACCTCCATTTTAATTTCGCCATTAGTATTAGCAGTGTCTTTCGTAGAATTGTTACGGTCAATGAAAGACGCTGGGTCAGAAGTTTGAGGCAAAATATCTGTATTGGTGTATTTTTCAAGTGTTGGAGTGGCCACAATTGGTGTTGGTGCACCAAATATTTCATTTTGGTTTCCGTCAAATCCAAATATAGAACCCATAGAGCCAGTTTTCAAGAAAAAATCATTTTTGGATGTATTATCTGCCACTTTGCTATTATCATTCGGCGTGTATGGAGACATTGTTGGTTCCAAGAATGGTTTGTTCCCAGTTGTACCTTCCATTTGAGATGGTGATAATATTGGGGAGTCCTTGACAAAATTATCAATATTATAATTGGAAGATCTTCTAGTACCTGTTAATTGAGGATCATTTTGAAGTTGTACATTTTGAACTTGAGGTGAAACGTGCATAGTGGTCAATTGAATGGTCTTCAAATTTAATTTTTCAAAAAGTTTATTCAAGATATTATAAGTTCTGTTAGCTGCCATACTTGTATCCTTCAATTGTAACAGAACACTTCTCCCTGCTTCAGCGTCTTTTAAGATCTCATAATATTCACGAGCACTCTCTTTGTCAGGCAATTCAGCTTCATGAATATAAAATAACAAACCAGCCACAGAGTAGAAGATTGTGTAACAAGCATACCAATATGAACCTGAAATTAAATTTTTACTTAACATCTCTTGGGCCATTCTAACCACTGTTCTAGCCACTGTGATACAATTTCTTGCACGTTGTAAAGATAATGGATCAGGGATATCATGAGAAAAATTTCTTGACAGATAATGAATGAATGGTCTATAAAGAATGATTTGCACATGTAAGAATGATAAATGAAGTAATTTATTTGGTCTTTCATAATTTTGTGGAATATTTTTACCATCTGGTTTTAATTCCAAAGGAAGTTGATCAGCCCAATCTTTCAATTGTAATTCTAAATTGGTTACCGTTTCATGTGAAATAAAATTACTAGTCTTTTTAAGTGGATACAACTCTTTGACAATTGTATTTAAAATTAATAACAATTTTGTGTGTTGATTAGCAGTACCTGTGCTAGAAAGCTGACCATGTTGTCTCTCGGGGAAATAACCCTCTTCAGTAATATTTTCATCCGATAATTCCAAAGGCAAAGTTTGATCAAAATCTTCAGGTGAAATGGATCTTGGTAAACCTAACATTGCATTGATGTAAATATCCAATTTGTAAATTGTGTAAAATAATCTTTTTCTCATTTCAATTTCAATTGGAGATAAGCCACAATCTGGGTCCACTTTCCTGTGATAACCTGCACGCAAAGCACTTCTCATCGCTACACCGATATAAGCGTAACATGTGGATAAACGTGCAGAACATTGCAAGAAGATGAATAACATCAAGACAGTTTGAATGGAGTTTAAATCTCTTGTGTTAGTAATATCAATTAATTTTCTTGCTGCAATAAAGTATTTATAACCTTCATCTTGTAAGAAATTGTTTTTATTCAAGGGACTCTGTCTATTAATGTTAGAAGGACTTGAACTATCTTTATCTTCAATAGATTTAGAAAACAGAGCACCGACTGCCATGATAGAATAACATAGAGGTAAAAATTTCATTTGATCTACAGTATAATTATTTGGATCCGTTTCATATAATTCATCTAATTGTTTAATAAATGATGGTCTATGGTAAAATCTTAAAAGTACACAACAATGTTCCCAAGTGTTCTTAACAAATTGTAATGCAATTGGTTTAGGCGGTAAAATAATTTTAATTTCTTTGCCCATTTGACTTGGTTGTGGAGTATCAGCTTGTTCTAAAGTGTCTAATGAGCTAGTACTAACATTTTTCAACCCACCCAATACATTATCTGGCGTGGAAAGTCTAGGAGATTGTATACGACTTGATGTTCCTTCATCTCCGACAATTAAAGAATATTCTTTCACTGTATCATCCAGGAATGTTGGATTGGCACCTTTAAAATTATGGAATATTTGTAAAAAAGTAGAGATATCAAGTGTGTTGATATCTGGCATGTCAGGAAATATCTCTTTGAACAAATGTTGATATTTACTTATCTGATTTTGTAATTTAGAATTCTTCGTTGTATATTTTCTTGTAGTGTGAGTGGCGGCAGTATTTGTAGCATTTGGAGTCGTAGTAGTGGCGGTAGGTGTACCTATTGTTGGACTCTGTTGGTTTGTATTAGTCACATCCAAAGTTAAGTTGTCATCAGTATTATTATTATCAGTGGTAGCAGGAGTATTAGTCACAGTTGATGCAGTTGATGTAACGTTGTTAAATGGCATTTGATTGGTGTTTAAAGTTCTCTTTGTTGGTTTATTATACGAACAATCATATGAGTACACTGTACAGTGTATACACGGTTGTTGTCCATCACATTTAACTTTTTTCTTTCTGCATTCATCACAGGCTCTAGTGACCCTTCTTCTTTTCAATTGTTGTGCCTGTGCCTGTGATTGTTCAGATAAATCTAGTTGGTCATTACTACTGAGCGGGTGCGGTGGTCTGGACATATCTGGGTATAACTTGATTAGGTCCTGGTCACGATTGTGTTGCGTATATATGCGAATAACACTTTGTATCAGGGAATCAAATTCAGTGTAAATAGTATCTTATTAATAGATAATAATCGATTTTCCAATATTTTTTTATAATGGATTTTGATGTCCGTAATGGAAAATTTTCATCTTGGCGACAGTAAATACAAGAATGACTTTCCAGGAACAGGTGGAAAGTCCACGGAACGTGGTGGGTTTAAATGTTGATTTGAAAATTTTTGGAAGTAAATTTATTGAATTTAATATATTTTGTAAGAATTTTAAAGGTATTGTATATTTTATCTCTATCGGAAATGAATCTTTATTAAGATCTATGGAAATTAGATTCAGATAAGAAATTTTAAATGTTAATTAATAATTATCAGGGTGTGGTAAATCCATGTTAACTGAATATTTATCAGTACTACAGATATTGTACCAATCAAGCACTTACATTTGATTTTAAACATTATTTTTCCAAAATTGATTTGTGGAAACCCTACAAATTCTAAAGATTTTTCAATAAATAAATAAAATCCATCACTCAGTTTATCATAGCTAGTCGTCCCCTGTTTCAATAGATATCTTTGGGTAAAAGAGACGCAGTGAAAAAAAATGTAAACAAAAAAATTCAAGAAAAAAAAGTATCAAAAAAAATAAACAAAAATTATAACATTTTCATTTGTGTTTGATCCAATATTATTATTTGAAGAGATCGTATCTATTAAACCTCCATTACTATTATGCCTCTTACACAGGCTACTAAGCAGACAAAAATTGCCCATAAAATTCATGAAGTGACGAATTTCCTCAAATATTCCGTGAATGATCGAATGAAATTGATCGATGCCATCATTTCCGTATTGACATCCCCTGATCAATCTACCATTGCATCCACCCAGTATTCTAACGTTTCCAATAAAGGTGGTGCCGCATATGCTAAAATATGTGGTAGAGATTGGACGTACTATGCACAAGAATCTTCCATTTCAATTGGTAGAAATAGTGACAGTTTGACACGCCCTACCACAGCCACTAAACCTGCCATTGACATTGATTTGGGTCCCGGGAAAATTGTGTCACGTAAACATTGTGTCATTGAATATAATCCAAATAATACCTCTTGGGAATTGAAAGTGTTAGGACGTAATGGTGCTAAAGTAAATTTTAAGAAAGTTCCCGGCGGGAAAGATATTAAACCAGTGATCTTATCTTCCGGTAGTATATTAGACGTCGGTGGTGTACAAATGATATTTATTTTACCCAACGAGGAACCTACAGTAGCATTTACCTCATTTTATTATCTGATACCGAAACTAGTAACCATGTATGGTCTAAGTGGTAACGGTAATCCATTACTATGCGATATTATTAACAGTTCTCGATACGTGAAAGAACAACAAGAATTGGGTAATTTGAATGTAAACACTAACATATACAATGAAGTTACCCCTATGACAGAAGAGGATAGTAATAAGAATGATAAAATTAATGCTGCTACCGTGGATGCTGATATTACTATGGATGTTGGCAGTGCAGGTCACAGTTCCATAATAGCCCCCCATACAGTGAAGATGGAACAACAACAACTAGAGCAAAAAAATGTCCCGTTAGCAGAAGATATAGAGATCAAAGATCAAAAACCTATCACTCCAGTGACAGATGTATGGACTCCCGATATTTCCAGATCTGTCACACCATCAATTAGCGCTTCTAATACCACGGCCACGACTGCGACTACTAAGAAAAGAGTTTCAGTGGCCACTTTGAATAAAGCTAGTGTACCCGTTAAGAAACCTAAATTATTAGCCACACGGTCTAAGAAACCTGGGATCTCATATGCTACCATGATTACACAGGCAATTTTATCTACTAATGATGGTACCATTGCTCTTGCAGATATATATCAATACATTTCATCAGTGGATCCATATTATGATATGGATATACCAGGTTGGCAAAATTCAGTTAGACATAACCTTTCATTGAACCCAGCTTTTGAAAAAGTTGCCAAGAGAGATGATTTAAGAAGTAAAGGTATGAATTGGCGTATAAGTAAATCTTTACAAGATGAATTTTTAGAAAATTGGTATGCAGGTAAGTTACTTCGAGTGAAGAAAAACGGTGGTGCCGTATTGAAAGAATTACAATTGTACATGTCTAAGAATAATCGTTTACCGGGTCAAGATGAATCTGTGCAATACGGTAATGGTCATTCAGATGATAGTATGGCAAATAAGAAATCTGTCGCTTCTGAGAGTAAAGACAGTGAAAGCGACAAAATTAATAATAACAATAATAATAATAACAATAATGACGACAATAATGAAGATGTAGCTGATCCAATTGCTATGAAAATGACAGTCGGCAATTAAATAAATAATAATATATAATATAGGACAATCTTATTAATAAACGCTACTTTATGAAAAAAAAAATTAACTTATTAAAAAAAGAGTAAAGATCTTGTAAAGATGAGATGAGATCAAATGAATTACGATGATCTTTCCTGTATTACCCTTTGGCGATCACCTGTGAAAGATGATACAGCTAAATTGATATCCCGATTTCTATTGAGTGAAAGATCACCAGATAAGAACAATAAATTTGAATTATATTTCATTGATGCTACAGATTCATTCCCCTTGACTCATTTACAAAAAATTGTACCAGAGGATAAGCGACAAGTGTATGACGATATTCGATTGACCACATGTCTTGATTTACAAGAATTGGCCATCACGGTTAATAAACTGTTAGCATTAGAAGATCATACATTGTTAATAATTATCAGCGGGTTAGAGATCATGTTCCAAAATTCACAATATCGTGATTCCACACAAGCATATACTGTATTGAATCGGACTCTATTGAAATTGAGAATGGCCAGTAACGACTATTTCCATACGTTAATATTAACCGCCAAGGAATTACAAGTGAAGAGACGCAGAACTAGTGGTAACAGCGTTAACGATTATGTGGGTAAATATTACTGTGACAAAATCGTGTGACTGTTCCATCCGTGACTGTTTTATTTTTATTTTTTTATTTTTCCATTTTTTCAAAAAAATTGAAATTTATGAAAGGCGCTCCACCATTTCCTCTTTGGGACACGCGCGATTCCGTACAGACGCAAGAATTAACTAATACTGGCAAAATCTGAAAAATATCAAAAGATAATAGCGCTTCTTTAAACATTGCCATATTGAAACAGTAAATAAACCCAAAAACTACAAAAGCAGATAATGTCTACCTTTGAACCAGTTGTTGTCATTGACGGTAAGGGCCATTTGGTCGGTCGTTTAGCCTCCATTGTTGCCAAGCAATTATTGAACGGTCAAAAAATTGTTGTCGTTAGAGCTGAATCCATGAACATCTCTGGTGAATTCTTCAGAAACAAGTTAAAGTACCACGACTACTTGAGAAAGGCTACCATTTACAACAAGACTAGAGGTCCATTCCATTTCAGAGCTCCATCTAGAATCTTCTACAAGGCTTTACGTGGTATGATTTCTCACAAGACTGCCCGTGGTAAGGCTGCTTTGGAAAGATTAAAGGTTTTCGAAGGTGTCCCACCACCATATGACAAGAAGAAGAGAGTTGTTGTTCCAAACGCTTTAAGAGTCTTGAGATTGAAGCCAGGTAGAAAATACACTACTTTAGGTAAGTTATCCGCTTCCGTTGGTTGGAAATACGAAGACGTTGTGTCTAAATTGGAAGAAAAGAGAAAGGTTAGATCTGCTGAATACTACGCTCAAAAGAAGGCTTTCAACAAGAAGGTCATTGCTGCTACTGCTTCTGCCGCTGAAACTGATGCTGCTAAACAATTAGCTTCTTTCGGTTACTAAATATATTAATATATCACAAACATCACTCCCCCCTCTCATTTTATGTATAAAAATATAAACTTTAAAAAAATAATTTAAAAAGGTATAATAATCTCGATATTTATAAATAAGAATTTAAATTTTCGTATATGCAAAATGTGACACAAGTGGACGGTATAGATTTGAACAAGTTAGTTAATAATCCATTGTAAAAACCTCGTACCCCTTTAGTCTTATAAATTAATTTAAACAAGCTTGTCAATGAATAATTTGCATTGTTTACCGCTGTAAAACTTTGTTGATTGGATTTAAATAATTGGAATGGGTATACTATGGACACAGATATCATTTTACTTAAGGATGATATCTCTATAGTTTGTAAATTGGTCAAATTATTATCTTTAATGATCCCCGATTTTAAATTATCATATACCATGAAATATACGGCCCCATGTGATACACCAAACAATGCTGGAGTCAAACCTTTCCAAAACCCACGAACACCTTCCTCTTTCAATATTCTCTTCACACCATTTAACGTAGAACGATATGAATTTTGTGTGTTTACGTTAGTGGACATGATTCTTGTCTTAACCACCCAAATTGGGTTAGTCACAATAGATGTGGAGAGTCCACCCACTGCACCGGCCAACAAGTAAATCATAGAATGGTTTAAACCTAATTGGTTTGTTTTATTGTATTGAATCAATTGATCTTTACAATTCCGGTAGATACCAAAATAAAGCCCCCAGGCAATTGAATTACCCACAAGGTTTATAGCCAGCCCTCTATACAACGATGTAAACCATTTCCCACCTTGTGTGATATCTTTAATCACTTTCCAATAGTCATTACTTTGAGTGTAATTAATCTGTGTAGCTAACAATTGCACTCTTAATTTAATTAAATCCAATGGGTGTACCACTATAGAGGTAACAGACCCTGCAGTAAGACCTGCCACCACTTCCTTTTGCAATACGGATAATTTCGTATGACCCATATGTCAGTGTATGTGATGAGGTTATGGTTTTTACAATGCAATTTTACTTTTCAATTACTGATTGTCCAATGACAAATTATTGAAAGGCAAATATATACAGAATATACAAGTGAATTTTTACAAGAGGGACATATAAGATACAAAATTTCAGAAAGGTGTTAAATATTCAATTTCCTTGGAGATTTGTAATTAAACAGTCTCCACTCAATACGATAACGCAGTATTTATTGT
The DNA here is from genome assembly GCA_003708535.3 of Kazachstania bromeliacearum. Taxonomy (NCBI): domain Eukaryota; kingdom Fungi; phylum Ascomycota; class Saccharomycetes; order Saccharomycetales; family Saccharomycetaceae; genus Kazachstania; species Kazachstania bromeliacearum. Next base: position 117,255 of record PPOP03000001.1, on the reverse strand, counting down.
TCATCATTTGTGTATTTGTATGGTTGTTAAGAGGCTTTACTCTCTTATACAGTGGTACCACACAATCGAATAGCCTTATTCGATACAGATTTGTGTGGCATGGTATACATCACCAATGGCCAGAGAGTAATAAACTAAACTGTTCATTTGGTAGTATTTATACTTTTGCAAAAGAAAAAAACACGCATAAAACACGGCGTTACCCGCACAGCCACTGAAAACACTGCAGTTAGGGTTCTCTGCCGCCGTAGAAAGTGTTGCATTTCCGCATTCGGCAATTTTTGATCCGCGGAAAAGACGGATCTCCGCGGATCTCGGAAAAACTCAAAGCACGTGCACGTCATGTGATCCGGATAGTGGAAATTAATTAATTATAGATCAGGGAAAAACTCGGGAGAAATATAAATGTGTTCTATGACTATCTATATGATTACGTTGCAACTGGATAAGCAAGGCGGTCAGAAACAATGGATCAACAGATAGATAACATACAGCACGGGTTGCAGGCGCTGCACACAAGTGATAACGGCTACGCAGGTGACAGGAATGAAGATGGGCTGGGGATGTCCCCCGGTTCACAGATTTTCGAAAGGAACGTCGAAGGAGATCCGTTCTGGGACGGTAGCACTAGTGCCCTGATGGGTACAAATTTATCTAGACAAGCTAGTGTGAGCAGTATCATATCTTCACATCAACGAGATAGAAGATTAAGTGGTGTGAACATGAATAGGCCTCGACTGTTGTCACGTGCCAGTGCCAGTTTCAATACTAATAATAATGAAACAGATTTGCAAAGAGTCGGTACTGCCACATCGATTAATTCCAACACAGAAAGTTTCTTGTTGAACCCCTTGGAACGTCATCACACTTTGGAGAATTTGATTGCACCTGCATTGGATGCATCTTGCTCCTTGGTGGCAGATCAAAATACAAATTTGGAAGATGTAGATATGATTTATTCAAAGAGACCTTCTACTATTGGGTTGGATTTGGCCTTGGGTAGAACGAGAAGTAGTGAACCGGATTTGACCAGGACTGATGAAAATGAAACAAATAGATCAAATAGTAACACTAACAAATTGTTAAGAATGTATTCGTATGCTGATGTGTTGTACAATGAGAATTCAAATAGTCCAATTAGCACTAATAATAATAACAGCAGACCATCGTTACTTCATCATTTTTCATATTCCACATCACCAACAAATAAAGAACAAGAATCCTCATCATCACCACCACCTGTTTTCAAAGATTCATTCCGTTTAAGAAGAAGAACTGATAGTTCCAATACAACAATACCTGCATTATTAAGATTACCACAACAGAGGAAACAATCACAATCAACAAATGGTAGAAGAGGTGGTAGTAATGGTGGTGGTAATTCTGAATTTCATTTAGAATCAAGTGGTAGTGAAGATGTTTCCACTGATGAAGAAGTCGATATTGATACTCAATTGGAAAATAATACAATTTTGCAATCAAATATTCATAATAATGATATGAAAGAATCAAATTCAATGTCTACTATTACTACACTAAAAGCAAATAAATAATCACATAATATAGTTAAAACTTAAACACACTTCATACACATCAAAAAAATAATATATATGTTACAAACACAACGATTTATTTATTTAATTTATCCTTTAAATCTTCATACTCTTCACGAGCAAACTCTGCTGCATTTTCACCCCAACCTTCTAATCCTTTCAATGAATTAGCAGCAATCTCACGATCACTGTCTACACTTTTCTTAAATTTAAACCAACCTTCATCTTTAATCTTACGTAATTCATTTATTTCTCTCTGGGGTAAAGATGGTAATCCATCTTTCAAACGTTGATTTTCCTCCATTTCTTCACGGGCAAACTCGGCAGCAGTGTCACCCCAACCTTCTAACCCCTTGGCAACAGCTTCATCGGGATTAGCTGTACGTTGCCACCACCATTTACCATTCTTGGTATCTGGTGTAATGTCATCCAATTTATCTGTCAATTTATTAATATTCTCCACACCAAATTCATTGAATTTCTTAGTAGCATCTTCCAATGCACTCTTCTTCTTACTCAATTCTTCTTTGGCAGTTTGTAATTGTTGAGAAAGATACTCACTGGGTCCACCAGCTTCATCCACTTGCTTAGCTAATTCATTATATCTCTTGTTAACTTTATCAAATTCACTGATGGCCAAGGCACGTCTTTTCTCAGCAGCATTAAACCCACTATGGAACATGGATTTTGTAGCGGGGGCCCTGTAATCTACTAACAGTGGTCTTTGTCCCCGTAGAGCAGACCAAACGGCGTGAGTGTCATCAGCTAACCCATTATATAATTTATTGGTCCATCTGGGTTCTCTCACGGCAGGAACACGGCCATTCCTCGTATCGTCTCTTAACCAATGTACAGCACTGACAGCAGCCACAGCAGCCACTGAACCAAACACTAAACTAGACATATTATTACTTGTTAAACTGTTATTGACCAAACACAGGCCAAGTTTCCCCTTAGTTCGGAGTATCTCTCTTTATATAATGGATTTATCGCGGGGTAGAGAGACGTTACCCTGGGCTCCCCTACTTTGCTTGTAACCAATGACAACGCAGAGTTATGTATAGTGGGATGATGAGCTGTTGGAGAAGTGGTATTTGGAGAAGGTGGTAGTGGGAAGTTGATGACGTTGGTGATGCCGTCGGGACAGCTGTTGTTGTAAGTGTGTGTTTGCCTGGTTTACTGACGCGAGCGATGGACACTGTAACAAACACTGTGACTTCCATTACACGGTTTCTCAAGGATAAGGAACACTTTGATACCGGCTAGAATGGCCAGTGGTGATTCACAGTCACCTTGGATCAATGGATTATCATCGTAGTAATCACTGCACGGTTACCCGAAGGGAGCTCAGAATATGACGAAGAAGATAAAGAAGTGAAAAATTGATACTGTGACAAGAGATGAGTGACTAATAACAATCCAAAGTCAGTCAATATGTCATCATTGTTGTCATTGGAGAACCCAATTGTACCTGTAAACTACAGTGTGAACGTAGAGATCGACCCTACGAAACATAATTTCAAATCTGTTTTGCAAATTGACTGTAAATGGAATCGTGAACCAATTGCATTCAAAACATTTAAATTACATTGTAAAGATTTGGTCATTTTAAAAGCATCCATTGAAGGTAATGAATTGGATGTGACATATGATAAAGATAATGAATGGGCAGTGTTCGAAAACAAGGATAAATCATTAGAAACATTGGTCGCTTTAGACAAAGAAACTATTGTCATCAGCATTGAATATATTGGTAAAATTAATTCTGTACAAACTCATAGAGATTCTACCACTGGGATATTTAAGGCAAATTTTATGAATGATAAATCTTCTAAAGCGGATAATTATGTAGTGGCCACACATTGTCAACCTTCATTCGCTAGATGTATTTATCCATGTGTTGATGAACCATCTTTAAAGACTACTTATGAATTAACTATAACCACTTGGAAAAGATTTAACACAGTGTCATGTGCCAACATTAAAGATGTTTCACCTTGTAAAGAGAATGATAAATTCCAATCCACTCAATTTAACAAGACCACTCTTTTAACACCATCATTATTTGGTTTTGTCATTGGTGATTTAGATTTAATTAAATTGGATGTACCATTGAAATCCAACAGAAAGTTACCAATCTCTGTTTGGTCACCAATTAATGTGGAACAAGCTACTTTTGCATTAGATACCATTCAAAAATATTTACCCTTGGTGGAAAAATATTTTGATTGTGAATACCCTGCTGATAAATTAGATTTAGTACTATTACCATTCTTAAATGATATGGTAATGGAAAATTTCAGTATGATTACAGTGCAAATGGATTTCTTATTGTTATCCCCCAAAAGATTGGCCATGGATTCTGTAAGAATTCAAACTATTCAAATGATTGTACACGAGTTAGTACATCAATGGATGGGTAATTACATTTCTTTTGACTCATGGGATCATCTTTGGTTTAATGAAGCCTTTGCCACTTGGTTAGCTTATCACTTAATCGCTTTAAATGAACCTAAAGATGATTATTTGACTAATTATTGGACTAGTGATTCTTACTTGTTGGAACAAATGGGTTCTGCTATGCAATGGGATGAACAAGTACAAGCCAAAAGTATTGTAGATTTACAATTATCAAATAAAGAGAAATTGAATTCCCCAGGAAAATCTACAACGACAAACGACTTGTTTGATCCACATTCTTATCATAAGGGGATTGCCATTTTAAGATCTTTAGAATTAGCCGCTGGTTCCAAATTTTTGCAAAATGCCTTATCTGAATTGTTTAAACAAGAAAAACAATTCCATGAAAGAAGTGTGAAACCAATGGATGTTTGGACATTTGTCGGTCAACAGTTAAAATCACAAAATATTACAAATTTTTTCAGTGCTTGGACAAGATTGTCTGGGTTACCTATCTTATCTGTCAAAGTTGAAACTGATGAAAAGGAACAATTCAGCCATGTGGATTTAGTACAACATAGATTTTTAAATGATGGTACTAAATTAATTGACACTGAAGATGTTCCCTTCCACATTCCATTATTTATAAGATTAACTGATGGATCCATGGACACTAAGAACAATTTAATGACTGATAGATCTTTGAAATTGGATTACCCTATTACTTTATGTAATAACGATTCTCAAGGTTATTATTTGGTTTCATATGAAAGTTTATCTTGTTACAATGAAATTTGTAAAGAATTAACATTAGGTACTTTATCCACAATTAATCTTTACAAAATTTTCCATGATCTTTCTTTGATTATTGGTAATGTCAATTATGAGAAGCCTGTTCATTTGCAAGGTTTATTCAAAATCATTAACCATATTGCATCTTCACCAGTGTCTTTGGATGAATTGAACGTTTGGAAGCCTTTAGCCAAAGCTATGGAGATCTTACAAACCATTGAACGTGCAAATTTAACTTATGGTAATTCAATTGATAAGATCACTTCTTTGGCAGTGAAATTATTTAACAAGATTGATTGGGCTAATAACGATGATTGTTCCTCGGAAGAATTGAAGACAAGATCACAAATCATATTTTTATCAAAGACCGCTCCAGAGACCATTCAATTATGCCAATCTCTATTTAAAAATATCCATCAAGGTCCTAAAGAATCTGTTCCAATTGAATTGGTCAGTAGTGTTTACACTTCAATGGCTACAAATTTCAAGACTGTTAAACAATGGAAAAAACTTTTGGATTTATCCAAGAATGTCTCTGGTATTGTTTCACACATTCAAGGTACTTCTAATGCTGGTCAAGATGAAGCTATTTTCTTACAAAATATGGCTTTGGAATCCATTGGGTTTGTCACCACCCAGGAATTAGTCACTAAAGTGTTAAATTATGTGAATTCCAACATTGCTGCTGAAGGTATTGAAATTGCATTACTTGGGTTAAATTACAACGCACATGCCAAGTTGGACAACGATGCCATAGTCCGCAACTTAGTTTGGGATTGGTTCACGAAGCACTACGACCAATGGATCAAGAAATACGGCGCCGAGACCGAAAAGATTCAATCGATATCTATGCTTGTTTTACAAATGTTTGCCGATGGAGAGTTACCTTCCACAAACACCACTATTGACACATTAAAGGAACTATGGGCCACTGTCCTAGACCAAGAACAAAGTAAGAAACAGATCGCTCTGGACTTCAAGTCATTGTGAAACGTGTCATAAACAAGGCTGTTGCACCTTTAAATATCGTTTTGCACGAAGCATTTTTTTGTATATAAATAGTTGCTTATATTTTTTTTTCTTTGATCTATCACCTCATTGTTTATATTGTCAACAACTGTCCTTTACAACTCAACAATTCACACATAAACACCCAAGCAATGGAAAAGATTAAGGAAAAGATCGCCAGTTTTAAATTGGAAGCTGAAACATGGCAAGAAAAATACGAAGATTTGAAGGAACAATTGAAGCAATTGGAACAAGACAACATTGAAAAGGAGAACCAAATCAAATCTTTGACCGTGAAGAACGAACAATTGGACAGCGAAGTGGAAAAGTTGGAAACTGAATTGTCTGAAACCAAACAATTGGCCGAAGATTCTACCACTTTACAATCTACCAATGAAAATTACACCAAGAAGAACGAACAATTGGAAACTGATTTGGAAGAAACTGATGCTAAATTGAAGGAAACTATGGACAAATTGAGAGATGCTGACTTGAAGGCTGAAGAATTAGAAAGAAGATTGAATGCCTTAGAAGAAGAAAAGGAAGCCGTGGAAGAAAAGAATGAACAATTGTCTGCTCAATACGCTGAAGCTAAACAAGAATTGGATGAAATTGCTGCATCTTTGGAAAATTTATAGATAAATCAGGGGGGGCTTCATCTCAGATGAACCGTCAGCCCCCTTTTGATCAACAAATCTTCATTTTCATAATGATCTTATGCTTCATTTATATTCTAAAACTGTTTATTTCCCATCAACGCAGGCATTGAAAAATAAATTTGAAAAAGTTTCATTCTTTGTTTATATGTAAGTGTTATTTATCTTACTTATATTATATCTTATATGTAATTATCCTATTAGTCTTTAAGTGGAGTAATATGATACTATGAATCGATGGATTGATAAATGGATTAGAGTTTATTTGAAATGTTATTTAAATTTAATTCTATATTATAGAAATGTGTACCCAGAAACGTCGTTTGATGAAACTACATATCAATCGTTCAATTTACCACAGTTTATACCGATAAACAGGCATCCAGATTTACAAAAATACATTGAAGAATTGATATCAGACTTGTTAAGCAAGATTTTACACATTTATCGAGTTTCCATTTGTATCATTGATAAAGAATATGATCTATGTTTGGAAAAATTTGTCTTGGATTTTGGTGAATTTAAACATTTAAACAAAGATGATGACCTTACACTAGATGAGACTGAAGTGTTCGACGAGTTTAGATCTAGTTTAAACAGTTTGATACGTAAATTGGGTAAGTTGACGAAAATAAAGGATGACACTGTCACATTTGAAATTATCATCGACACTCTAGAATTAGAATTGGGCCATGCTAAAGATGTTGGATGGAATTTGGATAAAGTAGCGCAATTAGAAGCATTCGAAAGAGATACCAATTGGACTAAATGTAATGAAGATGATAATTTACCTAATGCCACATACCCAGACGAAAACAATAGTCAATTTGAACCTAAAGTGAAAATGACTGCATTGTTAGGTTGTGATGTGGGACCATTAATTATTCATAATTATATGGAGACTGTTGTGATAAGTCCATCAAACCCATTAAGTTCAGTGTACGTTGATTTCTCACAAGAAGTTTCATTTTAAATTGGAAAAGTGTCTTTAAATTTAAATAATAATACAAATGTTATATATACATAATAATTAGGTAGTAATAATAACAATAATGATAATGGTAAGTATAATAATAATGGAATATTCTCTCGTTTTTGTCTGTTGTTTGTTATGGATTCATCATAGGAATTCTGGAACATGGCCTTCGATGTCTTTCACTTCACCTATGTCAACATTACTTTGACTAGATAAATCGACTAACCTTTTTTGACTTGGTTTCCTGTTTGGCGCATTACGATGAACCCAATTGTATTTCTCACCTGTCTTAACAGGTACAAAATCATCATTAGATGAGCTTGTGGACATACTAGATTGACTAACAGGTGTTTCATCAATGTCTGTGGATTGAACCGGTTCCTTTGGTGCTAATACAGATGGTCTATTTTCAGATTCTCTTTTATTAGCAGCAGCTGAAGAGTTCCAGAAAACTGAATCTCTTAAAGCCAATGTAGATTTTCTTGGATCTTTTGGAATTGGTTCATTTGCCTTTAATTCTGTGTTCATCAAATCAGCAGTGGAAACTGTATTTAGAGTAGCCATACTAGCTCTATTGTTATCTGTTGGATCAAAATCTGGGTTATATCTCCATGATTTATGACTTGCTGGAACGGCATCCATATAGAAGGATGAAGTTCTGTTCTTGTATGGGTTGATAGTAGATGTTGTTTTCAAATTGGCTAATGGGTTAACATGTTCTTCAGATGTAGTAGAGTCTCTATTGTTCGCTAAAATATCAGCTTCAAGAAATTCTTCAGTACCAATGGTTTTCTTTTCATCAGCATCATCAAAACTGGAAGATGAGGAAAAGGATTCTTGATCCAATTTCATTGCATTCAATGCAGCAACATTCTCAGCTAATTCGTGATCATCATCAAATGGATTTTCCATCGACGTAATCATCTTGTTCGGATAGTTAGCTGGATTGTTTAATGATGGTCCACTGATATTTCTTGGTAATTTTTCATGATCTTCTGGGGCAGTGGAAGTCTTATTTTGCTTTCTACGTCTCCATAATAATAATAAAATAATAGCCAAAATAATAACAAATGCCACTGGAATGGCAACACCACAGGCAATAGCCACTGTCTTTTTATTCTTCTTCCCAGGTTTCTTTTGGGTGTTTAGTGCTGTAGGTGTTGGACTGGAAGCAGTAGAACTAGTTGAAGAAGCTTCAGTTGTTTGTGTTGGACTTAATGTTGTAGTAGAACTACGAAGGTGTGAGTGGTGTAATGGGTAAGTACTGTTGATAGTAGAATTATGGTGAGTTTTATTGGTACTTAAATCACCCATACCAATGATGTTAAAGTCTAATTCTTGAGAGACGTTACTTTGCTTAGCGACCACGCCCACAGTTAAGAAATCAAAATCACTTGGTACATTACCTTGTAATGTAAGGTTGGAAGATTGAAATTGTAACCAATCACTGGATTGTGTTTCGTTGGGGAAAGTTAGCGAAATGGTTGTATTAGAGTAATCAGTAAATTGTGATGGTAAGAAATTATATTGGAACCAGCTGTTGCGTGTAGCATTTATATTTGGTAATGATGTCACAGCAAATAAATCCTTAGTAGATTCAACTTCAAAATTTAAATAGATAACATCTCCATATTTATCGTTAATTGCTACAGAAAATGTGGCATTTCCTTGATCAGCGGTTAAAGTACCACTCAAAGTGGTATTATCCTTAGTGACCCAAGATGGAGCATTTACTAAGTCAATGGATCCCAAATCTTCTTGCTTGATTGGAGAATTGTCTAAATAAATGTAATTCAATGGCAATTCATAGTTGAATTGCCCATCATCTGTCACATTCAAAAGAATAGTATTTTGAATTGAAGTGGTCAATTGATGAGCGCCAATCACTAGGCTGAATGGGATGGTAGTACCAGCATACCCTTCTATCTCAGTAGCGATTAATACCAATTCATAGTACGTCTCTGGTGCAATATCTGAATTTATCACAGGGGCAGTACCACTAAATTTTAAATTGTTTTCATCGAAAAATAGCCAATTGGGCAGTGGTGAATTGTATTGTTCAGAACGACCATAAAATGTGGTAATTTGATCAGGGTTTGTAAATGCACTCTTATCAAAAGTAACATTGAAGATTTGATTTGGTGATAAAATTAAACCATCTTTACCATTAGTGTTACCATAATTTTTCAAATAGGCTAACAAGTTAAAGTTTGAGGCCAATTCAATAGGTGTATTGTTAGATACAACTAATTGGTAAGTGTTATTTAGTGATGATTGATCAGCAGCATCAACACCTTCCAATATGACATCAAAATAGTAAGGATCTTGATTACCTGTATTGGATAGTAAATCACTTGGTGGTGTACCCGTCAAAGTACGTGAATCTGAATTGAATGATAACCAAGTGGGTAGTTGGTAGAAATTATAATTTATCTGTGAGGCCTTGTCGACAGAAGATTTATAAGTGTCATTAGAAATTTGGAATGTGAACTGTTCATTAAGCCTAGCAATAGGTGGATATTGTTTGTTAATTGGGTAAGCCTCATATGGTTGTGCATGTGCCCCTAGCAGTAACGTTATTAGTATTATATAACATAATGATAACCCGCGATTAAGCATTTTTGTTTTGATAGTTGTTATAATATATGGATGGTGTTATTGATAATATATCTGGTAATAACAATCGTTAATTATTAAATGAGTGTGATAAGTTTTAGTTATTAGGAGTGTCGTTACGGAGTTGGGAATAAAAGAAGTTACGAAGTAAAAGGGTTTGCTCAAATATCATTCCTATTTATCTAAATTTAATAGACCTGTTGTCGTATTTCAACAACAATTCAACATTTGGTGATTTATTAATCCAATTAGGAAAGATATAGATGATCATTACCAGAAAGGGAAACTTAATAGTATCTCAGACACCAAATGCCACTACAGATTAAATGGTCTGTCACAGTATTTTCGTAGCGACACGAAAAAACTAATTTTCATCACCAAAATTTTTTCAGACGCCAAAATTAAAATGAATGTTAAATTTTCGTGTTGAAACGCGTTAACGAGAGTCATATATTGTTGAGGTTCAATGCATATATATTCATACTGACTATATTTAGAATTATTACTTTATGGGGTTGTGGTGGTGATATTATACAGGGTTGAAAGATTGAGTCTTTCAGTGCTTACATACGCTGTCTGTCGGCAGTTCTTGGCTTAGCACGAATAATGTTATCCACTCTTAATAACACTTCGGCAGCTTCAGATGCAGAACTGACCACAGCATTCTTCAGTTTGTAACTTTCTACAATACCTAATTCTCTCATGTCTGCAATGACACCGTTGTTTAAATCTAGACCTGTGGTAGAGATACCATTATAAATACTTGATCTTAATTTAGAAACCAATTCACTACTGTCGTAACCGGCGTTGTCGGCCAAAATAGTAGGTAGTTGTCTCAATGCACGGGCAAATGATTCTACAGCTAATGATCTCTTACCATCGACATTTTGAGCGGCTGTATCCACAGCCTTAGACATAATCATTTCTGCGCAACCACCACCTAACACAGTTCTTGTTTCTTTGGTTGTTTGAGATAACACTGATAGAGCATCATGTAAAGATCTTTCAGCTTCATCTAACACTTGATCAGTGGCACCTCTAAGCACAATGGTACAAGCTTCACCAGCTTTGCAACCACTGAATTTTAAGAAAGTGTCTTCACCAATAATAATTTCTTCAATTAAATCACATTCACCTAATTTACATTTTTCTGGTTCATCAAATGTGGAGACCACTTCACCACCGGTCACTAAAGCTAATCTTTCAACACCTTCAAAATCAGCATGTTCAATGGAATTGATACCTAAGTCGGCAAATAATTGTTCTGGGTAATCATAGATCAATTGTCTGTTAATGAATGTGTTAATACCAAAAGTGGAAATTTTGTTGATCTTAGTCTTCATCTTTTCACGTTCAGCTTTTTCTAATTCAGCCAATTTGGAGGTGGAATCAACTTTGAATTTAGTACCAAAAATCTTAACTTTATCAGTATCCAAAGATGTGTTAGCAATTAAAATCTTGGCATTTTCCACTCTCTTTGGTTGATTGTTACCAAATTTCTTAGCTAAGATAAAACCTTCATCCAAGAAAGAATCGTCTAATTTACCACCAAGAATCTTGATGATTTGAATGTGTTCCAAATTAGTAGAACCATTTAATCTTAAGATGGCATCAGTAGCTAAATTGGCAAAATATTCTTTGTCTTGGGATAAGATCTTGGAAGACAATGTAGTCTTAGCAATATGAACCAAATCGTGATGGAATTTTTCCTTGTCAGAGGAATTGTCCACGGCGGCATTTTCTAATGCTTTCAAAGCAGCATCAGATGCAATTCTATAACCTTCAATAATAGTTTGTGGATGGATCTTGTATTGGTCAATCAATTTTTCAGCTTCTCTTAATAATTCAGCACTCAAAACGGTAACACTGGTGGTACCATCACCGACTTCATCATCTTGCACTTTACTTATATTAACTAACACTTTAGCTGCTGGATTGTCTAATGGAATAGACTTTAAGATGGTAGCACCATCATTGGTCACTAGAGCCTTATCACTGGAGGCACTTTGTAACAATTTATCCATACCCTTAGGACCTAAAGTAGTCTTCACTAAATCACCGACGGCAATGGCACCGACGAAGGCAGACATACGAGCGTTTTCAGCTCTCTCTTCTGTAACTTGATCACCAAAAATCTGAACACTCATTTGGACGTATTGGTTTGTATGGAAGGGTTACTGTATCAGAATGTAAACAAATCAATTGTTCATTCAAGATGTTTAAAGCTTAACATTGATATTTTTCAAAGTGTCGAAAATTTTTGCCACAGTGAAAAAAATATCCGCCCGGGTAAAAACAAACAACTTTTAACGTGAATACATTATTGTCACCATTATATATGTATATATAAGATATATATATTATGGAGTTTGATCAGATATACGTAAATATTGATCTTAGTATTTATTTACTAACAAGGGCTGTTGTTCTTCTTTTCTTTTTTTCTTTATTCTACTATGGCATTTCTTGAAAATTCTAAAGCTTCGTTGAATAATGAAGCATCTTCTTTCTTAATTAATTTCAAATTGGCCAATTCATTCAATAATTTACCAGATTGGTTCAAATATTCCACGGATTTGATGAATTGCTCATCCAAATTTGGAATTGATTTGTAAGTGCTAAATTCGGTGGCTACTAAAGTTAGTGCATCATTTTTAGCATTCCCATTGTGTAGATATTTTTGTAAGAAAAATTCTACCATCATGGCCATGATAGTATTTGGTAAACTCTTCTTAAATGGCATATTTTTCACAATCTTTTCCTTCCATTCGTTATTATCTAAAGATAATCTATCGAATTCATTAGAGGTCAATGAAGATATGGTAATAGCTTCGTACAGATCATTTAAATTTTCTCTAACGAAATCAAGATGTTCTCTAAAGACTAATATCTTTTTATCAATTGGACCATGATAAATGGTAGTAGGCTTTTGATCCACTTGATATAAAGCTAGTATACGAGTCAATAGTAAAATGTACTTAGACTCCTTTGGATATGATCGTATAGTATGGTCAGATAATGAAGATGTTGCATTAGGAGAAGTTTCTTCTGATAATGATAAAACATTCAATTTGAAAAAAACTAAAAGAATGAAAAGGGTCTCTTGATATTTGGTATCAATGGCTAATTCATTAAACTTCAACAAAATTGTCCCCCAATTGGTTGGCTTTAAAATTTTCTTGATTGAATCGTAGTCAAAAAATTCTAATTGAATTAAAGATCTTAAGAAACTTGTAGATAATAAATCAAATGATGTGTTCAATTTTTCATTCAAAGGTGTCTTATTGGAAGAAACTAGTTCTTCAGAGATAAAATCTTTGGATAGATCCTTGGAATTGTTCAATAAATTGACAAATTCGGAGACAGAAAAATTTTTGTCATCAATACCACTCTTGACAATAATATGATTTAATTGCTCAAATACCGATGGTGATGTTCTATTGGTTAATTGAACTTTATTATCTGGTGCAAACCATTTAACTTGTTTAATAGGTTTCATTTGGAAATATCTATTAATAGGTTGAGTCAATAAATTTATTTCCTTGTTCTTAAATGCGTCTACAGATTTATCAACAAGTTTCCTGTAAGAATCAGACACACCGCCATCTAATGGAGCTTCTTCAGGGTACACACCTGTAATAATAGCATCGAACAATTTACCTGAGGTTAAACCTAGGGATTTATAGAAATAATATTCAGTAGGTAATCTTTGACCAATGACATCATGAATATCGCTAGGTATTGGTGCTGGTCTCTTAATACTCTCGGCACTTTCCTCGCTTGGAGAAACTTCAGGAGAACCAGAATTTTTACGACTGGTTTCCTTAGGAATCACAGGATCATTATCACAAGTGTAAATGTCCACTTTACCTGAAGTTAATAAGACAGGCATATAATTTAAAGATGAGACACCCTTTTGATATTTACTCACATAATCTGGTGTAGATCCTCCTATGTGGTTAGATAATTGATACGCATAAAAATTGGTGCCACTGTTTAGTACTATCTCTAAGGCAATTTCAAATAATTTAGCACTTGGATATATTTGTAAAGGTGGTAATGTAGTAGGTTGTAAGTCATTTCCGACAGCCATGGCAATATCAATAAATTCGTCATGAGTCACATGGAATTCCTTCAACACTCTTGATTTATCTATAAATCTAAAATCTTTATTAGGAAATTCCATACCTAAGATGAATTTATTAACATTTTTCAACATTAAACATTCAGTAGGACCATAAATGGCATCGATGTATTCATTAGATAACAAGTATGCCAATTGAGACCAAGAACTGTATGGTGCCACTTGGTAAGTGATATTATGTTCAATAAAATAATGAATCAAATCAGTTTGGTATCTTTTAGGTTCCAACATAGTATTGTATCTAAATGGTTCTTGTGGTTGTAATGGTTGATCAATATAAGCAGATTGGTTATTACTTAATAGACTGCTCCATTGAGCCCAAGCTTTATTTCTTTGTGCAAACATTTGCTCTTTATTTGATTTAGAGTTTGGGTTACCACCGATGGCATTAGATGCAGAAGCTTCCATAGCAGCCGCAGTGAAATATCCATTGGCTTCTAATTGATTTGAAGTGGATGACCCATTGAATATGAAGATTGGTGTGATATTATATTCTTTGAAAACTTTCAAATCACTTTCCAAATACATTTTCAAACTGGTGGGGAACCCACCAATGGCATCTAAATATTGTTCTTTCTTAGTGGAAAGTAATCTGGAAATATAATGACTGGCGTCAATACCTAAAGTGATATCCCTTAGGGTCTCAATAGGGTGTGACCCAACTAAACCTCTTTCAAAAAGGTATAGTTCCAAAGCTTGGATTGGCATCTTGTTCCAAAATAATAAATGTGGGGTTGGAGATTAAGATATAAGGGCAAAAAAAAATCGATATGGATGTATCAGAGAAGGGGAAACAAAACAACTGTATTCAGGATATGTTGTAAACCGATCTGTACAATTATTGGATCTTCGAGAGGAAAAAAATTGTTGTTCTCGAGAAACAATAGGTATTTACAAATTAAAAAGGGAAATCAAAGAGATGCAAAACAAACTGCTCGACAGAGGAATGCAAAATTGGAATATCCTCAGAAACAAAAACAGAAATCTCTTGTACAAACGTGACTCCACAGGTGGTGAATATCGACAGAGGGTAGTTCACTGGTTTGATCTTACCGCTTTACCAATAACAGTTCAAGCAAATACCACTAAATTCATTGGATTTTAAAATCCAAAAACCTCGAAAAATTCCCTCCTCCTAAAGGCGGAGTTACCCGGCGGGTCACGCCGGACGAACACGTAGTTAACTATGCTGTTCTCAATGAAATTTAATATGTGAGTTGGAATTTCCAAGGTGAGAGGTTCCAAGGGAAAGGTATCGATACAGGTCTAAGGCTAGGTATATTGCACTGATGAGACGTTCGAATTACTTGTTGTCCGTGGTGTTACTGCTTTGTTCCCTTTGTGGGATGGTTCGTTCTGCCACTAACGAACAATTGGCCGCATTGGCTGCTAAGAGTGCTTCAGGTGTTATTCAAGTGACAGACAAGAATTATCAACACATCTTGGACGATGATCGTGAAGCTGATATTATAGTGTTGTTTTCCACCACTGCTTTGGAGTTTGGTTGTACCACTTGTGTGAAATTTGCTCCAGAATTTGAAACAGTGGCTAATTCATGGGTTAGATCACATAAGAGTGGTGCTTCCAATATTGATTCTTCCAAGGCATTATTCTTTGCCAATGTCAATATTGAAAGACCTGGTGAAATTCCAGACCTTTTCAAAATATTTCAAATTGAAGAAATCCCACGTATGTTACATTTTAAAGCTGGTGGTAGTTTGGCTGATGTGGAATCAATCGCTGTGCCACAAACTGGTGGGTTAGAAAGAATCTATGAATTGATTAATCATTTGAAATCTACATTGGAAATCCAAGATTTTGACCTTTATGTCCCTACTGATTATGCATCCATTGCTATTACTAGTTTCTCTTTCTTTGTCATTGTGTTCTTAACTAAGAAACATTTCAATTTGGTCAGTTCAGTGGTCAGATCATCACTTGTTTGGGCTGTATTATGTGTATCATTCATTATCTTAATGATCACAGGTCACATGTTCAACAAGATGAGAAATGTCCCATTGGCTGGTACTGATGGGAATGGTCAAGTGCTTTATATTATGCGTGAATTTCAAAATCAATTTGCCATTGAAAG
This sequence comes from Kazachstania bromeliacearum, assembly GCA_003708535.3. Lineage (NCBI taxonomy): Eukaryota > Fungi > Ascomycota > Saccharomycetes > Saccharomycetales > Saccharomycetaceae > Kazachstania > Kazachstania bromeliacearum. The sequence continues at coordinate 101,018 of PPOP03000001.1, read as the reverse complement.
TCAAATTGTTGGTGTATTATATGGTGGGTTGGCCGTATTCGTTGTTGGACTAGTAGCAGGTATTCCAAAATTGGAAGCCTATTATAAGGGGTCCCAACGTGGTAAATCCATTATTTCTATCACTTGTGTGGTTCTTGCAGTATTAGTTTACATCTTCTTTGCTGCATACACAGGTGTATTCTCCACGAAACATCCTTACCCATTCAAATTACTTAAATTATCATCCTTATTAAAATAAGTCAATTATATACATATATGTATGGTAGAAAGAATATACTTTAAAAATAAAGACGAATGCAAAATAACAAACGACTAGAATATTAAACATTTTAGTCAATATGGATGAGTTTGTTCATCCTCATCATCTTCATCTTCATCTTTAGATTTTTTCTTCTTCTTCTTGTCACTCTTACCCACATTGAAAATACCTTTACCAATCTTACCCACTGTACCAAACCCAGTGGTGACCACAGATGTACCTGCTTTAATACCGGCACCAAGACCCTTGGCTGCCACATCTGATACTTTGGTGTCACGTTTCGTGACACTTAAGACATATCTTGGTTTAAATTCAAATTCTAAATGTACAATACCACCATCTTGACCTTCTGCCTTGACGGGAACATCTATTGAGGTCGTTTCATATGGTACAACATCTTCTAATCTAACTTGACATTCACCAATGGAATCATTACCAGAGACAGCATCCCAATCCATGACTTTAATTCTTAAGATATCATGAACACGATTTCTAATGGCCACTTGAGAAGATTCATTCCATACAGGGTTCAAAGTCTTCTTCTCTGTATGTGTTTCAAACACTGGATCTTCTTCATCATTAATATAGAATTTCAAGAATGGATCAGAGAAACCATTACTGTCAGCTGAAATTAAGTTTTCAGCAGATTTAGCCGTTATTGTTAAGTCACCAGAACTGGTAATCAAATCAGATTGTGGTAATTCATCAACAGCCAATGGGAACCATTGTACTTGAACCAAAAGTTGACTGGAACGGTCACCTGATAGTGTTATTATAGATGGTTTGTAATAACAGGTTTTCAATAATTCTCTAGTTGGTAAAGTCACTTCACATAGACAATCCTCCACTTTATTGGCATTCATATTCTTAGAGACTCTGAAAGTAGTCATAGAATAATCCAATTCTTTAATATCCACATCACCAGTCCAACCTGCACTAATAGCTGTAGAATTAATCTTTGGACTGGTAAAACGAGCATGACCATTCCCATCAAAGAATGCTTGCACATAAACGTTAGATTCTGGTACAGAACCATCTAAGATGGAGACAGCTAATATACCTGCTTTCCTTTCCATTAATTCTTCCAAGGATAAATTAATCTTGTCACTTAACAAATGTTCTAATTCATTGACTTCCAAGACTTGCTCTTCAAAAGTTTGTTTTTGTTCAGCTGATAATTTTTGCTTGCTAGCTTTACGTTGTTCCAAATCAGCTTTCCTTTTCTTTAAATTTTCAAAATCTTGTACTTCCTCCAATGTTAAAACAGGTAAAGTTGGATAAAATGACACGTAATAGTTAAGACTACCTCTTGATGATTTCTTTGTAATTAAACGACCCACTTTACGTTCTTTATCAATATGAGTTTCATAAACGTCTTTATCATCCTTTTGGAATAAGTCTGCAATGTTAACATCAAATTTACCGACAATACGATCTTTATTAATAGTCTCCACATCCATGACTTCCAAAGTTAATCTTTGATTTGGTGATGTGACTGCTACATAAATTGATTCATTCCAAACTGGATTCAAAGTTTGTTCCTTTTCATTAGTTCTACCTCTTGAGATACCATTAACTAACACTTTAGTGTAAGGATCAATTTTCCCAATGGTTTCCAAATTCTTCAAATTTTCAGCACTATTAATAAAGACTCTCACTGCACCAATTGGTGGAGTGTAAGCAATTGATCTGACACCGAAATCTAATCTTACAGGACCCCAATGGGTTGAGACCTTGATTTGTCCCTTAGTACCATCCAATGGAATCAATTTTTTGTCAATTTGAGTTCTATCCAATAAATCATTTAATGATTGAATAGTGGATCCCACCACATTATCCTTAGAATCTTTAATGACGAATCTGTAACGTGTCTTACGACGATCGGAAATGACTGATTCGTAAGAGGAACCGAATTTGGCTACATCTTCATCAGTACTTCTCACTTTCTTTGTCTTATCAATAAATTTAGCATTCATGTACAGATCCACAGAGTAAGAATCCTTCTTACCATTTTCATCATTGAACCCAATTAATTCATCTACAGTGATCTTAGCAATACCTGTATTTAAATCGGGGACTTCCTCGACAAACCCATTAGGTAATCTTCTAGGTTGCAAAGTGGGGAAAAATTTCAAATCTAAATTTAATTCTCCGACAGGTTTAGAGTTTCTTAAGAATTTTGCCATAACGTTATTTTGTACTGGTTTTTCATGTAATGAATTTAAATTTAATTCAATTCTACCAATTTTACTATCTTTAATACCTTCACGTTTATCCATCACAGAAATAGATAATGGATCAGTGTATGAGCTCATTAATAAATAAACTGTTTCATTCCAAACAGGGTTCAAAGTATCTCTTACAGTTCTAGTCTTACCCACTTTCTTGTTACAATATTCGAAAGCGATATATGGGTCAGTGGAATAAGTTGCCAATTTAGAACCTGTTTTCAAATCTTTAGCATTTTTCACTACTACTTCTAATACACCCATTGATACAGATGAATCAGATAATAAACTTGGTATATTTAATTGTAATGAGAAAGGTGGTAAAAACATTGGACCCAAATATTTAGCTGCCATTTGTTTAATGAAAGTGTAAAGTCCTGGGATAGCCAATACTTCCCAATTGAACACTGATGTGCCCAACAGAGTGGCAATAAAATCGAAATCAGGTACTTCTAACAATTGTACATTGACAGTTTCCACATGTGGGAATGCAGTCATCAACTTAAATCTAACTCTAACTTTAGCGTTGAATGCTACGTCTTGTACACTGACTGGTACCGTGATACCAAACATCTTAGCTTTGATCACTACTTTTTGATTCACATAATTTCTTACTTGTTTAGCTGTCATATCAGACAAATCGTGTGGTGTGAATGATACAGCCCAATCCATGACGACTACGTCTGCTGCAGTGTTCCCAAAAGTCTTTGCCAATTCCACTCTTGGTGGTTTAACCCCCAATGTGAATTGATCAATCCACAAGGCTTTAATGAAACCTGGTACAGATTCATTAGTGTTCAAGATATCATTAACTTGTTCGACTACCATTTGTGATACACTAGGTTCCACAACGGGCCAATATTTATCTAATAGAGTGTTTAACCATTCCAATGATTCGTAATCGTCCTCGACTCTCTGGACAGTCAATTCCTTTTGTACTAAATCTCTAATGGCTTCTCTATATTTTTTAGCAGAAGTTCTATAAAATAAAGCAGCTACTACTATAATAAAGAACACTGGTGCCAATGACAATTTGAAATACCCTAGGGCAAACGACAAGATCCCACTAGCGGCAATGACCCCCAGTGCATGATACCAATCACCGTATACGGATTCTGGTAAGACACTGTTCAATAGAGTCTGTTTACTTAAATCCAATAATTCATCTTCAGGGGTCAAGGTATCTTTCTCCTCCCAATTACCTATCTGTTGCCAACCAATATACGACGTATCCATCTTCTCTCTTTTCAATTTAACACCGCCCACACGAGATTCTTTCACTTCTTCGACATTGACACTTGTTTGAGCTTTCTTTAAGGGGACCGGTTGGAATTGTCCCTCAGTGACAGTGTCCGCACTGCTGGTACTACTATCTTTAGTGACCATATTCTCTTGCAATAATTACTATAACAAAACACTCGCTTACAATCTAGCAATAATTTATTCTTGTCCTAAGGATTGTATATCGTACTTCTTCATGTCATCAGTTGTCTCGATCGACATCTTTTTTTTTTCTGGAGAAACGAAAAACTCCCCTGAGAGGAAAATTCGTTTAGAAAAATCACGTGCCCCGTGCCCCGTGATCTGGAAAGGGCAAAGAATAATTGTTCCTGAGTTGTTCCTGAGTTGTTCCGGTGTTTATCCGAGCCCGCGTGTTTATCCGAGCCGAGTGGGGGCCAGCGGCAAAAGTTACCCACCCAGACCAGAGCAAACCCGGCTGTCAAGAGGCACAACGTGACGCGCCCACGCTCGTTGGGCACGCCGTGGCTCCTATTGCGAAGAAACCACGGCACAGGGTTTTTCCGGCCGGGCGAATGTCACCCCACCCCCACCGGAACAACCTGCCCGCGTGTGCGGAACCGTCTTTTCAGTTTTTCCCCGCACAGAAACGCCCGCACAGCGCGCCGCCGCCCGGAAGAACGTTTTTCCCCTTTGGCTCGGTTTGTTTGTTTTGGTTTGTTCCCGTTTTCGGGGCCCCGCGAAGTTTCTGTGTCTCGGACCGGAACAAAAGCGGCAGGAAAAATCTGGCGGGATCTTCGCAGTCGGACTCGGAAAAAAACAGCGCAACGACTCTGGACATGACCTGATGGCGGGTTTTCCCACACTTTGTATATAAACTGGGGAGCAGTCGTGGGGGGGGGTGTCATTTCTGGAATTGTACTACTACCACCACAACAGCAATTCAACCATGACTACATTACGTACTAATTTCCCCTCTGACAATGACAAGAGATCGTTTAAATGCCACATTTGTTCTCGTGGGTTCCACAGATTGGAACACAAGAAGAGACATGTGAGAACACACACGGGTGAAAAACCACATCCATGTACTTTCCCCACTTGCTCCAAGAGATTCAGTAGAACTGATGAATTGAAGAGACATTTGAAGATTCATGGTGAAGCTGCCACCACTGTGGTGGTGAAAAGACGTTCACGTGCCAAGACACCTTCACCAGTGAGTAGTAGCCCTATAATATCACCATTCAACGGTGACAACAGATCCAATTCATTCAAATCATTGACATCTGCTTCAATGAGTTCATTTTCATCATTAAACTATACAAACAAGAGTAATGCCTCCACTGTGTCCATGGATTCCATGAGAAGTTCTACATCCTCAGTTTTCTCTAATCAAGAACAAACTACCACCAATTACACTGGGAGAAGTCGAAAGCATGCATCTTTCAACTTGGGAGACGAATCCTCCTCCTCGTCCTCGTCTGAAACGAATGATAATGACTACCGTAATAAAAGAGTGACACTTCCGCCTGTCAGTTTCATATTACAACAAATACACGCCTTCAGCTCACAACAGCAACAGCAATACCCTAAACAAAACTGCACTTATATATAATACGTAATACTTAATACATGCACTCATTTAATACATCATAATTAAGACACCTGCCGTGGCAAACGACGCATTTTCACGGGGTCCCAAATTTTAACGCACATTATTTTACCATTTTTTTTCGATGTTTTTTCCCGTGTGATTTATTTTTCACTATTTATTTAATGGACAGTCGAACAAAAGTTTATTCAACTGTACAGAAGTTTAATAGTGACAAGAACCCTTGAAGTGGAAGGGAATAATATACCACACAAGATGGAAAATAAAGATATGTCGATGCTCGACGTTAATGACGCAGACAATGATAATGACAGCACAAATAACTATGCATCTTTGACCCAAAGTTTTTCACAAATGAATGTGGACAGTCCAAATGAATTGGAACCACAATTGTTACCAAGACATAGATCCAAATCCACTTTGATTTTCAATGAAGATGAAGACGAAATACCCCCTTATTCCAATCACCAAGAACATGGTGAAGATGATTTGTCTGATTCTGATAATTCACGCAGTAGTGTAAGTAGCAGTAGTGAACCTGAAAATTTAAATAATGATCAACAAATGGCAGGACAATACGACTCACAACAACAGCAACAACAACAGTTGCAACAACAGCAGCAAATGCAACAGCAACAGATGCAACAGCAACAGCAGCAAATGCAACAGCAACAACAACAAGTTCCACAACAACAGGAAATTCAACAAAATAATAATATCATGGTTCCTGTAGATATAATATGGCAACAAGGTGGTAATAAAGCATATGTCACAGGTTCCTTCACTGGTTGGAGGAAAATGATTGGGTTGGTACCAGTACAAGGGAAACCAGGTATTTTACATGTTAAATTACAATTACCACCGGGAACACATAGATTTAGATTTATTGTCGATAATGAATTAAGATTTAGTGATTATTTACCTACTGCTACTGATCAAATGGGTAATTTTGTTAATTATTTAGAAGTTGTAGCACCAGTGACTACTACCCCTCCAACTTCAAGTGAAACTGATACATTACCTAATTTAGAACCATCATCATCACAATGGGATGATAATCAAAATGTACAAACTCAACAACAACAAGTAGTATCTGACAATAAACAAGAGAAAAATAAAGCACCTATGAGTGCACGTTCTAGAATTGCACTAGAGATTGAACAAGAACCTGATGATATGGGTGAAGGGTACACTAGATATCATGACGAGGCCCCCTCTAAGGCACCATTAGAATTTACACATGATATTCCAGCTGTATTCACTGATCCAACTGTGATGGAACAATATTATTTAACATTAGATCAACAACAAAATAATCATCAAAATATGGCATGGTTAACACCACCACAATTACCACCACATTTAGAAAATGTTATATTAAACAGTTATTCCAACCCACAAGGTGAAAATAATGAAAATAATTCAGGTGCTTTACCTATCCCTAATCATGTCATATTGAATCATTTAGCTACAAGTAGTATTAAACATAATACTCTATGTGTAGCATCTATTGTTAGATATAAACAGAAATATGTGACACAAATATTATATGCCCCATTACAATAAACAACAACAAGAAATTAATAATGATGTTTGTTCGTTTGTTCTTCAACAACCCTTCTTGGAAACTTTTTTATAGATAATACTTTTTTTTTTGCTACGTTTATTAAATAAACTGTTTATTATAGATATACTATTAATATTTTTTTGACTAATCATAACTTTTAATTAAATCGTCCCATTTCCCCGTGTCTAATTTCCCTCTTTTTTTTCACATGAACCGAGACGTATAAATAAAATCAGGGAAACGGTTTATAAATAAACAAGGATATATATATTATAATCTCTCACAACTATAAAGTAGATCCACTAGAATATAATACAAAATAATGAGTGCAGAACCATCATCCACCACTCCGTTACTACACAGTGACAACGATACTGATTATGATCAAATAGATGAATTAGCACCAACATTAAGTAGAAAGGCATCTAGTATTTTCAATATGGATACTAGCCCCTTACCACCTCCAGATGATTCAGATATTCAAAAATTTACAAGTAATGAACATTTTAATATGATTAGAATATTACATTTAGCTGATTGTGTCACTTTATTAAATGGATTTTCAGGATTTTATGCAATTGTTAGTTGTTTAAGATTCACTTTAACTGGTAAACCACATTATGTACAACGTGCACATTTCTTCATATTCTTAGGAATGATTTTTGATTTCTTAGATGGTAGAGTGGCAAGACTAAGAAATAGAGCATCATTAATGGGTCAAGAATTAGATTCTTTGGCAGATTTAGTGTCTTTTGGTATTGCCCCCGCATCTGTAGCATTTGCCATTGGGTTCCAAACTACAGTGGATGTGTTTTGTCTTTCATTCTTCGTTTTATGTGGTCTTACAAGATTAGCTAGATTTAATGTTACAGTTAATCAAATCCCTAAGGATATTTCAGGTAAATCAAAATATTTTGAAGGTTTACCTATTCCAACAAGTTTATTCTTAGTGGCAGGAATGGCATATTTGGTCAGACAAGATTGGATCATGGATGCAATTCCCCTTGGTATCGTTAGACAAGGTAAATATTTCGAATTTCATCCAATCGTACTATTATTCTTTATTCACGGTTGTGCATTGATTTCAAAGAGTCTAAAGGTCCCTAAATTGTGAATAGTTCAATATATATCATTCTATAACTAGCTAGTCATTAAATTATTTCATATCTAAATTTGCAAAAAAAAAATATAATGTTAAATGCCACCTCCAGGAATCGAACTTGGGTTTCATCGGCCACAACGATGTGTACTAGCCACTATACTAAGATGGCATTATATTTCTTGTTGTGGCTTGTTTTTTACTTTGTTTTGTTAGTTAGAGTAACCCACGTGCTTGGTATACGTTTTGGGTTGTAATGAAGTGATTTATGGATTTTATTTTATAATTTTTATTTCAGTTGAAATTTAAAGTAAATTACAGTCCAACAAAATTATTAGTTACCAGAAATTCGGTTTTTCAGTAATGTATTCGGGAGGAAGTAGAATAATTATTCCAAGTGAATTTTCAACCCAAATTAGAAAGATTTGATCAATATTTTTACAAAACTATGTTCAAATTAACATTTGAATACTATGCCAATATGTAAAATCAATTGAACCTTGTTCAATCACTTAAGGAGTTTTTCTATTTTATGATCACTTCAATCATCATTTCTTTTCAACTGCAAGAACAATTGCTTATAAAAGTAGTTGAAAAACTTTTGTTTTATTCATTTCGAATTTAAAATATCAGTTAACTTTATTTCTTTCTTTGTTTAGACGTAAAAGAAAAGTATCGACAAATATTTTGAATATTTAAATGATGTTTCTCCGTTTATAGTTCCATCAATTGTAAAGTAATTTCACAAAGGGGATAAGATATTATTAAACCCATTTATGACTACTCGATTGCTTGAATGTAACAGAAATCATGAAAAGTTCAAGTTATTAGACGATCATTTAATTTAATTAATTATATAAATTATTTTTGTTTTAGTAGATTCAATACCTTTTCATGAAAGCAAAATTCAATTACCAAATATAAACAAAATTTAATATATTAATTTTATTTTTATTCCAAAGACACAGAGAGTACTATACAAAACAAATACAGATAGATATATAAGGATTTTATCATTGCTTAACAGGTTCAACATTCCAGATAGTTTCAGCGTATTCTTGAATACAACGATCACTACTGAAGAAACCAATATTGGCAACACTTAAGATACATTTCTTAGTCCATTCAGCCTTTTCATTGTGGAAGATTTGATCGACTAATTCTTGAGTAGCCACGTAGGAGTCAAAATCGTCACTGATCAAATAATGATCACCGTGAGTCTTAACAGCATCAACCACAGGTTTGAATTCACCTGGATTTTCTGGAGAGAAGAACCCATTTTCAATGTAATTCAAAACCTTTTCTAAGTTTTCTGGTAATGGTTGTGGATTGTATTGATGATTGTATCTTAAGTCTTCCACATTTTCAGATAAGTTACCAAATAAGAAAATGTTATCTTCACCAATTTCTCTTGTAATTTCCACATTAGCACCATCAACGGTACCAATAATTAACCCACCATTCATGACGAATTTCATGTTAGAAGTACCAGAAGCTTCAGTACCAGCAGTAGAAATATGTTCACTTAAATCACTTGCAGGACAAATGATTTCAGCTTTGGAAACGTTATAATCAGCGATAAAGATCACCTTTAATAAGCCACCAATTTCTTCATCACTGTTAATCACTTCACCAACAGAGTTAATCAATTTAATGATTAATTTAGCCATGTAGTAACCTGGAGCACTCTTACCACCAAAGATAGAGACCTTACGTGGGAATTTCTTTTCGACTTCTTCCAAAGTGGCACCATTCTTGATCATGGTCTTCATGGCCAAGTAACGGTACACAATACCAAAGACATTCAATTGTTGACGTTTGTATTCATGAATACGTTTCACTTGAATATCAAATAATGTATCAGCAATATGTTCTCTGTCAATGATATCGACACCATCATTCAATTTCTTAATTAAATCAGCCAATCTAATCTTGTTATGGACCTTAACAGCATCCCATTTCTTTTGGAATTCTGGATCGTCAGCAAATTTGGTTAAACCAGTTAATTTAGGCATATCCAATAAGAAATTACATTGTGGGTCATTAATTGTTTGACTAATCAAGTCACTCAATTTTGGATTAGCTTGTTTCAACCATCTTCTTGGTGTGATACCGTTGGTCACATTAACGAATTTGGATGCACCGTAGAATTTAACGAAATCACTAAAGATAGTAGTCTTAATCAATTCAGAATGTAATTCAGCGACACCATTAACCTTGTGAGAACCGACAATAGCCAAATAAGCCATTCTAACTTGTCTTTCTGGACCAGATTCTTCAATAATGGAGATACGAGACAATAAGTCAAGATCCTTAGGGTATTTCTTAGCGACTTCTTGTAAGAAGAACCAATTAATATCGTAAATGATTTCCAAATGTCTTGGTAACAAGTGACCAAACAAACCGACAGGCCATTTTTCCAAGGCTTCTGGTAACACAGTGTGGTTAGTGTAAGAGAATGTAGCATTGACAATCTTCCAAGCTTCATGCCAGTCAATTTTTTCCAAATCGACCAAGATTCTTTGTAATTCGACGACGGCTAAAGTTGGATGAGTATCATTCAATTGCACGGCGACTTGATCAGGGAATTCGGACCAAGGTCTCTTTGATTTCTTGAATCTTCTTACAATATCGTGTAAGGAGGCAGAACACCAGAAGTATTGTTGTTTCAATCTTAATTCTTTACCTTGATCGAAATTATCATTTGGATAAAGCACAGCGGTAATAGATTCAGCACGTTGTTGTTGTTCCACAGAATTTTGATATTCACCACTGTTAAATTTAGCGAAATCGAATTCAGTGGTTGGTCTAGCTTGCCATAATCTTAAATTATTAACATTAGAAGTCTTATAACCTGGCACTGGGAAATCGTAAGCCACGGCAATGACTCTTTCACCACCAATCCATTGAGCTGGAGTTAAAGTGGATGTGTTTTTTTCACCTCTTTCGACGTAACCGTAGAAAGTCACAGGGAATTGCACTTCATTTCTTTCAATTTCCCAAGCGTTACCAAAATTTAACCAGTAATCAGGTGTTTCCACTTGATAACCGTCAATAATTTTTTGAGCAAAGATACCGTATTGGTAATGTAACCCGTACCCCCAAGCTGGGATATTTTCAGTAGCCATTGAGTCTACAAAACAAGCAGCTAAACGACCTAACCCACCATTACCTAAACCGGCATCTGGTTCTTGTTCTAGGACGTCTTCCAATCTGAAACCTAAGCCATCTAGTGCATTACCGACAATGTCTCTGGTGGATTCTTTTTTCTCCTTAGGGTCTTCATTACCATCAACATGAGTCTCTTCAGTCTTCATATTGATAAGGGCATTGTCCAGAGCTCTCCCCATTAAGAATTCCAATGATAAATAGTAAACTCTCTTTGGGTCTCTAGTGGTAAATTTTTGTTGTGTCTTATTCCAGTCAATGATTAAATTGTCACGAACACTCATTGAAGTGGCCTCGTAAGCAGCAATATCATCACAATTGTACAATGAACGAGCCAAAGTGGTCTCCACGTGGTCGACGAATCTGGCTTGGAAACCTTCACCATCATTGAATTTTTTCACTTGGTTTTTATTCCATAGAGATCTTGACTTCAATGGGATAGTAGCATCAATGGCTTTAATTTCTTGTGGTAAGAACCCGGTCAATCTTCTGGTCAGTCTGGGGACTTGACGAGGAGAAGAAGGTTCTTCTGTGATCATATCGTTGGTAGTACTGGAACTAGTTGGTGGCATTGGTATATCTGTGTATATATATCCTGTATAGAGGGAAGGGAAAGTGAAGAGACAAGAGAAGCGACAAGCAAGATAACAAACGTCCAGTTTATATACGGATTAGAAGTGAGATCTGGCAAGGGGGACCCACAGGGCACCCACAGGGAACCCCCACGGCAGGCAGCACGAGGATTACCAGTTTGGGTCGGACCTCCCTAGTTACTCCCTATTCCTGGCCAGAGCGCGAGACAAAAAGATGCAACCAAATCGAGCCCCGCGTTTCTACAGTGGGGGACACAGGGGCAAATGGGGGACCACGAGTTGTTTACGGTGGGTTACGATAACGTAAGGCTGGTTGCGGGTGTATTGTATGGGCCACGGTGCGGGAATGCGTGGATCTGGTGGGTATTTACCTCTGTTATTATATATATCTTCTCGTTTGACACCTGATGGTGTGGGTAACTTTGCTTTTTCTTGTTGTTTTACATACGCCCCACATTCTTGCCTGATTTTTAGATAAGAGTTTTGTTACATCTTCTTGTATGTTTCGTTTACACACTCGTTACATAGATACAGATCTTACAAATATTTGATAGTGAGACATGTGTCTATTCTCTCGTTAATCTTAGCCCATAACAATTATTGTTTGCTAAGTTTCAATATTGGAACAACTCTCAGTTGTTAAAACAGAGAATTTTAGCTTTATAAGTGCCGTCTTTCTTAACAGTAAATATAATGGGAACAATCTCTTTGTCCTCACCCGTGGATCAATAACAATTCTTGTCTATTGAATTGTTTGCTCATTTAGTGATAGAAATGACTTGCCTCGTATCAATTGGCATCTTCCATGCAAATAAAGAGTCTCACACTTTAGTGGATGTACCAACTTCGTTAATCATCAGTCATAATGGATTTGTTGCTCGTTTCTATATAATGTTCTGGTCAACATTCATAAAACTCTTCATTACAGATTAAAACTCATCCATTTCGTCAAAAACGATAACAATGATCTATATTCGTTCCATCTGAGAATTGAAGTTGTTAATCTTTCACATCCCAATAAACTCACCTGTTCAAGACTGTTCAACTGATCAAATGCAAAAAAAATGTGGTAGAATCAACTGATGTAACTATACCATTCCACATTTAACTACTATATTCCACTCATTATCCACGATTACCCCACTATATAGGCAATCAACGTATACAACTACCCCGCAGGGCATTGAACCGTTTATCTAAATGAATGCCGTCCGTATCAGAGTCAGCATTCTGCTCTTATCTGAAAACGTCAACAAATGAAGTTTGCTTATCTGAAATGTCAATAAATGACCATTGTTTTTCCCAGATGCCGTATCCCCCCTGAAAGACTTTCCTAATTTTAATAATTGAGTTTCCAATTATTATATAAGTCGATGTCTTTTGCTGATTAGAGTTTTCTGGTTGATGATTCAGAATAAGTAGGGGAAACGGAAATAATCTAGAGCGTTTAAAACGCTGGTTTTTCTTTGGACACTGGTCATAGGGTCGACCAGTGTTCCATGCAATAAAAACAGAGATTATCTTTTCTTCCCTCATCCAAGCAACCCTTCCTGTCCCTAGGTGAAGTATCATATCGGCGGAATTGATTATTGCAACCATGGGAACGTCTAACAGCGTGGACGGAATGGGTGTCTTGGTAGACACCGGCGGTAGACATAACGGAGTCACCATCGGTTTCGTATAAGGTATGGGAAACCAAACCAGACTTCAGAACAGGGAATAAACGGTCGTCCCTTAAAACAATCGTGTTGTAAGCTGTTTCCATAGCGTCATGGACGGTGGATGGGTTTGGTAAGTATGACTGCTTGACGAGTGGACTCTTTCAGACCACGCATGTATTGCAACAACATACCGTTTTCAGAAAAATTATCCTTCAGGTTGACCAATGTAAGGCATTCAGACTTTAGACAGATTTCAGGTGGATCTTGATGTGCAGATTTAGATTTCCCAGATCTAACAGAATTGATCACCTCATTGATCACAGATTGCGCGGATATAACAGGGTACAGATTAGAGTTCAGAGCAGGTATAGCATCAAGATCGCGATCAGAAGTAGAGTTAATATTTTTTGTTGATTTATGTTTTCTATTGTTTTCTGTTGATTTGTGATTTTTATTGTTTTCTATTGATTTGTGATTTTTTATATAAGATAGTATACAGGTAGATATATCATAGTCGGTAATAGAAAATTGAACATTATCTGGAGCCATCAACATGTTGGCTATTTCTCTTTTTTGCAATAACATACAATTTTCAGAGCAATAGCCATCAGGCATAAGGGCCCATAGGTCGGTCAACTGTTTGTTGTACTTCTCAATATCTGAACGGGCTTCCGAAGCAACTAAGGTCATATCCCAGATCTTGTTAGGGTCTAACTGAGTGTAGAAGTATACCTTTAAAGCATCTAAAAACTAGTAGACCGTGATCTCCTGGGACAAGGATTGCATGTATTGCAAGGTCCAATTATCAGCTTCGTCACGCAAATATTGGATGACGTAAGAAAGTAATTGACTTTGGGTCTGGTCACTGAAGGTTATCAAATGTAATCTCATGGTGGTCAGAAATTTTGGCTGGTAAGTGACATTTTCGTGACCGGAAAACATAACTGCGGCAGTTGCACTAGGGATAGTGTGGAAACGAGGTGGTTCAGATAACTGGTCAGGCAAGGGAACTAACGGATTAGTATTGGCGGTTTCTTCAAAGTCTTCAGAGGAATCCATGAGCTCGGATAATCAGGCGGATACCTATCAATTGTTGTAGCTCAGGATCAGGATAACTTTTAACATAAGTCGAGTGTTCAGATTATTCAGAATGGAAGAAAGCGCGTCAGATTCAGACTAAATATTACTTACTTGTTGTTCTTCCATAAAAATATTTAAGATATATAAAGATTTGTATTTGAAGAAAGATTGACTTTATCTAACGGCTATTTCGAATTTGAGTTACAACAAAATGCAAGATCTTGGGTACACATCTGAGTTTAGTCAAGCTTATATTAGATTATATATACGGTTAAAATTATATTTTACTTGTTTGTTGTATATATTCATTGTTATCCTGACTTCTGTACAGCGACAAGGTCGACTACTTCAAATTCTAATGGTCGGTGATTGTGATTAAATTGTATTGATTGCTTATTCTGAGCGTCTGCCATGTTCTGTTATGGCAAACAGTACAACAATTTATACTATTTTTTTTCTTTTGCTCGAGGGGGTTGCATCTATTGCAACATTTTTACTACAGTCTTTCTCTAATATTTCTTCCATTTGTCCAAGGAATTCCAAATACTAAAATTAGCCGCCGGCGGGTGACGCCGTGTCACGTCACATTTCTTTCATAGGAAATAAAATCAAATTATAGAATTGTAATAATCCTTTTTTTTAATTTGATTTCAGCAATTATATGATTCATCCTTCTAGTTGCAACTATAACCATCAAATGAAATTGCACAGTACACACTGAATATGACAGTCGTCAACAGTTTATGGACTGGGCTGTTTGGAACACAAGAGAAGGGACAAACGTCTAGAAAAGGATCAAATGAAAAGGAAAATGTTGGGATAGAGGATGAAGATAAATATTACATAAGACGATTTCATCGTCTAGATGATTCTACCGATGGAATAGAAATGCTTAGGCAAATGAGTCATATTAATCGATATTGGACTTATCTGATGTACTGTTGTCT
The DNA here is from genome assembly GCA_003708535.3 of Kazachstania bromeliacearum. NCBI lineage: Eukaryota > Fungi > Ascomycota > Saccharomycetes > Saccharomycetales > Saccharomycetaceae > Kazachstania > Kazachstania bromeliacearum. The sequence continues at coordinate 85,565 of PPOP03000001.1, read as the reverse complement.
ATATTCCATCCCTCTTCCTGTTGATTTTCCAGTACCCAAACCAAAGTTTTATAAAGAAAACCTTCCCAATAAATGGAGAGAAGTGGAAAAGTTATTTTACGAGGAGATTACCAACCCCATATTTCAAAAAACGGTGGAAGAGACTAGGGAAATTCAAAATCGCTACCAACGCATGTTAAAGCTCCAAGTAAATAGAGCTGAATATGAGCCAAATAAAGAGAATGTGGGAAAATGAACATAGGTGAGGTCGTTTAACATGAATTGGTTTACTGCAAAATCTACAGTTTATCAGATAAAACTAGTTCGCAATATAAGATCGAGAAAAATGATGATTATATTAAAACATTTCCCGGTCCTTCCAAAGATTTTGATGTAGAAAATGAGTCGGAATTGGTGAGGAGGAATGTCATTTTTTCAGAGAGGGATAAATGTATAATATATTTGTTACACCATTATTTGAACTGGGCAGTATCATCTTGTGCTGCTTTATCGCAAATGCAAATATTTAACAGTCTGCTGATCAAATATGTTTTATTGTGATTTTGGCAAGAATATTAAGAATTGACGGAGATAACTACATATACTAAAAAAACACAGGCATAACTTTAAAGCTGATCTAGCTGAAGTAACTTTGTTAACCTTGTGCACTGATAAGTGTATATAACATTATATATATCCCTGTTTACCTTGAGCACAAAACAGTTCGAATATATGTATTAATTTTGTTGAAATTGTCTGAACTATGTCTACTAAACAAATGATTCAGTCTCACTTTGTTCAGTTTGATATTATATTCACCGTACTATTAACATATGGATGCTCAATAGCAATTATTTTCTGTATTAGAATACAATGAATATTCTATTCCATTACCATTTACGCGCGCGGCGTTGCTAAATGTTCCCTCTGAGAATTTGACGCTTTTGACGCATTATGTCGTGTCGTTTGTTGTACTACGAATAAAAGCAATAAATACAATTGGGGGTGTCATTGTATTAAGGGAAACTAAAAAAAAGCAATTTTTATGCCATTCTGACGCAATATATATATTGGTCTTTCTATTTATGAGTATAATCTTCTTATATAATTGTATATTGCACACTGCCTAGGACCGTTATTAATCATTTGTGCGCTGGTATGTTTGAAATGGGGAATTCAGGAGAGGATAAATATTACATAAGTCGATACCATCGTCTAGATGATTCTACAAATGAAAGGGAAGCATTTTGCCAAAAAGATAACATTAAAATGTACTGGTTTTATCTGCTGGATTGTTATTTATATTACAACCCTCTTCCTGATGATTTACCAGCACCTAAACCAAAATTGTTTCGAGAGTACCTCCCCAACAAATGGAAAGAAGTGGAAAAGTTATTCTACAAAGAGATTACCAACCCTGTATTTCAAAAAATAGCGAAAGAAGAGAGGGAAAGACAAAATGGCTACCGACGCAGGACACTACGTAATGTAAATCGGACTGAGGATGAGTCAAACAAAGGTGATAAAAAATACTTGACGTTAGGTTCACTTAAGTTAGATTATCTCAGTGTAGAACCTAGAGTTTTATCAGAGAAAACTGTTTTGCAACGTACAATAAAGATTAACAATGATTATCACAAGAAATTCTCATGTCTTTCCTATGATACCATTGTTTGAACCGATCAGTGTCATGTTGTGCTGCCTTGTCGTATTTGCAAATTTTTATCTGTTTGCTGATCAATTATTTTCGCAAGAATATAAAGAGTTGAATTTGTGTTAATTAAGCATTTGTCTTTCGATAAGATGGTTTTATCACAGAAGGTATTTTGCTTTTATTGTTCTGTAAACAGGAATCATTTTTTTAAATATTCTTCCGATGTATTACATTGCTGTATTTTATTATGTATCTGTTTTGTTTAATTGCTATAATAATATTTTGAACAGTGCTAATAGAAGATATCTGCATATATGAGTGAAATACTGACATACACACTTCAAACCAGGTATAACTACACAATATTATACACACCACTATAAATAATATCTTCTCCAAACTTCCATCAACTTTCCCATGTGTTTAATGCCCCATAATTTCCCACTGCACGTGCACCAGCCCTTACCACCGCAAAACAAACACAAACTCCCAGAAAATATATTAGTATGGCAACTTGGCCGAGTGGTTAAGGCGAAAGATTAGAAATCTTTTGGGCTCTGCCCGCACAGGTTCGAGTCCTGTAGTTGTCGCTTATATTTTTTGCCTCTTTTTTTGCTCTTCACACGACTCCGGGGCCTCAGCGATACCGCTGCCGCCGGACATTGAAATCCGGCGTTTATTCCACTTTTTCCCGACGGTTTCCGCTGGAAGTGCGTGACCTCGCGATGACGTGCGGCCAGCCCTCGTTGCAGCGGGCGGTTTGTACCGTACTGTAAGAGAACTGTGGCGTCGCGGGAAACACTCTGCACTCCACTGTGGCTGCGCCCTGTGCAAATAGTGTAGTAGTATTACTGGCAGTACTTTCGTGACCTGTTGAAATTCCACTGCGAACTGGCCGGACCGGTTCCCGAGTGGTCCAGTGAGCACTTCCACTCTCTCAAGCCCTGGAATCACGGACACTCTCACTGTGTATTCCCTTAAATAATGAATGACCTCTTACTGTAAACTTCCCAGCGATGATTATTTCAGCAATGTGTGACACTAACATATATATACTCGCACATATAAACACTGTCACTGCCCTCTTGACACTTCGCCAGGGACAAATTCGTACTCACACACAATTATAGAAACCAAGATTACGTTAATCAATGTCCAAAACACAAAATAAGAACATAAAATACCCTTGGTGGTACGGTGGTGCCGCTGGTATATTCGCCTCTGTGTGCACACACCCACTGGATCTGGCTAAAGTCAGATTGCAAGCTGCTCCCCTGCCTAAACCAACGTTGGTCAAGATGTTGACTAACATTGTGAAAAATGAAGGTGTATTGGGTCTATATTCTGGTCTAAGTGCAGCTGTCTTAAGACAATGTACATACACTACAATCAGATTCGGTGCTTACGATTTGATTAAAGAAAATTTGATACCACAGGGCCAATTGACTAATATGGCTTACCTTTTACCCAGTTCCATGTTCTCGGGGGCCATTGGTGGTCTAGCTGGTAATTTCGCTGATGTGGTTAACATTAGAATGCAAAATGATTCTGCATTGGAAAAATCATTGAGAAGAAACTATAAGAATGCATTTGATGGTGTTTACAAGATTTACAGATACGAAGGTGGGTTGAGAACTTTACTAACAGGTTGGAAACCAAATATGGTTAGAGGTGTTCTAATGACTGCGTCTCAAGTGGTCACTTACGATGTGTTTAAGAACTACTTAGTAACTACATTGAATTTCGATCCAAAGAAAAACACAACACATTTCTCAGCATCTCTATTGGCAGGTTTAGTGGCCACTACGATATGTTCCCCCGCTGATGTCATCAAGACTCGTGTAATGAACGCAAGTTGTAAACATACTAAATCTGCATGGGAAATTATGCAAACTGCTATACGTAAAGAAGGTCCATCTTTCATGTTTAGAGGTTGGTTACCAAGTTTCACAAGATTGGGTCCATTCACAATCTTGATCTTCTTCGCCATCGAACAATTGAAGAAACATGAAGTCGGTATGAAGAAGACTAAATAGATATATATATATTAAAAGTTTTGCATGATAACATATTACTATTATTATTAGTAGATAACATTGAGATCACCCTCCACGACCCATCTCACTTGGGACGAAACTCTGTGGGCAAAAAAAAACATCAAAATTTAAAAATAAGAAAATGTTGATGAATGTAAACATTTTATTTTGACAATAAGATTAGGTTTTTGCCCCCCAATAAGTCTCCAGTTTAGTTTTTATTCCCGGAGTGTAAACATACCCCATTCCTGTGTGTACAACTAAGAAATTTCAACATGTCCACTTTAGAAATTGCTCAATTATTGGAAAATACACTTCTGAACCCAGATCAAAATGTTCGTTTATCCAGTGAAACACAATTGAAAACATTATCCAATGAAAATTTCTTACAATTTGCTGGGCTTTTATCTCAAGTACTTATTGACCAAAATGCTAAATTAGAAGCACGTATATTAGCTGCTTTGTCTTTGAAAAATGAATTGATTGCTAAGGATTCCACTAGAAATCAACAATTCGCACAACGTTGGGTCACACAAATTGATGATAATTCTAAAGCTGCCATTAAAAACAATGCCTTGCAAGGTCTTATGTCTCCAGAGATTCGTGTAGCTAACTCTGCTGCTCAATTAATTGCTGCCATTGCAGATATTGAATTACCATTGGGTCTTTGGGAAGAGTTGATGAAAATTATGGTCGATAATACGAACCCAAGTCAACCAGAAAATGTTAAGAGAGCTTCTCTATTAGCATTAGGGTACATTTGTGAATCTGCTGATCCACAATCTCAAGCTTTAGTCTCTGCTTCTAATAATATCTTAATTGCCATTGTACAAGGTGCTCAATCTTCTGAACCTTCCAAAGCGGTACGTTTAGCTGCTTTGAATGCCTTGGCTGATTCTTTAACTTTTATTAAAAATAATATGGATCGTGAAGGTGAAAGAAATTATTTAATGCAAGTCGTTTGTGAAGCCACTCAAGCTAATGATAACGAAATTCAAGCTGCCGCATTCGGTTGTCTATCAAAGATCATGTCATTGTATTACTCATTCATGAAACCATACATGGAACAAGCTTTATACGCATTAACTATTGCCACAATGGAATCCCCAGACGATAAAGTGGCCTCCATGACAGTAGAATTTTGGTCCACTATTTGTGAAGAAGAAATTGATATCGCTTATGAAAAGGCTCAATTCCCAGAATCTGCATTACAAAGTTATAATTTTGCTTTATCTTCATTGAATGAAGTGGTACCAAATTTATTGAAATTATTATCAAGACAAAATGAAGATTTTGAAGATGATGATTGGAATGTCTCCATGTCTGCTGGTGTCTGTTTACAATTATTTGCTCAAAATTGTGGTGATGCCATGTTAGATCCAGTGTTACAATTTGTAGAACAAAATATAACAAGTGACAATTGGAGAAATCGTGAAGCCGCTGTGATGGCTTTCGGTTCCATTATGGATGGTCCAAATAAGATTCAAAAAACCCATTACATACATCAAGCTTTACCAGCTATCTTAAATTTAACTAATGATTCATCTTTACAAGTTAAAGAAACCGCAGCTTGGTGTGTCGGGAGAATTGCTGATTTTGTTGCTGATGCTATTGACCCACAAGAACATTTACCTGGTGTTATTCGTGCATGTATGGTTGGTTTAGCTGATCATCCAAAGATTGCCACCAATTGTGCTTGGACTATTATCAATTTAGTGGAACAATTAGCTGAAGAGACTCCATCTCCAATTTATAACTATTATCCAACTTTAGTTGATGGATTAATTGCCGCAGCCAATAGACCAGATAATGAATTCAACGCCAGAGCCTCTGCCTTCTCTGCTTTAACCACTATTGTAGAATGTGCCACTGATGAAGTCAATGAAACATCTGCTGCCATTTCAAGTTTTGTCATGGATAAATTAGGTCAAACAATGAGCGTGGATGAAACTCAATTAAACATGGAAGCTTTACAAAGTTTACAAGAATTACAATCTAATGTATTAACCGTGTTAGCCGCTGTCATTAGAAAATCTCCAGGTAGTGTGGAAGCCGTTTGTGATATGTTAATGGAATTATTCATGAAATTACTAGACAAGAAAGATGCTGCGTTCATTGAAGACGACGTGTTTTATGCCATCTCTTCATTATCATTCTCATTGGGTACTAAATTTGAAAAATATTTGGAAGCATTCTCTCCATATCTGGTTAAGGCATTAAATCAAGTGGATTCATCTGTTGCTGTCACTGCAGTTGGGTTTGTCGCTGATATTGCCAATTCATTGGGTGAAGATTTCAAGAAATACGCTAGTGCATTCATGAGTGTCTTGGGTCAAATGATCACTAATCCAAATGCTAAGAAAGAATTAAAACCTGCTGTGTTAAGTGTCTTTGGTGATATTGCATCCAACATTGGGTCCGATTTTGCTCCATACTTAGATGAAGTGATGAATCTATGTGTTGCTGCTCAAAACACTAAACCAGAAAATGGTACTTTAGACGCTATGGAATATCATTTGAAAATACAGGAAGCTGTCTTAGACGCTTATGTTGGTATTGTCGGTGGTCTACGTGATATGCCACAAGCCGTTTATCAATACGTTGGTACTATTTTCCAATTCATTGCACAAATTGCTGATGATGTTCAATTGTACAGTGAAGATTCTACATCAAGAGCTGCCATTGGTATAATAGGTGATCTAGCTACCATGATACCTGATGGTTCTATAAAGCAATTCTATGCTCAAGATACCATTATAGAATTCATTAAAAGAACAAGAAATAATCCAACTTTTTCACAATCCACTAGAGATACCGCTAGATGGGCTAGATTACAACAAAAACATCAATTATCTTTATAATTGTTTGTTTATTTTTAACGTGACTCCAGATCTTTTTTTATTACTACATTTGCATTTCAATTTTATTGAAAATTGTACATTTTTCATTCCCCCTTCCTCCTTCTCCTTCTCCTCCTTCTCCTCTATTATATTTTTTTTATTTTCTCTTCTCTCTTCTATTATTTTTTATTAATTTATCAATAATTTTTACTCTTTTTTATTATCTTCTCTTCTCTTCTCTTCTCTTCTTCTCCTTCATTATGATATCATGATATTATAATGTTATTTTTTATACAACTACTAACTAATATTCCCATATTCACACATATGAAGTGTGAAAAATCTTTATACCATTTATTTCTGTATATAATTATATATTAATCTTGCATTTAACCCTAACTCACATATATCAGATAATAATACCTTGTTATCTGATTTGGTTGAACGTCAGAAATGTTACATGGGCATTCCCCCCTCGACAGTTTGTTATAGTAAAAACTTGTTATGAATATATATATGTGCATGTATAGAGATATATATCTACAATTTAATTGGTATTCTCTCTACAGTATTGCAAAATGGCCCAAACGTAATCTCAGTCAATTCATCTCTAGAGAATTCCAAATAAGGTACTTCCAATACAGTACACGCCAATAAATAACCGTAAAGAATCCTTAATGTTGATTCATGTGCAATGATTAAAATATCATTCTTTAAATGCTCTAATTCTAACAATAAAGGTTCCATTCTCACGGCAAGATCATGATACGATTCAGCTCTGGGATATCTGAAATGATAAGGATCACATTGAGCATCCTTATATTCATTAGGTAATTTGCTTTTAATTTGTTCTTCAGTTAAATCTGCCACTACACCAGGGTGTAATTGTTTCAATTCTGATCTTTCTCTCACACTAGTCCCCTCTTGCACAAAAAATAAACCTGTATCATATGTTCTTTTCCTTGGACCTGTCCAAACCATCAATGAATCTGGATCAAACTCCTTTGCACCTGATCTTTGTTTAATTCTATTCATCACTGTGTCAGTTAAAACACGAGAGTAATGTACACCTTCTTGATTTAATACTTCATCATCGATATAATTATCAGAATTACTAGTACCACAACGAGCTAAATAAACACAACCTTTCTTATCCCTTAAATTCATTAAGAAGAAAACAATCTTATTGATCAAATAACCATATTTATTATTATTGATTACTAATCTGTCACCAAAATTAATATATTTCACATAACAAACATTTTCATCTGGTGTCATCTTTTCATAAAGTGATTCATTGACTGATAATCTCTTATTATAATCAGCAATAGCCTTTTGTTTATCCCATTTCAAATATTCACTAGAATTCAATGCCATCTCGATGTTTTTATTAATTAAATTCATATCAGTCATAATAGATTCAATGAATAACACCTTCACACCAATAGGAGCAAATGTACATTCCAATTCATTTCTATCCTCTTTCCTAATGTTTAAAGCGTCATATATGGCAATTTGTCCCTTAGTCTCTTGGAAAAATTTAGTGATATCATCTGTAACACTTTGTACAAATTGTCTTTCATATTCTAACCCATTTGGTTTATCATTATCAGATGGTTTATCCTTTCGGTACTCTGAGATATGGAATGATTTAGTTCTTACCCCTAACCATCTTGCATACCTAGTGATAGCCACTGCTAATAAAGTCTTTGATGTAGCTGGTAAACCGACTAATGCAATCAATATTTTACCCGCATGGAATAAACTACCAGATTCTGTAGAATACAGTTGACCTGGTGACATATAGAAATGACTATCCTCCACTGGTTCATGTACTGCATCTTTATTCAAATTCACTTTATTGTGGTTAATTGTATCTTTTGGTTCTTTGGGTAAAGCATCCCATCTCTTTGCAGTCCTGGCCATATGATTACCCGTGGACAACGGTCTTTCATTATTTGAACTCATTATTTCTTTATTTCCTTACTTAATTGTTTGGCGGCAATCAAACTCAATACACTTACACTAACTGTTATATTTACAAAAACTTTACTTGTACTTAATTATTACTGGTTGAAATCTTAACCCCTTCCCTCCTTTCGCGCTCATTTTGACTCAGCCGCACTATAAGAAAATAAGTTTTGTTGTATAATTTGTATACTTTTAAAGCTTTTTATATCAATATATAGTTTAATTTAATATATATTAATGGGAAAACAAAATAAATGAGTATAATAGAATGACATGATTGAATAATAAAAAATATATTATAATATATTACATTTATTCTAACTTACCGCCCTTTCTTTGGATCAAAGCCTTTCTGTCCTTGTCCAAATGTAATTTGGTGATAACAACCTTAGATGGGTGAATGTTAATTGGGACGGAAGCACCGTTAGATTTTTCCTTGGAGATCTTGTCAACTTGGATAGAGAATTTCAATCTGTAAACAGAAGAAACCTTACCTTCTTGACCCTTAGCAGCACCTCTGGTGACTAAGACTTCATCTTCTCTTCTGATTGGCAAAGCCTTGATACCGTATTGTTCTCTCAATTCCTTGGATAAAGGAGCGGACAACAAGACACGTCTTTCAGAGGATGGAGCGGTGAAGTATGCCTTTCTGGACTTGTTTCTGTCAGAGGAAACGTCTAATTTGAAAAAAATTTATAATAAATCCCATAGAAGGAATCATATAAAAAATAATTGTTAGTACATTTGTTCGTAATTGGTGGTAATTCCTTCACTGTTCTGTGTGTTCACTTAATGGGATTGTCATGATACATTAATAATTCCACTATTCCTGTTTCAAATCTTATCCATTTTCTCATCGTTCTTGATGTATAACCACACGTTAAAAAGTAAAGTCATTTCTCTGTTCTGTTGTCTGCTGCACATACCTAAAGATTGCTTAGCCATTGTGATATGTTGTATATGGTGTTATTCAATACCTGTTAACTGTACAAACTTGCACCAATTTCACTAATAGCGTGAAATTTCACAAATTGTGAGTCCCTCGCGGAAACAGAGACACTCGATCTTTCGGGACCCACGCAAAAAATTGTTTCCGGAAATTTTTCAAAATTTGAAAAAAAAATTAAAATGTGACTGTTTCGCTGGTGTATGGATGTTGGGTTGAACAGTCACTTTGGGAAATATTTATTTGTCTTTTTCTAACTGATGGGAACTGTCCCCTCTATTCATAGTGGAAGATTCACTTTGTGTATATGTGATTAAAAAAATACTGTGGCCAAAAATCCACTCTAGTTGTTCTACAATATTCAAGAAAGAAAATTTTAAAATTAAGCAAAGCCCCTTCCGGGATTCGAACCCGGATCACATCCACCGGAAGAACGCATGCTAACCATTGCACTAAAAGGGCGATTTTACTCACGTGCCAATTGGTCCATATTTGATACACGCGAGAAATTTGCTCATGTTATTCTTGCTATATGGGTTCATAAACAGTCTTGAAAATGTAATAGTAATGTTTAAATTTGATTATATTTATTAGTTATTTAAAAAGTGTTTGATTTTGCTTTCTTATTCTATAAGAAAATTGTCGCCACCATAACAGTAATGAAAAATAGAAAATAGCCGGATTCCTTTACCGTTGGTGTGTTACCTGAATTATCAATGACAACTTCAACGGCTGATTTTGTCTTGGATTCCTTCTTCTTCTTTTTCTTTTGTTTCTTTTGGGAAATGGCAGTGTCTTTAATCGTTTCATATCTATCGGAACATACCCCAACATTTCCATTCTTCGTTGATAGATAATATTGATTGAAATAAACATTTGGATCATCAAGGGGACACATCTTAGAACTTATTTCCAACACGGCATATAATTTAGATAATTGTAATGACAATTTTTGTGTAGTGGAACAACTTGAATACTCTCCATAATTGCCGTTGACACCGTCGGCTGTAATATCTGAACAATCCACTTGACTACATAAATAGTCAAAATAACCTTTATATTTTGTTTCATCCTCCAATGGCATTACCAAGCATGGTAGAATCTTATCTAAACATGAACAAATTTCAGCGTCAGGCATAGGTGGTAAATGTGCACTGGCTTTCCAATTATGATTTAGACCTGGACATCTGATATTCATTGGTATGCTATGTGCAGAGTAATGGTTTTGGAAATCTTTCTTATTGACACCCTTTGGTTGAGCCTTGGAATATTCTTCTTTTAAATTTTGGAAATCATCTAGTTCAATTACTTCACCTGTCTTGGGATCAATTTTAACAACACCATATTCATTCTCTTCTTCAAAATACATGTACACTAACCCACCAGACCAAACTTTTGACATTTTCTTACCAAATAAAGCACTCACTTCCGTGAATGGTCTTGGTCTTATTAAATTACAACCAAATTCTGAGAAGAATACAGGGATGGGATAATTTTCATACTCATCTGTACGTTCTTTATATCCACTTGTTCCAAAGGAGGAATACCCACACCATTCATACATGTTAATACCATAAAAATCTGCACTAACATCACCACATACATAGTACTTGGCTAACGCATCACGTGTGTCTACATCATCATTAGTGGAATAACCAACTGGAATTTGTCTATACTTCATGTCAACCATATATGTCTTAAGATCTCTAATAGCTGCTTTAACAAAGGGTGAAGCATTTGTGTTTGTATTATCATTAGTGACTTCATTACCTGCAAAAAAACCCAGGATGTTTGGATACGAGTGTAATGAATCTACCACTTTCTTATATCTTGACCATACTTCAACATTCCATGTTGGATTATCTCTAACAATTGAAATATCTGGTTCAGCTAAATCAACAATCACATAAATGTTTGCATCAATAAGTGCCTCCATACATATATCATGAGATTTTGTGGGGTCAATAGCATACACACGAATAGTGTTCACATTTAATTTCTTCAAATATGGAATGTCACGAAGACAAATGTTTGGGTCAGCTAATGGATCAATGTATTTTGTCTCTGTAATTTCATCCAAAGCTTCAGCTTCTTCTTCCGTCCTACTTGGTTGATATGCAATTCCCTTCATGAAAAATTGTTCATCTGTCTCTGAGTTAAAGAATTTATTACCATATATCTCAATATGTGGGAATTTTGAATTTGTCTTTGTACTGAATCCAAATGCCATAGGCAAAAATAAAAGGATTGATTTCAATAATTTCATTATTTTCACGAATTAATAGCAGAATACTTCAAAATAAGCAACTAGAATTAATTCTGATGGTTGATAAATTGACAACTCTCTATGTTTTTATTCAATTGAGACCAAATGAATGTATTCTTGTTTTTTTCGTATTTGTGACACTCTTGATCTTAGAAAAAAACATATAGGAAAATCCAATGACATATAATAACGGAAATAAAACCTTTTTAAATATATAATAACTAAAATACATAGACCCTATATACAATAACTTGATTTGTGATAGAATACCATCTAAAAGTCAAAACAAATAGACTTGAATCCAAACTACACACCAAAATTTATCTTGTAGTTTGCCTCTTGGTCGGATGAATAAAAATGTAATAAATTATAATGTCTGAAGACATTACACTTATTTGATAGTTGACCAAGTCTTCAAAGATGGGGTAGCAGTGAAGTAATGACTCAAGTAAGTAGACATAGAAAGACCAGTATCGTTATTACTTACATTTCTAGGTTGGAATAAGTTATGAGCGACACCAGTTAAACTCTTACCAATATCCTTTGGCACATGAGATGAAGCGACAGCTGGACCAACGATACAAGCAGCGAAAATAATTAGAACCAAGAAGTACAAAGAGGCGTACTTTCTTACCATCCGCTTACGTAAACGAGCTTGTTTCAAAGAGTAAATTGGTGGACGGATTTGACGAGATGGTTTCAACCAGAATAACATAATAGAATGAAGTCTATCAATTTGTGGGATTAAAATGAATGGCAAGTGACAGATTAAAATGACATGACCCAATACGAAATCAGCAGCAAATTCTGACAATTCAATGACCTTAGCGGTAAGTTCTCTGGATGGTAGAGTCCAAGCAGTCCAGCCCATACCTCTACCGTACCATTTACCAGTCCAGAAAGCAGCGTTAGCAGAATCGTTTTTCATTTCACGAGTTAACATGAAAATACTCATAAATTGGAACACTAATCTTTGACACTGCATACAAGTAATAACACCTAATAACATTCTAGAGAAGTTGAAACCTTCCATAACCCACATGACGATGAAGAAGATGATGTGAACAATAACTGCAACACCGTGAGCGAAACCAGCCATAACGGCACCAGTCTTTTTACAACACATGTTAAATAATGGACCGGAACACATAGACATACCCATACAGAAGAATAAAACACCAAGGTCAACGGCAATTGGACCTAAAGTACAGACAATGACTCTTAAGACGGAGTTAACAGTATCATCATCACCAGTCTTCACACCAGTTTGAGCATTAATGAAAGTGAAACCAATGAAACAACCACCAGCATAGATAGCAGTTGGGATCAATTCAGCGGTAATCAAATTCATTCTACTAGCTCTACTAGCATCACCAGCAGCCTTTTCAGATTCGTCACCAGTCAATCTACGTTTGAAACCAGTGATACGAGATCTTGACATTCTCACGTAACCAATCCAAGAGTTTCTGTGGTATTTACTGTTACCTCTAGACAACCATCTAATGTAATCTCTGTAATCTAAGAAGAAATCTTCGTAAGAGAATTGATGTGGGTTGAAAATGAATGGGGAGAACAGTAAAGCGGATAAAGAGGCCCAGAACCATAATAGAGCAGCTTGCCAATGAGACACGGTACCGAATAATAACATTAACATGGATCTTGCACCCATGTAAATGGCAGAATCAGCAAATCTAGAGTATAAGATAGAGAATGGGATACGAGAAGTAGCGAAACCACGACCAGTGGAGATATAACGAGCACCACCGACAGTTAAATCACTAACTAAAGCAGCAGAATAAATTTGACCAGCGAACACTTCAAACATTGGAGACAAGGATAAAATGTGACGGAAAAATCTTTGAGTAGCCTTCCAAACACCACGTTCAATCAATTCTTGAATGACAATAGGAATGAACGCAATGAAGAAAACAATGAAAATGGATAATGTGTAACGTCTGACCCAATCAATACATGGAGCCAAATTGTAACAACCAATTGGGTACATGACATCAGTGATTGGCTTATTCTTGTCGTAAATACACATGATAGATTCATGAGCTAAAGCGTGTAAATTGACTAAAGTTAACATAAACATTTGTAAAGACAATTGAATAAACAAGTTATTCAAATGGAAACCTGGATGCGCGTAGTAGAAAGTTAAGAAACGATCAATTGGTAATTGAGTACCTAAATAGTAGTATTCACGAGATAACATTTGTTCACCCATACCGGCACCAATCTTTGTTGTGAAATTCAAAATTGTACCAAAACCTAAATCTCTACCTTTACCACATTGATAATATTCCACATGCTTAATACGACCACCACGACATAAGGCGTTCATACCTGCGTAAATATCTTCATTTAAATGTAAACCCTTTTGAGCTTTGGAGACACCACCTCTAGTGGTCATAAATGCAGCATTAATGAAATCCGGATGACCATAATGTAATTTACCACCAATTTGAGACAAAGTACGAGCGAAAAGGGTACCGAAAGTTTGTTCTTTACCGGCAGCGACATCACCCAGAACACCTGAATTTTCAGAGAAAATATATTCTCTGGCACCAACAATAGCCACTGGATGGTTAGCTTCTTGTTCTTCATATTTCAATTCTGGAGCGTAAGGGTTAACTTGTTCAACGTTTAATTCTTCAAATTCAGCTAACACGGATCTAATCTTCAAACATTCTTCCAAATAATTATCTTGATTGGCATCAATCAATTGAATGTATTCACCTCTGTAGAAAATCAAAGCATGATTTTGATTATCAGATTTACCATCACCCAAGATTGGATTACCAGACAATTGCACTCTAAATTTAGGACGTCTACGACCATTTTCTAACAATTCACAGTGACCATCAATTAAAGCGGAATAAATTCTTGGTTCTTCACCTTCATTCACTGGAGGTTCTTCATCCAAGTAAGCAATTTGTAAATCTGGGTAAGCTCTCAATAAGAATTCAGCGTTTTCCAATTCGTGAGGTTTAAATTTAGCTAATCTTTGCATGGATACCAAGTATTTGAATTTTCTTCTTGCCATTTTTTCCAATTCTCTTTCTAAACCTTCAGCGTTACCACCGAACATTTGAACAATCTCAGGATTCTCAACACGGTATAACAGTTTAATGGCTCTTGAATAATTCATGAACCCGGAGACGGAACGGTATAAAGTTTGTGATCTCAAAGAAGCCCAAATACGTGTTCTTAAAGTGTATTCTGGAGCAGCAGATTTGAAACCAATACAATAGAAGGGTAAATCATCAATTTGTGCTTTCAAAGCATCTTCCTTTTCAGGATCGTCATTGTCATAGGCGGCAGTTTCTTCAGCTAAGATTTTTGTATCTTTCACGAAACATTCCCATTCGACTGGATGTAATTGTTTCAAGTATTCTAACAAAGTGACACGAGAGAATTGATCATCTTCACGAATAATTTCTCTCAAAGATAGCAGGATTCTTTCAGCGTAATGAGGAGTCAACACAGTGAAAGTTGGCATGTTATCAACAGGTAATGGTTCAGGGATTGGAGTAGCCAAAGATTGAGCGAAGAAAGAAATACGACGTTCAGCTTCGGAGTCCTTGGGGAAAAATTCAGTTTCAAAATTGTTATCATCTTGAGATGCGAAGAAAGTTGGAGCTCTTAAAGTTCTCTTCCCCTCGATTTCAGATGGAACTTGATGGTATAACAATTTTTGCACATGGTCAATGGCCAATAGATGTTCTCTGTACATGGAGATGACAATAGCATTCCACACTTGAGAGATTAACACCTTGGGTTTGTACTTAATTTCCATATCGGTGGTAGCCAAGATCTTTGAGTAAATTCTCTTGGGTAATCTAGCGAAAATGTTTCTCCATGGAGTTAAGATGGAGATACCCAAGTAGAAGGATTTCCCGACGGAGAAGACAGTGTTGACAATAATGTACCATAAGTAAGTATCTAAGAAGAACAGGACGAAATCAGTAGCGATCATTAAACCTAAGGCGATTTTACCTTGATGTTTACAAATCTTGTTCCCCCACCAGTATTCACCGGTACATCTCATTTCAATGGTGGATAACACTCTAATTGGATCTCTTAGGGATAAGATTAAGAAATAGTATGATTCAGAGTATTTAGCTGCAAACACGGTGACCCAAACCAAATAGGATAACCATCTATCCAACCCATGTAATGGAGCGAAAGAAGCGGTAAAAGTTTGAGATGCAATGTAACGTCTTGATTTTTTGTTCATGTATGAAGTGAACAGACCACCTAGAGGCATCACAGAGAAGAAAATAACAGTAATGACAGCGACAAAGAACATTACGGCACCGACGACGTGTGTTGCGGTGGAATACACAGTATCTTTATCGTACGCAAAGATAAACACAATTGGACCCAAGTTAACGGCAAAGATCACCACTAGGAACCAAAATCTACGTGATAAATGTTGTGCACCTGCCCATTTTCTTGGTACAAATTTCAATTCACATACGGTAGCGATTAAATTAATTAAACTGGCCACTGACCCACCCAGAGCAGCGGTAGCCCATCTGTAAGCAGCCAATGGTTGATTATTAACCAATTGTTGGTAGTTATGAGTGTAAAAACTTGGAGCGTTATAAGCCACGTACATCCAGTAGACACAAATATGCATGACCCAAATACGATTGAAATTAGTCACTAAATGTAACCAAGATCTTGATTCTTTATAAGTCTTGAAGAAAATATCTTTCCAAATGATATCCCCCAATCTTAAATATCTTTCTTCAGCGGGTAAATCAGTCAATTTCACTTCATCTTCACATTCAATGGATGCGATACCTTCAGGGTACCAAAACAATTGATTGACATCATCGTAACCGACAATTTGCCCATGATCCTTTTCACGTTTCACGAATCTTCCATCTTGAATCTCGTAGACTTGGTCTCTAATGAAACGGTACAATGGTGTAATGATTCTGTTTAAGAAATCACCTTCTGGCATTGGTTCGACACGTTGTTGACACAATGGTGAGTCTAAATAGTCTAACCCACACTTGTAAATGAAACATAGACACTCGGAAGTGAATCTTACTTGATTGGCTTCCCCCCACATTAACAAGTACAAAGCTATTTGACGTACTCTTTCCAATGGATGCAGGGCATTCATCTTAGATTTCCATCTGAAATCAGCAGCTTCCAAAGAGTTATCACCTTCAATCTTCTCCAAAGTTTCTTCAACGGCTTCACCATTCTCAGCGGCTTCCTTCATTGCCTTCTTGGCCTTCTTCTTTGCTCTTCTTGCCTTTCTAGACAATTTACCCATGGACATATTTCTGAAACCCACGGCATCATCCATATCCAATTGAGCAGCAAAATACCATTTCTTATAGTTGGCAGTGTCACCACCAATGTAATCAGCATGCAATGATAATAACGCCTGGTCAGGTGACATTCTCGAAGAACGTGAATCTAACAAAGTCATAAAATGATCAAACATATTTCTCATGGAGTCTCTTTGGAACCCAAACCTGTTTGTCAAATCAATGAAGATATCTTCGATTTGTTCAATGGTCACAGGTGCCTGTGTATCGGCGGTCCAAGCAGGGTATGGATCATTAGGTAACGCCATAGCGATAGCATTTGGATCATACATTGCCGGTGTCGAGGCACCAGAAGATTGGAAACCTGTGTTCATACCGTCACCGTATGATATTTGTGATGGAGTGTATTGATCCTGGTAACCTCCGTTGGCTGGGTACCCAGTTTGTGGTGGACCATAGGAGCTAAAATCTGAGAAATTTTCCATATTGTCTTGCATGACTGGTGGTTGTTGTTGATTGTAGTAATCCTGTGAGTAAGCATCACCTTGATCGTAGTAACCTTGATTGTTATTGTTGTAGATGGGTTGACCGTACTCGTCGTACTGTTGTTGGTAGTAATCTTGTTGTGGTTGTTCCATGTTAGCACCGTTAGCAGCAGCCATTTGTGGATCCTGATAGAAATTTGGATCGTTGTTGTTCTGCTGGTACCCGTTCGGGTCGCCTTGATACGACATGGTTGGTGTGGTTGTGTGTGTATGGTAAGAGGAATGAAAGTGAGAAAAAATAATTGGTAAAAAGTATATATAGATCAAGAGCGAAAAAGAAAAGGTTGCACAGTGAGAGTGTCAAGTTGGATCGCGTTTAATGTGAGTTTCCGCTGCTGCTATTTCGAGACCTCGAAGAAAACGGTGAAAAAAAACGCGAAAATTGAAAATTTTTTACTGAATTTCTTTTCGCCGAGACGGGAATTGGGGAGTGCAATCACATTTCCCCTTTGGGACGGGGCGCGTGGGATCACGTGGGGGGGAGGACCGCTTACTAAGTGGGAAAATGGCGGTGGAGGGAACTGCTGCCGGCACGTGCTGGCCCGTGTTCCGCGGGTGGTAACTGCGGGTGCTTCCGCGGAACACACGTTAGACCCCGCCGCAGAAACAGCCGGAGAGCCAGGCCGTGCCGCCAGCGTGTCGTGCGGGAGTGCGTGCCCTGCAGCGTTGCTGTACGCTCTGCAAGAACAGTGCTGCCAGGCCGTCGTGGCGCGTGTCCACTGTGCTGCTGACTGTGCTACTACTACTGCTACTATGCAAACTGCTCCGACACAAATGTACCTCCTGTGCCACTTGCTCGCACCAGGAGTGTGTCCCCTGCTGCTTCGTCACATAGGGGATCAGTTCCACCATTCTCTCCAACCACACGCCCTGCGCGGTGCACCACAGAAGCAACTCGCGTGTGAACTCGAGAACGGGCAACTGCTCGGGTCCACTGTGGCATCTTCTCAGGAAATCGTCTAATTTATTGACCATCTGGGCCAGTGTGCAATCCCGTGTGGTCATCTGTGGTTCTTGCCAAGTCGGGTACCGACTCATACTCCCCCGGATGGAATAATCTACCACGCTGGCAGAGTTTGTATCCAACAATTCGTTAAACATATTGTGGTTGCACTATACAAAGTAATCAATTGTACTTATTTTGTGTCGCTTTCACCTCTTATATCACTGCCACATCACCCCGCACGAACATCAATATATATATATATTTCAATACATATCTTGTTAAAACATACATCATAAACAATAGATACCACAACGAAACATGGCTGCTCCTCCACCACCTCCTCCACCGCCACCACCGGCTGCCTCCATGCCCGTGGTCACACCAAATAGAGATGCTTTACTAGGTGATATTAGAAAAGGTATGCATTTAAAGAAGGCACAAACTAATGATAGAAGTGCACCACAATTATCATCCGGTGGAGTAGTATCCTCGGGTTCAACCAGTGCTAATGCTCCACCTTCGGCACCTGCGGTGCCCATGATGGGCATGCCACAACAATTGGGCGATATATTAGCAGGTGGGGTACCAAAATTGAAACATAACACTGCCACCCCTGCTCATACACCAAATGTACCATCAGGTAGACCAGCAAACAGATCACATCCAAAGAGAGACTCTATGGTTTCAAATAATTTAGCTCCACCGGTACCTAACATGAGTGCACCTCCGGTACCAAACATGAGTGCACCAAGTATACCATCAAATAGACCAAATAAAATTGAATCAGCACCAAGTGCTCCGCCAAGTGCTCCACCTTTGCCAAATACAAGTGCACCAAGCGCTCCTCCAAGTGCTCCACCTTTGCCAAGTGTGACAGCACCAACAGCTCCTGCAAGACCAAAAAATTCACACAAGACTACAACAAGTGCGAGCGCACCAAGTGTTCCACCTAGTGCACCACCACTACCAAATATGTCTGCTCCTAGTGCTCCTCCAAGTGCTCCACCTTTACCAAATACAACTGCGCCAAGCGCTCCTCCAAGTGCTCCACCACTACCCAATATGTCTGCGCCAAGTGCACCCCCACCAGCTCCAGCTCTTCCTAATATGAGTGCTCCAAGTGCACCTCCACTACCAAATATGTCTGCACCAAGCGCTCCAAGTGTGCCTCCACCAGCTCCTGCTTTGCCAAATATGAGTGCTCCAAGCGCTCCACCAAGTGCTCCACCACCACCAAATATGTCTGCACCAAGTGCTCCTCCAAGTGCTCCTCCTAGTGCTCCTCCAAGTGCTCCTCCACTACCAAACACAAGTGCTCCAAGCGCTCCGCCTCCAGCTCCTGCTTTACCCAAAACAAGTGCTCCACCGGCTCCTGCTTTACCTAATATATCAGCTCCACCAGCACCTCCTCCAGCACCAAGTATGTCAAGTGCAAGTAAAAATACATCACCACCTGTCACTAGTGGAGGTGCATTACCATTCTTGGCAGAGATTCAAAAAAAGAGAGATGATAGATTTGTTGTAGGTGGTAACACTGGATACACTACAAAAGTGGATCCAGCAAGTCAATCTACTACTACAACTTCTACTCCACCTCCACCTCCTACGACATCTGCACCTGCCAGTATGTCATTTTTAGATGAAATATCATCCAAGATGAAATCATCTCACCCTGTAGCACCACCAACTACTTCAGCACCAACACCACCTGTGTTTAGTGCTCCACCTTTACCAACAACAACGGCACCACCACCAGTGACTAGTGCTCCACCTTTACCAACTGCAAGTTCTCCAGCTGTGCCTAGTGCTCCACCTTTACCAACTGCAAGTTCTCCAGCTGTGCCTAGTGCTCCACCTTTGCCAACAACTACACATGCTCCACACGTATCAAATTCTTTCTTAAATCAAATTGAATCTGCTATAGGACATCACAACCCACCTGAAGAGACTGCTCCACCACTTCCTCCAACGTCGGCTCCTCCAACTCCAAGTTTTGCAGCTCCACCTTTACCATCATCAATGGCCCCCACAGTGCCTACATCTAATGCATACACTTCTCCACCTCCACCACCTCCTCCTCCACAAGTATCATCCACTCCAGAGACATCATATTCATCTCCACCACCCCCACCACCTCCTCCAGCAGCAGCAGCACCTACATATTCATCACCTCCATCTAATGAAGTCTCGAACACTACAGAACAAAAACAATCAATAAAACATAGATTATTTGCATCAGAAGAATCAAGTACGACAAAGATTAAACCAGATGCGTACACATTAAACGGTTCAGTAACTACAGGTAAAACCATTTCAGAATCTTCATCCGGTGGCACCAAGATTGTCATTGATGACTCAAGATTTAAATGGGATATCAATGCATCACAGATCCCTGCACCAAGAAAATTTGAAGGTTTCAAAAAATTGTATCCAAGTGGTGCCGGTAGTACCGTCCCATTAGATTTATCTATCTATAATTAATGAATAAATATATTACTATTACGATTATTTACATGTGTATCTCTTTATTTTATTATTCCCAACCATTAACCCATCTGTCTTCCCAAAATTTAAATGCAAATGGTTCTTTACCCAATTTACCATTAATATTATTATGTAAAGAATTAACCCATCCAGCAAATTGTTTCTTATTGTCAACATTCGTTTTATTTTCAGTGATATATTTACGCATATTGGCACCGTGAGATTCCACTGGATAAAATTCAGCAAATAATTCTACAAACCTATTCATCTCATTCTTTTGTTGCGTAGTGGGGGTGTCAGGATACTTTGCCGCTACACTATGAAGAAGCGTCCATGACGAATGACCTATCTCACTAGGTGTAGGTGGAGGAATTTTCTTATACGATCTTGAGCCCGGTATAAGAGCTATATTAGCCTCAGCTGATTGTTGTTTCTGAACTGGAGATGAAGGTACCTTTGTGATCTTACCAGTGGCGAACTGGAAATCAACTAAAGTGTTACATGAACGACAGGGTTTACCATCAGCATCATATATGAGTTGTCTACCACTGGGTCCCTTCTTGGGTTTGTTGTTCTCTGTTTCTGCCATCTTTAATATAAGTTTATAGTAGCACTTTTGTATAGTATCAGACTATTTCAATGATAGATCTCTTGACCTTCCCTATTGTAAATAGTATTCGGACCCACTGAAATTTTTCAAAATAAATTTGCGATGAGTTGAAAAATTATTCAATGGATAAAAGAGATGAAACTTGTATTATTCAAAGAATAGTAAGATCACAATGTCTAAGAAGCATGGTATTAATCTTCCAGGTGTTATTCTGGATGAATTAAAGGATAGAGATTATACTAATGATGAGAGATTCAAACAGAAAAGACTTCCAGCAAGACAAATTAGCAGAAAGGATAAAAGAAAGCAACAAAGAGCTGAAAAAAAGCAAAAGAGAACAGGTGTATCTCGTGAACAACACATTCCTCAAGTCAAAAAAGAGTATGTGAAATCATCTAAACCAAAAGTTCAAAAATCAACCAAGAAAGAAAAGCCCAAGGAAGAAGAGAAATTGCCATTCTCTTCAGATGATGAATTATCCTCTGGTGATTTCGATGAATTCGATGATGATGACTTGAATGAAGAAGAACGGAGAGAATTGGAAGAATTGGAAGCTGAAGACCAAAGCTCCGACGAGGAAGAAGATTTCAGTGGTGATGATTATTCTAATGATGAAGAAGAAGAAGAAGAAGAAGAAATGACTGCTGAAGAAACAATGGCAAAATTGATGAAATTGAAGCAAGCCAAAAATAAAGCACCTCCTCAAGAATCTGAAGAAGAAGAAGAAGAAGAAGATTATGAATCTGAAGACGAGGAAGATCAAGAAATGACTGTTGAAGAGACAATGGCAGCTTTGAAAGCCCAAAAAGATGCTAAATTAAAGAAAAAGAAATCTGCAGATGTCAAAAAGAAAGATACTGATGAACCTGAAGAATATTACCCAATGACTCCATCTGAACGTGCCGGGATAGAGAGAGATGAATTAGATATGAAATATTATGCAAAGAAATTGAAATTGAAATCTAAAAATAAGAAGATTCATGCTAGAGATGAATTTGATGCCATTGGTGGGTTGCTAGAAGGTTTGGACTATTTTGAAAATTATGGTAAAGAGGACGAAGATTATGGTGATTTTATTATCGATGACAAGAAGAAAGATACTAAAAAGGAAAAAGCGTTTTCCTCTGATGATGATATTTCTGAAGGTGATTTCGATGAATTTGACGAGAATGATCTAAATGAGGAAGAATGGAAACAATTGAGAGAATTAGAAGACAGTGGTGATGAAGATGAAGACGACGATGAATCCTTCGGATCAGATTTTGAAGAAAGACCAAAGGAGAATCCATATGTCGCTCCCACAAGTGATTCTGGTAGTGGGGAATATATTCCACCTTCCTTGAGACAAAGACAATTGGAGAATGACAGTACTGAATCTGCTACAATGGCTGAGATTAGAAAAAAAGTGAAATCTGCATTGAATAAATTGTCTGACTCAAATATCACCATTATTATTACTTCTTTAAATGCCCTTTATGACACATATCCTAGACAGTATGTCACTGAGACAATGACAAAACAAATATTAGAGACTATTGGACAAAAAAATAAACTATTAGACGGGTTCATTATGAACTATTCTGCTGTTGCATTTTCTCTATTCAAATTGAGAGGTCTTGAAATTGGTGCCTTCTTTATTCAATCTGTCGTTGAATCGTTTTTGAAATACTTTGATGTTCAATTAAAAGATCTTGAGAATATTTCAGAAGGTGAAGTTCCTAACCTACCAAAGCAATGTAATAATATTATTACTTTGTTAGCATATTCTTACAATTTTGGGTTTATTTCCTGTAGATTAATTTATGATTTGATTCATAGATTTGT
The DNA here is from genome assembly GCA_003708535.3 of Kazachstania bromeliacearum. Lineage (NCBI taxonomy): Eukaryota > Fungi > Ascomycota > Saccharomycetes > Saccharomycetales > Saccharomycetaceae > Kazachstania > Kazachstania bromeliacearum. Next base: position 62,170 of record PPOP03000001.1, on the reverse strand, counting down.
CAAAACCCCAAATGAAGTCACCACAGAGCTATTACTAAGAGTTGTTTCAGTGTCTGGTCAATTGATTCGTGGTGATGATCCATCAGCTTTAAAAGAAATTCTATCAGAATTGTTAATGAATGTTAAATCTATCAAAGAACAAAGTCCACGTTTACAATTTTTATTAAGCACATTATCAGATTTAAAGAACAACAGACTGAAACCATCTGTTGTAGCCACTGATTTCCATCCTTTGAAAAGAAATTTAGCCAGTGTTCTAAAATCTGCTACATCTGTGGAACCTTTACAAGTATCCCTTGATGACATCCAAAATGTGGACACCAAAGGTAAATGGTGGTTAGTGGGTGCATCATGGAGAGGTAACATGGAATCTGCATTTGACGAAAATTCCAATAAAACTACAAAGGATAAGAAAACTCAAAGCAAAATTAAGATCGATGATGATTTATTAGATGATATCCCAGATTGGACTGAGATTGCCAAAGAGCAACGTATGAACACCGATGTTCGTCGTGCCATTTTTGTTAGTATCATGTCTGCTCAAGATTTTGTTGATGCATTTGCTAAATTAGAAAAATTAAATCTAAAGAATAAACAGATCTTGGAAGTTCCAAGAGTTTTATTGCATTGTCTATTGACTGATGCTGGACAAAATGGTTACAATCCGTATTACTCCTTAGTTGCATGTAAAATGAGTGAAGAACATCATCAATTACCAAAATCATTCCAATTCTTGTTCTGGGATATTGTGAAAAAATTTGAAGATAATGTTGATTCAGAGTCTGAAGATGATCTAAATAATGATGATTTTGAAGGTGATGAAGATAAGCGTTTGAAAAACATTGCTAACCAAGGTAGATTTTTTGGTTATCTATTGGCAGAAGGTATTTTGAAATTGGATGGGTTTAAACATGTGCCCATAATGAGTGGTATGACTAGTGATGGTAATATATTTATGGAAGTTTTACTCTACCAGATGTTATTAACACTAGCTAAAAAATCTGAGAAGAAAGGTCCTAAGGATAAAAATGGTGTAAGATCATTTTCTTATAAAGATATTTTCATGTCAAACACATTAATCAATGGTTTGAAATTAGAAAATAGAGTCACTATTATGAAAGGTCTGAAATGGTTTATTACCAAGAAATTGAAATATAAAAATTATCTAATTGGGAAAAAGGGTGAAAAGGCTTACGAAAGGGATAGGAGAAGGATTGAATGGGCGGTGTCAAGATTTATAGATATTATAGACGAAGAACTAGATACTATAGAGAATTAATGGTGATTTATTACAATATAGATGTATATATATATATCAATGTACAGTAAAAAGAAAGATTATTTTATCTGAGAAGCCCAAAAGTAAAAAGATCTACATATTATTTTTGGAATCTTCAATAGATTTAATGAAGGAGCGACCATCGGCCTTTTGTTTGAATTTGACAATGAAAGTAGTCAATTTCCCATCTGAACCTACAGTTGGGGTCTTAACAAGGTTTTCAGTTTCAGGTGTTAATGGTGTATACGTAAAGGTTTTAACAACAGATGTATTCAGTAAAATGTGGCCCATACCGTCTGATCTACACAACAGTCTAACCTTAGATTTATCGTCATTCTTCTGTAGTAATTTCATTTCCCCTACACCACGGGAATCGTATGCCTTTGTTTCAGTATTAAATACCATTAACTTAGCTCTTTGAGTAAATAAAACAGTTTCGTCTTCTTCACCATTTTGTAAGTCTAATGGTTTGGTTTCTTCAGTGGCATCTTCGGTAGGTTTTTCTTCAGCTTCTTTATTACTTTCAACTGGAGTTTCAGTAGTTGTTACTTCAGATTCCTTGGTTGTAGTTGTTTGGCCAAAAGGTAATGAAAATTTGAAGCCTTCAGATGGAGTACCGGTTTCATTAGTAGCTGAAGTGACTGGCTTTCCAAAAGAAAATGATGGGGCTTTATTTGTGTCAGCGGAAGCACCGAATTGGAAAGAAGGTTTAGTTTCGGTTGCATTAGAAGAAGCTGTGTTTCCGAAGGAAAATGATGGTGCAGTAGAAGTCTCATTAGATGGTTTAACGGCACCAAAACTGAAGGCTGGTTTTTTCTCAGTGGTATCTTCAGTAGAAGCAGCTGTGTTTCCTAAATTGAAAGAAAATTTTGGTTTACTGTCATCGTTCTTTTCTTCAGTTGCATCCGCTTTTGAAGGTAAATTGAATGAGAAACTTGGTTTAGCAGCTTCCTTACTTTCATTAGTTTTAGTTTCCTCAGTTTTACCAAAGGTAAAACTTGGTTTAGGTGTTTCTTTGTTTTCAGTTGCTTCAGTCTTACCGAATGTGAAACTTGGTTTGGCCGTTTCTTTGTTTTCAGTTGCTTCAGTCTTACCGAATGTGAAACTTGGTTTAGCCGTTTCGTCTTTTTCTAAGGTTTCAGCAGGTTTGCCAAATGAAAATGCTGGAGTGGGGACAGCGGCTTTTTCAGTTGTTGGTGCAGCTTGTCCAAATGAAAATGCAGGTTTCTTCTCAGTAGTTTCAGTGGAAGAATTGGCAGAAAATGAGAAAGCTGGTTTCTCTGTAGTTTCAGTCGTAGGTTTTTGTCCAAAAGTAAATGATGGAGTGCTACTGCTTGGTGGTGTATCAGTTGTTTTGCTAGCACCAAATGTGAAAGAAGGTTTGGCGGTTTCTTTAGTTTCAGGTTCCTTCGTCGTGCTTGAGCCAAACATGAATGGATTAGCTTTGGTTGTAGATGGTTCAGGAGCTGTATCCTTTTTTTCTTCTGTTAATGTTACAGCAGGGGTGGTAGATGAACCAAATGAAAAAGGTTTTGTTTCTTTGTCTTCTTGAACAGGTTTTTCCTTCTCAGCTGATGCCTTAAACTTAAAGACATCACTCTTCACAGAACCTGAAATGGTAAATTCAGGTCCTTTAATCTCAATTTCACTTTCACTGTCACTGTCACTTTTTGGAACTTGCTTCTTAGGACCAAATGAGAATACTGAATCTGATGTGATTGGTTTTGTAGATAAAGTGAAAGATGGACCTTCCACTTTGATTTCGTCTTCCTCGTCAGAAGAAGAAGAAGAAGAACTCATATCTTCGTCCTTTGGTGCACTTGTCGAGAGAGAAACTGGAGCAGCAGTCTTGGCTGGTAAAGAGACTGGTGCTGGTTTGGCTGCAGAAGAATCTTTTTGACCGGTGATGTCATTTCTGTAACTTCTATATTTTTCAAATAATGGAGTGATGTCAACGCATGGGTCATCTTGAATGATTTTATTTATCTTTGCATTGAATTGAAGATTTAGCGCTTTCAATTTAGCATTCTTATTGTCCACTTCAGTTACAATTGTTTTTTTGGCAAAATTGAAAGCATTAGCAAAGGTAGATTCAGATGTAGCCACTGGGTTAGCGGCCTTATTAGCAAATGCGGTCTTACGTTTTGGCATAGCAATTTTTCTTCTACTCATAACATCTGAGCTAGCTGTTGTAGTTTGGAGACTGTCAATGTCTTCGTCATCACTATTATCACGAGCATTTTCTCTGGTCATCTGGGACCCAGCAAATCTCTTAGCCATCGTGCCTTGTTTTATGAGGGTTTCTGTATATTATTTGGTCTATATTATAAGATACAAGAATATCTTTAAAGCATAGTATCTTTATTGCACCAAATGTTTTTAAAAAAAAATTGTGAAATTTCAAATTTTTGAAATTGAAAAATATAAGCTCCGATACGGGGAGTCGAACCCCGGTCTCCACGGTGAAAGCGTGATGTGATAGCCGTTACACTATATCGGATTAGTAATTAATAAAATTTGGATTTTGTAGAGATAATTTGAACATATGGTTTTGATCATGTGATTAGTAATTATTTTTGTTTTAAAATCCATTATATTCTTTCAGTTGTAAATTAAAACAATTCTCATCCCAGTCAATATATTAATTGAGTCAGTTTTAAGTTAAATATCGGTTATTTAAAGGCGATCAATGAAAATTAAAATAAAATAAGATGATTTTATAAGGTTAAGATTATACCAAATTTAGTAACGCTTAAACGTAGAACTATCAACCATGTCACGTTTCTAATATGATTGTTGGTTAATTGACAATATATCGTGTATTGTTCAGAGTTTAACAGTTCAAGGTCAATTATTTATACTTGACTCTCTTACCCGCATTCAGATCATTATTTGAAGTATAAATTTGATTATATGATGTTCATTGTTTACATATCCAACTAGACTTAAAAACTCCAGACCATGCCCTCTAAGAAGTTATTGAAAGAATATCTTTCAAGTCTATTGACTACAAATATACTGACATTCAGTCAATTTAAAGAGTTAATCAGAAATAATACTGATACTGATGTCTCGGAAGAAACTTTGATGGAATGGTATTCTCTTTTAGAATCAGATGATGACATTACCACAAAAGAGATAACTGATGGTGTTGACAACATACTGGAGAAGTTAAAGAAAACTGAAATGACAGAGATCCAAGCACTTCGAAAGGGAGAAACATTTAATATGGAAGAATTCATTAACAATTTATATAATGTGGGTATGTTATTGGATACTAGACTTGGTGTTCTAAATGAAGATATTGGTCAATGCACTACTAAATTAGAATTGTTTCAAGAAGAATTGGCTCGTGGTAAACTTAAAGGAAATGACATTATGCTTATAAATGATTTATTATCTACGTTAAGAAAACTTGAACTAAGTATAGACAAATTGGGAGATAAATAAATATGGTTCAAGTACATGTATTGGCTTCTAACTGAGGAACCGGATATTCATCACCAATCCATTGAAAGACTTCGTATTTGGAATTAAGAGTTTTGTTATTATGCATACAGTATCCATCTCCACTCTCTGGTTTTAAAGAACCTGTCTTTGCCATTGATTCAATGAAAATACATCTTTTTATTCTAGAGTGGACAAGTGCCATAGAACACATTGAACAAGGCTCGTGTGTGGTGTAAACATCAAAATTTAAACATAAATACGAAGTTCTCTCTTTATGTTTTCCATTCTCGTGATGAACCACGTTATCTTTCTGCATCTTGGCCACATCTTTTATACCACACATTATGCTATGATCTAGTACTGTTGCATCTTTGGCACAACGATTATCTTTAGAAATGATTATATTATCTTTATCCTTAGGATCTACAAAAACTGTAACAATCGGGTATTTGTTCCCTTGGGAAGCTTCGTCCTTAGCAACATCAGATATTCTTTGTAGAACGTTTTTTATAAATTGCATATCAAATGTATAATCATTCAAGATTTGGTCATTGGGATTCCCATTCCATGTAAGAGGCCAATACTCTTTGGACCATTGGAAAACTAACTCTTTAGTGGAGGGACTCTCTCGTGGTACTTCACAATCATTATTTATACTTTTATAAGATATATTATTTTCTTCTAATAAGGCTATCAATTCTGCTTGGTTTTCAATGTACTCCGTTGAACATATAATTACTTTTAATGTTTTGGTAGTGTCATCTTTCTTAATTCGTTTGACATGTTGAAAGGATACAGGATCTTCATCTTGTGTTTTTGATCGAATAAATGTTATTACACGTTTTGATTCTCTAGGATCAATATTGATGGTCCAAACAGTGATCAGGTCTGGGATATTTATATTTTTGAAATTCTTGATTTGAAGCAATTTATCCTCTATAATACATTTCTTATAATCTATCCTGATTGGATTCAATATCTTCTTTACCATAATATTGTCCCTATGTTAGATCTCAACACTATTCTATTATATCTATAGATGGGGCATTAACATTGTATAATCCAAGTAATTTTTCATTTGACTGAATTTTTCGATGCGGCAAGATCTTTAGATCGAAAAGACAACAATGAAAAGTAATAATAATAACTATCTGCAGAAAGGTTGGAAACTGGTATTGACAAACAGTTAAGATATGATCACCAACATTTAAAATCTGCTTTACACAATAGAGGATACTTTATTGGAAAGTTAACAATATTTACAAAGCCTCAGCTATGATATCTATTGAAAAGTATTTCAACCTTGATACAGCAAACGAAGACTTACTTCAACCCACTTGTGAAATAGTGGAATATTCAACAGAGACTATACATGAGTTTACAGAATTAATAACTAATAGTTTTGTGATTAGAAATTCTAAGAAATTAGAAGAACCGTCTTTACCAGATAATATAGATCATCAATCTGTAATTGAGCAATGCATTATTTTTTTATTGAGAAGAAACTTACACAACAATGTTCTAACTTATGGTTATAAATTGAACAATGGGAATCATGTGAGTAGCTCTCTTCATTGTATTTCAATAAATTCAAATGTAAGTATATTGAGAAGTTGGCCATGGGAATTGTTACATAATACCATTGGAACCGACAACTTTGTTCATCTTCTTATTAATTGTACCGTGCTCCAGTTTGAAGGAGGTAATATGAGACAAGTCATTGGGAATAGAGCTAATAGACCTCATGAGCCACCTGTTTGGTACAGTACGAGCTTCAAAGAGATAGAGAAGCCTAGCACAATAGGAACAAAACCATTCTTGTATAAAAACCATATGAATTTTACCAATTTCAATCCGTTATCAAAACAAAACACCGCTAAAGAATTAAAAAATGTGATATTTGATTTAAAACTTACCAAAATACCAAATTCTTTTAGAAATAATATTAATTTGGAAGTAACAAAATTGTTCAAACAATGTCGTAAAAAATGTAATTATGAAAAACTTCTAAATGAAATATGTTCTAGGAATGCAAACTCTTATCTTTTGAGCCATTTGGAACTGAGAACCCCTAAATCAGATGTTATAAGATTCGTATTGGTTCTTTTAGAAAAACTGATACCTTTCACGATGTTTGGATCAAAGAGAAATAAATCAAAAATATTTTCATATGTTGCTAAGCTTATAAATTTACCATTAGGTTCTACAATTCCATTTGAAGGAATAGTAAGAGGAATCAAACTAAAAGATATTAAATATCTTATCTGTAAAAAACAAGAATTTGCAAGTTTCCATTTCGAAACTGCCACATCTTTACTAAGACAGTTTATTCTCTGGATTTTCACTATTCTTGTTCCTCATATTATATCATCTTTTTTCTATTGCACTGAAATATCTTCGACTGTAGAACTGATGTATTTTAGACATGACGTTTGGGATACCATGTCAGCACCATTTTTGTCTAGATATTATGACAAATATTTACTAGAAAATGCTATATGTAGAAATCATAACAGTTTTCTGCTTTCAGAGTTCAACCACAGTCGGATTAGAATAATACCTAAAAAAGCTGTAGATGAATTTAGAGTTATTTCCGTGCCTTGCAAAGGTGCAGATGAGCAAGAATTTAGGGATTATAGAATTAATCATCAAAAAATCATTAAACCCACTCAAAGTATCCTGTCGTATCTTAGGTTAAAAAGGAAAACACATTTCCGAAAATTAAATTCAACTGCACAGATACCACAAATGATCGAGTCATATAAATCACAGTTATTAAAGAGATTTGGAAAGATTCCAACATTATATTTTATGAAGTTCGATATTGATTCCTGTTATGACTCTATTCCAAGGGAGAAAGTTTTAGATGTTTTACAAAGGGCTATGGAAGATGAGGATGGATTCTATATAAGACCCTATATTTATATTAATGCCGAGATGAAATTACAGAAAAAAGTGAACGTTGTGAATGGTGTTGTGAAGCCTCCAAAACATGATATTTTAGTGGATACTGTGGGTACATCCTACTTCAGTCCTAAGGATATAATTAAAATTGTTGAAATGGAATTATACCAAACTTCTTTGTGTATTGGCGATAAATGTTACCTTAGAAAAGATGGTCTCTTCCAAGGTTCTAGCCTTTCTGCACTATTAGTGGATTTAGTTTATGATGATCTCTTAGAAAGCTATAAACAATTTAAATGTAAGCCTACAGAGGAAAACTTAATTCTAAGAATAGCTGATGATTTTCTGATAATTTCAACAGATGCACAGCAAATTGAAGATATTAAAATATTAGCCCTTGGTGGTTTTGAAGAATACAATGCAAATGTCAAGACTGAAAAGATTGTCATAGTTAATTCACAGTCAGATGTGCAGAAAATCATTCAATTTTGCGCGCTACATATTTATGTTTTGAAACTGGAAGTATGGAAACAGTCAGATATGTTAAATGTACCGACTATATACTCGATGTCCACTGCCAATCTTTATCATCGTTTGCAGAAGCTTCTGGAATTGAGACTCGGTTATAAGACATTAAATGGGAAACTGAACTCATTGGAGACAATATTTAATCAGATCGATCACATTATCATTAACTTGGCCGAAACCTTTGTTAAATCATTCCATGACAAAAAAGTAAACGTAACAGCATTTGCTTGTTTTATAGAGAATTTGGTGAACGATATCATTTCACAATCTACTTATACGGTGACAGACGGTAAGTATGTGAATACAGTTCGCATGTTGGTATTAAATGCATTCCTTCATATTCTTCAACGATCTGCTACTAAATATAAAGATATTATAGGTTTCTTGAAAGCACAACAGGTTGAATGTACAAATATTTCATCTATGTAATTAGTAATACATTTAAATATACATCACAATTTTAAAATTGTCCCGGAAAGTTACTTCGTAAATTTTCTTCGTCCTTCTGTCTTCTCAACCTTTCAACTTCTTCCACACCACCAGATTTCTTCAAGTTAGAATTTCCAACGAAACTCCCTAATTCTTTTTCAAATTCATCATTGTCTCTATATTCTTTCTCTCTTTCCCAAATCTTTTCAGCTTTTTCAATTGCATCGACCCTACCATCATGATCAGGATTTAATGATTGCACAGCTAATAACATCTGTTCTCTGACTTCATTAAACGTGCCTGGTTTCAATAGAGGTAATACTGGGGGGTTAACTTTCGTCCTTGTTGGGTTTTTTTCCTTTTCTTGACAACATAACTTGATTAAATCAAATGTCTCGAAAGCTCTATTCAAATCTTCTTGTAAGTCAACTATCAAATCTTCTTGAAGAGTAAGGAATTGTTGTTCTTCACAAACTTTATCTAATTCAGTCTCCCAAATCTTTTTCCAATGTGGCTTTTCAGTTTCTATAAATTGTTCCATTTTAGCAAGTTCATTTCTTGCCTCAGTTAACTCTTCAAATAAAGATTCAATTTTTTTCTTAGTAGGTTTAGAGCCACGGTCTGCTACATCTTTTCTTAGCACTTCAATGACATCTTGCAAATCATCAACTCTACTCAATAAAGTATCTGACACGTCTCCTAACTCGCCTTGAGATTTCTCCACATATAATCTAGTAGATGATGAAGAAGCGTTTATTGGAGCTTTCTTAAATTCCTCGATTTTTTCAAGAACAGATTTAATGTTTGTTTGTATCTCTTGTTTGTTAGTTTTATGAACTTGCTTCAAAATTGAAAGTAAACGTCCAATTTCTTTCACACTGTTAACGTCAACAGATGAAACAGAAGAAGATTCTTCCGTTTTGTTTTTAACAGTTGTTGGAAGTGGAATATCTGGTCTGTGTTTTAATTGCTGTAAGATTTCTTTTTGAGATTTCGAAATTTCATTTTTTACTTGGGCCATTAACTCACTAATATTTTTCTGTGTAGCTATGAGTTCATCTTCAATTCTCAGTTCTAAAACACAACCGTCCTTCAATTCAGGAATGTCTTGTTCATCAAGTTCATAAAAGACAGAATGTTTGGGATCCATGACATAAATATCTGGAAAGGTGTCTGCACCTGGTGAATAGGCGAATCTTTCCACAAAAAGTAAACGTAAACTGTTCATAGACGTTAAGTGTGGTATATAGCATTTTTTAACTTTACCTTTCAATTTCAAAAAGATTGTATACTTCTCCTCGTTTGTATTATCTAATTTAGATTCTGATGAGGTAAGCACCATTTCAGCTACATTCGAACTTGAACTGATTCTATTATGCTCATGAGAAAGAATGTCTCCCGTAGTGGAAAGATGCTGGCTAGATGGGTGAGGTGAAGGTAAATTAGCTGCTGCTACTGCTTCATTAGCAGATTGATTTGTCAATTTGGCCATATGGTATGCAGAATATCTTTTAGAAGCTCTCCTCTGTATAGTTGTTCCTTTCTTAAGTTGAGACAAGGCATCATCATCTTCAGAAGTTCTATTTTTATTTACTTGCAACATATTAGCACCATTATCTTCGTCAGGATTGCCAATATCTGAATTTACACTGTCGTTTCTGGGTTTATCTATCTGAGGTGATGATATTATAGTTTGTGGTGTGGTATGAGAAATTGGTCTATTACTAGTACCAGAAGTAAGATTTGAACTCATAGATATGTTACTTGAAATTGATGCATTTGTTCTATGGCTTAATCTTGCCAACTGATGATCCTTCTTCACCGATTTTAAGTATGCTTGTTTCACTTTCAACTTGTCCAATAAATTGACAATGATTTCTCTAATTTGAGGTAAATACTTATTCAAAGTGTCATCTGATGGTGGTTCCCTTAGTGTCAATTCCAAAACACGTCTTAAATTCATTGGGACATCCCCCAGATCTGACACATCAACCCCTTGGTGAGTAAAATGTTTGGATACCAATTTAAAATCATTTCCTAATTGGACATATGCATCAGAGACAATCTTACCTGAAGCTGAACCCTTCGACCATTGGGTCAAAACCTGTAAGAGATGCTTAGTGGACATCAACAGTTTGGTCACTGTTGTCTCAATACTGGAGGAGGTTACAGAAGACGAGGACCTCCTAGACGTGGCAGGAGTACTCTCATTAGTGCCGGGCATACCTAATTGAATTGTAGTATATGTAGCGTTTGTTACACTTACAGGTTACCTTTGTTGACATTAATATTTTATACATTGAAATATTCCAAATAAAAGCGAAAAACAAAAATTACTATGGAAAGAAAGTCTCATTATAAGAACCACATCCCAATAAACAAGATCAATAGCGTCTTTTTGTTGCAGAGGAACATAGCATATTTCATGAACAGCCACAAAAGTGATATATGAACCAGATTGACTCTTTGAACATAGTGGTTTCGGATTCTGAAGAAGAAGATAAAGATAATTCAGTAATTTATGATATCCATGATGACGATGAGTTCCAACAAATTGCTACTCTCGAGGAGCACGGTAACCCTTGTTTAGATGATAAAAACTGTGGCACCCGAGAAGAACCCACTTCTAATCAAGATATTCTCTTGGCTGGAACGAATGTTCTTGATGAGAACAATTCTATACCAGCGGTAAGATGGTCCTTACGTAAACGGAAGGCGATACAGAAAATGCCCTACAGTTTAGAAAGAATTAAACATAGACAATTATTGGAAGGATATGATGTCTCTGGGTTTGATGTAGCTTCCGAGCAGGTACAGCTTCCAGAATATCCACAACCTCTAACTCAGGTCGATCAAGATTTTAATCCGGCAATTGGAAGTCAATTCCCTGAATCTAATCGTGATGCTTATGAAGAAGTATCAGCAAGTGATCATTCTAGTTTTAATGACCATGATGACGATTCACATTTAGATATACGAAGGTTTGATGCCACATTACCAGAAACTGATTTAGAAGCACATTCAGATACCAATTCAGAGATTGTATTCCGAGGAAGGAAAGTTAATGTTAAGACAGGGTACCGTGGTATTCTTCCGAGAATGGCTTGGGAAAAGGAATTGGCAGATAAATCTGATAAACGTATCTCGAGGAAAAGAAAGGTGATACCCACTAATACAAAAGGTGTTGCCATAAAGAAAAAGGGACATGTTGTTCGTCCTCAAGATACTTCTTTATTGAATGAACTAGTTGTTTCTGATACGGAATCGATAGATAATGATCTTGACATATATCATGAACAAACTGAACAAACTGGTAATTCTGAATTATTGAATGTGAATCAGTTACAAAATCTTGAAGATTATTTTACGGAGAGATATGGTAATGACTACCTCTCCGACGGGTTATCAAATTCTGATAATGAAGATAACATCATAATGAATGTAGAAAAGGATTCTAATAATGGTCAGCAGAGGTCGATTTTTTCGTATCACAATACGGTGTCCACGTTTAATAAACCCATCGAAGCTTATATTAGTTCAGATGAAGACTATGACCATGGTATAGAATATGTAAAGGAAACTAATCGTGGTATAATTGATCATATGTTAAATAGGATAGGAAAGGATAGAAATGTTCATAAATCAGAAACCCATACTAGTATCCCTAATAGTAGAAATCCTCTTCGACAGAGAAAGATTAAAACTCAAAAACGACATAAAGTTGGGTCTAATTCTGTAAGACCAGTAAAGCGATCCGTTAGAATTCCAAAATACAAATATACACGTAATCCTAAAGCAAATGAGTCAATAAGCAATTTACAAGTTCAGAATAGTAAGGAAAAATCAGATTTAGAATCAGATCCAAAGAAGAAAAAGATCAGAAAAATATCTCAATATACTGCCAACAGGAATACAAAAACTTATACAACTGTGGTCGAAGCCTTAGGTGAGCGTTTTGGTTCGACATCACATAAGCAACATAATTTGCAATCAGGAACAGATGTTATCAATATTGATGACGATGATATTGATAGTCAATTGACGAGATTAAATGTTTTAAATGTAATATTGAATAAAGTGGTATTCAAACCACCTGATATTGTAACTATTAAACTCTCCGATAAAATATTTACATTGTCAAGATTAAATGTCAATCAGATAGTTCCAGTTTTAGAAGATTTGTTTAATTATGTTGTCAAATACGGTGCCACAGATACAGAGATATTTGACATGTCAAAATTATTGACTGACTTTCTTTTTCATCTCAATTTGCCGTTTGTATATCCAGTCATCAGTAGGTTCCATAATGAATTTAGATCGAAAGTTAATAGTTTACGAAATAAATCAAAACCTATTCATTTCTACCTTATTTCAGTTTGTCAATTGATGTTTCTGGAGATTATATGGTCCACTGATATTGTTTCTTCAATGAGGTCGGAAATTGAAACCAAAATTTTCAATCATATTGTGTCTTTTTATCGATTACTTGATTTATGTTATGATACAGTTGTAAACGGTGATATTGGTGTTTTATATGAAAGTTATGATATGTTAGCAACTGTTGTTGATGAACTGAAAGGCAAAGAAAGACTCTGGAAACTTCTTGAAGAACAAAGTTTTCAAGCATCCATTTCGTCATTACTGTGTAACGTTTTCCCTACTAAAAAATCAAGATGGAGTATCCTCAAGCTTAAACAGAACTACAATGATATTGTTGCTACTATGAAGTGGATAAAATACTGTCATGACATTTGTAAATGGGAAATAACAGACGATATTATTTTGAAAATTGACAATGTCTTTAAAAAAAGACGGTTTTCTGATTATGTTGAAGAGGAGGTTCAAACCACTAAAAATTGTGTCATTCATTCTTGTCACCAGAAAATTCCTGTTCTTACTGTATTCAATAGTTACTTATCATTATTAAGAATACGACAGCCTTCAATGTCCTTGATGGAAAGGATTACACCCATGGGTGATATAGCCAAAGATGACACAATATCCGTTTTAGTCAATAGACTAAATATATTGATTATTCTTGCCGATGGATCAAAGATCAATTTTGAAAGACGGTTTGATTCAATAATATCTCAACTATTTAAGTCTAACTTTCTGGAGGGTAGACATCCTAGCAACATAAGAAAAATCTCAGAATCAATATTAAACGCATTTGTTGCTTTATTAACGAATAATTCGGAAAAACATCTTACATTTAAATGCAAACTACTCGATAAAATATACAAAGAATTAATAAGTCATCAACCACATGCACTGAAAAGCTGGTTAAATTTTATAAGGATGATGGATCATGTTTTCCCTAGTCTTGGTTCAATGAGACTGATTTTTTTAAAAAGAATTTATTCTTGTTTTATTCTCATGCTAGAAGACGAGAAAATGTTATATGCTAGCAAACGTTTATTAAATTTGTATCTGAAAAATTTAGAAATATTAGGCTCGCCATGGGTGCAAACCAATCTTCTCCAAGCAGTTAAGGGAAAGGCTCAAGAATTTATTGAATGGGTTGATGATTATTGTACCATTGGAATATTTTTGGTTCAAAATGATGTGTTATCCTGGTGGGTTTTTTCTACCTACAATGGATTGGATAAGAATTTAACGATATCATACTATTTCAATAGTAAATTAGTTAAGATTTGTGATGATAATTCTTTTAATAACATTAAAAAATCTATGTTTACACTGGTAGTGGAAGGTATATTTATTCACAATGATCAACATTTTCAAGAATTTTTTAGACAACTCTTGAGACGAGAAAGTGGTATTATGCCAGATTTTCTGGGTAAGGATCCAACTGCGAATAATGTTTCCATGCTTAAAAGAATTTTCAGATCGTTGGATAGGTTAAATTATTCGGACTTGTTCACAAGATTAACTAATGCACTACTTGAGCAGTATCATGAATCAAAACTAGATAAAGAATCATGTACTGAGTTAGTCAATTTTTTGAATTCAAATTTTATTAACAGGTTAAAATATTCTCAAGAGTTTATAAATTTGAAATGGGAACTAGGAATTTCTGATATTGAAACAGAGAAAAGTCAATTCAGAGATAAGATTGGATCAATTTCTAGTATACGTGATCAAATTTCCTACATTGTAAGATCGGTTATAAGTAGTACTCCAGATTATAATATTAAAGATAAGTTGATTTTTCTCTTTCAATCATCAGATATCAGTAACCCTTATGAAATTTTTTACCAAATGATACTAGCACATATTCCAAGGCCTGATGATGATAAAGAACTGATTAATATCAAACTGGAACTGATCGGTGTCTACATGAATATAATTAATTTGGTGAATGATATAAAACTGTATCAATTTATACCTAACGAATTTTTGCAACTTTGTCAACTACATCAAATTATTTGTATGCATTTAAGAGTACCTTCCCAGCGTAGTGGTGAAATCTACAAAGTGTTAAAAGAGTGTTTATTTTTTCAGAGTCGTATGATTGAATTCTGTTCCGGGTTTCGTGAAAGATATTATTTACTCAAACTGACGGTATTTTTCATGGACCATTATGACAAAGAACCAGATACCTCTTATCCTAAATATCCTGATGATGATTTAAGTAAAGACATTGGACTTATTATCGATGAAAAGCTAACTTCAAGTACTTTCCATTTTATATTTGAAAGTGTTGAAGAAACTGATGTATTAGCATTAGAGTCGAAAATTCACAAGATTGTCGATATCACAAATTCAACAGAATGAACAATATTCGACAGTTTTACTTGAATCCTACTTGTTTAAGAATTGTGGAGCAAAATTATGCTTAACAATATTTAAAGAATTAACTAATTGTTTATTGTATTAATGTAGAACCAAACACCTAAAAGGATACAAGTTTTAGACATTATTGTATATTATATATACTGGTAAATTATTTAAAAGTGCCAATTAAACTATCATAATTTTTATTTATTATTTTGTATTGTTCAATACATCTTGAAATGAAAGGAATCATACCCAACTCATAAAATCATGAAAATTAAATCAACAACTTCTGATTATTACCGTTCATCCATTATTGGCTTATAAAGTGATTTAAACTTGGTCAAAGATTATTAAATGGTGCTTGCTCTTGTTTTTAATCGATGTTATAGATCATATGTGCCAATAATGAGCGGTTGTTGTTCATTGTATTACCTGTGACAGTGATACCACCATATTCTTTTACATATAATTTTGTAAACATAGCATCACTGCCCCCAACTTAAACCTTATCCCCCAACAGTTCTATTTTTACACCATAATTAAATATGCTTATATGTTTTTGTCTGAGCGCTTAAGTAGATTCGGTGAAAGTATATAAATTGGAGGGAAAACACAAATTCTCTTTTAACTTCTCTGTTCTTTATGTTCACTCCACAAAATTAACAAACAATAATAAGAATAAAATAGAAATAATTAAGGGTGGTTGGTAGGGTTTTGAAGGATCAATATGTTTTAACTTGGCTTCCAGTGGAGGGTGTACACTATGTTAACTAGTACACCCTTTATTGAAAGAACCAACAAACGTTTGATCAAAAAGATAATATAAGAGCTTTAAATATAGGATGAGGGTCAGAGTGTTAATTGAATTTGGATTTATATTGAATGAATCTTATTTAGTTGGGAGTAATTTGAAATGATTACAACTAGTTTTATTTTATTCCAGAATTAATGGGGGGAAAAAGATCCTGGTGACCTCTTTCCTTTTTGGTCTGCACGAACGAAACCTTCACGGATAAGTTCTATATCTTTAGTTTTAATGTTATCAATAATGGCTTATAGAGACAATATATACCCATATTTATCTGTATAGTATCAAATGAAGAAGTTATTTTTTTACCTTATCTAGTGTTGAATATAATGATATTACTCTGTGATCTTTTATTCAAAATATTACGGGAATTTCTTTATGAAGGACAGTCTTTGTTTCTATGAAGTTCAACAATCCTCTTTTTATCTTTAATAATATATACATCTTGGGAACTGTATAAGTCGAAAGAGGCAAAATTTCTACGTAAGCATATACCGTATAATACAATAAGTAGTAAAATTATAGTTATGTCCAGTGGCAGCTCTATTACAATCTATTAGACGTTAGAACCTCTAAATTATATACGTATTTTCTGATTGTTATACGATGTTTTCATTGAAATAACTCAGGAAATAGATACCGTTATGTAAAATATATTGAAAGATAATTATGTATAATATAGCTGAAGATTACTTATTATATTTATCATATAATATGTGGCGTATGTCACTCTATATTTAACGCTGTTGCTCTCACGAAGAAACCTTCATATCTTTTCTACACGTTTATCTTGATCTTCATGATCTAATTAGAAAGTCTTCAGTGAGTGATGCACAAACCCTTCCGAATCAGAGTAGATAACAGAATAATACATATACAATAGTTCTTGCACGACAAATGTCCACAGTTTAAACTGTTTCTTTTATTCCCATATTTAACGTCATCTTAAGTCAATAAAACCCGAACATTCGCTCACTAAAAACGGGAAAGATTTCAATTTTACATTTTTTTTCTGGAAAAGGGAAATTTCACATACAAAAATTCAATATTAAGTGGAAACTTCAGCCGTGGGAGACTCTTTCTTCTTCTTCAGCAGATTCTTCAAATCTGTGGCCACTTTGGCTGTACCGTGAGTGTCATTACCACAAATTATACAGTTGGTGTCAGTTTCCACCCTTTTAAAGAAACATGCACTGCAAAAATAATGTTTACAACTGGTCACAATAGGTGTTTTATAATCTTCTTTACAAATGACACATTTGAAAGGAATCTTATTCAGATCCAATTTACCTTTCTCAGCATTGGCGTCATTTTCATCATCAATTTTCCAATCTTGATTTAATTTCCAACCAGCTTTAAAATCGTCTCTTGAATGTAAAAATTTACAACTGTCACCGTACCCACAATACCCAGTTTGTTTAAAATCTTTACAAATATCAGGTTGATAATCCATAAGAACAGTGGTTCTTACATTTTTGGGTTGTGCAATTTGCTTTGTGGCTTTATCTGTCTTACTCCTCTTGATAAATGCCACCATTTCATTATCTTCTTGCCCTTGTTTGTCATTTGCTTGTAATGTATGTCGTTCTGCATTTAATCTATCTTCTTTAGTGGCATCGTTCACAGTGGGAAGTTCTCCATCATTTACATTAGCCTCTTTGGTTTCTACGGGAATGATCTCCTTCCGTATCCTTGTGGAGGTTCCCACTTGCTTCCCCAGTACGTTCCTTCTTTTAAACAAGACTTGATTGAGTTCATCATTATCAATTTCTTGTTCTTGTTGGTCATCTTGTACCTGTAATTTTCTTCTTTTCGATTCATCATCACCATTAGTGGCTAGTTTTGTTCTTTTCTTAAACATCTTACTGATACTAACACTGGTATTGCTATATTTTGTTTGATGACATTGATAACTTGCTTACTCATTACATCCTAAAATTTTGAATATAAAAAAAAATGCTAAATAAATAAAGAATGTATGTCATTAAATTGTTGATTTTAAAAAGGTGTTAAGAAACAGTCAATGCCCGATCAAAAATCTAAAGGTAAAGTGACGAGGGCTGCCTTTGCAGAGACATTACAACCAAGAATTGGTGGTAACACCACAAAAGTGTTTTTAAAGGGATTAACAGCCAAACA
Organism: Kazachstania bromeliacearum; assembly: GCA_003708535.3. Classification (NCBI taxonomy): domain Eukaryota; kingdom Fungi; phylum Ascomycota; class Saccharomycetes; order Saccharomycetales; family Saccharomycetaceae; genus Kazachstania; species Kazachstania bromeliacearum. The sequence goes on along the minus strand of PPOP03000001.1, from coordinate 43,892 downwards.
AAATGAGAATGCAGAGGAAGAAGGGGAGCATCACAATAATGATAGTAGTAATAGTAGCAACGAATTGAGTAAATCACCATTTTTCAGTTCCACACCACCGACTATCTCTAAGGCATTAGTGAAATTGTATCCATATTTAATTCTTTGGGATAAGATATTAAGTGTATTGACATGGACGGGACCAGATATTTGGCCCAGTGTATTAACAGTATTTTGTTATATGACTTTAGTCTTTTATTTGAAACAGATTACATTCTATTTTGGTCACATTGTCATTGTACTAATGTTATTGGGCTACTCTAAATTGGATAATTTTATTGAATTAGCAGTGTATTCTCACCCAACTTTGGAGGAAGTGGTTCTTGTAATGGAACGTGTATCATTTAAATGTGATCTTTTACTTTCACCTTTGACCAATTTAAGTTTTGAGAACGTCGCTAGATTATTACTCACGGTGGTAATCATCTCACCATTGCATTTATTAGTCTGTTGGTTAATTTTACCCCCCACGAGGTTCCTTCTATTAATTGGATTATTTATGTTAACATATCATTCCCCTTGGTCCAAGGTGACAAGAAGATTACTTTGGAAATTTAAATCAGTAAGATTAGCTGTATTTTATGTCACTGGGTTAGATTTAGGTGGTATTAATAAAGATCAAAGTATATTTGCCGCTGTCCAAAAACAAGTTAATAAATTATCACATTCAAGCAGTGGTGAAGGTAATGTGGATAACAATAAACCTATCAAATTCACCTATGTGTTATATGAAAATCAAAGACATTGGATTGGTATTGGTTGGAAATCTAGTATGTTAAATTATGAAAGAACTCCATGGACAGATGAATTTTTAAATGAGGCTCCTGAACCATCACAATTCAAATTGCCCTCTGAAGATATTCAATCAGGTATGAAATGGCAATGGATTGATAAGAGTTGGCGTCTTGATGTGACAAATGATGGAGCTATTCCTGTTGATTCCTCGAAGGCCAAGACCACAGCTGACCCTACACCAGATCAAGGCTATATCTATTATGACAATTCATGGAAGAAACCTTCCATGGAGGAATCATTCTCTAAATATACAAGAAGAAGAAGATGGGTGAGAACTGCCGAGTTAGTGAAAGTAGGGGAGGGTGTTAAGAACAATACCACTAGTAATACTAGTAGTACCACTACCCCTACGACGACTACAGAACCAATTGAATCTACTACGACTACCACGAATGAATTAGAAAAGACTGCAAGCATTACAACTAATAATGAAGATATTAATTTAATTCCGACACAATCTATTGACAGTGATCAGGAAAATTTGACAAAAGTTCGTAAACGTTTATCAGATAGTTATATATGAAGTATTGAAGTTTCTTATTAATGAATTTTCTTTTATTAGTTAAACTATTATATATTTTATATGATATGATGCTTTGCTTTATGGACAAAAATAATATTCAAATAATTTATAATTTGTTAACCTTCAAAGTTGGTGGCAAAGATTGAACCAACTTCTTAGCCTTACCGGCATCGTTGACAATCAAAGTGTATAAGGTCTTGGAACCTCTAACCTTGAACTTGGTTTGTCTGAAAGCCTTACCGTTCTTGTTAACCTTCTTGTTAATCTTGACGGTAGCGGTCTTAACGTCGGCTCTTCTGGTCAATTCTAAGAATTGTTTAATGTCGGTAATTTCTCTAGCCATCTTTGATATATTTCGATTTGAGGTTATGGTATTGAATGTAACTGTGCAGTCAAGATGAACCAGTTGAAATTTGTATATATCTCCATATTGGAAAAAGACGCGATGGTGAAACCTGAGAGTGCTATTGCGGGTTTCCCAATCGGGAAAGACGCGCTTTTTCATTTCGAATTTGTTCTTTTTTTGAGAAAAATATTTGGAAAAGGTGTGCGGGTGTACAGAGGGGACAGTCACTCGAGATTTACGTTTAAGTAGTTGGAGTAATATGATATAAAGGTTAGTGAAGTATGAAGTTCTAGTTGTTGTTGTAAGTGTGTTACGATGTTGTATGTACTTACAAGAGGAAAGGGTAAGAGTGTTTGTATGTCGTAGTTTACAATTGTACTGTATTGTGCTTAGAAGATATAGCACTATACAATACAGATATCACTGCAGTAATAAACGTATATCTTGCAAACACCTTCTTGTCTCTCGGAGTATCTTTAAATTAGTCTTTAAGGGTATATCCCCTTTTTCATTTAGTCATAATATATGTAAACAATAAGAACATAGAAATATTGAAAAACAAAAACAATAACAATTTCAAAGCAGACAATAGGAGGATATAGACAGGAAGATGTCCGGTTTGATCCAGAGTGCTCTCACTAGTCTGGGTGAAGGAATATTACAAGATCGTGCACAAGAATACGCTGGTGAACATTTTCAACCGACAAGGGACCCATTCTATGAGAAGACACCAGAGGGGAGACAAATACGTCGTCGATTACCTGATTATTGTACCAAAGCAGAGAGTAAAGCTTGGAAATCTATACAAAATAAAGCTTGGGCACATGATAAATCATTATGTGCATGTTGTTGTTGGACCCAGTGTATTGGTTGGGCACCATTCTTGTCAATTTTCCCCGTTATTGGACCTATATTAATGTATTGGGTTCATAATAAATTAATATTAGAAGCTGATAAGAAATTTAAATTATCTGATGAGTTAAAGATTAAGATGCATGGTAACATTATGGTAGATTTATGCATTTCTTTAGTACCTATCTTAGGGACAATATTCGCTTGGTTAAATGCTTGTTCTACAAGAAATGCAGCTTTAGTGTACAATTTTGTGTGTCAAAGAGCATTCGACAGGAAACAACAACAGATGGGTGGTAATTCTACACAACCACAGTTCAATGGTGGGAGAGGAAATAATAATAGTAGATACAATGAACCAAGATCAATGAATAATAACGTACCAAGACCATCACATAACAATAGGGCACGTGAACAAGATTTTAATAATATTGAAATGAAAGATATGAATAGATCGTATGACAATGGTCCAAGATACAATAATAGACCTAAACCCAAATATGATAACGTGATACCACCACAAAATAATAGACCCCCACCACAACAATATAATAGACCTCCACCACAGCAGTATAATAATACAATTCCACCACAACAGTATAATACACCACCACCACAACAGTACAATACATCTCCACAACAATACAATAATAATAGCAATACATACATACCTACAGTTCCCAGACAACCATACCCAACTGCTGCACCTTATGTGCCAAGACGTACATACGAATCTGGTAATCAACCACCTTACCCAGTAGACAATAACTCATATCCAGATACATACAATTCTTATTCATCACCTCCATACAGATAAAATAAGATCTTCAAATTGTTTATTGGTCATAAATTGTTCATTAAAACGTTACATAAAAATTGTATAGATAAATAAAAAGGACATAAAATAAATGCAGTTAAGATATAAAAAAAGTATTGTTTGATGCAAAATAATTGTAGTGCAGAACTTAATCATTATTCAAACTTTTCAGTTTCAGACATTCTTCTTTCGTTGTTTTGCACATTAGAACCTCTTCTAGCCTTGTTAAAGATTGGCTTAATTTCACCATCTTCAATCAAATCATTGATTTCATCACCTGGCTTCCCCCAATTGCCCTTACCTGAACCAGCCTTCTTCACATGGTTTGGATTTTCACCGAAATTACCAGTGTGGGTAAAGTATTTGGAGTCAGCTTGCTTTTCATGAACGGTCCATTTGTTAGTTCTAGTCATATTGTAATGTATGGTATATTGTTAAATTTGTTTGTTGTATTAAATTATATTATTTATAATTGTTGATCTTATGAGAGAAAACAAGAAAGAATGGAAGTGAGAGAGGAAACAGAACTGGAGAAACCAATTTGCACCTCCCTTTATATAGTTTTACAATTCGTGGACGTCCCCCAAAATAACACGAGAGCGCATAAAATCCGGGGGCCCCCATTTTCTGGTTTTCTCCAAATTTTAAACGGGGCAAATCGTTTGTCAATTTGACAACGCCGCATTAGAAGGAGCCCGTCCGGGCGCGGTGCCTGGGTGCTTCTGGAAAGATCTTGTGGATCTCACAGGCAATAGAATGCGGGGTAAAAAGAAGGGGGGATTTATGACGTGGTCTTTTTGAGGCTCGAGAGTACATACTATTATTATATCATTATTTACAGTGCGGGGCTTGGCCCGTCAATCTTACAACATGTCAGTGAATTGTTCGCTCCACAATGTCTTGTACAAGTCATTCAAATCCGTGTTTGAAACGAATTCTTCTAATGTACCTAAATTGTAACTCTGTTGTACTGGAGATCCGGGGACCCCCGCTTGTGTTGGTACGGGCAATAACGTCGAAGACGTTAATGTGGACGGCGTGGCCACTGGTGGTCCATTGAAATACGAATCTGAATTAAAATCTGTAGTGGTTGCCGTGTTGGCACCGCTAGTGGAATCAATATTAGAAGTAGGAGTAATACCACTATTATTACTATTCAACGGCGATTCCACATTCTCTGGATCATACCTCTTGGTACGACCGCCAGACAAGGTTTCTGCATTCATTGACCCAGTGTTAGGGCCAAGGACCCTATGCGGATATGGTTGAGCATTGTTCACACTCACATTACCTGAATAAAATAAATTTGTCTTACCATCCACAGAGTAAGTACTCTCTAACATTTGTTGTACGTTTAAATGGAGACCTGATTCTTGTACTGGATCTAGGATAAAACTGAAGGCATAAGATTTATGATCCAAGAATACTGCCACTAAATCAACCACATCAGCAGCATCATCGGCTAATAATTCTTTACACAAATCTGCATCACTTAGAGTATTTGATTGCATGTATTCTAATAACATTAATCTAATTAAAACACTGATCAATGAAAATCCTCTACCGAATTCTTTCATAGTTTGACTTTGACAAATACTCTCTTTCAAGACTCCTGTAAATTTGTCAGATAAAATTAATATCTTATTAAAGATTCTTAACACTCTAGTGACATCATCTAATGTGAGTAAATTAGAAGTACTGAACGTTTTTGTACAAATAATCACACATAATAACCAATAATGATCTAAATTACGCCACATTTCATAACTAGTCTCTAGAAGTAACAATACATTAGATGATTCCACCCATGAATTATAAATGTTATTCATGTACGTTTCCACTTTCCATTTAATAAGTTCAGTTTTAGGGTATACAGCTAATCTACAAACCAAATTCATAGCAGATCGTATTAAAATACTAGAATAACAATGGAAAAAAATCACAAATGAACCAGCTTGGTAAATATCATCATCAGGTAAATCATCTTGACGCTCACCTTTTGCGTATTGGAATAATCTTTGTGTTTGAGTTTCAATGGCTGAAAATCTGCGTTTTACTTTATCAATTTCATCGAAAATTTCTTGCAAATATCTTTCATTAAGGTGTCTTGGTTTCGCCAGATTAGTAATTGAAGTGTATTTATCATCGTAAAGTACTTTAGAATAGAATTCACTCATCACTAAGAGAACTGCACATTCCCCACAAAATTTCAAATCTTTCACGGACATATCATCAGGTGCTTTTCCATAATTATCAAGATCAATTTTCTTGAAAAGATCTTTGCGATCTATAAATCCTAATTTACGGAATACCAGAGGTAACAAACAATTAACCTTATTATCATCTAACACTGAAAGTTGTCCCATCTTAAAGGTAAATGCCTTTTCATGACAATATAATCTCCACCAAACGTTTCTTCTACGTTCAGCGGTACTCTCATCCAGGCCCACATAATATTCCCAACGCGATAATCCCGCCTTTAATGCACAGTCTACAGCCACACTTAAAACTTTTTCATACCCATAATGTTGATCAATCCATGCTTGATGATCTGAGAATAATAATAATAATTCCAAATAATCCAATGAATTATACTCATCCAAATGGTATAAAGTAGCGTTATAGTAACTGTAACATAATGTTAATAATAAATCTTGTAAATTACAAAATGTCAATAATTCCACAGAACTATCCTGTATCTCTTTATCACTTGGTGAATAACCTTCACGTGTTACTGTCATTACTAATTTTTCAAATCCAGTACGATGAATATCATACATCTTCAATAATAATCTAAACATATCCAAATCTTGATTGATTGTGTCTAATAATTGTTGATTGGAAATTGATGTCAAATCTTGAGTGAATGGTTGTGGTAATCTATTAATCAATACAGCAACCAGATCTTTATTACTGGCACTGGTCGGGCCTGGACTGTTTTGACTATTTGGTGTAGTATAATTTTTCAATTTATAACCCCCAGTCCTATTTAAATAATTCTCCAATGGATTTGCAATGGATACAACACCTTCATTCAAATGTAAACAACACATATCAAAAAATCTTAAAAGGATATACACAGTGGCTTTCATCTTCTCAGTGCCATCAGCTGTCAATGAAGAATTACCAGACATAGCAAACCTTCTCACCAAATAACCTAACCCACGAAGAGATAGAGTTTCAATGGGTGAATAAAGACCAAAGATTTCATCCACCAAGGGTAACTTTGATAAGAAACTTTGTTCATTAATAATCATATTTAAATTCTTATTGTTTTTTTGGGGAATTTCATCATTAAATGATACTGATGCAAACCTAGTTAAATGAACCTTATCATTATATTTATTTCTCATCATTCTGGTCTCTAAGGATTTATAATTGTTTTCTACATTTTCCATAGCAATCATATTAACGTCTACAGTGGGTTCCCATTGCTGTGTAAAATCATCTATTCTTTGAGTAGTGATTCTTATCATTTCTCTGATGACATTATTCTTGGGCGCAGCCTTTAACCGTAACAGTGCCTCTTGTAATTCTCTGTATTCTGGTTCATTTTCAATATCGTTCAAGTATAATTCATTATTTGTACTCTTGGGCTCCACTACACTGGGTAAACTCTCATTGTTATCTACTAAAAGAGAGGAAACACTTGGTCTAGAACTCTTACTCATCGTCGAATCTGTATTAGGTACCTGTGGCGTCTGTGGTTCCAGGGCCTTATCTTCTTCGTCTTCTACGCCTTTATTAGTTTCTTTAGGAGATCGTTTACCCTTTGGCAAGTAATAACAGTCGCAACCATAAGCCTCACAATTGGAACAAGGCTGGTTACCTGTACATTTAATCTTTCTTCTCCTACAGTTAGCACACGCCTTGCTTACCTTCCGTCTTTTGGCATCAGGTTTCTTCACTGAGTCCATAGAAGGGTTGTTCATCGTTCGGTGTACCTTTGGTATGGTGTTACTGTTTTGGTGACTAATCATTGGTAAACACTCACATCTTTATCTTTTATAGATTTATTGTTCTCGTTCCGCGGAATGGCCAAAAATTTTTTCTTTCCGTGGCACTTTAGGTAGAAGTCATAATTAACTGTCACATAATTTGTGACAGTCTCACAGTGGTAACTAAGCCGGTAGAGTGCTCTTAATAGATTATATATTTATATATGAATAAATAAATGCGTAGATATGTTCCACCACTGCTTAGAAAGTCAAATGTTTTGGTACCAACTCAATAGAGTATCCATCGGGGTCAGTTAGGAACCCAATGTTCTTGATCTTGCCTGAATTGTATGGTACAGGCCATTTAATGGAATCACCGTATTGAGAGTTGATCTCATCAGATAATTTTTGTGGGTCTTCACAACTTACACAAATATGACCGTACCCTTGTGGAGCATCGTTACCGTTATGATATTGGAATGTTTCATCATCCTCAGTGCCCCAATTGTGAGTCAATTCCAACACACCTTCAGTGGAGTGTCTTTCTTCACCTTCTTTATAAGGATACCCAAGGAAATATAAAGTGAATTTACCATTAGCATGTTCTGATTTGTTCAACACTTTCATACCAAGAACATTTTCATAGAAGGGAACAGACTTCTTAGGATCTTTAATTCTAATCATGGTATGGTTGAACTTGTAACCTTTGAAAACTTCACTCTTGTATTGAACTAACTCAATCCAATATCCATTAGGATCCAAAACAAAAGCAATGTCCTTTTGTCTACCATCCACTAATCTTTTTTGGAAACGAACATTCTTAGATTCCAATTCTGTACAAGCAGCATTAATGTCATCAGTGGTGAAACAAACATGACCGAACCCTCTGAAAGGTTCAGTATTACCGTTACTCACAGTAAAAGAATCGTCATCTTCACTACCCCAGTTGTGTGTCAATTCTAGCACACCAGGGATACCAAACACATCCACGGTACCGTCATCATTGATGGGAAAATCTTTGTTTTCAAATGTTAAGAAATACAATGAGAATTTCATGTCAGCAAAATCTAATTTACGAACCAATTTCATACCAAAATTGTCCTCGTAAAACTTGACGGTCACTTTTGGATCTTTAATACGCATACAGGTATGGTTCAAAACCAATGGCTCATCACGAGCGTATTGAATAACTTTATCAAAGGCCATTCCTTGGTTACTTTGTTTGTAGTTGTATTAGTTAGTTAAGTAAAATGATATTAATCCCTTTTTGAAAAATAAGAACAGATGAAAAATTAAAGTAAACATAGGGAAATAAATAAACAAACAAAAGGAAACTCGCTCAAGCAAACAAACACAAATCCACAATGTTGATGTTCCCCGATGAAATCGTGGGAAAGATTTGTGAAGAGATCTCGTACAACAAGGGGCAACTTAAGTTAGTTGAATTATGGAAGTTTTTAGATGTAGTCGATACACAATCCATGCAAAAATTTATATTACAATGCTGTTTAGATGACAAGGATATAGTATTGTATCAAGGTAAACAAATTGTAGAAAATCCACCAAAGTCATTAGAAAGTATTTTAGATGAAACAGAATATAGTCTTGGTGTCACTGAAGATAAATTATGGACAATTTTAACCGGTTATAACAAGAAGGAATCCAGTATAGGTAATTTTGTTTTTGAATTACTATTAGAAATAGCTAAATCTAAGGAGAAAGGTATAAACACAATGGAATTAGCCCGTGTTACAGGACAGGACTCTAGAAGTATCACTGGTAGATTGAAAAAAATTGATCATTTACTATCCAGTGTTCAATTACTTTATAAAGGTCACGTAGTGAAGAATTTAACTTTGAAGAAATTTGCAATTTCTAATGTTGGTAAAGAAGATGAATCAGCTACTCCCAAAAAGTATATTCAAATGCGAGATTATTTGGAAACTATTGTCAATGTGGTGAAGAATTCTAAAAATGGGATTAGACAAACAAGTGATCTAAAAAGAGAGTTGAATTTTGATAAAGAAAAAAGATTATCCAAATCATTCTTAGCTGCAATTTCTTGGTTGGATGAGAGAGGTTATTTGAAAAAAGTAGTAGTAATTTCACCAAATAATCCAGAAGTTAAAATAAGGTGCGTTCAATTTCAACGTGATTATGTAGTGGAATCTAAAAACAATGGCGCCAATAATACTTTCGATGATGATAGTTCTGATGATGAAGATTTAGAGACACAACAACCAGATGATGAAGATGATGGGTTAGATAGTGCTAATGCAACAAATCTGTTGAGGGATCAAGGTTTGATTATGGAAGATAATGATAAAGATTCTACAGTTGAAAAAAATGAAATGTTAGTGAATAGGTTCTACCCACTTCAAAATCAAACTTTTGATTTGACTGCTAAGACAGGTGAAACCGGTCTTTCCACTATTGACGCCTTAAAATATATTTGTGGTAAAGATTATCAAAGATCTTTTGCTAAATCAAGTGAATTTTATCTAGAATCAGTCGGGAAACAAAAATTACCATCCACTGGATTTAATCTAGTGAAAATTTATGATTTTGAAGGTAAGAAGAAATTTTTTAGAATCTTTACAGAGGAAAATTTTAAGAAATTCTCTAATGAACCAGTGCCTTCCAATCTAGGAACATTAAAACCTTTAACAACACAAAAATTCTCATTGGAAACTTTGAATAAAAAAAATTTCATCGCATTAAACAATACTGTTAGATTTGGCACAGATGTCAATGGTAATGAGGTGTTCTTTTGGAATGGTGATGATAAAGATAAATATACTTATAATGAACCCAAAAAGACTGCAAAGAAAAAGAAACGTTCAGTAGCAGACGAAGAAGATCTCGAGGAAACATCCAATAAGAAACTGAAGAAAGTAGAAGATCATACAAATAACGAGGACTCTGTCATTGAACAATATGCTACTTTAACCGAACCTATTGCTGAGGTAAAAAATGAAAAACAAATCACCATTGATGGCTTTTCTGCTAATTCTTTGAGACAATTGAAAAGACAACATGCAATCTTAGCACTTTTGAAAAAGTCTGGTGGATTCGCATTTATTAGAGATCAATTTTTCGATGAAGTGACTAAGTTTATGGGATCAAGCACATTACTAGATAAAAAGACAGCTCGTAGGGATTTAGAATTGTTGATTGAAAATAATAAGATAGTCCAAGAAAAGGATTCTGTAACAGGTAAGAGATATATTCATTTACCAGACCTCGATGAAGAAACCATTAAGCAAAATTTAATAAAGGATAAAGATGATAACAAGAAAAATGAATTTGGTGACATTGTACAACAAACAGATTTATATTTTTTCGATCAACATGCTAAGGATAGATTTCATAGACAAGCCAAATCTGTTGAAAGACTTAACAAATTCCAAAATAAAGGTGGTTCTAAAACAAAGAATAAATCTTCTGATGGTACCACCAAACAAAGAAAACCAAGAAGGAAAACAAGTTCTGAGAAACCTCCAAAGACTCCAAAAAAATCAAAGAAACAGATTAAAAAACCTGATACTTCAATTCTAAACAAAAATGTTGTTGAAGACACACCTGCAAAGATGTACTTCCATGTTAATAAAAGATCAGGTATTGAAGCCCTTACAATGTCTGTCGTTATTACAAAGAGTATTAAGAATGAGATTTTATGGGATAAAATAACTGAGCTTTTCCCAAAAAATTCACTAGATAATTTAAAGAAACAATGGACTGTACGGAGAGTCAGAATGGGTCATATTGGTTGGAAAGCTCATGTGGAAAAATGGAGAAAAATTCTAGTTGTAGGAATACAAAATGGAATTGTCACATTAGAAAATGTTGAACAAATAGATCTGCCAAAACTGCTAAAATTATGGATTGATTCTGAAAATCAGACAGAAAAGACTTCAGTCTCATTATTCAAAAATTATGAAGAAAATAAAAAGAAATTTACCCTGGTCAAAGATTCGCCACATTATGGGTTACAAATGGGTCTTGTAATGTCCTCTATGATCCAAAGAGAAACCGCATTATTGAAGCAAACGTTTAGTTATAGATTAACTAATCAAGACGATGCTGAGAAGGAGAAGCAAACAATAGAAAGTAATATTCGTTGTGTTATCAGATCTATACTGATGGATAAAACTGACACAACCAAGGATGAGATTGAAGTTTTGAAAGATACACCAAAGGAAGAATTGGATAAAGTCATTATGGATATGGCCAAGGAAAAACAAGTGCAATTACGTGGATCAAAATTAATCTCAACGAATGTTGTCAAAGAATTCTTTGAAATGAGGGGTTCATTCAAACAATTTGAAGATGCGAATGTATATACCACTAAATTGGAAGAATTACTGAAGGCAGGAAATGGTGCAATTATCAGTGAAGAAGTTAGAGATATAACATCTTGGGCGTTAATAGATTTGATTGAACGCCAAAAAGTTAAATTGAGTACCATTCCAATTGAAAAAAAGGAATACCGTTTCAATTACACAACTAGAAGATTTGAAATGAGTGCATTGACCCCACCCTTAATTGTTACTATGAAGAATAATAATAATAAGTTGTTCACTCCTTCGAAATCAATTCCAGTTCCTCTAGGTAAACCATTTTCAAGATTATGGATCAATGCAAATGGTACACTTAGAGAAGATATATGGAAACATTTAGTTTGCTTTGTGATCAATGAGAGTCTTTTCCATCCTGGAATTACATTGGAGAGACTTACCCAATCATGTAATCATTTCCTTTCTTCCAATGAACTAGAAGAAATTTGTGGCTGGTTGGTTAACAAAAATCTACTTTCTAACTCGGCATGCTCCGGGTATTCTGTTACTCATAATTGGTACAGAGCTTTAGCTTGAAAGGTCTGTACAAATGCAAAATTTTCTTTTCTATATATTATTTACATCCATATATCAAGTTGTACCACTACTAATATTATTACATAACAAACATGAAAAAACTTCTCTTTGACCTAAATTGGTTAAACACTTTGTATGGAAACCATGGTTACAGTTAAATACTGTTAATCTTTCACCATCTAAAAGTTCGGAAGGTATTTTCTGTTTTCTTCTTTCTGCCTCCCAGAGACGAAATGATATTGGATTTAGTCCTATACCCCATAATTTCTTCCCACATACTTCGCATTCATTATTATGAATTGACCAACCTTGTTTTAACTTGTTCTCGTATATTTCAACTATATCTAATGACGAATCTTGTACAATCTTTAATACAAGTTCTGATATTTCTTCTTCCAAATGGTAAGTTGCAAATATATCCAAAAGTAACTCCTTAAGATCATTGGATTTCATCAAGATAACCTTTTGATGTTCAAGAGTGCCGGCCATTATATTCCAAAATTCATTAGTTGTTTCAGTTTCAGACATTGCCAATCGAATGAAAACTGTCTGTATTATTTTCTTACAAGCATTCTTTTTATCATTATCATTTTTGTATAACGAAAATTGAGTAAACAAACATGTCAACAGAACAACCCAGCATTCCCGTTTTTTATCCTTTGCTAGAATGGCAGCATTTATTCCTATTTCTAAATATCTTGTCAATTCATCTAACGGGTCCTTCGAAACAAACCACTTATGAATACACACTTCAATAGAGTTAATCACTTCAAGATAGTTTTGGGTTTTGTTGTAAACAATAGCTAAAGCTTCTTCATTTTGTAATTTTTTCAAAGTGTTAATTATGTCGTTTAAATTCACGTTCGTGAATTCCAGATCTTGTAGCCATTTTATCAACATTAAATCTTTCTTGTATTTACAAGATAGTTCGACATATATTTTTCGTAATGACTGATTTAATTCAGTTGAACCTAGTAGTTCCTTACCCATAAACAACTCCTCTAAATAACATAGTTTCAATTCATCGCTTAATGACCCACTATTTATCTCATCATGAAGAGATGGGTCAAATTTTTGAAAGACATGGACGGCATCATTTGGATTAAGTAAAGAAGATGTAAGACATTTAACAAAATTTTTCTTTAGAATAGATACAATCTTCAAAAATTCCATAGAATTTCTGGCAACGTTTTTTTGGATCTCTTCAATGATCGAAATAAATGTATAATTTACATTCTCATCCAACACACCATTCAAAAAGTATAACTTAAGAATTTCTGAGTATTGCTCATTTTTCTTGTAGAAATAAAATAATACTCTTTCAAAACCTCTTTGTTTTAACAGTAATACGAATTTTTCTGGGTCATCTGGTTTATATATTGGTAATAATGTTTCAATCGCTCTCTCTGATTGAATATTAATAGATGAATCGCTGCTATCAAAATTACAAATGGTAGAGACAATCATCTCAATATCATATTTTGGAACATGGATAAATTGTGGATATTTCAAAATCTGTGCTGAGAGAAATATTGAAATATATAAACCTGTTGAAGTATCTTTATACCGATTATCCTTGATAAAATCAAAAAGAAGATCAACTATATATTGCCTATTAATTTTTAATGAAAAGGGAGAGTGAGGTAAAGATTCACTACCGTCGTCTTCTTCCTCGTTATCAAAGAAAGATTCTTCCATAATATTGTTTAACATAGTCAAAAATTTGTTAACATTAAAATTCATCAAAAGGTTCAAATATGGGAAGGGTGGTTCATCTTTACTACTGGTGACTGTTTTTAATACTAATTCACTTTGCAAAGGCCACATAATATCTACTCCATTGAATAAAACATAGGCTAAATTAACCTTTGCGGTCTTACTCTTAATGGGTCTTTCACAAGGATAGTGCATTCCTTTGAACGTAAAGGAAAGATAATCAAAAATAAATTCTGCCTCATTCGTTGAGTCTATAACTTCACCAAATATCGGACTATCCTTCAAGTATCCGTCACGAATCCAGCGCAATGAGTCTATTAGTGGTGTCAGGTAATCTTTAAATGAGACAGTCCATATGTATGTTAAAATACTAAAATCGTTCCGCTCTTGGCATAAATGTACTAATAGATCATGGTCCCAACTTTCCGAATCGAGATTCAAAACCAATTGTCTTAATGACTCAGGATATCTTTGTAAAATAGGTTGAAATAACACCGGTGGTATTAATGAAATTGTCCCTTCTAATATAAGATCCTTGATGGTCCTTATAAATTCACCTTGCAGCTGTTCAACCGACTCGGATGAACTTTGTAATATAGTATCCCAAGTTATATCTAGAAATTGATACACAGTTTGTTTACTTTCAGTGGGGAACCAACGAGCTTGTAGTTGTAACGCCATGGTAACCAAATATTGAATTGAATTAATTTTATCATTATTCAATAAAAATTTCAGAGCTGCAAATGTTAAATTGTGGAATGGTTCCTTCAATTGCAATTTCCGATCTTCGGAATTTGAAGGCAACCCCAATAATGTAGCTATTGGGAAATCTTCCTGTGCAAAATGATTTAATAGTTGTAATGCACCAATATAATCTCCCTTTTGTACTTTTTTTAATGTTAATGTGGACCAAGTTGCAAATTTTCCTATTTTGAACTGATAGGATGTCATTAAGAACATTTTATTCTTGTAGCATTTGAAATGGTCATTTAAAGGAATTAATAAGTTATGACCTAGTAAATCAATTTTTAGAACAGTATCAAAATTTTGTTGTGGTCTCAAGATAAGAAATTGATGTGACAGTGTCAACAAACCTAATAAATCTGACGTGAGCCATTGTGAAGAAAGTATTGGTTCATTATACTTCCAAGTGATTTTTGTCCTGTTGGGTTTCAAAACATTCAAATATATTGTAACTTTTTTTCTAATAGAGTAGGCAATGTTATCTTCAAACCAGGAAATGGAATTTTGAGGTACAGAGGATGAATTAATTCCTGTAATGGATTCTTCAAAATAAATCGAACTTTTTGGAGTCATTGAAATGATACCAAATTTGGTGTTAGTCAGCACTGCTAACCAATTATCATACAATATAGAGCATAATACTATTTCATTAGGAGGGATAACCAATAATTTCTTCGTGTTATACGTCAAAACCCATAATCTTGATCTGTAACCATTATGGAATAATATACTGCCTGTAACGTCGCTAATCACTAACCCTGTGTGTCTTCCTTTTAAAAAATTGATACCACGTATCTCTTTGTTTCTATGATCTGTAATATGTAAGATTGCATTCAATGTATCTATTTTAGGTGCTGTATTATTTGTCTCATTATAATTTGAAGTCTTGGAATTCAAATCCCAAAGGAAAACATCACCGGAATCATAAGTTGCAGCCAAATGAGTTCCATCGTCACACAGAGCAAGATGTGTCACTTTAGATCGCAACGGTATGCTAGTATTGTCTAATTGTGGAAGTAATATTACTTGCAAAGATTCCTGGTAATTGAATATGAGTAACGCACCTTTCATACTTCCTAATACAAAATGAGAGTTTGTTGGTAAAATACATGTAGGTCCACCATAAGCACCAATCACAGAATATATTCGATTCAAAGAGGACCAAACGACTAGACTCTTATCAACATTCATGTCATATGCGTCATTTAATCCACTCAATGGCGTTATTATGCCATCAATTTCTGTCAAATTTTCACTGGAGTTGCTGGGTTCCTGTATGTCTATCGTGGCACCTAAATTGGTCAAAGAATCATCCTCCATCTCCTTGTTCTTCTTGACTTTTAAGCCTCAATGGGACAGCCTTTAAAATTTCATATAGTAGATTTCAGTATTAAAGTAGCTAGGGCTGAAATTTAAAAAATAGGGCAAACACCGTTCCAAATGAGGTTATATATAACTGTGACAGTAAGACAAGAGAACCACAGTTAATTGAGACGCAATAAGCTTCTATGAGAATGGTTGGATCATGAGGGGTAAATGGGGCAAATTTAAACTTACTTATGAAGCTTATTATAAAACAATATACATTATATAACTAAAGATAATTAGAGGAATATTTTTGTCAGTTCAGAAGCTAGATAATCCGCTTCAGCCTTGAAATTCAATTGATGTAAGTTGGCCACGGTGTATCTGATTCTACTTTGTTCGTTGTAGTTATCTTCTCTGGCTCTGATTCTGAAATCGTATTGATTCATTTGAATATTTTGTGTGACTTTAGTAAATGATTCAGGATCATTTTCCTTTAAAGCGGTCAATTCTGTGGCATTAACTCCCAGAAGTTGTTCAGCTTGATCATTGAATAAAGTTAACCACAGTTGACCAGTTTCATCCATAACAGAAATTGTTAACATGTATCTCCATTCAGGAGCGGCATTATTGGTATCACATTTTTCACATCTCCATGTTCCATCAGGTTGTTCAATAGCTTTTTTATTACACCCTTCATTGGAACAGGCTGGATAAGCGAAGTTGTCCACTTTCAAGAAACTGATAGCAGCTTTGATACTGAAGAAATCACCCTTTTCACTTCTACCCAAATTTTCCGCTTGAGCTTTAGCGATTGTAGTACGTTGGGCAATAAATCTAGCGGAATTAGCTGCAGTACCAGCCATACCAGTTTCTTGTTTCAATGAAGTAAATGTGCCTGTACGTCCACTGGAATCGTACCATCCCTTTAATGAAAAGGCTTCCGGGATTTCAGGGTTAGGAACTAATATACTGTTGAATCCCATACTCAAAGATTTACCACCAAAATCAGAAACACGTACCCCCTTAATGGCAACCACTGAACCCTCTGGTAAATTGAAATCTATAGCAGCTTGATTCCATAGACCAACTGGGATGGAAAAATTGGAATCATCGACGATAGTGATATCACGACGATCATATTTTTTACCAGCCTTAGAGGTCAATTCAAAATGTGGGTTAACAGTTTGAATTATACCCAAAACGTCAACAGTAGAATTAGCTTCTTGGTTTTCAATGGTGTTTAATTTAATGAAATTGAAATGAGTCTTTGGAACATTACTTTCATCATCACACTCTTCGATGATAGTATCTTTATCCAAACTTAATTCGTATGGGTGAGACAAATTAGTAAATTGTGGTTTAGCAGGTTGTAGTCTAGCCTTGGATACGTAATAGACTTTACCCTCTTGTAAAAGTTCATTATACTTAGTAGCCATATCATTGAAGGCAGTAGCTCTAATTTCACCAGAAGTGTCCAGAAAATTAACGTTAAACAATTTCCCTTCACCCTTTTGGTTATGCCAAGTTTTAATTTCACCTTTGTATGACACTCTTGCTTTGATAGTCCAAACATTTTGATAAGGAGACAATTGTTCAATGGCAAATATTGGTTTAGATTTTTGAGAATTAGATTGTAATGAGTTTCCTTGGTTGGCATTCATATAGTTAGTGTTGTTGTTATTATTATGAACAGGAACTTCAGCAGCAACAGGTTTAGCAGAATGGTCATCATCAGATTTTAATTCAGGAATTAATTCATCCATATGATCAGCAAAATAGGCATCCAAGAATTGAGTATTTTGTTCAATCATTTCTGTACCAGATTCAAGCACTTCAAAATCGTCCACTAAGAAGACAAATTTGGCCTTTTCTTTAATCATGTGGGCTTCACCGACTAAGATACGAATAAGGTCACCCTTTTGTAATTTCACAGTTTGCAATTTAGTGGCAGCTTCATTTCTTAACAGAGCTTTCCCGTGGAACTTACCATCAGATAGAATTATTATACTCTTTCTGCTATTGGTATTTGGATCCACTTTCCTGACGTTGTAAATTTGGTAAATACCATTGTGTGGGGAAGCATATCTCTGTGGATCAGTAAATAACTTGTGTAAGTCACCAGTACTAATTTCAATTTTACTCATGATGTTCGATCTCTTGATGTAGACTGAATCCTCCTTCGTAAAGATAATTGTAGTGTTGAAACTTAATGAATGAGTGGTAAAACTAATAACAATATTACCAATTCTCTTTTACGCGTTTCGCGTTCGCTACTATTTGCCAAAATGCGGGTAACGGAAATGAAAAATAAATATATCGATGAGATGCAATTACTATTACTATGTCAGATTTAGTTAAATCAAATTAGATTATAAAGAACCAACGGCAAATGGAGGGAGATACGTTGGTAAGGATCAATATTATTGCCAATGATGGTAGTAATGGTGATCTGGTTTTGACTCCATTAGTGTTTAATATCGATGACATCGCTAAGCTGAGAAAGTTGGGGATCTGTGGGGTTTTAGCAGGAACACTACCGACAGCTGCACAACAGAATGTCTTTCTATCTGTTCCATTAAAGCTCACTGTAGAGGAGGCCATTTGGTTGTCTCTAACGAACAATGCCAAATTGGTGCTGATGAAAGGACCAACGACTAAGTTGGTAGCTGATGTGTTGAAGAAGAAAGGTAAACAATTAATGCAAGCCAGCTTGGAAAAGCAAGAGATTTCTTTTAATTTGCAAAGACAGTACAAGAAAGAACAACATTTGTTAAAATTACAAAAATTGGGTATCACCCCTTCAGATGAAAATACAAAAACTGAAATTGCTTCTAATAAATTGATTGAATCATCACTCTTCGTCGAAACTCCAAGCTCTTCGATGATACTAAATGATTGCCTGGTAGAGAATGACAAAGAGCAAATATTGAATTTGTTGATATCCAATTACAGTAACTGGAACAATTATTTGATGTTTCAAGAATTAAGAGCACAAGGATATATATTATCGCCAGGTGCTAGATTCGGTGGGTTATTTATTGCATACCCGGGGGACCCATTACGTTATCATTCACATTTGACAATACAGTCCTCTTTAGATTACTATAATGAGCCCATTGATTTCTTATCATTGACTAGTGGAGCTAGATTAGGTACAAGTGTGAAGAAAATGTGGGTTATAGGTGGTGTGAAAGATCAAAATATTGATGATAACAATAAATTAGATACTATCACTGAGAAGAAAGAAAAAGATGTTTCGTTCTTTTCAATTGAATGGGCAGGTTTTGGTTAAAGTTGGAAATAATTAAATAATGAGCGAAAGAGTATCCTCCATACCTTTGAGTCAGGTTCACAATCTTACGTTTTCGATAAATTAACCTAAAAATGGAAATGATCAAGACTTTTTTTAAGTTTTGGATATGATAGTTAGGCCTATCAAGAATAACAGCCACGGTTCAATGAAATATGAAGAGATAAAATGATAGTAACAAACTTACCACGTGTATACGCATTTATATATTGTTGAAACCCTAAACTCAATTGAATTGAACTAATTGTAAAACCGTATACGGTTGATTGAACCCTTCCTCCCATTTATTTCTTTTGTTCAACTGAGACGAACTAAAAATAAGAATTAAACTCCACATAAAAAACGGAAAATGGTAAGAAATTTATTCATTTCCATGGTTCTTAATTTAGAATGGACTAATATCAATCCCTTGTTTTTAAAGGGGATAACGATGACAGAGAAACAGATAATTTTTTAAAAATTTGACGTCAAATTTTCCTATTTTACTATGTTTTTTCTGTCTCCGCATCTAATATAATGACTTGAAATTTAGGGCCATTTTAAAAGTTCATATCACCCTTTAGAAAAATCCAGTTTACTACCAAATATGGTACCCAAGACGGTTTAACAGTGTATTGTTCTTGGAATAGGGAGTTGTAATATAAGGGGAGATGGCATCATTTGTACCTTAATTGAATTGGCTGCTTAAAACAGAATATATAGTCCCAATTATCATTGATTATAATTTGTATGTCTTTAATCAACGAAGCTTTACTTTCGAGCTGTACGTTACAAATTTTGTCTCTGAGTTAACAAGAAAATAATCTAATAATATCTGTTCTTTTGTTGCGATACAATTTTGAAATATGTCTAATAAAGTTGTTGAGCAAGAGAAAATTCCTGAAAAGCCTGTTGTAAATAACAATGATTCAGATGATGAAGAGGATATTGATGCATTGATTGATGATCTTCAATCTAATAGGGATTTGTCCGATGCAGAATCTGAAGGGTCTATACGTCATGCTCTTGGCGACGCTCGTCCTGTTCCAGAAGAAATGTTACAAACGGACCCTAGCATTGGATTAACATCGGATGAAGTACTTAGGAGGAGAAAGAAATACGGTTTAAATGAAATGCATGAAGAAAATGAGAATATGATAGTCAAATTTTTAAGTTATTTCGTTGGCCCTATTCAATTTGTTATGGAAGCTGCTGCTATTCTTGCTGCTGGTTTAGGTGATTGGGTTGATTTCGGTGTCATCTGTGGTTTATTAATGTTAAATGCATGTGTCGGGTTTATTCAAGAATATCAAGCTGGTTCTATCGTTGATGAGTTGAAGAAAACGTTGGCTAATGTTGCTGTTGTAATTAGAGATGGGAATCTGGTAGAAGTGCCCGCAAACGAAGTTGTTCCTGGTGATATTTTACAAGTTGAGGATGGGTCTATTATTCCTGCAGATGGTAGGTTAGTTACTGAAGATTGCTATTTACAAGTGGATCAGTCGGCAATTACAGGTGAGTCACTTGCAGTTGATAAACATTACGGTGATCAAACCTTTTCATCTTCTACGGTTAAAACTGGACAAGCATTTATGGTCGTTGTATCAACTGGTGATAATACGTTTGTTGGTAGAGCTGCCGCTCTAGTGAGTCAAGCATCAGGTGGTCAAGGTCATTTTACAGAAGTCTTAAATGGTATTGGTATTATTTTATTAGTACTAGTTATTATAACACTTCTACTAGTATGGACGGCATCATTTTACAGAACAGATTCTATTGTTACTATTTTGAGATACACTTTAGCAATTACCATCATTGGTGTCCCAGTTGGGTTACCAGCTGTTGTAACTACCACCATGGCTGTTGGTGCAGCATATCTAGCTAAAAAACAAGCTATTGTACAAAAACTAGCTGCTATTGAATCACTGGCAGGTGTGGAAATATTATGCTCTGATAAAACAGGGACATTAACAAAAAACAAATTATCTTTACATGAACCATATACAGTTGAAGGTGTCAGTGCAGATGATTTGATGTTAACAGCTTGTCTTGCGGCTTCGAGAAAGAAAAAAGGTCTGGATGCAATTGATAAAGCATTTTTGAAATCCTTAATAAAATATCCAGCTGCAAAGGCAGCCTTAACCAAGTATAAAGTCCTTGAATTCAGACCATTCGATCCAGTCTCTAAAAAGGTGACAGCACTTGTTGAATCCCCAGAAGGTGAACAAATTATTTGTGTGAAGGGTGCTCCGCTTTTTGTCTTAAAGACTGTAGAAGAAGATCATCCCATCCCAGAAGATGTCCATGAGAATTATGAGAATAAAGTGGCTGAACTGGCTTCCAGAGGATTCCGTTCTTTAGGTGTCGCTAGAAAGAGAGGAGAAGGACATTGGGAAATTTTAGGTGTTATGCCTTGTATGGACCCTCCAAGAGATGATACAGCTGAAACTATCACTGAAGCAAGACATTTGGGGTTGAGAGTTAAAATGTTAACTGGTGATGCTGTTGGTATAGCCAAAGAAACTTCTAGACAATTAGGGCTTGGTATTAATATTTACAATGCAGAAAGGCTAGGCTTAGGTGGTGGAGGTGATATGCTTGGATCTGAATTAGCAGATTTTGTTGAAAATGCAGACGGTTTTGCAGAAGTGTTTCCCCAACACAAGTTTAAAGTTGTTGAAATATTACAAAATAGAGGGTATTTAGTGGCTATGACAGGTGACGGTGTTAATGACGCTCCATCTTTGAAAAAGGCAGATACTGGTATTGCAGTTGAAGGTGCAACTGATGCAGCTCGCTCAGCTTCAGATATAGTCTTCTTAGCTCCTGGGTTATCTGCCATCATTGATGCTTTAAAGACTTCAAGACAAATTTTCCACAGAATGTATTCTTATGTTGTTTATCGTATTGCCTTATCATTACATTTGGAAATTTTCTTAGGGTTATGGATTGCTATCTTAAACAGAACGTTAGATATTAATTTGGTTGTCTTCATTGCAATTTTTGCTGATATAGCCACTTTAGCTATTGCATACGATAATGCACCATATTCTCAGCAACCTGTCAAATGGAACTTACCAAGGTTATGGGGTATGTCCATTATACTTGGTGTAATTTTAGCCATTGGGTCATGGATTACATTAACCACTATGTTTTTGCCTAGAGGTGGTATAATTCAAAACTTCGGTTCTATCGATGGTGTTTTATTTTTGCAAATAACATTAACTGAGAATTGGTTGATTTTCGTAACAAGGGCAGTTGGACCATTTTGGTCTTCAATGCCATCATGGCAATTGACAGGTGCTGTTCTTGCCGTGGATATTATTGCCACTATGTTTACGTTATTCGGATGGTGGTCTCAAAATTGGAATGATATTGTCACCGTTGTTCGTGTTTGGATTTGGTCGATAGGTATTTTCTGTGTTCTTGGAGGTGCTTATTACATAATGTCGGAATCAGTAGCCTTTGATAGGTTAATGAATGGTCTACCTCTCAAGGAAGTTAAATCTAAGAGAAGTATTGAAGACTTTTTGGCCTCTATGTCTAGAGTTTCTACGCAGCATGAAAAAGAAAGTTAAGCGCTTGCTATCTACTATACACTTTTTTATTTTTTTCTTATTGTATTGAATCATAATTATGTTGAATTAAAGATCCAGTACAAGTTTCATATGTAAGTTGGTTTTATTTCTCTTAATTAAAATTCTATAATCTATTTAATAATTAATTCTAATTACAGTTTATGAACAATCTGTAGAAAAACTAATTTATATGCATCAAAGTTTATTAATTATCTAGATGTGTAGGATCAAATTGTTCTTGAGCTTTACTATGATTTACCATAATGATTCTTTGATAATCCATAGGTATTGTGCATTGTGTACGATGTAAATCGTTACCACGAACATCAAATTGTTCTCTAGTTCGAAGATCAATGGGAATGGCCTCTTGCTTGGTTTCGTCTTGTTCCTGTCCCAGTTCATTAACGTGGTCAAATTCATCTTCTTTCTCTTGATAATCAATGTTTTCTTCTACTTCTTCAAAATCTGGAGCCAAGGCACTCCATTTAGGTGGCACTACAATAGACCATATATATAAATCACCTGTTTCAAATCCACTACTGGCAATGGACATGGTGTAAAAATTCCAATCAATATCCATCAATTCCTCCTCAGCACCTTCTAACACTCGAACCAGAGATCCTGAACTGGTTTCCCATAGATACAATTCATGTGTGGAGGAACCATGTGTGGATGCCACTAAATAATCTGCAGATTTATTACTGAATATAACACAATTCCATTGTAATTTATTAATAACATCTTGATATTTATGTTCCAATTCCATCTCTATATTCGTGACATCTTCGCAATTCAATGAATATTGTCTAATGGTTCTATCAGAACAGTTAATAGCCATTCTGTCTCCCAATGGTGATATGATAATATGTTTAATATTTGAATTGGCAATCTTGATAGAATGTACCAAATCAAACGTACAATCAGGATTAATCTTATAAAATTTTACCCAACCTTTAGAACTACCTGTAATGACGACATCATTTAATTTCGGGTGTACTATACTGGTTAATACGTACCCATGATCTTCCTCTTCAGTCAATTCTGATTCTGTTCTTAAGGGTATCACATTTGCCTTGCCATCCAGAGTAAAATCAATGAAAAATGCAAATGGTTCTTCAAAAACGGTGGCAACACATTGAAGTCTACCATTGTTATTATTATTAGATACCCAATGGCACCCCCATACAGGTCCATCGAATTTAATCTCATGCAAGGGTTTAGCTGGTTGTAAAAGATCCCAAATCTTCACTACCCAATCTCTGCCACCACTGACAATATAACGACCAGTGTTATCACCACCCCATTGTAAACATTGCACGGTACGTACATGTGCACCAGATTCGAACCCAAGAGCAGTCATTGGTCTACAAGTGTCCATATCATAGATCATAATGGTCCCATTAGCACTACCTAAGGCCAAGTAGTCACCTTTGAGACTGTATTGGAAACATGTAGATCGGAGCGGATTCTGTATTGTGTGTGTTAACTTCTCCGGATACTCCTTCAGCACGGAGAAAGGGTCTTGTAACAGTAAATTCATCGTTTATTGTCTTGCTATTGGTGATACCTTTAATTACGTGTTTACGCGTCTGAAAAATTTTTAATTTTATTTTTCAACATTAAATTCTTAAAAACACGATTTAATAACTTTTCAAACACGTATTAACAACAGTTGACCTTTTAATTATAACATTAAATTGAATCAATCACAATAACAGATCATGTTGTCAGGTATGAAGTTGATTAGTCTAATGGCCTGGTGCCTATTTATGTTGCCCCAAGGTGTGTTTGGGTTCTACTATTTCAGTAATGGTGGTGAACGTAAGTGTTTCCAAAAGGAATTGACCAAGGACACTTACATTCAAGGTACTTACAGAGTGTCAGTGTACGATGCTGACACAAAGACTTACAGAGATGCATCTGCTCAAGATTTCAGTATTACTGTGGACGTGGAAGAAATCTTCGATGACAATCAACGTGTTGTTCATCAAAAGGGTTCTCCAAACGGTGATTTCACTTTTGTCGCTTTGGATTCTGGTGAACATAGAATTTGTTTACAACCACAAGCTACTGGTTGGTTAAGTAAATCTAAGACTAGAATTGATTTGGAATTTGAAGTTGGTTCTGATGCTAAATTGGATTCCAAGAAGAAGAAAACCATGGAATCCTTACAAGATAGAGTTAACATTTTGAGTTCTAAAGTTTTACAAATTAGATTAGAGCAACAATTAATGAGAGAGCGTGAAGCTCAATTCAGAGATCTTTCTGAAAATGTTAACTCTCGTGCTATGTGGTGGACTTTAATTCAAATTGTCGTTCTTGGTACCACTTGTGTTTGGCAAATGAAACACTTGGCTACCTTTTTCGTCAAACAAAAAGTCTTGTAAAGAAGCTACATATATGAAAGCCAAATTATTTTTATGTCGTATAAATTTCATACATTTGATATATAATATATCTAAAATAGTATTTATATATATATAATATATTTTATATTATTACTATTATTATTTTGATTTAAAACACAAACATTGATTTGCATTGTTCTGTTTGACTATCATCAATGGTAGATGGATCCACATTAGAAGAAGGAGGTGTTTCAAAATCATATTTATATTCAGGTTCCTTGACGATACTTGTTTTGGTTGTAATAGGAGCCGTTTCAATAGATTTATCTTCCAATGATACAAATGGAATAGTTGTTTGTTGGGTTGCCTCTGGAGTTGCAGGAGGATTGTTTATTTTACCAAACTTAAACAATGGTTCTTTCTTTTCTGTAACATCTTGTTTTATCTTAGTTGTTGTATCATTTTTGAAACTGAATGAAAATGATGATGTTGGTGGAGCAACAGAAGTATCATCTTTCTCTGAATGTGTATCTACTTGTTTGAAAATGGGGGCAGGTGTAATAGTATTTGGTTTCTCTTCATCATCAGCGACCACTACACTCGAACAAAGTGATGATGATCTTGTTGGTTTATACATTTTTTTCAATCCGTTTTGTTGTGATGATGATATTATTGGTTGTTCAATAGGTTTCTTTGGTTGTGTCAATTCATTTGTAGTAGGTTTTTCTTCCTCTTGTGTTATTTCCTCCTTGGTAATTATATTATTTGTAATTCTCTTTGGTTTGCGAATATATGAAGAGTAAGGGTTAGCTAATTTAGTCAAATCATTATTGTTGTTGTTATTACTAGTATCTTTACTATCCAAAAGTGTCACTAAAGCAGATGCTACATGACTCAATTTTTGTGGTTTATTATTATCCTTTGGTTTCTTTACAATATGAGAAGTTGATGCTGAACGACGATGTGGATTATGTTTACCATTTTTCGTAGCTGAACTGTATTTAAACACCACAGTCTTATATGGGGATGGCATACCAGAATAATCAAACACTCTCTTTGTAGTGGATGTAGTGGATACACTTCTTTGACTCATTATAGAACGATCATATTTGGGTGTAAATGTTGGTACTTTAAATGATGATGACGCTACAGATGATGATGTAGATAATATTCTTGAATTTTTGAAAATTCTTTGTGTTGTGGCTGTTGGATGATCTATCTTTGATTGATTATGTAATATCATTGAATTTTCATCAACTGTAGTAGAATTACCATCAATACTATGATCACCTGTTGCAATTCTTCTTGATTTTTTCATCAAGGACAATACACCTTCCATTTCCACATCAGTCAATGGTTTATCACCCTTTTGTGCAAAAAAATCTGCTAATTTAGCATTTGATTGATTAGCCAATTCTTCCACATCATTTTCTTCATCTCGTGTGGTGTTACTAATATGTTCATTATTATTATTATTTTTTATTTGTTTGGGTTCATTTAATGAGATAGTGGAACGGTCAATGTCAAAGAACCCACCTGGTACAATGACATTAGACACAGATCTAAATTGTTGAGGTTTCTTTTCTTTCAATGGTTTATTGTCATCATCTTTATTAAACAATTTTTTAATCCTAGAAAAGAATGAATGCTTTTGGTTAGTCACTTTTTCCACTGATTTCCTATATGGTGCCACATTTTGCAAATCACGGAATGATTTGGATGCTTTAGAGGACATATTTGCGCTTGTTTTATCGTGTTTCAATTAACTAACTCTTAACATGAACTTCCTTTCATTGAAAAGAAATGGAAAATAAAAAAATAAAAAATTTACTGTGAAAAAAAAAAAAATTAAATTCAATTAATTAATATATAATTACAATAATATAAACACACTATTATAGTCTCATTGTTGTTTCTAATTCATCAATTCTTCTACGACCACGTCTACTTAATCTATCACTTTCTCTCTTTAATCTTCTCAAATTTCTTTCCTTTTCAATTTCTCTTCTTTGAATTTCCTCTAATGTTAATATTTCAATCTTCGGACACCAATTACCTCCCAATTCTTCCATGTCTAATCTAATACCTGCCATGTAACCAAATGCAGCATCGTTCTGTACACTTTCCAAATTTAAATGACCTTCGAACCATTCTTTCTTAATTCTTAACAAAGTGTCATACAGTGAATACGATATTAAGGGCATAAATTCTCTACTTAAACCCAAATCACTGACAATTATTTCTGCAAACATTTCAGGTGTAAATGAAGTGTCATTTAAATTCCATTGGAAATTATCTTCAAAGAAAGTGTTTTGTAAATGACAAGTTAAATTAACAATAATTTGTAAATCGTGTTCAATCTTCATAGCAGCTAAAGTTTCCAACTCTTGTATACTCTCCATAATGGTTGATACAATTTGTGAATGTAGTGTGGACCCAATGGGGAAATCCAAGTCTCGACAATAAATGGTAGCGAATTCTTCAGGTGTGATAGAATGATCATTAAGGTTCCAAGTGAAATGATCAATTATAGTATGCCCCCCATGTTCAATGTTCAAAGCAATTGGGATAATAATAGGTTCTTGCTCTTCTGCTGGTGTGGGTATATTTAATCTGTAAGGTAATGCAATTTTACTCTGTTGGAAAGTTTCTCTTATCCTTGGATATTTCAAGATATTCAATTGATCGTCCTGATCTTCAATATCGGGCAGTTTATTCTTGATATTAGCCAAATTGCTTTTCCTCTTCTCGTTGTCCCCATCTTTATTATCTGTATCGCCATTGTTATTTTCGTCATCTGAATTACCATCATTATTACCGTGATCATTGTCATTCATCCCCTCACCGTCCGTGTTCTCGTCGTCCAAATCGTTCTCACTGTTGTTGTTGTCCCCGCCCACGGAGAAATCGTCGAAGATGTCGTTATCGAACTCAGCATAGTTGACCACTTTGGCTCTCTTGTGGCCCCTCGTGGGTTGTGCTGTGACAAAGAACGCGACGTCCTCGTTCCTCACTCTGTTGTGGAAGTTCGTCAAGTACGCCTGGGGCAACAGTAGCTGCTGGTGTTGTTGTAATGCGGGCATCGTGATACTCTTCTGTCTGGTCTAATACAATAATACAATACTACCATTCAATTCAATTAAATCCAAACAGAAACGGAATTACCCGCCCAGCAGGATATCACCACTGGGGGGGGCAGCGCCGTCCAGAACGACACGAAAATTTTTTCAGCGAAGGAAAAATGCAAATAAAAAGAGTGCCATCAATTTTTCACTCTTACTGTTAACTTGCACCAGATCAATCACCCAAATACAACACAATGGCTGCCACTGACTTCTCCAAGATCGAAACCGTCTCCGCTTTGAACGCCTCCTTGGCCGACAAGTCCTACATCGAAGGTACCGCTGCCTCCCAAGCCGATGTCGCCGCTTACAACGCTTTCAAGACCGCTTACCCAAACTTCGCCAGATGGTTCAACCACTTGGCCGCTAAGGTTGACGAATTCGACTCCTTCCCAGCTGCCACCGCTGCTGCTGAAGAAGCTGAAGAAGAAGACGACGATGATGTCGATCTATTCGGTTCTGACGACGATGAAGTTGATGAAGCTGCTGAAAAATTAAAGGCCGCTAGAGTCGCTGAATACCAAGCCAGAAAGGCTCAAAAAGCCGCTAAGCCAGCTGCTAAGACTACCGTCACTTTGGATGTTAAGCCATGGGATGATGAAACTAACCTAGACGAATTATTAGCTAACGTCAAGGCTGTCGACATGGATGGTTTAGTTTGGGGTGGTCACAAATTCGTCGAAATTGGTTTCGGTATTAAGAAATTACAAATCAACTGTGTGGTTGAAGATGACAAGGTCTCCTTAGATGACTTACAACAAGCTATTGAAGATGATGAAGATCACGTTCAATCTACTGATATTGCTGCTATGCAAAAGATTTAAGTAAAGTGTATAACATAATATATAACCTTTTCTTAATATACATCGAATTTTGTTCAATTATGCAATTTATTATTTTAAAAACTTATTTATCTATGTAGGAAATCAATAATTTTTGGCATTGATTTCATTACCATCTTCATCATAATATTTTTCCTCTTCTAACATTAAATCATGTGAATGTTCCTTATTGGTTGTGGTACTTGGACTAGTAAATTTATTGTTTGCAGTACCATGTCTACTGACACCATTACCATTACTCAATTCATCCTCTGATGTACCTGTACCCAATGGTAAATTGGATTCATATTCTTCATCACTGACATTCTTACCCA
This sequence comes from Kazachstania bromeliacearum, assembly GCA_003708535.3. Taxonomy (NCBI): domain Eukaryota; kingdom Fungi; phylum Ascomycota; class Saccharomycetes; order Saccharomycetales; family Saccharomycetaceae; genus Kazachstania; species Kazachstania bromeliacearum. Next base: position 14,447 of record PPOP03000001.1, on the reverse strand, counting down.
ACACATTTTGCCATGCCTTGGTAAATTTATTCTTACGGTATGCAGTGACCACATTACCATTGGAATCAATAAAATCTGTCTTCTTTGGTTGTATACAGAATATGTATACCACTACACCAATGGCGATCAAAAGTGGTACACCAATCCCGACAACACAACCAATGACAATATTTCTGTTCTTCTTCGTTAACCCATGTGAACCATTAGATTTCTTATTATTACTGTTTGATGTCGTGGTGGCTGATTGCGTTATAGTAGTGTAGAAATTGGACAGGATTGTTTGACCTTCAATGACACTGGTAATAGTGTGATGAGCATCTGATGGAGTAGTCTTAGTTTGATGTGTTGTTGGGGTTCGTGACGTCGATGACGTGGTTGTACTACTTGTACTGGTACTGGATGGAACAATACTACTACTCGTACTTGTACTACTACTTGATATACTGGTACTCGATGTGCTGCTAGTGCTACTAAATATACTTGATGTACTATTAGTCAACACTCTAGAACTTATTGATGATACCAATGAAGACGATGCCGAAGACGAAATAGATGTAGGAGTCGTTATGGAACTAGATGTATTTGTCATGATCGAAGTTGGGGATGTAATCTGTTGGGATGAACTGAAAGGAGTAGATGATGATGATGGCGAACTAATCGAAGTTGGTGGGAAACTACTACTGCTGCTCACTGGTGGTATAGATGACGAACTTTCAATGTAACTGTCCGAACTAGAACTCAAAGGTGTGGTCAAATCACCTCCAGTGCCTGCTATAGAGTCCGTACCATCAGTGGGTACAGTGGAATTCCCACTTGATTGTTGTATCTGTGCAAAACTTGTATGTGATGACAATAATAAAAACGAAAGGAATAACTGTCTGTTACTAATCATATCTGGGGTATATTGTATTGTAAAAGTGGTCTCTCTGTGAATGTTAAAACGAATGTATGATAATCTCCTATTATATTAAATGGATCTTGGTGGGATGAAAAAAATTTACTGGTCGAACAGGAGAATGTTATGGATGTAACGATCGCTTATCTTTGCTGTGCCAGACCTGTCTCTACCTGTGTTCTTGTTAGCTCTGTTGCTGCTTCCACTGGGCAAATGAAACGTATTTGTCACAGTTTATTAAGTAAAAGCCCAGATTTACATAACGAGGCGCGAGATTCGAACGCGATCATGAAAATTTTCGCATCTCGAGATTAAAAATAGAAACAGTAAATAAAGAAACAACAGATATTGATATATCCAGCCGTGGCAGATTACATACCTGTGCTATATAGTGTGTTACAATGTTTATGGAGTGTGTGTGGACGTGTGGACTATTTCTTCTTGTTCTTCTTCTTGTTCTTCTTGTTCTTGTTTTTGTTCTTCTTAGCCGAAGTTTGTGTGGCAGGTTCACTTGTGTCTTCTGCAGGGGTGGACTCGTCATTGTCTACAAGCTCATCGGCATTATCTATAGTCTCATCCTCTTCTTGTTCCGCTATTGGTTCTTCAGTATTTGATTCGTCTACAACTTGTTCTTCAACTTGTTCTTCAACTTGTTCTTCTACAAGTGGTTCTTCAACTGGTTCTTCAACTGGTTCTTCGATAGATTCTTCAACAACCGGTTCTTCAGTAATTGGTTCCACTGGCTCTTCTACAAGTGGTTCTTCAACAGCTGGTTCAGGTTGCTCTTCAACTTGTTCTTCTACAGGTTGTTCAACAGATTCTTCAGTTACTGGCTCTTCAGTACTCTCTTCAACAGTTTCTTGAGGTGCTTCTTCTAGTATTTCTTCTACAAGTTGTTCAACTGGCTCTTCAGTAGTTTGTTCGATTGATTCTTCTGTGATTGTTTCCTCCACTGGTTCTTCAGTAGCTGGTTCTTCAGTAGCTGGTTCTTCAGTAGCTGGTTCTTCAGTAGCTGGTTCTTCAGCAACTGGTTCTTCAGCAACTGGTTCTTCAGCAACTGGTTCTTCAGCAACTGGCTCTTCAGTAACTGGTTCCTCCACAGATTCTTCAACAACTTGCTCTTCAGTAACTGGTTCCTCCACTGGTTCTTCTAATGGTTCCTCTGTTAGTTGTTCCACAGATTCATTTTCCTCATTGGCTAATTGTTCATTCAATTGTTCAACTGATCTTTCAGTATCCACTTCCACAGGTTCAGCAGCAGCAGCATCAGATACTGGTGGTAATTCATAGTCTTTCAATATAGCTTTATCAGCATCCAGATAGAATCCTCTGACCCCGACTATACTTTTTTGTAAATAACATGCTCTTATCCATTCAGGTCTTACCACAGGAATATTATTGTTCTTGGCTTTAATTAATTCTTCATCTTCTTCATTATCCACGTCATTACAAATAAAATGTGTAGTGTCAATGGCGACATGTTTTTGTAATTTCTTAGCACCAATATCATTTAGACATTGAGCAATTTGTTGTTCAGTTATATTCAATAGTGGATCTAATGGACCTAGACAGGCAGTAATACCTGACATATCTGTCATCTTATGGGTATGTACTTTAACTTTTTCAGACCAAAATTGACCAGAAGTGGTCACTAATTTCAATTGGAAATCGTATACGGAATCTACTGATAACCCAGAAATTTTAGTTGTAGTCACTTTAAATGGGTTTGGAATCACTGTGGAACGAATTTCTGTTCTATACAAAATAAGTGATTTCAATTTAGCTGAACCCAATGATAGAGGGTCCCAGGATAGTACACAACTTGTCTGTGTGGTATTCATAACTCTTAAAACAGGAGGACTTGGCTTATGGGAACCATATTTGGCCAAAATAGTCTCTTGAATAGCTGCAAAAGTCTCTTTCTTCTTTTGTTCTTCTGCCACGTTTTGACAGACGTTCATTGTTATTATTGAGCCAGCTTTAACATTATCTGGTAATAACATAGTAGGGAATTCAATAACATGGTGATCTTGGGTGGTTAACAACGCTAGGGACGCATCCAACTTACCTACTGTAAGGACAACTTCTACAGACGACATTGATACAGTGTGGGGCGCTCAATGGGCTTTAGTTATGTGTATATGGTGGTTCTTCCTTGTACACTTCACAGTGTCTTTACTGTTAATTATCGCGAAAAGGAAAAATAACATGCGAACGTGCGAGATGATGGAAACAGGACTACCTTTGAAAAATTGTATTATCATTAGAACTGCTCAGATGTGGTTATCCGATGAGCCACTAAGAGATCATATAGGGCCAAGATGAGTGAGTTAATATATGTGTCGCCACATAGGTATCTGCTTTCAGAGGAAAATTGGAAAAGTTCCACAAGAAAATCAGGTTATTTGCCCATTTTAAAGGCAGATTTGGATAAATTTCAAGAATCGTTACGTAGAGCACATTCTACCAGGGTCAAGAACACTGAATCCAAGTATAGTTTATCAGAGCAACAACAAAATAATAAGCAAGCGGTAGATAGTACCACCAGTTCTGCAGATACAAATACAAACACATCTAGTGATGATTCAAAATACCAGTCATTGAAACAATTCTTACCAGTTACTTTAGATCAACAATTGCATACTGTTTCTCTTCAAGGATTACCATATAATGAATCTGCCAAAATTGTAGAAGAGTTTATTGAAAATTGTATGGAATTGGTCAATTCGAAGTGTGCATCACCAGAGAAAAAGGAAACAGAACCTTGTAAATTAGAAGCATGGACCAGTGTGATCACTACAGGTTTTGAAACACAAGATATTTTCATTAGAGTTAGTGTACAAGATGAGAAAAGTTATGCTATATTTATAGAGTTACTACGACAACTGGGTAGCCAATCTCATGAGTTTAACGTTCACGTAGATACAAACACTTTAGAATTTGTAAACAGTCAAGACACTGGGAATATTCAATGTGAAATGGATGATGATACTATTACCACTAAAATTAAAGAACTAGTGGATCGTTTGAAATCTACTTCTAATGTGACTAGTGAATTACAAAATGATAGTTCAATTCAATATGAAATTGATTTAAACACATTAGCTGATTTACCAAGAGATTCACTGGATCAATTGTGTAAAGATATTATTGAATTCAGAACTAAAGTCGTTAGTATTGAAAAGGATAAAATGGTCAAGGAAAATTATGAAGAGAGTAAACGTCGGAGATTACAAATGATTAAGACGTTTGAACAAATGAAACAAAGTAAGCAAAGGGAAAATCAAAATGATAATGTTGGTTCCAATGAAGATATTGACGATGAAGAGGAAGAGGAAGAGGATGACGAAGAAGATGATTTCATAATAGAAAAGAGAAGAATTGATAAAGAACGTGAAGAATCTGATTTAAGATATAAGAAAACATTGAACGATTTAAATACCAAAGTGGAACCAAGAATTCAAGCATTACTATTAAGTATTGACAAACAGCAACATTATGAGGAACAATTAAAACTCAATAGATCTGTGGTGTTAAAGGAATTACAACATTTGAGTAATGATATTTATTATGATCATAATAGATCTTATAAGGAGGAGGAAGAAAGATTAGATGATTTGAATAGAGAGAAATTCGGTACACCTGTAGAACTCGATACTACAATTAAGATTTCCAAAGAGGAAGAATCTTCACAAAATATCAACGATTTGGAAACCGTCACTCAAGACATCACTGAAGTTAACGATAAGGTATCACCTGAGGATGATCAAATCAATATTAAATTTGCCTTCAAGAGAGCTATTGATAAATCTGCTGTGGAGTCATCTAATGACCATGAAGATATTATAATAAATGATGATGATGAAATGAATACCACAACGGATATAGCACAAACGGTACTACCATTTGATGATGATGAATTGAAATCAAGATTAAACAAGATCAAAGAATTACGTATTATTGATGAATTAGTGAAAGAATATTTGGGTGTTTATGAAGATGAATTGGTAGATTATATTTTTGAAAACATTGAAGAACATAAGAATAGAGATGTTCTTTTAGAAGATTTGAAGGAAACGTTTGATGAAGATGCTACTATAATTGTAGATAAAATATGGAGTAGAAAAGAATTACAATAATAATATATGTATGTATGCTATTTTACTTTATTAATAGATATTATTCCAATTCATTTAAAATTTGAAATGATACATTAGAATTACTTGCAGTTAAAAGATGGAACACTGTAGTGGCAGTCTTATCATGAGATATCATTTTCACAATAAATGGTATTAAAGTGGATGAGTTAGTTAAACTGTAAGATACTGGTCCAATATATGATTCTTGTAATTGAATTCTCTTTCTTGTTTGACTGGAAAACACTAATGGGAATTTAAATTCTAATTGTGATATTATCAATGATGATAAATATTCATTGAAAATATCAATGATATCCCCTGCTTCTAAAGTCAATCCATTGAATTCATAAAATTCCACTTCCATTTGTAATTTTTCAAAATGACAAATTTGTGGAGTTTCCATTCTATGTGATTTTAAACTTAGTGGACTCTCCAATAGTATATCAACTTTATTTGAAAACCAAAGTTTACATTTCAATTCAATTTCAATGGTGTGCCCCGACAATTTAGCATTCATGTTATAGTATAACGTTTCTTCCCAAAATTTGGCATGTTTAATAAGTGAAACCAATTGATGAAGTACTGAATCAGATAACAATTTACAATTGATGGAAATCTAATGAAATGGGAGTTAGTAAAAAAATGTAATTGCAGGGAAACAAAACATGTAACATACAATTAAATTCTGTGGTGCCTTAGGGGGTATAATGATTAAATTCTTATTGTCATTAATTTCTTCAGCGGTTAACTCTACAGTGGACACCCATTTAGAAAACACCAGTTTATTGGTTTGTGAAACACTTTTCAAGAAAGTAGGTTCGAAATTAAACTTCCCCATTGATTTTAAATTTATCTTTTGTTTATTTGTTTTTTGTAAGTGTTTATATTTATTTAAAAATGGTATACTTATAAAAAATATAAATATTCAAAATAAACCAAACAAAAATGAGAGAAATCCTTCAATGCAAGTTTGAATGGATTGTATGAGGTTATACAACCTCATTTACCCCATATACCCCCTAAAACAAGCAAATTTCTGGCATTTACAAGCATTTAAATCCAAGATCAATAATTCAGTAAAAATAAACTGTACCGTTAACACCCGCAGTGTTAACAAAAACAGACTTTTCTCAACACATATGACAAACCACACCAGTGCAAAACACCATGAAACAACCCTGCCACTGCTCACAACACTGTCAACCCACTTGACCCCCGGTTTACCCCTTGCTCCTCCCCACCAGCTTTCAGACCAGCGGGGCCCAAAACCCACCGCAAAAAGCTGTCCCAGTGGCCGAGTGGTTAAGGCGATGCCCTGCTATTTCATAGAAACAGCTGTCAGGCATTGGGTTTTACCTGCGCAGGTTCGAATCCTGTCTGTGACGCTTATTTTTTATTTTTTTGGCAATTGCTCCTGTTTTTTGCCAATTCCATTACCTCCTATTTACAATTACAGACGGAACACACGGAACCAGTCTCATGGGACGCCCTGCGGGGTTTTCCTCGTACCTGTGACAGGGAAACCGGAACCAGGAGACGCTGCCCACTGGGTCCACCCTGTGTGTATATATATGTAATCTTGGCTGCCTGTAAATATTACGACGTTTGCCCCCTGCTACCACATTCTTGAAACTACAAGATACAAACACACATTACAGTGAACACCACTACTGCTGCTAACCACAGTTATTTTTTTAGAGCAAACTAAAAAAAACTACCACAGAAGCTTCGAAGAAAAAAAAAAGCGGTTTTAAATTGTCAAACAATAACTCAACTCGACAACCGGAAAGAATATATTTGAAAAAATCGGCAAAACGGTAAACACCCAACATCATTATTAATTTACTACAGTTGTGTATATGCCATTTTACAAGTCTAATTAATAACAATCAATACAATAACTACTCAACTCTAACAACAACATTTGAAAATGGATCCGACTATGGCACCTGATTTTAAACCACCTTCACCAAATGAACAATTGAATCCACCTCCAGACCCAACTTCCACTATACCAAAATCGGGACCTATCGTACCGTATGTGTTAGCTGATTATAATTCATCTATTGATGCACCATTTATCTTAAATACAAGTCATAAAAAATCTACAAAAGGAATTAAATCTTCAAGTTCTCATTCAAGTAAGACACATTCAAATCATATCCCATTAAATGATTCCAGTTTCCAACCTTTATCTGCTGATATATCATCTGCATCTTCTGATGAAAATGAAGAAGCTGATATAAGTCTGATATCTTCAACCAATAACAACAATAACAGCAGTAGTAATAATAGTAATGATCATGAAAAATTAATTAATGTGGGTGTCAAGAAAAATCAAATTGCTGATTTAGAAGAAGTACCTCACGGTATCGTTAGACAAGCAAATGTCATTGAAGATTATGAATTCCCCACACATAGATTATCCACAAAATTATCTGATCCAAATAAATTACCATTAGTCATTGTAGCATGTGGTTCATTCTCACCAATTACATATTTACATTTAAGAATGTTTGAAATGGCTTTAGATGCAATTAATGAACAAACTAAATTTGAAGTCATTGGTGGTTATTATTCACCAGTGAATGACACTTATCAAAAACCAGGTTTAGCACCTGCATATCATAGAGTAAGAATGTGTGAATTAGGTTGTGAAAGAACTTCATCTTGGTTAATGGTCGATGCTTGGGAATCTTTACAACCATCATATACAAGAACTGCAAAAGTTCTTGATCATTTTAATTATGAAATTAATGTGAAAAGAGGTGGGTTAACCACTGTCACTGGTGAAAAAATTGGTGTGAAAATTATGTTATTAGCTGGTGGTGATCTTATTGAATCTATGGGGGAACCAAATGTTTGGGCTGATGCTGATTTACATCATATCTTAGGTAATTATGGTTGTTTAATTGTGGAACGTACAGGTTCTGATGTTCGTTCATTCTTATTATCACATGATATCATGTATGAACATAGAAGAAATGTGTTAACCATTAAACAATTAATTTATAACGATATTTCCTCCACGAAAGTACGTTTATTTATTAGACGTGGTATGTCTGTACAATATCTATTACCAAATTCCGTGATTAGATACATTCAAGAACATAAATTATATGTTAATCAAACAGAACCTGTTAAACAAGTTATGGGTGGTAAAGAATAAATAAATGAATCAAACGAACAAAACAAATAACGATAATAATAATAAATAATAATAATAATAATACTGTGGAATAATACAATTGTTGTAATAATACCATTAATTGTAATTGTACAATATATACTTTTATAAATAGATGATAAAAAAAAAATGAGTAAAAGATTTATGAACTTCTAACACTGATTTTATTATATCTTTGAACAATTTTGTCAACTGAATGGATTACAAAAAAAAATCTCCGCGACGGGGAATTGAACCCCGATCTAGCACGCGACAAGCGCCAATTCTGACCATTAAACTATCACGGATTTTCTGAAATTTTGGATTTTTGCTGATTATTTTGAAATTCAAATTAATAACATTTTAAGTTATGAATTTTTTACATTTAACTTATCCAATATTCACTATCAAACCGTTTTTATTATAATAGTACATTACCATTAACAATATATGTATGTAGCACTATGTTTGGAAACTGTTCAAGGACGGTAACAGAAGAAAATGAGAACAACAATAGTTATCTAAAGAGGACTGAATATCAATATATGTCCTATTTTGGATCGTTTAACTACTCATCTTCACCATAATTCCTTGTTAACTTAAATATTACAGGTACTAATTGATCTTGTTTACTGTTTTGTTTTAACCATGGATTTTTTGATATAGTTAAGCTTTGTAAGATATTACCTGTAAACTTATTATCAACACAAACCTGAAAATTTACAATTATTACACACTATGGGTAACATTAGGATGCCTTATCATTGCAGTAGAAATATAAATAGTTAAAGAAAGAACAAACATTTTTGTTATCTTCTCCATTTTCGTATTTCTTATAATTTATATTCATTAATACTTAACTCTTATATTTCTTTCAAAACTGGGAGATTTCTATTGAGAAGAAAGATTACATAGTCTGCATAGTTTACATAGTTGTTGAACACATATTATGTGTAAAGGCCTATAGAGTGATACCTTGCTGAATGCCGAGTGCGTTGACCAACTTCAATAACCATCCAATCCGTAGGAAGTAAATGACCACAAATATGGTTTAACTTCTTTGTTATAGACATACGTGCCATGTTTTGGTAACATTTCAATTTTACTCTCATTTATCGAGCATAGTTTCATTCACGGGTCCTAGCATATATTTGTCAAGTTTTGTTAAGACCATTTAAATAAGATAGCGTTTTGAGTATTTTCCATTTCTAACCTTATAATGTTTTTATCTCGTAGGAATGACTCCATATCACTATTGATATATAAAACTAAGAGCATCTCATCCCTATCTTCGTCAGGTAAATTTGTATCTAATAAATGCCAATTCGTGGAGCCGATGAGAGACAAACCCTCCCACTAGGAAGTTTTGGGTGTCAAAATTCTTTACCTGTGAGTCTGTGCTTACTACCTTTCCACTTTTTAAACCAATATTATTAGTCCCTACTCTATAATTAAATGAATGTTTCCTATACAATTTTTGCTCTGCTATTGACGAATTAGAGAGAGATTTACAGGTTATGATCATCTGCACTTGTATCTCCTTTTTGTATTTGTTTTTTTATTCTAAATGCGTGTACCACTTCCTTATCCATATTTAAATATTCCAGTAGAGCTACACCCTTATTAATTCCTCCAATTGATTATTCCGAGGAGAAGTTACTGAACAATGAAAAATTGGAAAGGTTCAGGAAAAATTCCACCTGTGAAATCCAGAGATTGCAACTGTAGAACTATTTTGGTATTTCTTTCGTCTTTCAAATCAACCCCCCCCCCCGAATCAAACTAGGCAACAATGGAATTGTTATCGTTGCTTTCCAATGAGCACATTCAGCTTCTGCTTTTATTTTCCTCTCTACTAAATCATCACCAATTTTATTTTCAACTTTCACATCCTCCCATTTTGAACTTGTAATGAAGAATGGGTTCTCAACATAAATAAAATGTTGACTCTTCTCGATCAATTTGACATCTGCATTACAGAAAACAGAGTGTTCAATCTAGAATGCGTATGTCAAATTGATCGAGGAGAGTAAACATTTTCTTTATATTGAGAACCAATTTTTCATTACAAGTTCAACATTGGGAGATGTAAAAGTTGAAAATAAAATTGGAGATGCTTTAGTCGAAAGAATCAAAAAGGCTGAAGCTGAAGGTGCTCATTGGAGAGCAATAATTGTTATCCCATTGCTACCTGGGTTTGATTCGCAGATTGATCAGAAGGACGGAAGGCATGCCAGAATAGTTATACAATGTCAATACAAGAGTATATCTATTGGTGAGTCTTCCATATTTGAAAGATTGAAAAATCTTGGAATCGACCCAGAGAAATATATACGTTTCTTTTCATTAAGAAAATGGTCAACCATTGGGCAGTTAAAAAGACTTGTTTCGGAAGAAATTTATGTTCATTCCAAGTTATTGATTGTTGATGATCAAACATGCATCATTGGTAGTGCAAACATCAACGATAGATCGCTGGTTGGGAACAGAGATAGCGAGGTAGCAGCTGTTATTCGTGACACTGCTACCATAGAAACAAGTATGGGAGGCCAAACGTATTCAGCTGGGAATTTTGCTTTCAATTTGAGGTTGAACTTAATGAGGGAACACTTGGGTTGTGATATGGAAGTACTTAAAAAGGAAGACGAGGAATATTCTGAAATAAGTGCGCTGGTGTCACTAAATTACGAAACATTAAATACTTTGTCATTTTCTGAGACTGATAAAGAAAAGCTTATCAGTTCTGCCAGGAATGAATTAGCTTTTAGAAAATTGTTTCAGTGTGATTCCAGTGCTGCTTGGAAAGACAAATTTCGCAATAACCCGTAGGGGAATGGTATACGCACTTGGAATAAGAAAACAAGTACAAAAAGAAGACACAAGTGCGGATCACCATGACCAGTCAGGTTATTCCAACCGAATGGGTAAAAATCGAAGCTTAACTTATCCTTCAATAGTAGAGCAACCATTACATAATAAACATTCCTTCAATTATAAAGTAAGGATTGCCAATATGAGTTTGAAAAGTGGAAAAAGTATTTAGCACAGACTCACAGTTGAGGAACACGAGTATCCTCGACTTCGTTTAAAGAAGAAGTATAATTATTCCTACCAAATGAAAATACCAGAGAAGACGTGAAATGACATAGGCTTAAAACACCCCATCATGAGTTCCAATAAAAGGTTATAACAAATTCTTGGCTGATTATTTATATTTCCTACGGTATGGATGGTTAAAAATTTTGTTTCACACCGTTAGACAGGCATCACCCTGTCGATCCTTATACCTAGGATATGGTTAACAATTTTGTATAATAAACTTCATAAAAGAGAGAAATGAATCAAGTGAGTAACGATTATTTTTCACCATCAACGTAGTAGTCGTGAGATATACTGATTCCCAATGGTCATCTTTCGGGATAACAATACGGTCGGTGTAGTAGAAAACGTAAGTCTAAATGGTATAGTTCTTAACCAAAGTTGGAGCAGAATGCAGTCTCTTCAGCAGCTTTGTATATTCAGAGATCATTACACGAGAAACCTGGCAAGCTACGCTAAATTCAACTTTACCATGAGCACCAAATGGATTCTTTAAGTTGTTTCTTCAACCAAATTGTTAGTTTAACCTCATTTTCACGCCCAGAGTTGACAGCAGAAACCAAACAGACATCATCATGCGGTTAGCCGTACAACCCACATGATAAGATACTGTCTGCAACATTCTTGTTTTTACCAGCAAATTAGTCTAAATTGTAAGTATATTCCTAGCTTTTGTCTCTGTTTCCAGGTTATTCAGAGTATTACAACACTTCTCAGATCCCTTGTTGCAAAAAAGGCAGCAACCGATTTTTGACAAACGACCGGTGGAGATCTCCGCGGATGATTGCCGTAAACGGAACCGGAAATCCGGGCAACTGTTAAAGCAGACAGCACATAGTGTCGTGACCCTCAAATGGGGAGCGTTGCTCTCAACTGGCGAGCGGTATACGTGTTCAACCGTGGTATCCAGATTGTATTGGGATTGCCCACTGCGGTCTGTCAGATTTTTATTGATAATATGACCCTGGTGGTGTGGAAGGTGGGAGCAAGCATGCTCAAGCAGGACAACTGAAAGGAGGCATTGTAATATGTGTTGTCTTTGCACAAGAAAACTATCTACTTCCAATTAAACAGTGTTTCTTAACGTAAAAACGTTTTCCCCAAAACGTTGATTATATAAATATAATTGGGTTATAGACTTTACTTTTGACAATTCTATAAATAAAAACTCTCTGCGTAGGGACCACCTTTGCTGAATATAGTGCCCTGTATAAGAGCGAGTTGTTTTGTTGCTTAGTGAAAATATGCACATTTATTATTATATATACGTTATAAAAGTTAATTAATTAGAGACGACGAGTAAATATCAAACAATTAACAAAAGGTCAGCAGAAAATGAAAGACTAATGGCGAGTAAATGGATACTGGAGCGTGCAAACAGACAAAAATGGACGACAAACAACACATAACAAAATAGAATGAAAGACAGACCGGAACAACTTGGAACTACCTGGAATGAAATAAGAGAAAATATTGATCAGGAAATAATGAAGGGCAAAGCGCACCATCATTGGAATAACCCAAATTTGACCCTGTGGACCCTCTTACACATCACTTGTTGTAAGGCCGAAGGGTCTTTAGTTTTAATATTGAACCTGGATATATGGACAAACCATCGACGTACCTCTCTGGGTCAATATCAATTGCCAGGTGTTCCAAATCGGATATCCGGTTATCGTTGGCTATTTTATCACATTTCACCACAATAGTTTTCATATATATGAGTTTGCATAATATACCTCAAACGTTCGCTATCTTCTTTATAAGTTTAGAGGCAAGATCGGATAGTATCTCCCTTTGTTTTAACAGAGTTTCGTTGTCCTCCTTCTCCTGATTTTTCTTGGACAGGAACACATTTCTATTTCTAACCAACCTCAGGTTTATTAGCTGGCAGTACTTAACATCCCTTTGATACCACCCCCATTCTCCCAAAAGAAAATTATATAACTCTCTTGCTTTTTTCCATGGAACGAATCCATCTGTTGGGTCCTTCCGGTAAATTGCGTCTTCCACTTTGTATAGTTGGTCAACTGTTTTTTTGATTCCATCCTGCTCAATTTTATTTTCCGCATTTAAACAAGTAGTGTCAGTTCTAAGTGCTTCATAGTAAGGTAAAGTTAGGTCAGATCTTAAATTCTCAACATCATCCATACGTTCATCCGTTCTTGATTCTTCTTCTGAGTTTTCTTCTCTGGGTTCGACACATATATCCTTTCCCGTTCTTGAATATCAAGATACGTTGCTTTGATATTCAAGAACGAGAAAGGGTAGTATGCAGAGAACCCAGAGAAAAAAACTCAGAAGAAGACAGCATCGAAAATTTAAGATCTGACCCAACTTTACCTTAATATGAAACATTAAGAAATGACACTTCTTGTTTAAATGAAGAGTTTATAGTTGGGAAGAATAAAATGAAACAGACAATTGATAAACTATACAAACTGGAACATTCACTATACCTGAAGGATCCAACAAAAAGAACCCAACCTTGGGGAAAACCAAGAGACTTATATCATAAGCTCTTGTTTAAATGGACCTTGTTTATGGATATAGTCAGAGACAACCTAGACTTAAACAGGTTAGTGTTTAAAAATGCGGGAGTTTCATGTCAAAAAAGAATCAAAAGATCAAAGACATTGAAACACTTTTAAAGAAAAGGGAAATGATAGTTAATCTTACTACTACATACCTCAGGAAAGTAGCGAGCATTCGAAGATTATTACCAAAACTCACCATAGATATGAAAACTATTGCGGAGAAATGTGACAAAATAGCCAACGACAACCGGATATCCAATTTGGAACACCTGGCGATTGATATTGACCCAGAGAGGTATGTCGATGGTTTGACCATATACCCAGATTCAATATTGAAAACAAAGACCCTTCGGCCTTACAACAAGTAATGTGTAAGAGGCCTCTCTCCAATTGTAGAAGCAGATGACTGTGTTCTGTCTGTACTCGGTATTAATACCATCCCAGTAGCTCCACCAAACCGTTTACAAGCCCAGATCCCCTCTTATTTCTGTCGAGAATGTTGTGTGTTTCTTCTGGGAGTGGGTGGCAAATCTCCAGGAGAAAGATCCCCTTGTTGTTCCCTTTTATAGGAAACGCCGCCGAACTCCGTGGTGGGTATCCCTAATTTCTGC